>OY804595.1:9408703-10109813 GCA_963680895.1 Fragum sueziense | reverse complement strand
ATCATGGCCCTCTTGTTGTAATTTTTAATCTATACCAATTTGAAATTTCATGTAAATTGTACATCTTCTTCACATAAAACATGGATATCAAATATAGCTACTAACATATGCTTGGCGCCAAGCGTTGAACAGGAACGCACATTATTTGACTATAACGTAAAAAGTTATCATTTCGCAAAGCACCATCCTTGACAATGAATGCATTTTTCATGTCTCTTTATCCATCTACTCAACACTTCCTTATATAAGTCACATGAAAAGATTGATACAATGTCTAAACAAGGATACATAGTTGTTGTAAGTCTCTAATAGTCATGCAGCCTTATTTGTTGACAAATGTTGTGTAAAAAATGACAGAAGACCGCCAGCATCTCACTTTATCTGTAGATGAAGTCCTTGATTTCTTAAACTCATTGTAACAGCAATAGAAAAGTGCTCACCTGCCTTTCTGTTCCATACTGACATCTTCCAAAAACATTTTGTTTCATTTGGTGATTCTCTGACATATATGCAAAACTTTTTTGAAATTAGCTGTTCTGCCTTTCACTGCATTGCCATAGAATGCACTTCTGTCATCGACAAACAACTAAAACGAGTTAAATGTATCAAATACGAGAAATACCTGTCCCGTGGACCTAAGAAGTTATATTTGTACAAATATATTGATGAATCGTCTTTAACATAATGTCATAGGGGTGGTCAAATAGAAATAATAACAAAACCCCATATATCTGATGAAATATGTAAGAGTAATGTCTCGATAAGTCGGAAAATGGGTCAAAAACAGCTGTCCCACCTCAGGGGTGGTCCAGTTCATCACTTTTGTACGGAGAGTACATATATAATACATATACAGTATACCTAGTATCCCAACCAGTAGCTTTTCAAAATTGTTTTTAGTGGTGAAATAAAGAAATTTAAGATAAATGCATTTTTCTGCGAACAATTATGCATATGTCCCATGGTCTGGTGTGAATTACGTTATTTAGTTTTACACACATCCTAAAACGAAACCTATTTTGAATACATGATATTAAATATCATTTATAAATAGTCAACAGCATGTGCAAACACATTGTATTACTCTTGAAGGTAGCAGTAGATTGTAGTTAGTCACACTTTGCAATGGGCCGCGGCCTTAGCGCAGTTGGTAGCGCATCTGACCCTCATGCGAGAGGTCCCGGGTTCGATACCCGGCCGCGGCTAATACCCTTTCTGACAAAATTGTCACTCACCAATGGGTTTAAAATCGTTAACCTAAGTGGGCGAGCAGCTGGAGACTCGGTAAGGGTGTTGTGGTAGTACTGGTTTAAGAAACAACAGGAATCCATGCGTAGGTGCTCCAGCCGCCGCGATATGACCCTGGTAGTTGAAAACGGCGTAAAACCCCAATAAACTCAAACACTTTGCAATGAAGGAAGCTACCCCGCTCAAGGAGCAGTAAATGTGAATTACGTTAATGCTCTTTAAAATTTCACACAATCAATGCATAAGTTAACCCTTTCACTGCCAAATATTGACCTTTTACGCGTCTCTCACCGCTGAATTAATTCGAAGAAATTTCCAAGAATCGATACCCTATTCACAAAATCATGCATAACTTTTGACTCATTTTATGGATTCCTTTCAAATTTTCAGGACATACAGACAAATGGAGCATCTTCATGTTACTTAAATTGCAAAGTTATTCATGAAATGACAATATTTTTTTTCTTTTTTATCTAACTTACAAATTGTTTCAATCTAGTAGAACAATGGAAAAATTGGGTGAGCAAACCTCGACTAAATGTTTTCGTTGAAAGTGTAATAATTTGACAGAACAGATTGTTGAATTGTCAACTAAACATAACTTCAAACTACCCCGAAGCCTTTTCCAGCATTTTTGGCGTCATTCATAGAGATATTTACAGCTTGTAGGCATAAATAGCAAGTATATGATCTAATGGCAGCCATATTGCTGTCTTTTGTCTTCGAAAATTCCCCATAAAAATACCAAAAGCTTACAGATTGTAACACAAATTCAACTGTTTTACCTGTCAAACGCTAGTACTTTGATTACTAAAACGGTGCTATAAGAAAAAGAATGTGTGAGAACCACTAAGCTGTAAAAAATATTCACATATTTCGCCCCCATAAATTTGTCGACTAAAGTCGCCTATGGCAGGGAAAGGTAAAGCGACAAAAGTCGCCTATGGCAGTGAAAGAGTTAAATACATAGTTGGGTATTTACCTACACATGTGTAGATTACATAAACCAAGAAGAAAATTTCTCTTCAGAATTATTACCTGTGGAATTTTATTGTATGTTCAAAATTGTGAATTATGTGTCTGTGAATTACGTTACGTCATTTTACGTTCCATAAAATATTTTATTCATTAAATGTCGCAAAATTAGAAACACTCGAGTCATGTTTTAAAATCTTTATTAAATTCAAGTAGTTAATTGAGAGTAAAACCGAAATATGTCAATGAGAAAAAATCTAAGACCGAAACTGTAGTGGGACATTTTTCGTTCGTAATTGTGCAACTTAACTCGTTTTAGCTGCCAATGAAACTTTGTCACAATGTAGTTACATTGGGGCTTTGCGCTAGTGATATGGGAATTATTCCTAACCTAACAAAAAAGTTACCATGTGTTGCTCCTCTCCTCCAAGGTGTAGAGGATAGGGTACAAAAGACTTGATTCCCAACTTTTTAATTGAATGATCACGGGTTTAAGTGATTCAGACCATAGATGTGTATCAACCAAACTGTGAAATCAGTCATTTCATCAAATGGTGTAATTAAATCATTTCATATAAGGATAATTCACTTAGCCGTTTCATGAAATGTCTTAAAATTTGCCCAATCATTCATAAAATGGCTAAAATAGGGAAAAGTGAATAAAGTCAGAAAACAAATTACATGTATATTATATTCTAATCCAAATCTTTGCATATAGTTGTTAAAGTTGTAATAAATTTGTTGAATCTGGGAAGCATTATAAGGTCATGTTGGCACTCTTGTCTGATTTATTTCTAGGTGATTGTGGAATCCCATATGATGACCAAATTTATTGAGTTGTACTGTAGAAAGGTTGATTCCTTTAAGACAGTTGTTCAAGAGATATTGAGCAAGACAGCATTCCAGGTAAGTTTGGATGCATATTTGTTAAAAATGAAACGCTATAAATCAATGTAAATGCACAAGTATATTTTCTCCAAGTTTCAACTTTTCACACAGGAAAATGTCATGAAAACTGAAATATAGTTGTACATTTTTATACCCCCATATCAAAGATCAGGGGCATATTGTTTTACCCGTATCTGTCTGTCTGAAACTTAGAATTTAAAATATATTTCATGCACTGATACTGAGGGGTCCAGGATCTGGAGCCCATCAAATTTGAAAAAAAAGGCTTATCAAAGGGATTCTTTAGGGATTTTTAGCTCACCTGAGCATGAAGTGCTCAAGGTGTGGTATTGTGATCGGTTGTTGTCCGTTGGCTGTCCGGCTGTCCATCCGTCCACAATTTCTTCAAAAATCTTCTCCTCCCTCCTGCTGCATGAGAACAGCTGAAAATCTTCTTGTGCCTAAGCAGTTGGCCAATATTCTTGAAACTTCACATGAATGATCCTTTGGTGAAGGGCTTTCAAAGTTGTTAAAAGAATTTGATTCCATCAAAGACTCTGGCTGCCACAGCATGAGAAAAGGGGAAAATAGCCAAATCTTTTAAAAATCTTCTTCTGCCTAACCAGTTGGCCAATATTCTTGAAACTTCACTTGAAAAATCCTTGGGTGAAGGGCTTTCAAAGTTGTTAAAAGAATTTAATTCCATCAAAAACTCTGGCTGCCGCGGCATGAGAAAAGGGGAAAATAGCCAAATCTTTTAAAAATCTTCTTCTGCCTAACCAGTTGGGCCCAATATTCTTGAAACTTCACATGAATGATTCTTTGGTGAAGAGCTTTCAAATTTGTTAGAAGAATTTTGTTAATATTTAAACCACTGCCTTTTAGTGCAGCAGTATCAGAAAAAAGGCAAAAGAGCAAATACTTTAAAAAAAAGGCTGGATTTTTGTTTCATTCATTTGAAAAACACAGGAGAAAGGGCTTTATTGAAACATTTCTTATTTTGCTGCTATTCAGGTCTAAGTGTTTAATTTCAATAAGGCAACAAATCTCAGGTGAGCGACCAAGGGCCATCATGGTCCTCTTGTTTCAATTGCTACTGGGAAAATTGTCTGGATCTGTGCATGTGTTTTGTTTCACAACACATTGTTAGATAAAATATCCCCTAACTTTGGAAAAAATGTCCAAGGAAAATGTAGATAGCCAACATTGTCTCCTTTTTCCTCTTATTTTTTCAGGTCTTATTTTTATTGGAAATGGTTTTTAACTCTCATCAAGACTACTTGATCAATATAGCTTTTATAAAATGTTTTCTCTGTTACTTGACTTAGGCTATAACTCAAGGATATCAACTGAACTACTCCAGTTTTACACAGAATGCATTATACAGATTCGGTAGCCTACTTTCACAGCTATTCCTTGATGAGTGGAGGAAAGCTGTCCCACATCCGCACTTGGAAGATGGTAACATGAGCTTGAAACATGTGATAACCTGGCCTCCATTCCTTCAGTATTTGAAAATATATTGTAAGCATATTTTTCACATTTAATCCTTCGCCAAGCAGCAAATTTTAGGCTAGTCCCGACTGAAAGGTGTTGCAAAAAGATCTGCCAAAGTTCATGCAAATGTAAACTGAAAATTTGCATCTTTTGGCATAGAAATAGAGGGAAAATGAAGAAATTGCTAAAACGCTGTTTCTTTACCATCCAATGTAATACAGAAAAAATCTTTTAGTGCAAGATCAAATTTATAATCAGACTGTCTATTAATATATAATATATATTATAACCTGGCCTTAATATTCACCCATTCTCATTTTTTCGGCCGAAAACCACCAGCAAAATTCCAAAATTCCGACTTTACAGAATTGCAATATTTTTATTACAATATGATAGTATAACATCTATACGGTAAAAAATAAATAATGGCCACTCCTTTAAAGGTGTTTGTCTTTACCTGCATCAATGATTTGAAGAACCCCCAAAACTACCATTTAATTTTACGTGACATGACTGTATTATACCAAATCTGGTAAAAAAACATTCAAGTAAGTTACAAAGGACGTATTTTTTTGGTAATTCAACAGGCGATGTATAGCTGTATATTAGAAATTCAAGTGACTTGCATAAACTCGAGACTTCTAATTCCTCTCGTAACTTATGATGGCAACAAATTGGTTTATAAGACTAATTATTTCTTAAAGCAATATATGTTCTATCAAATTCAAAACAAATTAGCATGTATTTGGTAAAAATAAAAAAAAAATATGTCGACCTAACGAAATTTGATCCTTTGTCACGTAATATTCAGTGAAAGTAACTGCTCTAGAATCAAGTCCTGTTTTTTAATTGAGTAGTATTATTTGAAAGTAAAATTAGTTAAAAATTAAAAGACAAACATTTGTTTGATTTGAAATACATACTATTTACATGAAATGAAAATTACCCCTACATTGTGGGTTATTGATATTTACATAGAAGTTAAGAAAGAAATCCAATTCAATTTTCTCCTAAAGCATTAAGCCATTTGGATTCCAGTGTGCGATATCGCCTCTTCCTACACTAATATTTCAAATTATCACTATGCAATGAAAACTTACATAATGGTACAGGTTCTCGGTTTTTTAAATAGAAACAAAGGCATAGATACCAAGATATAAAGATAAAGATATTGTGTCTGCTACCCGCGTTACTATCGTAATATTCACTGTCTATCACTATTCGAATTCTTAAGATATAGATCCTTCAGGAATCTTATATCTGCATTTTTGGGTTTATGTATTTAAATTTTGCATATAGCGTGGACCTTTGGCTCTATCACAGGTCACTGCTAATAGAAATGTGGATTTGTGACAAGCGCATACGGTATGGGGGGTATACTGCCCGTCTCTGGTGCTTCTTGTGTCTCATTTCTTTCTTTAAAGATGTCCAAATTCTTATTTTCTATAGATATGTCAAGGAATTCATGGAAAGAATAGTGAAAATTGTTTCAATGTCTGAAAGGTTGAGAAGCGGATGTGTAATTTAACTTGACGAAACAGTGAATATTACGTGACGATCCTGATTACAGCTAAAGGCCTGTTTAAAGGGATAAACATACAGAACACGCAGGTGTATCAGTGAAATACTATTTTTGAGTCTTAATGCAAACTTTAAATATCACACCTGTCAGGAGATTATGATATTGAACCAGTAATGTACATGGCTGTAAATTCAGCAAAACCTTCCTTCGTATTCGGATTACTGTCGTTGAATTTCAAAATGAATGGAAAAAACCTTAAACTTGACGCCATAGTACAAGTACAGGTCATGAATAATAATTAGGTTGTTGTCAAACGAAGTTATGGTCACTTTTGTTTTTCAGTGTCACGTTGTATTCAGTCACGTAAAATTAAAACTTACTTTTAAATCAGGATGACTTAACGTGGTTTCAAAATATATTGTCGTAATGTGTGTCAATAGTGTGTATATACTAAAGGCTTTGATATAGTAAAAAAGATTTAGACATGGTCTTTACCATAAATGAAAGATCGCTGTCACGTACATATTCAAGCAAAAAAGTCTGACACTTGGTGGAGCTATTTCAAATGGCGACCATGTAGTAAATACTTCCATTATTGGATACACATGTTCTGGGGCAATAGCTATATGGATAATTGATTTAAAAAAGCGGTAAGTGGTATGAATTTGCTTCTGTTGTTAATTTAGTGCCCATACAAAAAGCATAGTCACGTAGAATTCGCCTGAGTTGTGACAGAGCAAGAAAAGACATTTTTTTCAAAACAGCAAATTTATTTTATGATTCCAGGTAATTTTATCATATTCTTATACACCACGTGTCGAATGAAACATATTCTGCGTATATCGCTTTCTGGACAGAGATTTACCAACCTTTTGAAATTCGGAAAATTGGGTTGTGACACTGATTTTTACGGGGGGTCTTGTTATATAATCGCTGGTTAAGATCAAACGGAAGTTTAGATCGCCGTTGTTTTATATGAATTTATCAGATATATGGTTAAGCAAAAATATGGCATGCAGAACAAGTATATTTTACACTAACAATGTCCCTTTCCAATGGTTAGAATGCTTGTGACACGTTTTCGGCCCAAAAAATGAGAATGGGTGATTATGCCCTATTACTCATAGAGCCTTGATATTTCACACATGGACACCTCTGACCAAGACCTTTCACATTTGACCATGACCTTGTGACCTTGACCTTGGAGTTTGACATACTTAAAAAAACACTTTAACCTGGCTTATATCTCATGACTTTTTACACATACAGCCTTGATATTTCACACATGGACACCTCTTACCAACACTGTTCACATTTGACCATGACCTTGGAGTTTGACCTACTTTTCAAAGCCTTTAACTTTGCCGTTATCTTATACACATTGATACCTTCTGCCAAGGATTTTCATTTTGGACCATGACTTTTTACCTTGACCTAGGAATTGACTTTTCTTTGTGACAAGCTCTCGTTAGGGCGAGCTTTATTGTGCGCGGTCAATTCTTGTTTCATTTTGCCAAAAAATTACCCAAAGAATAATTTTTATGCCCCCGTATGGATAGATCGGGGGCATATTGTTTTACTCGTGTCTGTCTGTCTGTCTGTCTGTCTGTCTGTCCGTCCGTCCGTCCGTTTGTCTGTCCGTCCGTCCGTCTGTCTGAAAACTTAACTTTTGCCTTTTCTCCAAAAGTATTTGACATACAAAGCTCAAATTTGGTATGCAGCTTCCTTTCAATGATATCTATCTGTTCCATGCAATTTGACCTTCCTCAAGGTCATCCCTTAACCCTTATCAACCCTTTACTCTACGAAAACTTAACCTTTTACTCCGAAAACTTAACCTTTGCCTTTTCTCCAAAAGTATTTGACATACAAAGCTCAAATTTGGTATGCAACTTCCTTTCAATGATATCTATCTGTTCCATGCAATTTGACCTTCCTCAAGGTCATCCTTAACCCTTAATAACCCTTTACTCCACGAAAACTTAACCTTTTACTCTGAAAACTTAACCTTTGCCTTTTCTCCAAAAGTATTTGACATACAAAGCTCAAACTTGGTATGCAATTTCCTTTCAATGATATCTATCTGTTCCATGCAATTTTACCTTCCTCAAGGTCATCCTTAACCCTTAATAACCCTTTACTCCACGAAAACTTAACATTTTAGAAAAATGGCCATTTCGGGGGCATTTGTGTTTCACAAACACATCTTGTTGTTTTTGGATATTTTGCAGATAATACCAAGAGCTATTTTTACACAAAAAATCAGCACACCTTTCCACGCGAATAAAAAAGATATTTGACTTTATATTACCCCACCCACCCTGTTTTAGCCTAATTATGACTGCAGAATAAACACAAAATCTGCAAGTCACATGGCCGCTCTCCAAACTTACCTTAATTTTAACAAAATTACTGGTTTTGGCTTAGGGTCACCAGATAAATTCCTCAGCCTTGCTGAATAAACTTGACCCATCCAAGACATGAACCATCTATTCTCTCTCTCTCTCTCTATGTATTTTTTTAGCTGAAGATCAAGATAAATTGAAGTTATTGTCAGAGGACTGTACTTATGCCATAGTACAAGCTGTATCAAGTGTTGAGAGCAGAATTACCGCCCTGCTGAATGGCTCTATCACAGTAGAATGCCTCAATATGATCGGTGCCAAGGATAGCAAGTTTTCTGAGATTGGTGGCATGCTGAAACAATCCTCAAAAGAGTTGATCGAAATGGGGATACAAGTGAGACAGACAGAAATGAAAGCTTTTGAAGAACAAGCAGAGTTGGTTACAACACTAACCACACTTTGTTGTCATCTACCAGGTAATGCTTACATTATTCCCAAATTAAAGAATTTATCATCAGTACCAATTCAATGGGTTAGTGCAAAATTATTGAAAATGCACATAGAATTATGTGTTCTTGAAATAGTTTAACTGTGGCACCAAGAGTAAAAAACTGATACAGATAAAAACAAAGTTTATTGTAGGCCTAATGAGTCACATATTACTGCAAGCTTGACCATTAATCCATTAGCAAATCTGCTCAACTTCTGCAGTTTCAGTCAGATAAAACTGCTGAAAGAATTTATTTTATGTCTTGTTGTGCACCTGATACTTTATTGGCAGTTCAGTTATATACTATTTTCTTTAAGAACTTTTTTAACTGATTTTTTTCCAGGGATCAAATTCTAAAAATGTTTATGGTGATTAGCTGGGCTTAGTGAAACTCTTAAGAAATCAATGCAAATTGGAATGCATTCCAATTTTATTATCACAAAGTAACTAAGAAGCAAGAAATTGAGCACAAGATTTAATATATCACCCATCTTTCAAAATAAAAAAGTGGATTAATATTATATTTATATCAAAACGCATCCTAAAAATACAGCACATGGGAGAGAATTTGCTCATGAAGCAATTTCTGTCCTTTGTCTGCTATGTACATCATTTTGCTGAAAGAGGATAATCTGTATAGAGAAAATTCTTTTTTAGTTGATGTAAAAGATATCTATGCTACCCTCAACAAACAAAAAGACTTACAGAATCACAAGGTGAAAGAATTCTGCAATCCTGCGGAAATCAAGCCAAACACCAAACTGAAAGACTATCAACCTCAACTATGGGCTTTCGAATTATCAGCAGATGTCATCAGTGTTTTACCTGACCTTCATGAGTGTAACCAGAGTAGTACTTTCACGGCTTTGTGGGAGAGACTTTGTGAAACAAAAAAGGAGGGCATCAAAACACTGGACGATGTTGTAACAGAGATATGGCATCCAGCTAAACAAAGGTATGAGATCAAAATATGACCCGGGTTACAGTAGAGTCAAAATATTGCATCTTTATGTATTTAGCTGTTTTGAAGTATATTATGTCTTAACTTTTAGTTTAAATATATACTGAACGGCAAAAGAAACTATACAGTTTTAGATTAAATTTATTTTTCAATTTTCAAAGCAAAATTATATATTTTTCACGACTATAAATTTGCACATCTATTTTTCAATATAATAAATGAATATGTACGTTTTACTGGCAAAACAGCTATGTACACCTGCATATCATTAAATTCATTAGAAATACCCCACCCACATAACGGTATTCAAGATATTGGCATCTTTTTCAGCATGTGTAGTCCTCGTTGCTAAGCATATGATAAATCAGAGTTATATTCCAATTTCCGAAAAAAGGTAAGCCCCTTGACGTCGGCAAAAACTGGGTAGTCAGCGTGTTCAGACCGGAACCAAAACCTTTTACGTTTCTAAACTCGTGCACTGGTGCAATCAGACAATTGTTAATTTCTAAAACACATTTTGACACTTACAGAACTTTAAATGTGAGAAGAAAAGGGACAAACTATAAACAAGACCTCTAAATGCGTGTTTGACACTAACGTGACGTAACGTAACATTGTCCAGACAGCTGCAGGAAAGGCACATGAGATTGTTGTTTTAAATTCAGAACCGTTCAACGTCTAACTGGAAACATTAGCTTCAGTGCTAGGCGTCTGATAGCCTGAGGCCATCAGTGCTAGACGAACATGACTTCATCGCTTAAATTTGACCAATATGTCACAAGTTTTATACAAACCGACTGAGTAACCCCCACTTTTATGACGGGAAACAGTTTCTTGTTAGTTTCGTAGGCAGCATAAGACGTATGTACAGAATAACGTGTATAAATTGGAGAATTCTAATCACTTGATGATTGTTTCCTTATTCAATAATTCAAGATCAGACGGCTGATCTTTTCCATACGATAGTGCTTTCTTTCAGTCGATTCTGCAACTAGGGACACACAAATATTGACTTAAGGTCAAGTTTATAACAAATTTGGATCATCTTTATTGGAATAAAGGGGATGATGAATTACCTGGATTTTTCAATTTGACCCCTTTATAAATGACATGGTAATAGCAACATCAAGAAAATGTGAAAACTCTCTTCTAACCCTATATTTGAAATACCAAATGGCAAATGTATATCTATAATAAAATTAATTTCACGAGATGTGATTAAGTTTTGATTAATTCAAATGAAAGTAAGGTGTATAGTTTCTTTTGCTTTTCAGTATATCTTTGACATTTCAACTTAACAATTTCTAAAACAACAAAATTCAAGAATGTTCCAATTTTAGAGCTGGGGCACATGACAAAATGGTGGTTTATGTACAAATTTGCATAGAAAATACTGAGATGAAAGGAGAAAATGTTATTAGATCTAATAGGCAATCTTTATCTATCTTAACATTTTTTCATCCTTTTCTATAAGGTACATCAAAATCAGGTCTTGTTTGGGAAAAGATTATCTAAACATGTTAATTTTATTTTTTTCTAGTTTGGTTACAATTGCAAAGATAATTGAAGATGGGAATATTACATTCCAAGTATTTGAAAAGGAAATAGGTAAAATATACAAGGAGAACTCAAAGAGCATGGAAGATGAACTGTTACGTCTGAAAGTTAATGAGGCCATCATAAAAAAGAGAATAAATCAACTGTTTAAGTACCGTCAGCTAGGAGCCTGTGTAAAGGGAGCAAAAGAAGTTCTGAAATTTCAAAGGGAGTTCAAATTGGAAGGAGACTTTAAACAAATACAAGTGATAGCCGAGGTAAGAATTTACTTTTTACTTTATTTATCCCTTTCCCCCAAAAAATTAGGTGCACTAACCAAATTCTATTTATATTCATTTGTTTCCAAAAGCACACAAAACAAATGTATTAGGTAGTATACTGGAATCAGCCTGTCTGTGTGTTTGTCCATCTGTCCCTCTGTATACAAAATACTTGTATGGAGAATATCTCTGAAAGTAAAGTAGCTATGATTATGAAACTTCATGGGTAAATAGATCTCACAAAGGAGAAGTGCAGTGCACAAGGGGCATAACTCTACCTTGCTTATTTTTTAGCTCGCCTGAGCACAAAGTTTTCAAGGTGAGGTATTGTGATCGGTCGTCCGTCTGTCCGGTCGTCCGGCTGTATGTCCACAATTTCTTTAAAGATCTTCTCCTCCCAAATCAGTGAGCCAATATCTTTTTGAAACTTGGCAGGAATGATCCTTGGGTGAAGGGCTTTCAAAGTTGTTAAAAGAATTTGATTCCATCAAAGACTCTGGCTGCTGTGGCATGAGAAAAGGGGAAAATAGCCAAATCTTTTGAAAATCTTCTACTGCCTAACCCAAAAAAATTAGGTGCACTAACCAAATTCTATTTATATTCATTTGTTTCCAAAAGGCACACAAGACAAATGTATTAGGTGGTATACTGGAATCAGCCTGTCTGTGTGTTTGTCCATCTGTCCCTCTGTATACAAAATACTTGTATGGAGAATATCTCTGAAAGTAAAGTAGCTATGATTATGAAACTTCATGGATAAATAGATCTCACAAAGGAGAAGTGCAGTGCACAAGGGGCATAACTCTACCTTGCTTATTTTTTAGCTCGCCTGAGCACAAAGTTTTCAAGGTGAGGTATTGTGATCGGTCGTCCGTCTGTCCGGTTGTCCGGCCGTATGTCCACAATTTCTTTAAAGATCTTCTCCTCCCAAACCAGTGGGCCAATATCTTTATGAAACTTGGCAGGAATGATCCTTGGGTGAAGGGCTTTCAAAGTTGTTAAAAGAATTTGATTCCATCAAAGACTCTGGCTGCTGTGGCATGAGAAAAGGGGAAAATAGCCAAATCTTTTGAAAATCTTCTACTGCCTAACCAGTTGGCCAATATTCTTGAAACTTCACATGAATGATCCTTGGGTGAAGGGCTTTCAAAGTTGTTAAAGGAATTAAATTCCATCAAAGACTCTGACTGCCGCAGCATGAGGAAAGGGGAAAATAGCCAAATCTTCTAAAAATCTTCTTCTGCCTAACCAGTTGGCCAATATTCTAAAAACTTCACATGAAAGATCCTTGGGTAAAGGGCTTTCAAAGTTGTTAAAAGAATTTAATTCCATCAAAGACTCTGGCTGTTGCGGCATGAGAAAAGGGGAAAATAGCCAAATCACTCACACTCACTCACACTCACTCCCGGGTTTCATGTTTAACGTGCAGGGGTAGAAGCATGGTCCGCATCAGGGTGCTCCCTTCCAGGTAACTGGCTTGCTGCACGCATGGCTGTCTTCACTCCTGCTCTCCATCTATCTTTCTCTTGTGGATCAATGGTGGATAGGCACCAATCTCGACGGTCCCTCTCTGTCAGCTGCCTCCAAGTCATCTTAGGTCTTCCCTTACTGCGTGTGCCTGTGACCTGCATGTTATGAGCACTCTTGATTGCCCCGTTTGATCTTTCAACGTGTCCGTACCAACGAAGTCTCCTTTCCCTTAGGATCAGTTCCAGGTCTTTGAGTCCGAGCTGTTCAAGTAACTTGCTTGATCTTATGTTGGGGATATCCTGGGGGCGTATGTTGCATATTTGTCGGATCATCGCGCGATCGTTACGTTGCAGGTGTTGCAGATTTGGTTTGGACAGGGGCCATGTCTCACTCGCGTGCATCATCACGCTTCTGACACAGGTTGAGTATACCTTGCCTCGAGTTCGGTAGTTGAGGTGGCGTGATGTGAGAATCAGCATAAGCTCCTTGAATTTCTTCCATGCAGCTCTGACTCTTGTCTTTGTGGCTAAGTCGCATCCTCCGGCTGCTGAGAGCATGTCTCCAAGGTAGCAGAATGATGCCACAACCTCAAGTTTGTCTTGCCCAACCTGCACCTCAGACTGTGGTCTTCCATCAAGTGGCCTTGCTTGTCCCATACAGCGTGCACATCTGAAGTTTGGATCCTCCTTGAGCTTTTTCAAACGGCTACACTTCTTGTGGACCCAGTTCTTGCATTCACTGCATAGGATGCTGTTACTGCCGACACCAGTGCAGCATACCGCACAAGGAAACTTTCCTGAGCTCTCCATTATGTCCAACCCTGACCCGCAGATCATTATCTTCGTCTTCTTGGAGTTCACTCGCAGTCCTTTCTTCTCCATGCCTTCTTTCCATATGAGCAACCTGTTGACGCATTCTTCCAAAGATTCAGTGATGACAACAAGATCGTCTGCATAGAGATCTTCCCAGGGGACACCAGACCGGAATTCACGGGAGAGGGCTTCCAGCACTGTGATGAAAAGGAGTGGGCTAAGGACCGAGCCCTGGTGGACACCGACCTTCACCTGGAACTCATCGCTGTATCCATCTCCTGCTCGTACACAGCTCCGTGCGTTGGCGTACATACCTTGGATAAGCCGTACAATCCACTCCTCCACTCCGAGTTTCCTTAATGCCCACCAGATGACTTTGCGAGGGACTCTGTCAAAGGCCTTTTCCAGATCTACAAAGGCCATGTACAGTCTCCTGTTGGCTGCAAGGTACTTCTCTTGAAGCTGTCTGACGACGAAAATAGCGTCTGTCGTGCCCCTGCCAGGTACAAAACCAAACTGGGATTCGTCTATGGATATCACTTGCCTGATAAGACTGTCCACGATCCTCTCCAGAACTTTCATTACCTGTTCTGTCAGCTTCAGTCCACGGTAATTACCTCTGTCCAGAGCATCCCCTTTTCCCTTATACAGGCAGACAATAAAACTGCGTTCCCAATCTTCAGGGACTTTGCCATCCTTGATGATGCATGTTGCTAGGTCACGAATCATCTCGGCTCCAGAGTCTCCCGATGCCTTGATCATCTCAGCTACTATTCCAGATGGTCCTGCAGCTTCTGAAAATCTTCTTGTGCCTAAGCAGTTGGCCAATATTCTTGAAACTTCACATGAATGATCCTTTGGTGAAGGGCTTTCAAAGTTGTTAAAAGAATTTGATTCCATCAAAGACTCTGGCTGCCACAGCATGAGAAAAGGGGAAAATAGCCAAATCTTTTAAAAATCTTCTCCTGCCTAACCAGTTGGCCAATATTCTAAAAACTTCACATGAATGATCCTTGGGTGAAGGGCTTTCAAAGTTGTTAAAAGAATTTGTTTCCATCATAGACTCTGGCTGCCGCGGCATGAGAAAAGGGGAAAGTATAAGCCAAATCTTCTAAAAATTTAATCTTCTTCTGCCTAACCAGTTGGCCAATATTCTTGAAACTTCACATGAATGATCCTTTGGTGAAGGGCTTTCAAATTTGTTAGAAGAATTTTGTTAATATTTAAACCATTGCCTATTAGTGCAGCAGTATCAGAAAAAGGGCAAAAGAGCAAATACTTTTAAAAAAGGCTGAATTTTGTTACATTCATTTGAAAAAACATAGGAGAAAGGGCTTTATTGAAACATTTCTTACTTTGCTGCTATTCAGGTCTAAGTGTTTAATTTCAACAAGGCAACAAATTTCAGGTGAGCCACCTAGGGCCATCATGGCCCTCTTGTTTAGTTATTGCCCTTTTTTCTCTCGACAAAAACGCTTGTCCGAACAAATGTAGTGGCAGGGGTATTTTATCATCTTTGGTAATAGATTTTTAGCTCACCTGAGCACGAAGTGCTCAAGGTGAGGTATTGTGATCGGTCGTTGTCCGTCGTCCGGCCGGTCGGCCAGCCGTCCGTCCACAATTTCTTCAAAGATCTTCTCCTCCAAAACCAGTTGGCCAATCTTTTTGAAACATGGCAGGAAAGATTCTTGGGTGAAAGGCTTTCAAAGTTGTTAAAAGAATTTGATTCCATCAAAGGCTCTGGCTGCTGCGGCATGAGAAAAGGGGAAAATAGCCAAATCTTAAAAATCTTCTTCTCACAAACCATTTGCTCAATAGCCTTGAAACTTCACAGGAATGATCCTTGGATGAAAGACTTTCAAAGTTGTTAAGAGAATTTGATTGTCTTAGAAACTCTAGGTGCTACGGCACAAGAAAAAGAGCAAAATTGCAAAAACTTTTAAAACCGCTTCTTTTGCCAACTCAGCCTTCCAATCTTCTTGAAACATGGCAAAAATTATTATTTGGTCAATGGCTTTGAAATTTGCTAAAAGCTTTTGATTCTTGTAAAAACTCTGGCTGCCATGGCACAGAAAAAGGGGGCCTGCAATAGCTAAATAATAAAAAAAAGCTTCTGCTCTCAAACCAGTTGACCAATCTTCTTGAAATTTGGCAGGAATGATTTTCACAGGAAAGGCTTTAGAAGATATATAAGGAATTTGATTACATCAAAAACTCTGGCTGCCTTGTCATGAGAAAAGGGGGGGGGGGGAATAGCCAAAAATATAAAAATCTTCTCCCAAACCATTTGGTCAATATCCTTGAAACTTTACAGGAATGATCCTTGGATGAAGGGCTTTGAAAGTTATTGAAAGGATTTGATTTTCACTCAAACTTTTGGTGCCATGGCTCGAGAGAAAGGGCATAATTGCTAAAACTTTTTAAAAGGCTTCTACTGCCAAACCAGCTGTCCAATCTTCTTCAAACTTGGCAAGAATTTTAATTGGGTGAATGGCTGTAAACATTGCTAATACTTTTGACTAGCATAACACAAAAAAGATGGGCCCAAAATAGTTGAAAAATAGACAAAAAGCTACTCCGAAGACCAATCTTTCTGAAACTTGGTAGAAATAGACCTTGGGTTAAAAGTTTTCTAAGCTGAAAATTTCTGGTTGTCCTGGCATCATTAAAGGGAAATTTAGAGAAATCGTTAAAACATACTGCTTAACAGGTAAAAATATTTTAATAATTTCAACAAGATATGCAATCTCAGGTGAGCGACCTAGGGCCATCATGGCCCACTTGTTCTGTTTTTTTTTTTTTTTTTTTTTTTTTTTTTTACATTTGCAATAACTTTTGAACCAGGACTTTTATGTACCCTTTTTCAGCAAGACCAAATGAATATGGAAATGAGAGCGTTTGATGAGAGTGTTATGAAAACCTGCGAAGTATTGAAAGAAGTCACACCCATCAAGACAAAATGCCTCGACGCTTTTGTAACATGTACACAACTTGTGAAATGGCTGAGAAAATCCATGGAAAAATGTAAGATGCTCAATGATTAAATATCTAACCAAATATAGGCCTCTTTTAAACACCCCCCCCCCCGACTTTTCCAAATGTGAACATGTTGCAGGGATTAATACAAACTAATATAAATATCCTTATAGACAATTTATTGTAAATGAGAATGAGATGTATATTTTTAGTGTGACTATTGATGGAATAAGGGGTGGGGGGGGGGGGGCTATTCTAGTCATCCAGATGTTAGCGTTGGTGTAATGCTTTGGTTAAGTTTCTGCATGCAAGTTTGTCAAACCTCTGCTTGTACTAATGCTATTGCTCTAAAACTTTGTACATGCCTCTTTAACCCTTTCCCATACTACAAAATTGCATGGTGGTTCACTTCAAAAATCTACTAAAAATGACAAAATATAAGGTATTAAAGACATAATTTGTGTAAAATATGGCATAGAAAATATTGAGACAAAAGGAGAAACTGCTGGTTATCAGCAGTTTCTTCTTTTGTTTCAATGTTTTCCCAAGGCTTTTCTAGTAGGGACGTCAAAACCAGGTCTTGTTTGGGAAAGGGTTAACCATAATATCAGCCTTTAGGCAAAGCTTCATTACTCTAACATGTAATTTTGGAATTTTTAGCGCAACTATTTATAGAATAGGGGAATATTCTAGTCACCCGGGCTTTTGAACATGCCTCTGTGAACATAATATCAACCTCTAGACAAAAATGTTGTTACTCTGACATCAGCTTTAATGAAATTTTTACCCTTTTGGACTTAGAAATTCTTGGTAAAGTTTTTTTGTTCAGCTTCCATTCTATCTATGATAACATTTTTTTTTCTGTAACAGCTATTGCTTTCAAACTTTGCACATGCGTCTGTGACCATATCAGCTTCTAGGCAAAGATTTGTTACCTTGACATTTAAATCAATGGAATTTTTACCCTTTTTAGGAATTAGAATTTTCCACTATCCAGCACTTGAAAGTCACGCTTGGCTGTCCTGACACAGCTCTTGTTCTTTACCCGCTTTAATTTTCCAAATATTTTTATGCTCCCCGAAAAAATTTCGGGGGAGCATATAGTCGCCACGCTGTCCGTCCGTCCGTCCGTGTGTCCGTGTGTCCGTCCGTCCGTCCGTCCGTCCGTCCACAGCCATATCTCAGCAACCCTTGGACCAAATTCAATGAAACTTCACATGTGAACTCCCTGGGTCAATACCTAGGGACCTTTTTCTCCGTTTGTAAATTTAAGGCTGCGTCATGGAAAAAGGGGCCTTAGTGTAAAAATTAGTTTTTCTCTTATTTCTCTTCATCTAATGGGCAGAATATAATGAAATTTTGTGCTCATGTTATAAATAGGATGTTCTAGACCATATTGTATAAATAATGTGTGTACAAAAAAGCTGTCATGGGAAAAGGGGGCTTAATGTGTGATAGTTTTTATTTTGTGACAAACACTTATTCGGGGAGCATAATCCGTCTGTGACGGCTCTTGTTTGTATTGGGCTCATCTTTACCAGTTTTGTATCTTTGTAGTTCTCTTTCTGGATTATCTGCTTTCATATACGACATGACTCTAATATGTTGAATTGAGATTTAGATAAGACAGTCATTAACATGTATTAATGTATCAAATGTAAGCTGAAACACATTCAGGTTAGATACTAATCTGTAATAATCACATGTTGTGTATTTCAGCTGGTTTGAAGGAGCTGAAGGTGTTTGTAGACCTGGCCTTCATGTCAGCGGGTGATGATCCCATGAATATACGGAGAGTACAGTGTCTTCATGCCGCTGTCACCGGATACGCTCCACTCATCTTCGATCTCAAACTGACAGCTGGTTACCTGGAGCTTCTCGAGATTTGTAGATTGGTGTGGAAAGAGCTGGATTCCGATCCAAATCTCCCACAGAAACTGGTAAAATTCATTTCCTAATGATAAAATTGATCTTTTGACATGACAAAGGCTGTGCTTATCTCTTAAGTTCTTAATTATGGTCAGTGTGTTCGTGTAAGCTTACAATGGCTTTTGCCTGAAAAATAAAGAAAAGTAAGGAGAGAAACTTGAGTAAGACAGAGCTCACTAGCTTTTAGATGTGATAGGAGTATTTAAGCCTTCTCATTGAAAGATCAGACACATACAGGTTTTGCTCTGTCTGTCTCTTTGTTTGTGAAAAACCAACATTTGCAATAACTCTTTAAGATTTCTGTTAGTGGGCATTCACATTTCATACATGTAAATAATTTTTACCTAGTAAAGGTAAACTATACATTGGTAAAATTTTGGAAAACATTATGGTTACATGAGGATGGGGGATCTTAGGGAAAGTTGGGTATTGCACAAACACAATCTTGTTTAATTGATGTATGAAATGTAAATGCTTCATTCACAAACAGCATGATGCACATCTTTTTACTGATATGTTAGATTAATCAGTGGTAGGATAAAACCTTTTGTATATCTTTTCTGTACTTATTTTGAAACTTTCAGAAAATGTAGAATAAAGCTATGCTGTGCATCCTCTATGTATGTGCATGCGGATCTGAGTTCTATATTGCCATCCAGTGACAAAAATATTGGTCAATTTCATGGGAAGGGTTAATGCTTTATATAAATTCTTCAGATTGACACAAACTGTCATATGCATGAATGAAGGACATCAAAAAGGCACAAGGGTCTGTAGAAGTGACCTCCTTGGTACAGTCTTTTACCATCAATGTTGCAGACGAAAAATTCAAGTTGATGAAAAGGTTGTCATTTCAATTTTGGGTTAGGAAACATGGTGGAAAATGAAGAAATTGCTTGTGACAAGCAATTTCTTCATTTTCTACAATATTTCCCCAAGCCTTTTCTTGTTAGGGAGTCAAAAGGCGTCACCATATGGTAATTGGTTAATATCCATTCTTCAGATTGACACAAACCGCCATCTTGAATGGCTGAAAGACATCAAGAAAGCACATGGATCTGTAGAAGTGACCTCCCTTGTTCAGTCTGATGCCATCAATACAAGTGGGATATATACAGTCGGGAAGAAGGCATTCCAGAACAAGAAAGACAGCAAAGATATATTGGTATGTCTGTTAGGCTATATTGGTAGGCTCTTTTTTGCTCCCCGAAGGGAGAGCATATAGTCGCCGCTTTGTCTGTTCGTCCGTCCGGTCCGTCCGAAGTGATTTCTCCATAACCCTTGGGCCAAATCAAATGAAACTTACCATATGAACTACCTATGACATAATGCCGATGTACTTTTCATGGTTTTTGGATTTGAGGCCTCGTCATGGGAAAAGGGGACTTAAGGTCAAATACACTTTTTCTCTAATTTCTCATAGTCTAATGGTCAGAATTTGATGAAATTTCATATTTGAGTTGCAAATCAGATGCCCTTGACAATAAACTGCTCTCCATGGCATACATTTATTGTGACAATGCCTTATTCGGGGAGCCTTGTCTGTCTCTGACGGCTCTTGTAATAATGATGAACCTTTCAATGAATATGAAGAAAAAGGCTAAGCTTAATACAATCATTGTACACTATATTGAATTGAATGGGAATAAAATATGTATTACAAAAACTACTTTCTCCTTTACTTATAGAATGTTAAATCAATCAGGAGAAATAGTATTTATACACAATAAGACAAGACTACAGTCATTTCCCTCTCCATAAAAGTTAAATTGTTAGAAATTAACTTTTCATGAGGAGCACCTGGAGGCTCAGACTTGATATTTTTAGCTCCACTGGCCTTTCAGGCCAGCGGGCTATTGTCATGGCGGTGTGTCCGTCGTGCGTGCGTCAGTGCGTCTGTGCATCCGTAAACTTTTTCTTTAAAAATCTTCTTCTCAAAAACTACTGGATGGATTTCAACCAAACTTCACAGGAATGATCCTTGGGTGACCCTCTCTCAGATTCCTTCAAAGAATATGGATTGAACTAGAATAACCTGAGTTATCTGCCCTTGAATATCAAAAATAGCAGGTTTTGACTTTACTTTTACAAATATGGAACAATCAAGACAAAACTTTGACAGAATGATGCTGACTACAAGATCTTGCCTTCGTAAAATTTTCAGCTTGATCTGAATTTTACATCATGAGTTATGTGCCCTTGAAATTGACAGAATTGCCATTTTCGGCTGTATTTTGACTTTGTTTTCACTCTAGCAACTACAAATATTGACTAAACAAGACATAACTTTGACAGAATAATGCTGACTATAAAATCGTGTCTTGGTAAAATTTTCAGCTTGAACTGGATTTTATAGCATGAGTTAAGTGCCCTTGAAATTGCCAAAAATTGCTATTTTTGGCTCTATTTTGCTGGTTTTGACTTTATTTTTACTCTAAAATCTACAAATATTGACCAATCAAGACAAAACTTGGACAGAATATATATAAGCAATATATGCTGCCTGGGTGTAATTTTCAGCTTGATCGGAATCTTACATCATGAGTTATGTGCCCTTGAATTTGACAAATTTGCCATTTTCGACTTTGTTTTCACTCTAACAACCACAAATGTTAACCAATCAAGATGATACTTTGAAAGAATCTTGTTGACAACAAGATCTTGATTATGTGTAATTTTCAACATGATAACACTGTTACAATCTGAGTTATTTGCCCTTGAAATTGACAAAATTTCTGTTTTCGACATTTTTTCTACTCTTGAAGCCACGAATATTGACTAATGTAGACAAAATTTGAACAGAATCATAGTGACCATAAGATCTTGCATGTGTTTAATTTTCGATTTGATTTTAAATATACATACTGAATTATGGGTCCTTGAATTTGGCAAAATCACAGTTTTCAATTTTATTATCGCCCTAACATCCCTAAAATATTAGTCAATCATTTACTTTCTAGTCAAAACTTGGATTTAATATTAAAAGAAATTCAGGCCTGTGGAGCGACTCAAGACCTTCAGGTCTTTCTAGTTTGATAATATTCTGTTAAAGTATTTTCTTCTTCTACTGTTTACTGCTTTCAATCATTTATGATTATTACCAGCAGGGTAAGTAATGAATATAACTTACACTATGTTTAGAGTATAATATAGGATCAGAGTCAGCTTGTTGGGTAGTCAGTCTTTAGTCATTTTGTTATAGCTTTTTGATGACTGTTTGTAGTTAAATGTGTAACAAAAATCTTTTGGGGTTTTGTTATGAAAGAATTTAGAGATAACTCTAATTTGTACCTATTCTGTTATATTTTGAAGGATTTGTCCAGTTCTATCAAGTTGACAGTGTCTGAAGTGGAGGGGAAGAGACAGCAGAGGAATTACACCTATGTGAATCTACAGGACTTGCAGAGTAGGCTCATGTTGGTGGCTGGGAAGGCAGAAAAGGGAACAGACAGTGTGGACAGATTTACAGCAGTAAGTCATCAGTTGGTTTGTAGGTGCCTTTAGGGTTGGGTTATTTTATGTGCCTGGTCATTCACCAGTCCGTCTGTTTGACCATTTGTAAGCAATTTCTTATTAAACTTATCACAATGAATCTCCATTTCGTAAAATTGTGCAAGTCACCTTTGAAATTTTGTCACGTCTTTTGTTTCAGATTTTTAGCTCGACTTTTCGAAGAAAATGAGAGCTTATACTGTCACCCGGGCGTCGGCGTTGGCGTCGGCGTTGGCGTTGCAACCAAGGTTAAAGTTTTTTCAAACATCAATAACTTCCATACTATCAAAGGGATTCAACCCAAACTTGGAATACTTATTCACCATCACACCCTCTACCTTACTATCAGGGCCCATGACCCTGGGACCACTCTATTTGGAGTTATGCCCCCTTTATACTAAGCAACTTAGAAAGTCGAGCGCGCTGTCTTCGGACAGCTCTTGTTTTTTATTTGAAAAGGAATGTACAATTGACTTGCATGACTTTGTTGGGCATATAGAGTGTGTGAATTTTACAATTAATCTTTCCCAGTCGACAAACTTTTAGTGTGATTTTACATTTGTTGAAAGATTGTTTTACAAGGACATTGAATTATCACTTTCCTTGTTTTAGGTATTTGACAGTGTTATCAGACTGGCGAATGTCAACATGAAGCTATGCGAGGCAGGCTGTGTTCTGTTTAAAGACTGGACAGCAAGGTTCCTTTGTGATAAGAAGAAACCAGTATGCGCTGTTCTGGAGTTCGGGGAGGGAGAAGCTGTTCCAAATTTAAAGGCAAGTTCATCGATGAATTAACCTTACTTACAGGTTTTAGGCATAATGTTCTCCCATAAAAAACTTACATTTCATAAGATAAGAATTGTTTTTTCTTGAATACAATTAGTATGTCATCATTCATTGTACTTTGGCTAACAGCTAATACAACGACTGACCAATCAAACTTTAAATCTGATTTTACTGTACCAAGGTCATTGTCATCCTTCTAGGTTGATATGAATATTTAGTTCTTACATAAACAGTTCTGGAGGCATTTGTTTTATTTTCACATTTTGTGGACATTTTTATGCTCCCCGAAGGGAGAGCATATAGTCGCCGCTTCGTCTGTCCGTCCGTCCGTCCGTCATTCCGTCCGTCCGTCCGAAGCGATTTCTCTATAACCCTTGGGCCAAATCTAATGAAACTGACCATGTGAACTACCTATGACATAATGCCGATGTTATTTTGCCAGTTTTTGGATTTGAGGCCTCGTCATGGGAAAAGGGGACTTAAGGTCAAATACACTTTTTCTCTAATTTCTCATAGTCTAATGGTCAGAATTTGATGAAATTTCATATTTGAGTAGCAAATCAGATGCCCTTGACAATAAACTACTTGAAATTTGCGTATAAAAAGTATGTCATGGAAAAAGGGGGCTTATCGTTTGTTAGCTTAATCTTAGCTCTGTATGGCATACATTTATTGTGACAAAGCCTTATTCGGGGAGCATTGTCCGTCTCTGACGGCTCTTGTTCCTTCCAATTTTCTACATGTCAACACCCTTGAATTCCATCCTGTTCTTTTCTTTGCTCATGTATGTTTTATACCACCATATCAGGTTAAAGACAAAGTCCTATAGCTTTGACTATCATTTAAGCAGAATAAGATCTATGTTTTTCTGCCAGATAAGTATTTTTATCACTAACCAGGATTTGTATTATAGCATGTTGTCTGGACAACTCTTGTTTGTGATCTTCAGGCACGTAGAGATAAAGAGGAAGACCTAGAAGACATTGTACCCAAGATAGCCAAGTTTATGGAGTCATGTTACAAGGACTGGATTGAGCATATCAAGGAGAAGCGTAGAGTGTACCTACACCTAAACTACTTCACCATTGATCAGTTAGTTATACTGCAGAAAGAGCTGGTCAAGATGGGTACAGACACCAACGAGGAGCCTTCACACCTTGTGTATCCATTGTTGTCGGGTGTGAAACACAACTGTACGCCAGGTACTCTCACTTTCTTATTACTATAATTATAAATAAGTCATACGGATCTCTGCAGATATGATATTCATATTGTGTTCTATGTATATTTATGAAACACAATGATTTAGATAGATATGACAAGTAAACCCTTAGAAATTTGCAGTTGCCCTACTAGTCCTTGGGCCAGGACCAGGAAAATGGGGTAAGTATTACCAGAAAAAAGGACAAAAGGACACCTATATATATTTGTAGATATACATCTGACGGATGTTTTTCAGTGATGATATCCGACATGAAGAGTAGCTAAATATGTTTTACCCTTACCTTTATATAGGTACCCTTCACGACGTGAATGACAATCTGGTTTGGGGTAAGGGAAAGGGAAAAATTAATATAAAATATCAAATGAATGTTTAAATCTATTTATTTGAATCCATATGTATGAGCATGTATTTCACTACTTATGAATCATGATTTTTTAAATTATGTAATTATTATGACGTCATTACTCCTCTTCAAAATATGCTTTATGTGCAAGTAAGTATAAGAACTGGCCGAAATATTCGAAAAAGTATTTTTCTATAATTATCATTTATTTCTTATGCAAAAAGACATGGTTTTTCATACAGTACATTATCTTAGAAACATTTTGAGCGTTGTTTGCACTCTGGCCGTCGGGGCTTTTGGCTGTAACCCTTATCTTAAACCCTTAACCCTATCATTTTTTGCATTCAAATTTATAACTTTTATTTGGTCATATTTTCATTGAATATTGACCTACATGTGTCAAAATGGTATCAAATGAAAGCTTATGACTCGCTCTTTTGTTTGTAGTTATCTTATTTAAATTATCTCATTTGCATATTCATGAATATTAATGATTTCCCTTAAAAATTCCTTTTTTTGCAAAAATTTTGATAAATACTTTCCAAAACAAGGCGTTTCTTTTCAGGGGGAATTTTGAAAACATGATTTTTCTTAAAGAACATTTTATTAGAAACATTTTGAGCCTTGTTTACACTCTGGCGGTTGGGGCTTTTTGCCGTAACCCTTATCTAAACCCTTAGCCCCATCAAATTACTTATGTAAATTTTGAAAATGAATTCGGCCATATCTTCATTGAATATTTGCACACAGTTGTCAGAATGATATGAAATGAAACCTTATGACTTATTCTTTCATTTTAGCTATGTTATGCAAATTAGCTCATTTGCATATTCATGAATTTTCCTAAAATTGCGATTTTCTACGGAAATTTGGTAAATACTTTCCAAAACGAGGCATTTTTGTGCAGGGGAATTACGTAAACATATTAAATCTTAAAGAAAATTAATATATCAAACATTTTGAGCGATGTTTGCACTTAATTTGGCCGTAGGGGCTTTGGGTCATAAACTTTATCTAAACCTTAAACCCTATAAATTGTTCAGTCATTTCAAAACGTTTTTGGTCATATCTTGGTTGAATATTGACCTACAGATGTAAGAATGGTATCAAATGAAAGTTTATGACTTGCTCAATAATTTACCATAAATTTTATGCAAATTACCTTTTTTGCATATTCGCGAATATTAATGACACTACTTAAAACTGTGACCCTTTTTGCGAATTAGATTTTTGTTTGGTAAAAGTGTCATATCTCTGTTTTACTAACGCCATTACTCTAAAACTTTGCACATACCTCTATGACCATGGTAACAACCTCAAGACAGATATCTATTGCTCTAGCATTTAATGTCGAGCAATTTTTACCTTTTTGTTGCCTAGAAATTCTTCATCAAACTTTAATGAGCATCTTTCAAACATCTGTCACAAATAATTTTGTTTCTGTCATAACTATTGCTTTCAAACTTGGCATTTGCTCTTGCTTCTAAGATCAGCATCTGTTATGTTATCTAGTAACAGTTAATGTTCATTCGTTTGGGCATATTCACTCATTTTCATGCAAGATTCAATCATTTTTTAGCATCCGTAATTTTGCATCTTACTGTAAATCTGCTTAAATATAAGGGCTAAACAACCCGTTTGAACGTAAAATAATACACCCTAAATCCAACATCAAAGAGAAAATAATGTCCCTAAAGTTTAGGAAAACACTGATACAGTAAACTGAATACATTGTTATAAATAATTGTTAAATACTTTAACACTTTCTTTGCACAATTTAAACTAATGATTGAATGATTATGATGATGAACAGAACTGATTAGATGGTTCAAATGATCTCGTTTGATACTTTTAGAATTCAAAAGGGCAACTGCAATACATGTATATTGAAAGTTTATTGACATCGTTTAAAATTAAGGTTGTAGGTCGTATACATGTATAGCAGATTCTTTAGGGGATAGCTAGATCTATGACAGAAGGTATAAATTTTGCAATTATAGTGTTTTCATTATTATTATACAGCGTTCTTTGGATGACATGTGCGCTTCCGAGGAGTATGATCTTCTGCAGTTCCTCGATAACTGGTGCACTAGGGATTTATTTGAATATTTTGTCAAGTCCCTTCTTAATGAGACCAAGTGCACCTACAACGACTTATACAGTTGTCGTCTCCATACCCCACATTCTGGCTACTTTTATCTCAAGGTCTTTGCATTTTGATAGTTTCTCAAGTGCCTGGACGGAGACATTTCTGTCAGAAGGAACCGTCATGTCAATCATGATGAACGTCTTGTCCAATTTGTTCTTGATGATGATGTCTGGTCTGTTAGCCTTGATCTCTGTACCATTATTCACTGACATGTCCCTCTACGACAGTTTTTGGTTGATGTTCATACAATTTTTTGTTTGCTGGGAGTCCAAATTGCTTGCAGATTTTCCAACGAATGTACCCTGCTGCCTTGTCATGTCTTTGAATGTACTATGTTGGCACTAATGTTGGACAGCCCGAGACAATTTCATCATATTGGTTGCATAGTCTACACTTTGGATCTGTACCATCTTTGATGATCTTGTTGTGATATGCTCTTGTAGCCAAACTCTGATCTTGTGCTGCTATCACCATTCCCTCTGTTTCTGCATTGACACCTGCACTAGAGAGCCACTTATGTGTCTGATCTTGGTCAACATCTGGTTTGTCAAACCTTATGGGTATTGCCCATGCATTGGTTTGGCTTTTTGGCATACTCTGTGACGGATTCTTCTCCATTTCTTGTCGTTTGTGCAATGTTCAGTTCTTGAATGAATTTTCTGGCTTGCTCTGGGATTGAGTAAAGTTTCTTGTTACGTTCATGTTCCCGGATCAGATGTAGCAGATTGTCTTGTGTTGTCTCCAAAAACGTGTTTATGCCATCTCAATCTATGAGAGGCCCCTACCACCGATCTTTCGTGGTAGGTACAATCTTTCAAAGTCAACCTTTGGGTGGTACATTATTTCTGTTGTTAGTAACTGTCTGGTCTTTGTGTCAAGTTTTCCTTTTTTGCATTTGCCAGTTTATGATATTGAAATTGTATGTGACAACTGGGACTACCAGGGTGTTTATGGCTTCATTCTTATCTGCAGCTTTTAGCTCACTCTTGATGGCAAGCCTTAACTCTTCTGTAATACTCTTTTCTGATCTTTTCCCTCATTGCTGCATGTTGAATTCCGTCACCTTCATTAACACAAGGTATTTGTATTTAGAGTCTTGGTCTAGTTTCTTGATGATGTTGTCTCTTTCTAGCTGTATGTCAGATGTTGATGTTAGTTTTCCTTTTTTTAAGGTGGCTTTTAGACACTTGTCCAGTTCAAATTGCATACATATGTTATCACTAAAGACCTTTACTGTCTCGAGCAGTTGTTTTTGCTGGTGATCGTTTTTGGCAAAGGTCTTTAGGTCAATCATGTAGAAAATATGGTTGATCTTCTTGCCTTGGATGTAATTTCCATGTCCAGTGTCATTCAGCATTGTATTGAGAGGGGCAAGAAACAAACAGAAGTGGAAGGGTGATAGTTATGCAACTTTGCATGCAGATGGTAAAGTCTTGAACTTCTTTGGCCTTGGTTTGAAACCTTCCGGATGAGGACTCCCACCACGCCCATTTATTTGGGACCATAACCTTTGACCTAGTTACCCTGACCTTTGAGTTTGACCTACTTTTAAAAAACTTAAACTTTAAAGGGCTTACAACAGGAATTTATCCTTAACCCCAAATGCTGTCAAAAACACTGTGTACTGAGTCCCCCGTCTCTTTTTGTCTCCTTTTAGATATACATGAAGTTTACCCATAATTGTCCATAATTTGTCAACGAAGTAATAATTAATTTATTTGTGTTATTTTACCTTTTAAAGTGACATTTCAGATTTTTTCTCATAAATTTCAATTTAATTTTTATCTAAAAGAGTATATTTTCTTATGAAAATTCTGAAAATGTCAAGCCAAAATATTGCGCCGTTTACGAGAAACATATATTTTTGTGTTAAAATTAAACAAATTGTTGTCCACAACAGTTCAGATATATATAGAATTTGTCGTTTCTGTCTCAACTTTAAAAGCGTGTTTATCACTTATCATCAACAACTTAAAAAAACTGATAACATTTATACCCATTAGAATAACCAATCTTGGCATCAAGACATACTTTAAAAAATTGAAATGGGGATGAAATGCCCCTTTAAATTATGGTATAAAACACACATCACATTTACATTGCAACTAGAAATGTCTCATTTCAGCAATCTAAACACGCAGGAGCATATTGTTTTACTCTTGTCTGTCTGTCTGTCCGTCCATCTGTCTGTATGAAAACTTAAAACTGGCCTTTTCTCCAAAAATATTTGACTTACAAAGCTATAATTTTGTATGTAACATTCTTTTGAACTATGATATTTATCTGTTCGTTCAATATCAATATGACCTTCCTCAAGGTCATTCATTAACCCTTATCAATCCTTACCTCGAAAACTTAGCATAAAAACTTAACATTGCCATTCCTTGGGCATTTGTGTTTCACGATCTTGTTATCAAAGTTCTTATTAATATTCATAAGCATACTAATTAGTTTTGTGTAAGAGATGTCTTAACAAAATGACATTTCAAAACTAAAATGTATGTTTTATTACTATAATAGTTTTAAAATGTTTTTTTTTGCGATTAGTTGAAGCTAATGCTGAAACTTCTATAAGAAGACAGTTGCCATGGAAACAAGAAGGTTGTTAAATTTTGCTTATCCGGCACTTTGAAATGGAACAGCAGTCAGAATTCATTAACAGGTTCAAGAAAATACAGAGGGTTTTCATTTTTGGCTTATGACATAATAATGCCATACTCCATATTGAAAAGCATGTAATTTGCTCGGCTTATTACCTCCCTTTATGGATATACCTGTTGTGATTTTTTCCATATACATGCTGTGTAGGACAAATTATTCAACATGAATTGTATTTCTATGCATCTGGTTTATATATGCAGTGTATGCTTAGTATAGAAAGCAGTAAAGCCACATTATTTTAAACATTTCAAAACCTTGCAATGATTTTCAACTATCCAAACCCTATCAAATTTCAAATGCACATTCTGAGGTATAGCTACTCTGCAGAGTGGATATCATTGCATTTTTGTTCTTCCTTTGGATAGGTCTTTCAAGATATATAGGTGTCCCTTTGTCCATTTTAGTGGTAACTCCAACCATATCTGGCCCAAGGACTATACCAGGAATAGATGAAACAGATAAGTTGAAATTAATTGAAAGATGTGGTGCCAACAATCATACACTGCCCTCCAAAAGTTCCTTCACACTGATATTTTCTTGTTCTATAATCCATGTAAATACCTATCTTCTTCAGAAATAGTTGTCTAAGTTGAAATGTAGTATTTTTTCAAAACTTTGCTTTGTCCTTGTAAAGAAAATTTCATAATTATGTTATCCATTGAAAATTATTGTGATGGATGTCCGAAACTTGATAGAGGCTTCAGAATCTGAAAATTGAAAATTCGTCAAAAATGCCCCCTTTGCATACCAGTCATAAACTTTACTAAAATAAAATTTATTTTGTATTTTTGTTGATACATTTTAGATAATACATTTTTGAACAGATATCTGCAAAAATTGAAACAAAATTGCTTGGTGATGGGACTTTCCCATGACACTGCGTTCAGTGGGTGTTTTTCACATATTTTCAAAGTTCGGAAAATGTGACCTATTCTGCGATTTCATCTTTTAGTAGTCTGGGTATCATTGACAACTAGACCTCAGAAGTATTCTCCATAGACAGGGAAAACCCGTTTTTGCAAAATTACTTTACGTGACACGAGGATTTGCTTCTTTACAAGTGAGGTATTACATTGATTTCAGTAAAATTAAACTTGAGTGTGAAGGAACTTTTGGAGGGCAGTGTATTACTAGATCTATAAAGTATGCTAATCATTTAAAAAATACTAATTGTTTTATAAATACAGAGGACCTGCTTGCTGCCATGACAGAAACAAAGCAACAGATTGATGGTGACCAAGAAATGAATGAAGAAGATGAGGCTGAGAATATGGTAGAAGAATTGTCAGAGGAATCCAGCGAGAATGAGAAGAGAGCAGCCTTCATTCAGGAGCTTGTAGATGCTGGATATGATGAGAAACTTGCCATTCAGGCCTTAAATCATGTCAAACCTGACGAAGTGTCAGATGGTATGTAACTAAAATATGTCACAGATTCATTTTTAAAAAGATTTTGCAATACACTTTTTGATTTTCAAATTTTTTATATGGTACAAGAATTCCACACTGACAAAAACATTTGTTTGATGTATTCTGGCGCAGATCTAGGAGTTCTGTCAGGGGGGTTTGTTTTACAAGTATTACACAATTTTGACTGAATTTCTGTATGAAAATGTAATAATCTGGCTACATAGGGGGGTTCGTTTGAAGCCCTGGAACCCCCTCTGGATTTGCCATTGGTATTAGATGAAGGTATAATGCAAATTGGTTGTATTTTGTATGATGAATTACTGCAGGTATAGTGTGGTGTATGAACCATGAGGATATGGAAGTTTCTGACAGCGATGAACCAGAGGAGGTCAAACCAGAAACAACAGCGCCCAGTCTAGAGAAAAAATTTAGTGCATGGAGCCAGTCTACCACCTCCATCCAGTCATTGATCAGCACGAACATTCAAATGTTGAAAGGAATAAAAGGGTAAATGTTTAGCAAACTGACATTTATACATTTGTAAACCCCTTGGAATTTTTAGGCCTTTAAAAATGTATATCCTTCTATAGAGAATTCATTTTGCTAGTTTCACATAAAAATTGGCAGCACCAACTTTATGCAGATCCAGTTTTTTTCCTGATCAGTAGAATACCCATGTTGGCGGGTCGCCTCCTATTTATTGACTTATTTAAATCTAAAAATGCCTCAAATTAATCTGTTGATTGTAGTTTGTCTGTTGCTAGTGCTACATAAACACTCGGACACCTGGCAATTGGGGTTTTGGTCATTTCCTGGAAAATTTCAGAGATGCCTAGTCAATGGATAGACACATTATCCGACAAAAACAACAGTTATTGTATGATCAGACAGGTATTGGGTAGATGTAACTCTAAATTAAAATTAACTGATAAATTGGTGGCATTTTAATGTTTGAAGAAGTCTGTAAAAATGCTTGTTGTCTTGCTGTGCCTCCTCTGATGTACTCCAGGTACCAGGCTGGGTCTCATCCAATGGCATGCACAGTCATAGATCAAATTTGCCTTTGTCAAATAGAAGTTTTCAATGTAGAAATATCAAAGGTCTTTCAAAATTTCAATGGAATACCTCTGCAATTCTGATGATTTTAAGTGAGCTAGGACTTTACGCTGAGGGAACTTATGTCACAGCCGTAGTGTGTGCTTTGGTATTTTGTTGGTTACATGGATAAAAACTAAAACCTTGTCTAAATCGTATGAACTATAACAGATAGAGTCTTGATATTTTTCACATGGTCGTTGACCTTGTCACATTTCCTTTGACTTTTTCAAGAGGTGTCATTTTGTCCCACAGGTCTTGACAGTATGGGATCATATCTAGATCTACTGTATCATTGTTTCTTCATGGTGCAGCTGATAAGTTGAAGTGGATTATTTAATTTAAAATTGCCTTAAAATGCCCAAATATTGTGCTAGGAAAAACCCTGCATTGACCTTGGAGTTTATACACCTTTTAAAAAGTTTTAATTGGCCTTTTTTTCTTACCCTCTAATAGACAGGGCCTTGCTTTTTCACACATGGATACAGTACCTCTTGCAATGATGTTTGACCAAGTGAGTTTGTTTGACCTTTTTATGACAGTTCCCATATAGACGAGCTACACTGTCGCACACAATTCTTGTATTGTAGTACATGTGTAATGATAATGGTACTGTTTTATTTAGGAGCAGTGTTGATTCACTGCTGAAGGATCTAGAGAGTCTATGGCAAGAGTTCCTGGCCTCAATCTCCTCCAATATTAAAGATTACTTGAGTCTGGAGCACCTTGGTATGATACTGAGAAACCTGGCTGAGAGAGGTGAGTATACTCGCTTCATGTGTATTTGCGGTACATGGGATCTCGCGGTAAACGGTATTTTGCAAGAATACAAACGGCCACGCCTACTATCGGGTGTTTTCCCGGGATAACCTCTGACGTACAAGTCCACGCTTCACTGATCGCTTTATTTTCAAAATATTTTCCGTCTGCAAGTGAGTTATCGATGAAAAAAGTGTCCATACGCAAATCAATAGAAGCTGCACCTGCCTATTCAATAGTCTATTGTACCCTGGTCAATTAAAACACATTTTCCATGGCATAATCAATAAAAATCCATGCGATTTTGACAGACCTAGGCTCTTCTGGCATTGACAAACAAAGTATTCAATATTTTGATCACGTGACATGAGCTCGGGCTTCCCGCCACGAAAAAATAAACAAATAACGCGGGATCCCATAAAACAAATCCAAGATGGCGGCGATGCGCCTTGCATGAATGAATCCGTTGCTGTCAAATCAGAAATAAACGGAGCATCTTGATTGTTTTACAGGAAGATGCGTGACATTTTGAGTTAAAAAAATATAAAAAGATTTTTTGTGATTGTGTTGATGGCTTTCCGGTTTACATATTTTTGCGATAAGTACCGCGAGTACGCATGTTCCCAGGCTACTTCATGTAACTTGTCCTTATTAAATATTTGACCATTGGTCTTCTGAGATAAGATTTAACACTTTCATGAACAAGACTGATATGGAAAATATAAAGGCAAAAGATGATTATGATGTTTACCAGCATTTTCCTCTGTGTTTCGTCATACACAAATTCCATCTTTACCACCATACCTTTTGTCATCTGCAGCAGCTTTTAAAAATTGCAATTGTCAAATCTATTGCTGTTTTTGAAAGGGATTAGGAATTGTGTATAATTAGAATAAGAATTTCATGAAATATTATATTTATTTATGATAATATTATATTATATTTCTTATTTCCATTAATGAGAAAAGGATCAAATTTTAGATTTGACCATTATATTGTGTGTTTCCCGTTTTGTTGCAGAGACTATCCGAATCTCCAGAAAACTTCCACCAAGTTTCATTGAAGGAGCTCCAAACCTTGTTGTCTGCCCATCTGGTAAGTCGTCTCAAGTCCCCTCACTAAGTAAACTAAAAGCTGCCCATACACGATCAATATTATTGACAATATTATTGTCAATATTTGGTATTGACAATAATATTGACCGTGAATGGGCAATATTGAAGGATTGTCAATACTATTGACGAATATCTGCGATCGCTGAAATATTTTCTTCAATATTTTCTTCAATATTTTTATTGATGTTATGTAACCCATGGTTATTTATTCTAAAAATTAATATTGTTAATAATATTGATCGCATATGGGTTGCTAGAAAAATATTGCCAATATAATGACTCAATAATATTGTCAATGATATTGATCGTGTATGGGCCGCTTAATAGTTTTGCATCAGTTACTATGTTCAATTTTATGAAATTTCTGTTTTCCATTGATGAGAACAGGACCAAATTTTCATTTTGAACTATGTTCTTTTTTCCAATTTGTTGCATATATGCAATATCTTACCATGCCATATAATACCCTAAACCATTATCATACCATATTACTTATTCAGACTGATTGTTACAATTTCACACTTCAGGTGATGTCCTGAGCACTGCTCTGTCACTGTACATGTTAGAGAAAGATCAACTCCTCCCTCAGTCTGATGAGATACTCATGTGTACACAACATACAACAATAGATGAGGTGATGTTATATGTATAAATGAGCCAGGATCTGGAAAAAACGTCCCTTAAAGCATTCTAGACAACTTTGATTTCCGATCAGCATGTACCTAAGAACAATCTTTATCAGGATCAATGCTGCTCTCTTACTGTTGCTATAAGTCACATGGAAGCTATTCAAGGACATCATGGATCCCTAGAAGAATGTGCGTATGCACAGGCTGATCTGGATCCAGATTGTTCTCAAAAGCCATGATCCAGATCGTTCTCAAAAGCCATAAAGAACATTTTTCAAGATCCTGGCTCAAATATTAATTCAACAAGAAATCCCTTTAAATATGCTAGTGTGTTTATTACATGACAAACTTTACACATATTCTACTTACTAATCTCTTTAAGGGGGAATGCTCCAGTTTCCTAAATTTTTTCCCAATAATAGAATTCATTTATATTTTGTATGTTGAAATACATGTTATCACCAATCGAAAAATAAAATAAAAATGGATGGTGAGCGATTTTGTTTGAAGTTTATAGACATTTGTATCACATACCCCTTCAGCGTAAAAATGCGCAATTCCTTGTACCTGTCCAAGGTCACTAAAATGCTGAAAACAATGCAGCATAATCATCGTTTAGTCCAGATTTAAAGTAACATCTTATATTTAATAAGAACAGAAAACCCAAAATATGTGCTTTATAAGCGCATAAATGTATAAAGCAGCATGTTCACGTGTTCAGTTAGATCAACGAAACTGAAGTGTTTTATGTTAAAATTTGCATATTTTTGGAAATATTTCAAGTTCTACATAATATAATTTGATAAAACTCCCTCATTGTATTAAGCAACATGTCCTGGTAATAATTCTAAAAGAAAATGTATAGGTCAGCGCACTTATTAGTGAATTATAGCATTTTTTATCAGCTACACATGAACAAAACATCTTGAGGAAATCAGTTTTGCATAAATACGCTTTTACCGTCGAAAATGGTAAATTGTAATGACGTGTAATGGTACGAAACATTTAATTTTCTACAGTAATTACCAAGTGTTCCGAAAAACTGTAGCATTCCCCCTTAAGCCACAATGTTTCAGTGACAAGTTAGCTTTTAAAACTACCATTCCCTCTGGCAGCCACAGGCAGCCACAGCCATATGGCCTTCAGCTCTCAAGCAGACCCATTCTCTAAATCTGGGTGAAGATGATCAATATGGGATAACTTTGCTTATGGCACATTCAGGATTTTAATCAGGTACTTTCTTTTATTTTGAAGTTGTGTATTCTATTCCTAGAGCATTGGAAACCAAAACGACTAAAAGGAGCCATATATACATTTTTGCATTGGTACTTTAACCCTTTCCCAAACAAGACCTGGTTTTGACGTCCCAGGTAGAATAGATTTGGGAAAACATTGAGACAAAAGAAGAAACTGCTGATAACCAGCAGTTTCTCCTTTTGTCTCAATATTTTCTATGCCACATTTTACACAAATTCTACCATTAATAACTTCTATGTTGTCATTTGTGGCAGTTCTTGAAGTGGACCACCCTAAAATTTTGCCGTTCGGGAAAGGGTTAATGTAAAAATTTGATTTTAATAATTTATGTTTGGATGTTTGTAGGTTGATATATTCTGGAGAAGGGCAATATTTGGTGGAGGTGAGAAGATCCACTGTCTTGTGAACGCAGACCTGCTAGATTTTGATGTGAGTGATGCTGCAGAACGGTACCTTGAACAATACATCCAGGAAACCAACTATACAGGTTGATAATATAGGATTGATTCATGGTTTAGGGCCGTTGATAGTTGTAGAGTTCCAAGAGAAATGTTAATGCCAAAGTGCAAGGTACAAGGGTGCTTTATTTTGCCAGCCTGGACAAATATTAAGGGCAGAAAAATCATGAATTATTAATATCAATTTGTAAAATCACAAATTTAAATGACTAATGACCAAATATGTAATAAATCTTGTGAAAAAAAACTAATCCAAGGTGAAAGCAAAAACGTCACCTGTCCTTTGAGATTTTTTTTTGTATGTAACACCAATGCTGACATTATGAATGGGCACCATGTTTGTGCTGTTTGTTTAACTGCATTGTAAGATGATGAGAAATATAGGGAGATAAAGAATAATTGTTTACCTTACTTGCTCTATTCAATGATATTTGAGTACAAAGAGGGTGTTAAAGATAACTTAATTTACCAAATATAACATGTACATGTATGATGTCATGAAATACTTGTTAGAGAGCTATATTCACGATTGCCGTCTGCTACCGAAAAAAGAGAGAATATTTGTCTTCATCAGATCAGATCATTTATTGTATAAGATCTATTTTATCAGATGACGCCAGATATCGCCTAGTGGTCATCTGTGGTTCGGACAATGAAAACAGATCACGAATTGTGGCATCCTTGGACAAGTACAGGAAACAGGCTCTGCCATTGAATACCAACCATTTGAGGGAATATCTCACAGAAAAATTACAGATGACAAAACCTGTGAATGGAGTTAAACCAGCTGCTTTTGTAGACTTTAACAAGTAAGAAATATTTTACATGAATAGCCATCAAAGCAAGATAGATTCTTTCTTGTAGTCCTCTCTTTGTTCAAATAGAGGCTTTGGGTTTTTATTTCCCATTTATCATCAATTTTGAGAATACCTTTCAAGAAAAGAAAAAAAATCTGTTAATATCATGTGATATCTAAATAGAAGAAAAGAAATTAAAATTTATGGTCAATGTAGAAAATACACATTTGACCTTAGAAATGTTAAATGAAAACACTTTGGTTACAATGGAGTGCTTTGATGTAATGGGGTATTACTCAGTAATTGATTTTTGCAGATCAAGTGTGAGAGTTGTGAAATCTTTAAGAGCAGGAGTTGGTAAAACTCTGTACAAATCAAGAAGAGAGAGTGACCTTCAAAGGTTAAATGGTAACTGTCGCGGGGTGACTGTCAAGACAGTGTCTATTCCACTACAAGAGAAGCAGATCAACCTGCACCATGTGATCTCAAGGTTACTGGAACACACAGCAAGGCCAGGGACAACACAGACAAGGATATTTCATATAGATGTGGCTCATGAGGTGTGTTAAATGTTTAATCCTTTCTCAAATATCAACAATTTATGCTGTTCCACTTTGAAAGCTGTTGTAGAGAACAAAATAGATATTGAAAAAAGATAGCACTTGTATGCAATGCAGCACAGAATGTATTGAGGTAAGAGGAGAAAACACTATTTAACATCATTTTCTATTTTTGCCTCAATGTTTTCTTAAGCTTTTTCTACCGGGGATGTCAAAATGAATTCTTTATGTAAGATTTCTGGCTTCGTGCCTAGAAGCCATGTTGATATAACACTGAAAAGTTCCTTGCTTGTTAGGTGGAGTATTCAGAGTACTTCCAGTAACTTTACTTGATCAGGAGTAAAAAGAGTACTTTAGTGTGGCCAGATTAAGTCTGACCGAGATAATCGTATTTCTGTTGTAGGTTCAGATTGGTGTTGATTATTTGCTGTTTAATCTGTTGGTACTGGGCTGTTTGACAGACAACACTGGGTTTGTATGGAGAAGATCATGGACAGATCTCTACCTTATAGAGACACTACCATTGGTGATTCATGGAAATAACCATAGGGTAAGGAAAATATTTACGCATGAAATATAGACTTCTTTAACTTTTAATCTTGTGGATGTGTAAATTGTAAATCCTTTCCCATTTAACACAAAGTTTAATGAACCTGAAAGGAAAAATCTTTTAAAGATGCTGTGTCTGTAATGCTAATGCTCTTTGCAATTGTTTTGTTGTCAACAATATCATCTAGGCAAAGATTCAATACAGTTCTAATTTTAAGTCAAGTTGACCCTTTTCAATATCCAGTGCTTGATAGTCGAGCTTTTCTATCTGCTGATAGCTCAAATGGTAACTTTTGTTTTAATCTCTTTTCTTCTGTCATCTTTTGTTTTTATACAAACAGACATGTGTACATATTTTTGTTTGTTTATATCAGAGAGAAGACACACAATATATCCACCAGATGCTGGATATACTGCCAGATATGACATGTAGATCCCCACAAGATAGTCTAGATGTATATAATGGTGACCAACAACATCATGGTGTGTATATTAACCTTTATTATGCCCCCGATAGGGAGGCATCATAAATTTGACTTGTCCGTCCGTCCGTCTGTCCGTCTGTCTGTCCGTCCGTCCGTCCGTCTGTCTGTCATTCCGTCCAAAAACTTTAACATTGGCCATAACTTCCTTATTACTTAAGATATTCGCTTCATACTTTACCACAACATTCCTTGGTACATTACCTTTCTGTAGGCACATACTTTGGTGACCTTGACCCCTGGATGACCTTGAACATAGATTGGACATAATTTAAAATCAAAGCGGTGTCGGGGGCATTGTCATCTTACAGTGACAGCTCTTGTTTTACACACAATATATCCACCAGATGTTGGATATACTGCCAGATATGACACGTAGATCCCCACAAGAAAGTCTAGATGTATATAATGGTGACCAACAACATCATGGTGTGTATATTAACCTTTATTTTACACACAATATATCCACCAGATGTTGGATATACTGCCAGATATGACATGTAGATCCCCACTAGATAGTCTAGATGTATATAATGGTGACCAACAACATCATGGTGTGTATATTTACCTTTATTTTACACACAATATATCCACCAGATGTTGGATATACTACCAGATATGACATGTAGATCCCCACAAGAGAGTCTTGATATATATAATGGTGACCAACAACATCATGGTGTGTATATCTATAACCTTTGTTATGATGAATTAAAATAAGTTGACAATGTAAAATTGATAAAAGTCAGAATGCACATAATTATGTACATTATGTACATAATTTGGCTATAGCATCTGTCAAAGCAAGTTTTGAGTCAATTGCACTTTCATTCTAAATGTTATAATGTCATGCCAATCCTAACTTTTGAAGCATAAGGGATAATGCTATGGTGTTTCACATGTGTATTTAAGAAAAAAAAAATCCTGTAGTTTCAAGGTAAAGGTTGTAAGTCAGTTTTAAAATTTCAAAGTTTAGTTCCTGAGAAAATACTGCTGTTCAGTTGCAAATATTTCACAAATATAGCTTGTATTAGTCTGGTTGTCTGCAAACCTGTAGACTGCTTCAACTTGAAAGTTGGGGCAAACCGCAGTCTGGATATTCACATACATAGCATTTGTATTACATAGCAATATAGCTCAGAAAATATCAGCAATTTCTTCTTTTGCCTCAGTTTTTATGACCTTGTAACGAAAAATCCGGGCATATTGTATTACTCCTGTCTGTCCGACCTTCCACAAGGTCATCCATTAACCTTTATCAACCCTTAACATGAAAACAACATAAAAACAAAAGGTGAAAACTAATCATTAGCCTTCTCTCCAAAAGTATTGGACATACAAAGCTCATTTAGTATGAAACTTTCTTTTGATGATATCTATCTGTTCCATGTAATTTGACCCTCCTCAAGGTCATCCATGAACCATATCAACCCTGTGTTGTGAGTACCCAAGGACCCAACGTTTAATTGATATATGGCCACCGGCCTTTACAATCATCACAATACATAACATTATACAGGTAGTGGAGCCAATGTAATACATATACAACAAAATGCACAATCAAAATCAAAAATGAAATATAATCAGATATATTCAATTCTGACGTTTGAAAATCAGTGTATATAAATGGTATATTTATATTTGCATATTAGAATTGTTGGACCTCGCGATATTGTTTTCGTTTCTCAAAAGAATAAAAGAGGTAGGAAGCTACGTTTCTTACGTCTTTTTCACGTCTACTGCTCATTAACATATAAAACTTATTCAAAGTTGCGTTAGTGTAGTACTTTTCTTTAATATATTTTTTTCGAATGTCATCATAATACTTACATACCAAAAGAAAGTGATACGGCGTTTCAGTCTGATTACAATATGGACATGAATTAGTGTAAGCAGATGTATGCTGATATCTTGTTCCTTCATTGACAAAATTTAAAGACATTGTTCTGAAAGAAGCGTAGACTCTGCGAAACTTTCTTATTCTTATAAAATCCAGATATGGTTCATATTCTATTACACTTTTGAAGCCTATATAAAATGTTAACTTTGAATGTGCTGTACATTTGTCATTCCATATTTGAATGTACTGATCTCGCAGTCTATTCATATATTGATTGACAAATGATCCTTCGTTTGTTACACATTGATTTTGCCAGACGTAGCCAAAACCATTTTTAAATAGATTCTCACGTAGATCCGTTACCCAATTTTTATAACCTAATGTATCATAGAGTTTTAGCATGTAATAACATTTTTTAACGTATCTTTGTTCAGGCATTTTTAAAATTCTAAGCCAATATTTAATCACTCTCTTACACGTATACGTATATAAAGGGTATCGTCCGCATTCAGCTAGTATAGTAACATCAAAAGTGTTAGATGGTACATTCATAAACCGTTTACATGCATATTTTTGAATCTTCTCTAGACAGTCAAATGACTGCAAACCCCAAATTTCACTACCATAATACATGATTGGTGCTACTTTCGTATCAAATATTCTGAAAAAGGTTTTTCCTTTCAGAGGCATTACCTGAAAGAGAGAAGATAATATACTACAAATTACACGTTTAGCCTTTACACAAAACTTATCATTTTAGAAAAATGGCCATTTCCAGGGCATTCATGTTTCACAAACACATCTTGTTCCTCATACTTTTTATGCCCCTACACAGAAAGATTGGGAGCATATTGTTTTACTTGTGTCTGTCTGTCTGTTTGTCAATCTGTCTATTTGTCTGTCTGTCTGTCTAAGAACTTATGATTGGCCTTTTCTCCAAAATATGGCAATTTCGGGGGCATTAGTGTTTCGTAAACACATCTTGTTTTCATTTGTGGACATCAAAAAGCCTATTTGTAATTGTGAATTGGTAAAGTAATAATTGTTTTTTCTGTTTTCTGTAGACAATGACCAGTTGTTTGACCATCATCAGTTTGAGAGCAGTATATTCCAGCGACCATACCAGTATCTCAGTAGATTAGATCAGAGGGCAGATTTGAAGACCGTCAGACCAGAGAGGCCAGAAGGTGAACCACAGACATGTCTCCAAACTCTGCTCAGGTGTGTACAAGAAATGTTTCAACCTCTTCTAAAGCAACAAAATGTTTCCACTGTTAGTAATTTAACACTTTCCCAATCAAGACCAGGGTCCAGTATTATCAATGGGCATTCAAGTAATTTTTGCGTAATAACTTGTAACTACGAGCTTGATTGGTCTTGTACATGAACCAATCTTTATAAACATCCATTTTATGTTATCATGAAGAAACCATTCAGAGAAAATTTGAAAATGTGGATAAGATCAGTTATATAATAAATCGAGGGCTTGGTGCAAAACTATTGTAACTACATTTTGTAAAATTTTACAGGAGAGGGAAAAAACTTATTGACTTTCTCCAAGTTAAAGAGGAAAAACTTTTTCAAAATTCTAAATATTTTTTTAAGTATACAGAATTGAAACTTAATATTAGAACACATGATGTATTCCTTACTAAGGATTAAGGAAATGCAAAAATGTGAATTACTGAAAAATATGTAGTTACAATAGTTTTGCACTGAGCCCTCGAATATAGTCTATAATGTTATGAGTGCTTGATTCTTGCACAAAATCTGCAAGGAACACATAATAAGCTGCGCCTTCGAAACAATGGAACTGAAAACTCCGTTAGCATTGTGTAAACCTACATTCTGTTAGCTAGGCTTTAAGTCTTCTCCCAAATAGCAAATATTTAGGCTATTTCAAATCAAGAGCTGCAGCAGGTGACAAAATTGGTGTTGGTGATATGAGGATTTTTTCACAATATAGCACAGGAGATATTGAAGCATATGGAGAAAATGTGGGTTATCTCTCTGGCCATGGTGTAGAAATTATTATTATGTGTCAGGATCTGGAAAAAGCCTGTCAAAAAATTTAAGATTACCATGGATCTTGTGTATGTGCAATCTAATCAAGATTCTTTTTTTTCTTCTTCAAAAACTTCTTCAAAAACCGTAACAACAGGAAGACAGAAGTATGGATCCACTTGAGCACAATCTGATCTGGATTAACCAAGTCTTGAAGCTATAATGGCTGTTTTCCAAATCTTTCCCATATTTGTTGTATTGCACATACTAACTGCCTCATCATTTGTTGCAGACATTGTGGAGTGCAGGATCCATCCTGGGCCGAGTTACACCATTTTGTGTGGTTTTTGAACACCCAGCTGCGGGACTTTGAGCGCAGTGATTTTGTGGGTGTGGTGGCAGGAGAGGACCTTCCGGGCTTTGCCCAGTTTGTACTGAGATTTCTGATACAGATGTCAAGGGTAAGCATCTAAGCAGCTACATAGATCTAGTTGATACACACTTTGGGTTATGGTTTTAGCTCCCTTGGCTGTAAAGCCAGCAGAGTATAGTCATGTGATGTGTCTGTCAGGTGTGCCTGACAGTGTCTGTGTATTGGTAGTATGTACTCTTTATCAATAAAACATGTTTTGGTATCAAGGTCAAGTAGTTCCATTCTGGTTTAGGTGAAATGTGAAGGTCACCCATTTTTGGTTACAATTTTGGTTTATGTACTCATCTATTTGATGCGTTATACAGGATTTCTCGACAAGATCGCTGAAGATGAGTGAAGAATCTCCTAGTTTGAGATTTGAGTGTGAGAGAATGGAGGTTACAGAAGATGGTGAAGAGGACCAAGAAGGGGAGGCAACTCTAGAACAATATCAGCTGAGGAGGACATGGGAAAGCAGGTACAATTAACCCTTTCACAGAGGGTACAATTCTACACTTGTAAAATTCAACGATGTGGCAGATGACAATTACATATTTTAATAAAATATTTACATTTTGTGGTTGTTTTGGATAGAAAACATTTTGGGAAGTGTAAAAATTACTTGTGACAAGTAATTATACCCTCCCACATTCACACACTACGAAGGGGGGTATATTGGTTTCACCATGTCTGTCCATGCCTCTGTCGGTAGACTTTTTTGCTCGACCGGGATGAAAGTCATTGGAAGAGCTATTTGCATACCCTCAGATGTCGGCATCAGGGTTGGCATCAGGAAAAATTTTAACCTGGCCAATATATCATGTCCTGTTAGAGATACAGCCTTGATATTTCACATGTAGGTACCTCAAACCAACACATTTTATTTGGGACCATGACTTTTGACCTTGTGACCTTGACCTTGGAGTTTGATCTACTTTTTGACTTTAACCTGGCAAATATCTTATGCCTTATTACAGATACAGCCTTAATATTTCACATGTGGATACCTCTCACTAAGACCTTTCATTTGAGATCATTACCTTTGACCCCCTGTGACCTTGACCTACTTTTAAAAAACTTACCTGGCCTAAAAAACACATTTTAATCTGGCCTATATGTTATGTTCTATTACAGATACAGCCTTGAAATATCACACATGGATACCTCCCACTGATACATTTTATTTATGACTTTGACCTTGTGACCTTGGAGTTCAACCTACTTTTAAAAAACTTTAACCTAACCTATATCTTATGTCCTATTACATGTACGTCCGTGATATTTCACACATGGATGTCTCCCACCAAAACCTTTCATTTGTGACCATGACCTTTAACCCCATGACCTTGACCTTGGTAGTTTGACCAACTGAAGAACCTTTTGACCTGAAGCACTTTTTCAGTGACATGGCCCTAGTTGGGTGTATTTGTCTGCTTTGCAACAGTTGTAGTTTCTTCATCTTCTGCAATATTTTCCAAGGGGATTTTCTTTTTTTGGAGTCAAAAAGAGTCATAAATGAGAGAATGGATTAAAAACGTTCCCAAAGAATGACACTTTTTGGCCACCCAATTTGATATGGTTATAGAAAACTTTGTAAAAAAAAAAAGTATATACCAATGACTAGTGCTTTATCTTTTTCCTTCAAGGGTTTCTTTGCTCGGACATGTAGATTTTCTACATGAACTAGTATTGATTTAGTTGTCTGCAAATCCTTTCAATGTTGTTTGAGAAAGGGTTTCAGTTAATTTATGGATAAAAAAGGTGATACTTATAATATTTTGTGTTGAAATTGCATATATTTCCAAATTTGTTTTCCTTGCATTGATATAGATCTATATATTTATAAAATCTCATCAATGGCCTTTGTTACTTATACAATTGAAACAAAATTCACAAAATGTTGGGTTTCAAATGATGTCACTGTGTACAATAGTCAAAATCTTGTATATTTGCAGCCCACATCCATACCTTTTCTTCAACTCTGACCACATCTCCTTCACATTTCTGGGATTCTACATAGACAGGGCATCTGGAAACCTCATAGACCAACAAACAAACCAGGTTTTAGAGAGAGGAATAATGCAACACAACTTGTATGATTCTCTAGTCAGAAACTTTGTGCCCATACAGGAAAACTTTGATGATTTACCAAGGTAAAGTTATTATCATAATTCAATTTCTAAATATTGGTTGTGACAAATTTATCTTTGTGATTTTATTGGAACATTATGAATAGTCAAATAAAACAGCTAAGAGAGCAAACAGGAAAATTTTATCACCCTCATAAATAAGGGTCCATTTTATTGATGAAACTATTATTCCAGACATGAGAAGATTCAGCGGATGTGTAATGTGATGGGAATAAACATGCCCCATGATCCTGATGACACATATGAGCTCACCACAGATAATGTGAAGAAAATCATGGCCATATTCATGAGGTTTAGGTGAGGATACAAACATTTGCTTTACCAAACAGTGATACTGCTCTAAGGTTTCCAGCAACATTGCTTTGAATTGATATTTTTTGAGGGCCATGCTTTGGTTAGGCCATTCATATTAACTATATCATCATGGTTGTTGTTAAACCTGTTAGCTAATTCCCTTTCAACTCTCATAATTACCCATTCATACACCTCAGTAAGGAGAAGCAATCCAGAGTAACTGAAAAAAAAAAACCTGTTAATGGATGGGAATCAAACTCTCATGTGCAATCTAGTGTTTTAAAAGCCAGCATACTTCAGTTAGACCATGGTGCCTGATACAAAAGGACCACTTTTCCATTTCTCAGCTCACTTTACAGATAATCTTAGCTAGATTTCTGCAGGCCATGACCGTTGTTTGATTGATAATTGTGGATTATTTTTCTCCAGATGTGATATTCCTGTGATAATAATGGGAGAGACTGGTTGTGGTAAAACTCGTCTAGTCAAGTTTATGTGTGGCCTACAGACACCGCCTGGTATGGAAGATGAGATACAAAACATCATCTTGATGAAGGTAAATAGCTATTTTAATCATATTGTAGGAGTTATTGCTCTTTGTTGATTTTCAGACTTCATTTTTGTATGGTGCCTAACTTAATAAGTATTCTAGTAAGAATCATGAAACTTCATAGGTGGTTAAATCTCATTTAGTTGATATGCAGTGCACAAGAATCTTAAGTCTGCAGATTATTTATTTTGTTACAAACACTTATTCGGGGAGCATAACCCATCTATGAAGGCTCTTGTTTCAAATTATAAGCAGTTGTGCCTTTATCACTATTTGTTACAAAAGGTACATGGAGGCACCACTAATGCAGACATCATCAGAAAAGTTAGAGAGGCAGAGAGAATAGCTGAGAGAAATGTTCAAACAGTGGGACCACACATGTATACAGTTCTATTCTTTGATGAAGCCAACACTACGGAATCTATAGGACTGATCAAGGAGATAATGTGTGATAAGAGCATGGAGGGTCAGAAACTCTCCCTGTCTGAGAACTTAAAGATGGTGGCAGCATGTAACCCATATAGAGAGTAAGTTATTACTTTATCATTTTGACATGGCTGTTACAATTTCAGTTAAGTACCAGTTTTTGCATGAGTGTGTGCCACAGGGAACTCAATTTGTTTGTCCGGGCTATTTCTCCCAAACCATACATGCTAGAAACTGTAATCACTTACAGATAATATTGAGGACAAGTGGGATTTGCATTTAACATGATTCATACCCTTTCACATTCTGTTATCATCCCCTGTTATTGTTAACTTTGAATTTTTATTCACCAGACTTTTACGATTTGGCTTGACCTGTTGTCCTTGGATGACCCTTTTGTATAAAAATAATAAATACATATGTATCATTTATTTATGGATAATAGAGACCTCAATGTTTTTCTAGACATTCAGCAGAACTGATCAAGAAGTTAGAGCAAGCAGGGTTAGGTTACCATGTGGATGCGGAGGACACAGTAGACAAGTTTGGTCGAGTTCCCATGAGAAGGCTGGTGTATCGTGTCCAGCCGTTACCACAAAGTTTGCTGCCTCTAGTCTGGGACTTCGGACAATTAAACACTAAAGTGGAAGATCTCTACATCAGGCAGATGGTCAAGAGATATGTAAGTCAACTGTAACCCTTTTTCAAATCAATTGTAACCTTTTTAGCGAGCCAGAACTTAAAGTATGGGGAGCTAATGAGCCCTAGTGTTGGTGTCCCTTACCGTCGCATCTTCGCTTGAAAAAAAACTTTAACCTGGTCTATATCTCGGGCACTATTTGAGATAGAGCCTTGATATTTCACACATGGATACCTCTTGCCAAGACCTTTCATTTTGGACTTTGACCTAGTGACCTTGACCTTGGAATTTGACCTACTTTTAAAAAATTCTAACCTGACCAATATCTTATGCACTATTAATGATACAGCCTTGATATTTCACACATGGATACCTCCTGTCAAGAACTCTCTTTTGAAACCATGACATTTGACCTTGTGACCTTGACCTTGGAGTTTGACCTACTTTTGAAAAACTTTCACCTGGCCTATATCTCATGCTCTGTTATAGATAGAGCCTTGATATTTCACATATGGATACCTCATACGTCATGCCGTGATCTTGACCTTGAGACCATGACTTTTGACCTAGTGACCTTTACCTTTGACATTGGACTCCCTTTTTTTGCAACAAGCTTTTGTATAGGCGAACTACATTGTCCGCTGACAACTCTTGTTCAAATCAACTGTAACCCCTTTTCAAGTACTGTAAAAGTCTATTTATTCGCTAGGACTTAATTTTCGCGAGTAGGCTATCTCGCTAATTCATAAATTTCGTGAATATATCAGTCTCAGAATGCCGGAGATTGCCGATGGTTCTTCGGAATCCGGAACATTCAGAAATTTCATATGTTCATTAAAACACTTCAAATCGGAAATTTTGATCGTTACCCACCTTTCAATGTATGAACAATGCAATTAACATCATAATGTTATATTTTTATGATGATATATATTGTACATGATTACAAATACAAAGTATAAATGTTACATGTGTTCCTAGAATATGGTCGTAAAAGGGTGACCTCTTTATCGTTTACAATTCAGAAATACAGTACATTAAATGGAAAAATGAAGCAGTTACGTTCTTATGTTATTCACTTTTTGTCATACATGTAGGGACAATACATGTATTGTCCTTTTAACAGTTACATATGAAAAGGTGTGAAAACAATTATAAAGAGAAGACAGGTGTGATAAACATTTTGTCTAACCATGGCTTGTGTATTTATCGGGGTTAAACAGACATGTATGGAATAAAACAAAGCGAATATTTCCGGAAAACAACGGAAATACCCGAGCTTTACATCAAACACGCGAGAATTTATAAACTCGCGAATAAACTCCAGACAACGAAATCGCGAAATGTTGAGCTCGCGAAAATAAAGACTTTTACAGTATACTGTAAGCCTTTTTGAGTCAACTGTAACCCCTGTTCAAGTCAATTATAACTTTTTTGCTGACAACAAACTTGACCTCAATCCGAATTTAGAGAATGACAGACACAAAAAATTATAAAAAATGTCAGAAAATGCAGATTACTGATAAAAATTGAAGAAATAGCGTTGAATTAGATTACCAGTATTTTCTTTTTACACCTCCATTTGTAAGTTTGGGGTGTCTAGTTTTTGCTCTGTCTTTTAGTTAATCTGCATGAATACAAAAAAGAACTATCATTTGCCATCATTTGAAACAACTTAAAAAGCTTTCACATTTCACACTCATTATTTTATTACAAGATCTGAACTGTGTTATCAAGGACAGTGGTGTTTCACATGCATTCAGAGCTACAAATAAAAGGGCCTTTTAAAGAGCAAAACAATTGATTTATTGATAAACCAACCCTATGTAGTGGATTGACATTCAAATGAGTGTCCACAATATGGGGTTTTGAATTGAACTAAAGAATTTAGAATGTCTTAACCTCCTCTTATCTGTTGCTGTAATAAATGTGTTGTTTCCAGATACGAAGTGGAAGACTTCCAAACATTCAACATTTGGTGGAGGTGGTGAGCGCCATTTTGACTGCGTCACAGGATTATATGAGAGCTCAAAAGGTATGCCCCTTTCTGATGATTGGTCTGTTGTACTACCAATGAAAAACAAAATGACTTAGATCATGTGATGAAATTTTGAAAAAAGAATTTCTTTTTTCTACCTCGAATGCAATTCACAAACTACAAGCCAAAATGTTCATGACAATGGAAAATGCTTTACTAGTGTTTTTTTCCATGGTTCTTTTGTTCATTTCAAGCAGGATTAATTGTCTTTCACATTAAATTATAAAATTATAATGGAAGTAAAAAGTCTGAGCCCACTTTCTTTGATTACTTATTTTACTCCTATAGTGCTTTTAAAACACTGCTTGGCATTTTAAGACTTTTCAACCTATCTGAAAAGACAAAAGTTATGAGACAATGATCACTGTTAGAACTGTTCACTGATTGTCATACTTCAGGATGAGTGTAGTTTTGTATCTCTGCGTGATGTTGACCGTGTGTTGAGCGTGATGAGCTGGTTCTACGAGCAGAGTCAGGATGGACGAACACTCTTTAATGATATGGACAGACTGCTGTGTCCCGACGATGAATCCGAGGATGAAAATGATGATGACGATTTTGATGAGGTGGAAGATGAAATGGTGGGTTTCTGAAGGTTTTTAGGAACTAATTGTTTAGCTATTTCCCATTCAAATAAATATAATACTAATGATTATGTAAAAAGACACATATTCTGGAAGACTGAAATTAGTATCTCTTAATTTTGTTTTCCTGAAGATTATGTTTGTATCTTACAAAATTTAGGTAGATTGAATGTGGTATATATGCTATTTTAAACAGTATATTTCCTTTCTGATCTGCCAGCTGCAGTATGATTACGAGGGACGGTCGGAAAGTAGTTGGACTTTTCGTGCTGCTGTTTCTCCATTTGCAACTGTATAAACACATTATATATTAGTGGTTTCTACATCCATTTGCCAATAATGTGGTCAGTTTATTTTCAAAGATAGGTGTATATATACAATATTCTGTTCACTTATATGTGATAGGGGTTTTATGTATAATAGGCTATTTGTCAGAGGAACAACAAGGGTAACCAAAACAAAAGAACATTCTAGTCATTTTAATCGCGAAGATTAAATAATGGTTCATAATCCCAAATTTGGGATTAAAACTCAGCCACAGCAGTCATAGAAACAAGCTGGTTCCCCACCCCTGAAGAGATTAAGCTTTTACAATCAGCTGTTAGTCATGTTTGTTGCTTTTGTGGATTCTCGAGGATTGAATACAGTGGGTCTACGTCATGGTTAATAGTGGGAATAGTAAAGCTCCTACGAAGATGTCAAAAATGCGTAGATATAGATAGACAATTTGTTTAAACAGTGTAGAAAGAATTTTGTTAAAAAGTTAAATGGTTTTAGAGAACTAGTCAAAAGTCCAACTACTTTCCGACCGTCCCTCGTATCCGCTCATTGGTGGGAGTCATAGTATTTGTTATGGCTTGGGATTAAACCATGGACCCCATGATTGACAGTGTGGCACACTACCATGGCTGGTACCCAGAAAAAATGAAATAGAACTATGCTCATGTCTGAATGGTTTGTTTGATTTGTAAATTACTATCAGTCATTGTCTGTGAATTGAATGAGACAACCGATTAGAGGGAGTTAGGACACCTTCAAATGAAGCAATCTGCATGTCAATGTTCATGGACCAAACTCTATGTGATGGATACTCATAACCATTATATTACTCTTTCCTAAACCATGAAGCTTTTTGAGGCTTTTTGGTGCAGATTGCAGAAAGGGTTTGAGAAAATATTCAGGCATCAGAAGAAACTGCACAGACTTACTTAGGTTAACACTTTCCCCACTTCTCCGATGGTCCCTCTTAACATTTATCTGTGTTGTAGGATACTAGTCGAGTGCTAGACGACATTACCAGATCCTTAGTGCTATCTCTGGGAGTGTGTTACCATGCATGCCTCAAAACAAGGGAAGAATACAGAGAACATATAGCCAGACACTTCAGGGCACCTTGTCCTTTAGAGGGTGGTGCAGACCAAATTGCTGAAGAAATTAACTGGTAAGGATATTGTGTTTTGTCTTTACTTGTAAAACATATTTGTTCTCAGAAGAAAAACCCAGTATAAGACATTGTGATAATCTGCATTCTATTATGTTTCTTCTTTGTATTTTATATACATGTATGTTATTCCATTTTGCCTCAAAACAAATTGTTATCTTGGATAAGTGAATGTTAGTCTCAAAACAATGGATACCACATAGCTTAACAGTTAAAAGCACTTTGTGCTTTAAGATATGGTGTTGACCTAATTGTTTTTGTTTGAAAAATCACAACTATCAGGCTAAAAACTACAGTTATCCATATATGAAATATTTATGAAAGTCTTCATTTTCTCCTGCAGCTGTCAGTATGTTTTCCTGAAGAATGTCCAGCTAGAGAAGAACATAGCCAAAAACATGGCGCTCAAGGAGAATGTATTCATGATGGTGGTCTGTATAGAGTTGAGAATACCTCTGTTTTTGGTGGGTAAACCAGGCAGCTCCAAGTCTCTGGCCAAGACCATTGTATCCGATGCCATGCAGGGAAATGCTTCAAGAAAAATCCTCTTCCGAGAACTGAAACAGGTATAGTTGTAACTTGTAATGTCAAAGTTGTAGGGAATGTCATTTTCACTGAGACATCAGGGAGTTTGACTCGTCTGATTCTTATTCTGATTTTATTTAAAATGATATTTAGTGGTTTTTGTTGCTCATGAAGTATGTTCATAATTTATTTCCCCCTTTCCTTTCATATTTAAATGGTTATATTTATATCAAAATAACCATATCCCCACCTACATAGTAGAGGAAGTATATTGGCTTTGCATTTGTTTGTCTGTAGACATGTTTCTGTGCTCTAAGTCAAGAACCATTTGATCATGTAGGTCAAATGTCAAGGTCACAATTGAACTTTGTTTAAAATCTGTATCTGTGGTCTAAATCAAGAACCCTTTACCTTTGAAATAAAAGGATTTTTACTCTTGACTTAAGAAGGTCATTCATGTCAAGGTCACAATTGAACTTATTTTGAGATATGTTTCTGTGCTCTAAATCAAGAACCCTTTACCGTTGAAATAAAAGACAATTTTTGCTGTAGGTCTTAAAAGGTCATGTAGGTCAAATGTCAGGGTTACAATTGAACTTTGTTTAAAATCTGTTTCTGTGCTTTAAGTAAAATCTTTTTCTGTGATCTAAGTCAAGAACTCTATGACCTACTAAGACTGCAAATCTTTACAAAATTGTTGGCTGTGACCCACGAAGGTGCCATATTGTTCATTGACAACCATCTGTATTTAGCCTTTTGCATTGGTTCCTTTTGGTGTACCCAAGTCTTAAAGCTTTTGAAAATAATGTTTATTGATATAAAGAAGAAGAAAATTTTAATAATCAGGTTTTTCTAACATTTCTGCAATATTTTTACAACCCATACTAGACAATTTTCATCCTGATTTAAAATGTTTGTCTGCATCGCCTTTGCATTTGCACTAGCGATATTTTTAAATGCATAAGAATCTGTTTCTGATAATTGATATTACCATTGCAGGCCCAGATGGTATCATTCCAGTGCAGCCCGCTGTCTACACCAGACGGTATAGTTGGAACATTCAGGCAGTGTGCTCAGTTCCAGAAGGATAAAGATTTAGACACATTTGTGTCCATTGTGGTTCTGGATGAAGTGGGTCTGGCTGAGGACAGCCCTAGAATGCCTCTCAAGGTAGGATTGTGGCTGATATGATCACAGAGCGGGTTAGGCCTTTCCAAAATGCAGTATTTTAGTAATTCTTTATTGAACCCTATATTTTAGGTACTCATTTGAATTTAAATACAAAACTTGTAGAAGAGACTTGTGGGCATTATAGTTGGAATTCACATAGCAGGAACCTGGTTAAGTCAATTATTTTCATGTAAAAGAAGGTAATCAAAAGCGCATTTAATTGTAAGACCAAGGATTGTATCTCATAAGAGACATTTGTATATTATTTTTTCTGTATTCAGACTCTACACCCACTTTTAGAAGATGGTTGCCAGGGAGATGAAGTGCCAGAACCCTACAAAAAGGTAAAATATTCAAAATTACTGTATGTAATAGAGAAAAATCTTTTACCCCCCCCCCCCCTGAAAATTTCTCTGGTGTTTCTGGTATGTAACATGTAAAAAGAAAATATATTAAATTTCTCAATCTTTTCTAATACATTTGCAAACGAGACATCAAAACAAAATCTTCATTTGGAAAGATATAAACATGAAGCTTTATGATGATTTCAGGTTGCGTTTATTGGCATATCTAACTTGTGATGATTTCAGGTTGCGTTTATTGGTATATCTAACTTGTGATGATTTCAGGTTGCATTTATTGGCATATCTAACTTGTGATGATTTCAGGTTGTGTTTATTGGTATATCTAACTTGTGATTATTTCAGGTTGCGTTTATTGGCATATCTAACTAAGTCTTGTGATGCTTTCAGGTTCATTTATTGGTATATCTAACTTGTGATGATTTCAGGTTGCATTTATTGGTATATCTAACTTGTGATTATTTCAGGTTGCGTTTATTGGCATATCTAACTTGTGATGCTTTCAGGTTCATTTATTGGTATATCTAACTTGTGATGATTTCAGGTTGCATTTATTGGTATATCTAACTGGGCTCTGGACCCAGCCAAGATGAACAGAGGTATACTAGTACAGAGAGAGGTACCTGATCAGGAAGAATTGGTAAACAGTGCAAGGTACATAACTCTTATAGACAATTTGTATGTTTTGGATTTTCGGAGAATAGGGTCATTATACCAGTCATGTCTGTATAATTTTTAGTGCCAGAGTATCGGGAGATCGGGGGCATATTGTTTTACTCGTGTCCGTCTGTCTGACTGTCTGTCATTCTGTCTGTCTGTCCAAAAACTTAACATTGGCATTTTCTCCAAAAATATTTGACATACAAAAATCAAATTTGGTATGCAACCTTTTTTCAAAGATATCTATTTATTCCATGCAAAATGACCTTCCTCAAGGTCACCCGTTAACCCTTAACAAGAAAACTTAACATTGGCATTCTCTCCAGAAAAAAATCCATTTCAGAGTCATTAGTGTTTCACAAACTTATCTTGTTGTTTACTATTTTATGCCCAAGTGTCATTTCGTAAAATGTTTTATTATTAATGCTATTTCTTAAAAACTTGTGCTTTTGTGACATAATTATCATCTTCAAAGATTTTAAACATTGTAAGTTAATGTCCTCTGAATGGTTCAATCCTTTCCCCAATGTCAATATTTAGACTGTTTCAATTTGAAAGCTGCTGCAGACCACAAAATGGATGTTGATAAAAATTAGATTTGTGGGCAACATTGCGTGGAAAATATTGAGACTTAGACAAAGGGAGAAATTTATTATTATCAGCATTTTCTTCTTTTGTCTCAATGTTTTCCCAAGGTTTAAATGTGAGGAACATCAAAACCAGGTCTTGTTTGGGAAAGGGTTAACCTGTAATTTCTGGATTTCCAGGGGAATTTGTTCCACAGAGGAGAAGGTGCTGAAGCGTATATACCCACTAGTCAAACCAATGTGTGAGTCCTATCTGCAGATTTTTGACAGTGCTTCCAAGAATATGCGAGAGTTTTTTGGTCTTAGAGACTTCTACAGGTCAGTAAAAATTGATACAATCTTGAAATTATTATCATATCAAATTTCAGTCATGTAGGTCAAAGGTTAAAATCATCGTTATTGCTTATGTAACAGAGTGCTGATATGTGCATTTTCCACTCTGCAACAGTTCTAGTGAATTCTTTACGCTCAATTGATTCCTGTATATAATGATGGTAATTCTATAAATGATTATTCAAAAGTTCTTGTGTTTCTACAGCCTGGTAAAGATGGTGTATGGGTTTGCTGAGAGATCCAAAAAGACGCCCACCTGGTATGAGATGTTACATGCTGTAAAGAGGAACTTTGGTGGGCTGGAGGAAGATAAAGTGGATCCTGTCAAATTCTTTAAGGAGAATCTGTCCAAAATTGTGGCCATCAATGAAAAGGTAAGATATGACAGTTAACCCTTACCAAACCAAAACTTTGTTTTGATATCCCTGATGGAGATTTTTTTTGAAAAACTGAGGTAAAAGATGATCTGCATTTTCTCCTTTTGCCTCATTTTTATGCCCTCATATCGAGAGATCAGGGGCATATTGTTTTACTCGTGTCTGTCCGTCTGTCTGTCCATCTGTCTGTCCGTATGTCTGTCCGAAAACTTAACATTTGCCTTTTCTCCAAAAGTATTTAACATACAAAGCTCAAATTTGGTATTCAACTTTCTTTCATTGATTTCTACCTGTTCCTTGTAAACCCTTATCAACCCTTTACACAAAAACTTAAAGTGACATTTCTTATTTTCTAATTTTTTTTAAAAGTATGTTTTGATGCAAAAATTGTTTATTCTAATGCATAGAAATGCTACCAGTTTTTAGCTCCACTGGCCTTTCGGCCTTTCAGGCCAGCAGGCTATTGTCATAGCGGTGTGTCCGTCTTGCGTCCGTCCGTCCGTCCGTGCGTCCGTAAACTTTTTCTTTAAAAATCTTCTCCTCAGAAACTACTGTATGGATTTCAACTAAACTTCACAGGAATGATCCTTGGGTGACCCTCCCTCAGATTCCTACAAAGAGTTTGGATTGAACCAGAATGACTTGAGTTATCTGCCCTTGAACGTCAAAAAAAGCTGGTTTTGACTTTATTTTTACTCTAAAATCTACAAATATTAACCAATCAAGACAAAACTTGGACAGAATATATATAAGCATGATATCCTGCCTTTGCTCAATTTTCAGCTTGATCAGATTTTTACATCATGAGTTATGTGCCCTTGAATTTGACAAAATTTCCATTTTCGACTTTGTTTTCACTCTAACAGCCATAATTGTTAACCAATCAAGATGATATTTGGACAGAATCTTGTTGACAACAAAATCTTGCTTTTGTGTAATTTTCAGGATGATTGCATCGCTACAATCTGAGTTATGTACCCTAGAAATTGACAAAATTTCAGTTTTCAACACTTTTTTCACTTTTGTGGCCACATATATAGATTAATACTGACAAAATTTGGACAGACCATAAGATCTTGCTCAAGTTTAATATTCAGCTTGATTATTGTGGTGTTCAAGACATAAATTATCAAGTCAAAATCATATTTTTAGACCAGAATGTCTTTATTTTCATGACCACTAAGTTACATGCACAATCGCAACTTCTTGAACTAATTATCATAAAGAAAAACAACTCTTACTGAACTTTAAATTGCTCATATCAAAAGTTACTTCCCTTAGTTTACCACAATAATTAACTCACATATTGAATTATGTGCCCTTGAATTTGGCATAATGACAGTTTTCAACTTTATCATCACTCTAAAAATCCCCAAAATATTAGTCAATCATTTGCCTTCTTTTCGCTTTGACCACATAATTGCTTCTCTGTACTTTGTTTCTGCTCTAAGAATCACAAGAATTTAAAAATATATCAGTTTAAGCATTTAGATAAATTTTTTATAGTAAACCACAAGAAATTCAGGCCTGTGGAGCGACTCAAGACCTTCAGGTCTTTCTAGTTTGAAGTTGTTATTATTGAGCGAAAAATATGCCTTTAAAGTTGAGACAGAAATGACAAATTCTATATGAATCCGAACCGTTGTCCACAACAATTTGTTTAATTTTAGCACAAATGTATTTATTTCTCGTAAACGGTTCAATATTTTGGCTTGAAATTTTCAGAATTTTCATAAGAAAACATGCTCTTTCGATAGAATAAAAATAAAATATATGTAAAAATGATTGTGAAATGTCACTTTAACATTTTAGAAAAATGGCCGTTTTGGGGGCATTGGTGTTTCACAAACACATCTTGGTTTCTTTTCTATATATTTACTCAAATCTTATTTTCATCAAGATCGACTTTGTTTTCTGCAGCAGCTTTCAAAAGGTTTTTTCCAACGTTTGCTATTTTGGAAAAAGTTAGGTTTGCTATAGTAAAAGGATACTTATATGTATAGTACCTCACAGTATAAGCTAGCTTTCATAGTATAACATAGTGGAGTATTTGCTTTAGGATAGAGAGCTAGATCCTGGCAGGTAGTTATCTTTGGCTTATCTTATTGTGCCCAGTGTGAGGTGAGATAGTATAGGAGCATCTTATAAATGAGCGCGGATCTGGAAAAATGTCCCTTATAGCATTTTTAAAAATTGAGTTTCAAGATAAGCCTGTTGTCATATGCAGTCCAATATGAATCGATGCTGCTCTCTTTAAGTTACTACAGGCCACAAAGAAGCTATTAGAGAACAATGTGGATCCTGATCAGACTGTGCGTATGCACAAGCTGATCTGGATCTTTGTTGGGCTCAAAAGCCTTAAGGGATGTTTTTTCCAGATCCTGGCTCAAATGTATTACACCCCCTTAGATCCTTGCAATACAAATGACAAAATACATTATCTTTTAATACTTTACTGATTAATTCTGGGAAAGGGCTTTCCAAATGATGTTAAATCTTTATATATGCAAATCTTAAATTTTTAGTATCTTAATGATAATGATTATGTATGAAAACATTATGGGAAAAGAAGAAATTGTTCAAGATGACTTAGTAAGCTGGAGAGAACACTTCATATATTTTATATTTATATTTTGTACATTGATTTTTCAAACATATCTTGTTATTTTAGAGAAAGAAAAATGATCCTGATTGCAGCCCTGGTGGTTTGATTGAGGCTTGTTTATTTGAAAGGAACAAAACTCAAGGGTAAGATAGCTTTATATTTCAATGTTATGTAATTGTTTATTCCTTCCGAAAATTTATGCAAAAACTTCTGGCTGCTTTAAATTGCAAGATGTTGTGAAGAGGGCAAAACAAGTTCCCATACTTCATGAAATTAATCTTTAAATTATTTTCTAACCCATTTTATTAGCGAGCCGGGACTTTATGTCCGGGGAGCTAATGTAACAGCCCTTGTGTCGGCGTCGGGTCCCGTACCGTCCGGTCCCGTCTTCACTTGAAAAACTTTAACCTGGTCTATACCTCAGGCACTATTACAGATACAGCCTTGATATTTCACACATACATACTTCTCGACAAGACCTTTCATTTGGGACCATGACCTTTGACCTAGTGACCTTGACCTTGGAGTTTGACCTACTTTTCAAAAACTTTAACCTGGCCTATATCTCAGCCATTTTTACAGATACAGCCTTGATACTTCACACATGGATACTTCTCAGCAAGACCTTTCATTTGGGACCATGACTTTTGACCTAGTGACCTTGACCTTGGAGTTTGACCTACTTTTCAAAAACTTTAACCTGGCCTATATCTCATGCACTGTTATAGATAGATCCTTGATATTTCACATGTGGATACTTCATGCTATGACCTTGACCTTGAGACCATGACCTTTGACCTTGGACTCTTTTATTTTGTGACAAGCTCTCGTATAGGCGAGCTATGTTGTCCGCGGACAACTCTTGTTGAAATTATATTTTGGATAACACTTGTTCTATCACCATTCTATTCTTGATTTCAGTCGGTATAAACATGGGTTCTTTGTTAAGGACTTGATAAATGTAAAACAATGAGCATTCATGAATTTATTTTTATGACAAGAATACTATGTTTCCAGTGAGAGTCGATACCTACTGTTATTGACGGAGAACTATGGATCCCTGGCCATCCTTCAACAACAAATACTATCTAGACAGAGTGATATCAAACCAATCACCATATTTGGTAGTAGCTTCAGAAGTGATCAGGAATATACTCAGGTAAGACAAAAAGTTGGAATTGTTATGGCTTGAAGGGTCAAATAGTAAAAGTATTATATTGAGTATATCTAATTCCTTTGATTAACCCTTATCATGCTGAATTAATTCACTGTGCATAGCGTATAAATGTGGTGCACTTATTCCGACACTATAAATTGAATTTCTTAGGCATTTTAGCACCATAAACCCTATGCTTTAGAAAGAAGACTACATACCGTGTAAGATCATCGAGAATTCCATGTTGTTGGTTTACTTTGACCCACTTAAATTGCATCATAACAAATCTGTTGGTATGTTCCGATATCAGGCCGATTATTCCATCTGTATTTAACACACAAGTCCAAGTCCAAATCTATGATATTTTGTTCCAAATATATTTCTAACCATAATTACTAAAGTCACTTTCCGCTTAAAAGTCACTATCATAAAAAAATTCACGCAAAATTTCATCAACATGTTCGCCTTCTGAGCGCCGCCATTTTGGATTAGGGTTTTCCCAATTTCACTTTTGATTCTTAAGTGCATCATTATGACGTCCAAGGCTTTTGATTGGCTGATATTTTTACAGAATTGACCTTCACAGAGAGTGTCCTAGTAAATATAGCTCAACACTTGCATAAAACATCATCAGTGCATGAAAACGAGGCTCATATCTAGGGAACCCTTGTAGCGCGACCTAGAGTCACGCTTAGCCGTGGCAAATGGGGTAGGGCAGCACGACCACAGGTTGTGCTTAGCACGATAAGGGTTTAATTATACAGCTAGGCTTTTTTGGGGGCCATGAAATAGATTTGTTCAGACTATAGACTTTGTTCACTTCTCATTTAAAAATAAATATCAGAGTAGTATTTTCAAATGTTTTAATATTAGTTTAATCAACCTTTTGGAATTTGTTGCCATATACAAGATTGATTGACCCTTTCAAAAATGACCTGGTTTTGACCAATACAGGCTTGGTAAAATATTGATGCTGCAAAAGGAAGTGCTGATAATGCTGCAACATTTTGTTTCCTAATAGTAAACAAATCACATCTTTATCAACCTCTATTAAATTTTGTAGTCTAAGGCATCACTCGAATTGGAACAGTCAAAAATTGTGCTATTTGGTAATTGAATAATAGCCATGCACTCTAGCAAGAAATTGTACAAAAAGTATCGTATTTGTGTGTTTGTAGGTGTGCCGTAACATCAACAAGATCAAGGTGTGTATGGAGACGGGCAACACTGTGGTTCTGCTGAACTTGGAGAATCTCTATGAGAGTTTGTATGATGCTCTAAACCAGTATTATGTGTACTTTGGTGGAGAGAGATATGTAGATCTGGGACTTGGTACTCACAGGGTCAAATGTCCAGTACACAAAAACTTCAGGTAAAATGTTGTTATGTTTATTTATATAAGAGTTTGTATGATTCTTTAAATCAGTTATCTATAATTTAGCTGGAAAAGATTGGTATACTTTAGCCTTTGTACACAAACTATACATCACTTTTACATGTCAAATTTCAGATAAAATGTTTGACATATATTTTAAGCTTATGAAGTGGATATGAACAAGCAGAATTTTTGTATAACATGAGACTGAGCTGCATGAAGTAACCATGCAGTGCTTGCTTCTTTTTTTACTTTTACTGTTGTGACTTTACCAGAACATCCAACCAGAATCTGACTCTTTTGACACGTTCTTTTGGGAACTTTTGAAATATGTTTTCATTGTAGTCAAGTCAAGGAACGATACATGGACCTTGAAAAGTTCTTAGAAGTTGTGGATTTACAAAGATAATTTATCATTAAAAATACACAAGTTTGATTTGTAATTTTCCCACCATTCTAGACTGATAGTAGTAGCAGAGAAGCAGACTGTCTACAAGAAGTTTCCCATACCACTAATCAACAGACTGGAGAAACATTTCCTCAACATTAACACCATGTTATCACCACAACAACAACAACTGGCCAAGAGACTGGAGGACTGGGCCAAACAGTTTGCTAGACAGTATGATGCAGGAAGGTTCCATAGGTACTGTCTCTACATCAAATGGTTGCTATAATCAATGAAAATATCAATGGACAAAAATTGGGACTTGTTCAATTACATGCATGTCCAACATCTGTGATACAAATTCATTAAGACAAATTAAGATAAATTCTGTCAGAGAAACCAAATAAATCTGCAGAACATTAATTTATTTTATCTCCACAGTCTTTTTTTTTACTTTTCAACCTTCAAAGATGGTGTGTTTAACTTATTTAGAATGATAAATTGTTTCATATTTCATCAGACATACCAGGAGTGAAGCCAACAAGACCCGAGATGTGAATGTTGGAGATGTGTTTATGGGTTACCATGACGACTCTTGTTCAGCCATTATTCTACATGTCTGTAAAACAGGGCTACATGACAATGACCCAGAAAAGGTGGGTTCACTCACACCAAAACAGTAAAATATTATAGTAACAACACATCAACAAGAGCCATCCTTGTAAAAATGCTTGACTATCAGCATGCATTCATTTGACAAAAAGGCATAGAAAATTTAGAATTTTGACCTTGTTTAATTGTTGTAACTATCTGTTATCTGATCAGAACTATTTCAATGAAAGAATGCAAGGGAAAATTTCTCAATTCTTTCTGAATTTCTTATCTAGTGCATGGCAAATGATGGTCAAACATTCAACAAGGATGGCTCTTGTTCATGGATTGTAAAATGACAAGTAAGGAAAGTTATTGGTAACAATCTTAACTGAAAGGAGAGGTATTTCCTTATTTTTTCCCATCCCTGTGCAAATTGTGACATCAAAGGTCACTGTTTTATCTAAAGAAAATAAATGATAAGGCTAATTTAACTAATTTCATGTTTTTCCTATAGATTATGGCAGAGAGTAAAGCTGTGCTGTTATGGGTAGCTACACCAGAGTCTGTAATAAGGCTAGACAAAAGTGCTCTACCAGTTGATGAACAGAAACATCTTAGCCATATGTACTTTAACGTACAGCACCATGATAGTATAGTGGACTATCTACAACATACATTGATGGTTGAACAACAACAGCAACTCTTTGTACAGGTAACAAACAACAGATTAATGTATATTCCATTCTCTTTCAAATTAATAATACATTTACAGAAAGGATTAAGCAATACATGCACACTGATACTTTTGATTTCCCTGAAGAAAAAAAATGGAGAAACATGAAGATAAGATTTTGTTAACATTGAAAAGTTGTCCACAACATTAGCACTGGTTGAAAATGCAATAACCTTTGCTATTTTTACAGATGCTGCATTTTATCCTCACAAGACAATTTTCTGTTGGGGTATAATGCAAAACCTCCTACTGTCTGTCCATCTGTTAATCTGTTGGTCTGTAGGTCATCTGTCTGGATTTTTGTCAAGCATATCCGTGTTTAGGAAGGATTTTTTTACCAGGACAATGGGAATTTCGTTCTGAAAATATATGTACTGCTTCCGTGGCCTAGTGGTTAGGGCGTTTGCCTTGGAAGTGGGAGGTCAAAGGTTCGAATCCCGGTGGAAGCTGGCCTGGCGGGTTAGAACTGATATGACCGGTTGGCGAGCCGCCAGCTAGTTAAACTAATGGTTACCGTAGACCCATCTCTGCCAGACGCCCGGCATCATGAGTGGGGAATCGGGAGGTACTGCATATTGAGAAAGAGAGTGTCTCATAAGCCAAAACTGGCTGGCCCTTTAAATAGGGGTGACACTATAATAAACAAACCTTTACCTTTACCTGTACCTAACATTTTGAAAACTGATGTGATAATTTTAGGGTAGGATAGATTCAATCTGAAATATGCAATTTAAGACATAGAGGGGGATAAAATGTTATTAAACATATTTTTTTTCTTTTTCATTGATATTCTTGTACAATTTACCATTCTAAAGCAATATCAACTGTTGTGAAACAGTCTAGAAATCTGTTTTAGCTCTTTTGTCCATTAGGCAAATTAACAGCAACATCATTTGGGAAAAGGGACCACCAATTGGTTAGAGACTTTGCGGATTTCATTGTGATTGTATAGTTCATGGCCAAAGCCTTTTTTAGCTTGACTTTTCGAAGAAAATGAGAGCTTATAATGTCACCCGGGCGTCGGCGTTGGCATTGGCGTCGGCGTTGCAACAAAGGTTAAAGTTTTTTAAAACATCAATGACTTCCATACTATCAAAGGGATTCAACCCAAACTTGGAATACTTATTCACCATCTCACCCTCTACCTTACTACCAGGGCCCATGACCCTGGCTCCACTATATTTGGAGTTATGCCCCCTTAGTACTAAGCAACTTACAAAGTCAAGCGCGCTGTCTTCGGACAGCTCTTGTTATTCACTGGACTGTATTTTCTTGTGCCATGCATGGGAACTTACACTTTTAGATCTAATACAAATGATTTTATCACAGGTGACAACACACTCCAAGTTACTGGCCTCGTCTCACAAGAAAGATATTTCCATGGTTACAAATATTGCCATGGAAAACATCATGTTGCTGGACACACTCTCCTCATTTGATACAGAACAACAATTCAGTAACAAAATACAGTAAGTGTAAGGATATGTACCTCTTGAGCTGGGATCTGGTAAAGGTCTGTATGGCTTTTGGGACCATAGCAGCTCCTAATTTTGACTACTGAAATTTTGTCATATGAAAAAGGGATATAACAAGTGTCTCCAAATTAAATGATTATTGATTTTATGTGTTTTATGCCCCCACATAGAAAAATCGGGCCATATTGTTTTACTTGTGTCAGTCTGTCTGTCACTACGAAAATATAACATTTGACTTTCTCCAATAGTATTTGACATACAAAGCTTCAATTTGGTATGTAATTTGCATGCAATGATATCTATCTGTTCCATCCTTCCTCAAGGTCGTCTGTTAACCCTTATCAACCCTTAACATTAAAAACTTAACATGAAAACTTAACATAGCCATTTCTGGGGCATTCATGTTTCACAAACACATCTTGTTTCATATTTCTTTTTTGCAAAACTATGCCTATGTAACTGATGTAATTTACAGGTCAGGCTCTGTGTATGGGTAATAAACATTTACATACGGAAAGGTCAGAGGCATATTGTTTAAATGCTAATTGTAACACACCAATGGTTAAATTTTGTAGATGTATATGGGCCAGCAGCTTGAGGCTTAGTAAGGATATTGTGGTAGTAACGGTGAAAGAAGCAGCGGGAATCTATGATTAGGTGTTCCAGCTGCATGTTATGACTAACATTTGAAAGAGGCATAAAACCCCATGCAATCAATCAATGTTTACAGCTTTCTAAGTGTCTGTCTGTATATCCGCAAAACTAAAAGTAAAAACTTTGCGTATTATTTCTAGGACATTTATTTTCTTTTACACATAAATGTTTTTATGCTGAAGTGATATGAGAAATTAATGCAATATACTGTAATACTCAAATGATGCTTACAGACAACATCTACAAAGACCAGACTCTGTTACTGCCAGTTTGCTGATCATACAATGTGACTCGGGGGATGTGAACGCGAATCTGGTGGCGTGTGCCCGGTACTGTGTGATGGATGAATACCAGAAAGTTAGAGAGGAGCTCAGGGCACCTGTCCATGTGGTCTTCATTGTTCAACTCCCTAATGTGGCAGGAGGATGCTATACAGGCTTTCAGGTAGTATCAGTGCATACCTTCATTAAATTAGTTAAATGAAGTATTATGAATAATGATTTGTATTTCTTAATTAAATTCAGACATTTAATTGTCCATTTTGTAAGACCTACAATGAAACTGTGCACAAATGTTGCCCATAACAGAACCCCAACTGTGTTAGATATATTTGTACTACTGTTTTCAGTGTGGTGTGTGGCGATCAGTCCATATTGATGACCTAGTTACAGGAGATGACCTACCAAACATAGAAGTAATGCAACAAAACTCTGTATCCAACCTTATACAAAATGCGGTCAAGGGACATGACCCCATGGAGACAAGTGATCTTAACAACAGGTAAGACAAAATTGATGGTGTCACTCTCCAAAAAAGCCAAAGTTTGGTCACATTTTAATATGGGCTAAAATGTAACAAAAATACTAAATGGCTGTTAAGATATTGCAATAAACATGTTGGCTTTGTCAGCTTGGTTTAAAAATGGAAGTCAGTGAAAAATGAATAGATGTACAAAATAGTGAAGAAAAGTTTATCTAGTTCTTTTTCAAGAATATCGACCTCAAATAATAGATGTTGAACAGAAATCCAGATAAAAAGAGTGGGGTGATGAATTTTCAAAATGCAATATTTCACTAAACGATTCTAATGAGTAACCACAACTTAGGGTTTGGATTTGAGATAAAACAGAATGACTTCACCCCCTCTTATCTTGAGCTCTGGTTAAATCTCACCATCCCATGTTATCTAAAGCTGTTTTACTAAATTGTATATTGTAGTGATATGTCTGAACCAATGGAAGCTCAACACACAGACAACAATGAGAGACCAGGAGAGGCTACTGAAGAAGCCATGGACTACATGGAATCAGAAGAACAAGGTACATCAGCCGGACCTGTGTTAGCCGGACCAGCCAGGGGACCGCTGGATATAAATGATGTCATCATCGGTCTGGAAGTAGCAGGGAAGAAGAGCCATGCTGCTGGTAGAAGTCTGAACGTAAAAGAGCTGATTCTGTCATGTACACAGGGGGCCCTGTCAATGTTGAAGGATAAATCAGAAAATAGTGAGAGAACAACAAGAAGAGTAGCGCTTGTACTGACCCTCTTTCATGGGAAAGAGCTTAGAGGTTGGTCACCTGGAATATCTTTACGTCCTCTCATTAACAGAAATTCATCAGCACAAATGAAATCAAAATTTTGCTAGTCCATTCTAATATTAAATATTTTATCTGACTTAGGACCTCGACCTTTGTCTGTGATATACACTTTTGTATTTACCCTTTCCCAAACTGCAAAATTCTAGGGTGGTCCACTTCAAAATCTGCCAAAAATGACAAATTGGATTTAAGTAAAGATAGAATTTGTGAAAAATATGGCATAGAAAATATTGAGACTAAAGGAGAAACTGCTGGTCATCAAACGTCAAAACCAGGTCTTATTTGGGAAAGGGTTAATGCTTTTTCTGCCAAATTTATCACAAAACTGGTTTCTAGTCCAAATTATATGGAAATTTCATAAACACAGCTTATCAGTTTTATAAAGTATGAAATCATTTTCAATAAATGTTAAGCTTTAACTTTCAGGAATGTTTAGTTTGATATGAAATAGTAGCAAACATTTTAATGGGGATTCTGATCAAATGGCTGTGACCTTGAATGACCTAATTAAGGTAATCTTAGGAAGTCTTTAGATGCCGCAGATAAGCAATATTGATAGCGAAAGATTAAATAGAAAAGCCTACTGTGATGCTGGAATATAAAAACTGAAAAATTCAAACAATCAGACCAATGAACAGGGCAAATTTAATATTGTTTGGGATAGTTCTGATGAATAAGAAAGGTTTTTTATAGGCGTAATGAAGGTTTTGTTCTTTTCAGGCTATGACCTTTTCTTACAAGGTATGTGTAGTTTGATTGCCAGTTTGTTGAAGGAAAAGGAAACAAAATCATATGATGCTGAAAACTGGCTGAAAAATGAAGCTGCCAAGTCAGAAAATATACGGAAAGCTGGGACATTCAGGTCAGTAAATCAGCCTCTTAACCCTATACCAAACAGTCACACCTTTTGACACGCCACAAGATAAAGGCTTAGGAAAACATGATGCAAAATGAAAAAAAAAACTGCTTGTGACAAGCAGAAAAAAGATGAAATGTAAACTTCTGCTTGCTCTATATTATAGCCTGCAACTTCTTTGAATTTGGGTTATTCTAAAATTGTGTCATCTGGTAATGTGTTTACAAGTTTTTTCTTAAATTATAACCCCCCCCCCCACACACACACACACACCTACGAAGTAGGAGGGGGGTATATTGGTTTCACCATGTCTGTCTGTCTGTCCGTCCATCCATTCGTAGACTTTTTTGTTTCTGTGCTCTAGCTCGAGACATGTTTGACCTTTACACAGTTGTTGCCCTTGACCCAAGGAGGTGGGTCATGAAGGTCAAAGGTCAAAATCACAATTGGCCTTTGCGTAAAATCAAATTCTGTGCTCCAATTGAAGGACTGTTTGACCTGTAACAATTTTTCAGTGGCAAAGTGCTAGTGGGGGTATTTGTCCTCTCCTAGTTGAATACGAGTATGTTTAATGCCTTTGAAATTGACTTTTTTGATAATGCAAAGTGATGCTCCACTTTAGTTGATAATATATTCTCTATTTCATGTAACAAGTGTTTTAACTCTTGTTCTATCAATCCTGGAATATTTAGGTGGCTTTTGTAGTTTGTATACAAAAGCAAACATCCGGCACATGACCCTGTTCTATTCTACCTGCCTATTGTAATTCAGCCTGACAATGGTAATAGTTTGCTAAAAATATAATACAAATTTTGCATGTTTACATTTTAGGAAGTCATGTGTACAGATATTGGAATCCAAGATTTCTCCCATCTTGGCTGGAATTATTGCCCACCTAGATACCAATCAGAACCTAGACATTTTAGAACCTAGACAGTTACCATGGAAACAAGATATATGGTTGGCTATATTGAATCAGGCAGAAGCTCTTCAACTTAAGGTAATCATTTTGTGACCCAACATGAAACTAACCATCCAAAAAATAAATATAAAATCAAAATAGTAATAACAAATTAGAACCAAAGAATGACAAACAATTTTCTCTTTCAAAAATGAATAACCTTCTATATTCTGAAAATCATCTTCAAACAAAAAGTTTCACCAAAGTCAGTCCAAACAGTTTGACTATGGAAGATATTTTTCACCCTTCCTTTTATCATGATGGGATCATTCACTAATAATGACAAATCCTTCCCCATAAAACAGTACTTGATAGGTCGAAATAAATCATAAATATTAAAAATGAATATTACAAAATGTAAATGAGCCGCGTCATGAAAAAACCTGCCTTAATGACATTGATGACGTTATCGGGAAATCCACTTTTAAAAGTGACGTCACTTTTTTATAGAGTTAAACCAGGAAGTGTAAACATAAGATCGTGTTTGAATCCACATTTCGTTTACGTGCTTATTTTTAATTTGGAATGAATTATGTATCAGGAATTAGAGGTGAGTAGATCTACTATTATTTATTTTATTTCTTTTTTTTTTGCTCTATGCAATTTAAATTTGTTTACATAGATCTACGCATAGAAATATTATGACGCAGATCTAGTGAAATGGCATTAAACCGAAAGAACAGTTTGAAAAAGTCTTCAAGACCCACTTCTATCTTGAATTTGAGAAATATGTAATATTAAAACAATATATTTTCCATTTAGATCTATATAGATCCTTTATTTGCAATGTTTTCTGTGAGAAAAATGACGATATCTTTACTCTATTAATTTCGCGATTACCCGATATTGATTTCATATACTTTATAATAATGCATATAGACCGGCGATTACATAGCGCAGTCGGTAGAGCTCCGGTCTTGTAATACTTTTCTCCCGGAGAGCATGGGTTCGAGTCTCCCCCAAACCATTCTTTTATTTTTTAATTCATTATGTTTTCCTGATTTTCCTAAATATGTTGTTTTCTAGTCACTCACGAGTTAAAGATTATAATAATAATAAAGTCGGATAAATTCGACAGTTGTCAATATTCAACACCCTTCTATAATTTTTACAGTATATGAACACAATTCGTGATAATAGCATTCTAATACTGAAAACCTTATGTCAGGGCAATAACTGACGTATAAAAATATTTCATGTCCTCCAAACACCTACCCTTTCAGCGAAAAAATCGCGGAATAAAAAGGTCGTCGAATTTTCTGATGAGCAAAAATGACCGTTACAGATTATCGTAAGAAAGTGGATCTAAACAAAGACATTTGAAAAATTATGAAAATCATTTTAATATGATAAATGTTTCAATACTATGCCGGAAATGTATATATTTTCATAAATCATTTGATAAAAAGCATCTCTCCGTTTATTTTCAACTTGAGAAAGGGTGTAGAATTTATAAGACAAAATATTTCAAGATCGTATAATATCGACATGCCCTAAAACGTGATTAATTGTTTGAATTTGAATGTTCCTACATTGACAGAAACAGACTACAGTTTGGTTGTTGCGCTTATTTTGAACAGTAGAAATGGCGCTGATGCCCTTTTCATCAACCAAAAAACAATTTTGATCTTAATATACGCATCATTAACAAATTCCACATCAATTTGCATCTGAAACGTTTCACGCGGAAAACTGTTCCATAAGATTCATATTCTGAGGTCAGTCAAAGTTCTCGAATGTAGTAGATGAATATATTAAATATGACGAGTCTTACTTTGTAAGAAACATCCTTATTAATCCACCGTAATAGTTAACAATCCAACGCATAAAAATTAAATATCACTCAAAGATTTGACCTTTGTTTGAAGATGCACAAATTCCTTATTTAGCGACAATCAAAAAACCCGAAAGCGGTTCTTTTAATTCACGTGGCACCGCCTTGTAAATCTACTGAGTAAATTGTGTTTGATTGATTGGTCGGAACAGTTTGTCAGTCTCCGCCCATTCGATCATTTATATGCTTGATTGACAGGGATATCCACGTGCTGATTTCTCATTCCTTTGTCGGAACAAAATGATGTCATACAATCGTCATACCACTAACCGTCTACGGGAGAGTTTAAAACATCAAACAAAGCCGCGAAGCCACGCGCGAAACACCTGTTATTGAACAGTTTCCGAAAATAGAAATAGACTCATTCCCATACAGTAATTAAAAGGGAACAGTTGTTGAAATTTCGGGCAGCGCATGTTAAGTTAAGATTAATTTGCTCATGGATTAATTGAACCATTAATTGGAATATTTCAGCGACAAGGTATTACTTTTACATTTCATTCGAGGAGACAGTTAACTTTCTAAACATTGTTTTTTGGCGACCGCGGTGTTTTAAATGAAGAAGGAATATTTCGTAGATGCCTTAAGGGATTATTTGTGGTTTAGGTTATGACTTTGCGCGGATGAACATTTAAAAAAAAACTCACATTTCGCAAATTGATCTGTCTCCGAATCGTGGGTGAGAATGAAAATCTCAATAAAGAAAAATCAAGTGCATAGTTATAATCAATATATTCACCTGATTTGAAGTTTATAAGAGATATTAACATCGTTTTCTGATTATTTCCTTACACAAATTCTTGGGGTGTCGAATTTACCCGATATTTCAAGCCTCTGGTTGGAATTAGTGAGTTATAGTTCTCATTTTGTTTAAACCTTTCCCAAACAAGAACCGAGTTTTGACGTCCCTATTAGAAAAGGCTTGGGAAAACATTGAGGCAAAAGAAGAAAATGCTGATAATCAGCATTTTCTCCTTTTGTACCAATAATTTCTATGCTATATTGTACAGAAATAATATTTTACCAACATCTATTTTGTCATCTGCAGCAGCTTTCAAATTGGACTTCACAACACATCAAACAACATAACTTACGAGGGCTGATCAAAAAGTTCGTATAATCATAATCTGTAAATAAAATTTTAGTTTTTAAAGCAAAACATTTCATTTTTGGATATGTTTCAGAATTGTTTATTTCAAATATATGTTGTAAGTTTCAACGAGATTGAATGAAAAGTGGCGTTGCTATGACTCTTTCAAAATAGGAGGACTCGGGTACCCGGAGCACTTCGTGACGCTAACATCATTTTTAGTAACGTCATTTAACGATAAATGATATAACTATATATAGCACATCATTACTGTCCCTTTGATTTGTGCAATTGTTTTATTCATTTTTCGAAAACATTTGAACTGTTACAAATGTTCACTGTTAAACGAATCAATTTGTAGATATTTATGTCCATGTGCCAGATCTAGCCAGAGAAAAAGAGGTGTTTAGTTGCTTTTCTCATTTAATCGCCAAATTATATGAAAGGCGTATTTTTGTATTAAAAACTTTCTTGAAAAACCATACCATTTTTAATTCAAATTTACACTTACTTACACAAGTTTTGATATGAACAAAATGAAATTTATATAATCAGAATATGAATTTTTAAGATATAAATGAATAACGAAGAATATGTATTTTATTAGCGAGAATCCGAAATAAAGTTTGGTTTCTAATATTTGATTATTGGTGTTCCTCATCCGCCATAAGCTAGGTATCGAACAAATATATAAGGCTACTCATATTAACATAGAACTCTATATTTCATTTAAAAGCCGAACCGTTTTAGAATGCATTCTCTCTTATTCATGTAGCGACGGGTTTTCTATACGACGTCGTTGACGAACGTCGAAATTTATCTACGTAATTCTTTTGCGTTCTTTCATTGGGTTGTCTTTTCGATTCTTTATCTCTCTTGTACAAACGAGACATGTCATTTTTACAAACTATGATTTGTTTATTATGTTAGCCTTGTAATATTTCTTAAATTAATTACATTTGGTTTTGCGTAAGAACCGAAAATAACAAAAACTAGCTTCAAAAGCCAATTTTCCCCAATTCGCGATGTCCCGTTTTTACTCTTTCTTCACGTCGGCACGTCACACCATATCCTTAGCAACATCATTGTTTTACAACATTGAGCATTGAAACTTTACGAAGTATCTGATATGATGTCCTTTCTCTAGCAGATAAAATATCGTAAGTTTTGCTTGCGTAAGTTTTGAAAAATATTCGTTTTGCGGAGCTTAACAAATATGATTTTACGGCGTGCTCCGGGGTAGCGTTCCTTGACCCTTTTAAGGGTCGAAAAAAATATTGTTAAAATAAATTGACACTTTTGATATTTTATCAGAGCGTCATTGATATAATAAAATTACAATTGTGAAAAAATAAATGCAATCGGATGAAAGGTTAAAAAGTTATGATGAAATTATACGAACTTTTTGATCAGCCCTCGTATATAAAATGCGTGAAGTTACATACACGAGTTTCAAATCTTATTGATTCTTTATCAAACTTGTAACTTAAACCTGCGAAATATTTCTTTTGGTATGTGTTATTATGATTAATAACAGTAATCAATATTTTCAGGAAATTTCAGTATTTCCAGTTCGCAGCAGACGAGCCTGGAGTGCTAACTGTAAAGGAAAATTATGAAGGACAAGAAAAAAGATGTGTTTGCTGAAAGACCCCGCCTTTCGATTTGAGAACATTGAAAGACCATATCGTGTCGGTTGTCAAGGTCTAACTGTTGAAAGGCAGCGATATCTCCAACGTTTTGTGAGACCATACGTCAGACCAACCAACCAAAATGATTTCTGTTCAGAGCCAGCTGCACATTTATGTACAAGTAATGACGTTACAGGAATCACCGACTCGTGCTTTGTTGTTTATGTTGCTTTGATTACTTTACTGTTCTACAAAAAATACATTATCATTACAACAGAAATACAACATATTATTTTATTTACACTAATAAAGTAATGAATAAGCGTAACCAGTTTTTTGGGGTTTTTTTGTGGTTCACAGCTTCTGGTGAGACGCCGTATCCATGGTTTCCATGGTTGCTATGCATTTATATGATAACCATAACACTGGTTGCTAGGCAACAAAAATAGAAATTGCACTTTACATGAAGATATCTATAATCAATGTCTTTATTTCCACTGCATTATTACAATATATCTGAATTAGTGATAAGAAAACAGTCTGGTGAGAAATCACAAATATTTCAACGAGTTTTTACCGACGTCGCAATTCGTTTTCATGACGTTCTCTATGCTCTTTACTCCTACGTCATATAAAATGCTGTAACTCACTGAAAATCAATATTTTTCAATACTGCTTTCGATTTTGTTATCCTAAATAAATGATCTTTACAAAAACGTAAAAATCTGAAAATGTGAAATTTTGTCATTAAGGCAGGTTTTTCCATGACGCGGCTCAAATATAAATGGGTAACTAAAATAAAGGACATGGATAATTATTTAAGCCTTTCCCAAACGTCAACATTTTTAGAGTGATCCACTTCTAAAACTGCCATAAATGACAAATGGAACTTATTAAAGATAGAATTTGTGTAAATATGGCATAGAAAATATTGAGACAAAAGGAGAAACTGTTTGTTATCAGCAGTTTCTTCTTTTGTTTCAATATTTTCCCAAGCCTTTTCTATTAGGGACTTGTTTGGGAAAGGGCTATTGGTATGATCACTTTTAATTAATCAGTCTTGTATGTTGTTGCAGTATTCTGACCTACAATCTCCAAAAAGGCAGAGTGACCTTCAAGAAGTTGTTGTCCTGACAACTGGATGTGAAGGTCAAATGTTCAAGGCCAGCATGCCGTTTTCCTGGTTGATAAAACAGAAATTAGAAGAAATACTAAAGACTGCAATGCCAGAGAAAGAAAATGAAGGTACTTTGAGAGTGTTCTTTTTTATGTCCTGCTTTGATAAATAGTACTCAGCAATAAAATTAAGAACTAGTTTATACATGGATGCCCATGCAGATATCAAGTTAGATTCTCTTAAATGAATGAAACATCAAAACCATTTTGTTTGGAATGAACAGAATGCTTTTCAAAATTGTCTTTGTTGACCTCCCTGGCTGAGCTAGACGTAGTTGTCACAATTTCACTTTGGTGTTAAAGTGTCCATCTATACTTCTTGTATAAGCTAAGTCTTTCAAACTATACATGCCAATAACTTCAAACTTCATACATTAATGATCATATTTTGTCTCAATTACTTATTATAATCATATATCCTTAATTTTACTTCACTTTCTTCTAGAACCAGTCACTGTTGTAGAGAAGATAGATTTCTATGTTAAAGTATTTGAGCAGACTGCCCTGGGTAAAGTGCTTGCCAGTTTTAACAACTCGGGAGAGGACGACAGCATGGTAGAAGAATATATGCTGGACTTTGTCTGCATGTCTTATAAATCACTGTCAAATGAGGAGTTTGAGGTAATTTCTTAAAGTTATGCATGATTAAAGCTGCTAAGCCTTATAGCTCAGTTGCTAATGTGGGTTGCTGCCGTAGAGCAGTAAGTAGGGCATCTGCTACTCACTTGAGAGGTCCTGGTTCGATCCCCGGAAGCAGCAAATATCCTTTCTAACAAAAATGTCACCCACCGATGGTTGGATATAGTTAGCCTATGTCGACAAGCCGCTGGAGGCTCAGTTAGGGCAGGGTTGCCACGCGTCAGGGAAATGTCAGGGAAATTTAAATTTTTTCAAGGTCAGGGAATTGTCAGGGAATTTTGTGAACTGTCAGGGAAATTTGAAAATACAGGCAAATGTCAGGGAATTGTCAGGGAATTTATAAAAAATGAGATGCATTGCCATATGATTAATGATTTCGACGTTGCCTTTTAGAATTGTCTGAAATTATCGCAAGTTGCCGCGTAGAAACATGTCAGGGAATTTTCAATTTTTGTCAGGGAAATGTCAGGGAATTGTCAGGGAATTTTATTTCCACTGACCAGTGGCAACTCTGTAGGGTGTTGTGGTAGTACTGGTATGAGAAACAACATAAATCCATAGTTAGGTGCTCCAGTCGCAGCGATATGACCATAGCAGTAGAAAACGGCCAAATAAACAAAACAAAACCTCAGTTGTTAATGTAAGAGTGTATGGATTGTGCTATGTTGGGTTTAAATACCTTCCTGATCTTTTCTCTATTTGATCTAGATTATTTTCCTTTCACCTGGATGGAACTATAAATTTGCCATAAATTTAAGTGATAATGCTTTCATATATCATATAAAAGTTTTTTTTTGTTTCAAGGCTTCAATACCAAAGTCAACATGAAATATCAAGGTCATGTATTTAACTCTCCTAAACAACAAACTTTAAGGGGTCCTCAAGCCCTTTTTACTGGCAACATCAGAACTAGATGATGTTTTGGAAAGTGTCAATTTGTTGATAATTTGTTGTTTCTGGTTACAGCTTGTGTGTCAGTCTGTGAGATATCTGTACAGACAGATGGCTGTAGATCTAGGCTGTGAAACACTCACACAGTTCATGTTGTGTATTCATGAAGCATACAGGACCCTGGCTCCCAGACTAATATACTTCCATACTATGAATATAGTCTGGCCACAGTGTAGTGCAGAAATTGTTAGATTGAAAGCCGAGAAACCAGACCACTTCATGTTTCGGGAACAAGAATTTGTAAGTTTTTTGTCTAGTTATTTTACTCAGAAATTTATTTATCACAATAGCCGAACCTCACATGTGCTTAGGTGCGCTAAAACCTGCCTTTTGTAAACAAGAATAATTATTGTAAATGTTACTATATTTTGTTACTAAATACAAATAATCTAACTTAAATAATATGTTCAATAACACAGTTAAAGGCTACCAAGCTTGGCAGTTTATTGTACCGTATATTGTAAGAAAATCATTAAACTTACGTGTTTTATAAAAGATCCGCCAAACTCGGTTGTTTTAAAAGTTTTATTTGCTTTTCTTTACATCGTTGAATCTGATTTTCGAGAAAATAAAGATCGGCAATTTCCGTGAAATTGCCAAGGATTGACGTCATCAATGGCTTGACTCCGCCCCCAATCTAGAGCACGAGGTGTCTGACAAAGATAATGTGTTCGACTTTTCTGTCATATAGCGAAGTCTCAGTTTTTATCCATTTCTCGATCGTAAGAATAATACAGACAAACTTAAACCGTTCTTTGGCACATTCTTTAATTCACTTACGACCTATTCTTTGACTGTTTTAACATTTTTTCTAACATTTACGGAGGACGAATTCCATGTTTTGAGTATCGATTGGGGAAGTCGCCTTATGACAGAAAAGTCGGACATTTAACTTTTTCAGAAATTTCAGACTTTCCGGGAAATGACCCATGACTGCCCGTTTTTCCCGCCATGACGTCATTCAGTGGCCAGTATGACGTCATAATTTCAAGTCGGAAGTTTAGCGTATTTTCTTCGGCAAAGATCGGAAAAGACCAAAATATCCAATTTAAAAGACGAAATAAAAACACCCCTAATGTTGGAAAATTGTAGAAACTTTGATATTTGGTTAAAGTGACATTTCATAATTTTTTGTCATAAATTTTATTTTTATATTTATCTGAAAGAACATATTTCCTAATGAAAATTCCGAAAATTTCAATCCAAAATATTGTGCCGTTTACGAGAAATATATATTTTTGTGTTAAGATTTAACAAATTGTTGTGGACAACAGTTCGGATTTATATGGAATTTATCGATTCTGTATCAACTTTAAATGCGTGTTTCTCGCTTATCAGCAACATCTTCAAAAAATTAATAGCATTTATACTCATTAGAATAACTAATCTTGGCATCAAGACATACTTTAAAAAATTGAAATGGGAATGAAATGTCCCTTTAATAGTAAGGTGTTCTTTCGGCACAAGACTTTAATTTTGCCAATCATCGGACACTTTAAGACCGCAGATTCAACTTCAACCACTGATCCTTTTGTCCAAAACTTTTGTATTTTTTATTTCAGACATTTTCAACCTTATGCTTGTTGATAGAGCACTTATCCCCCACCAAGAATGAGTTAGACCAATCTGAGGGTCGCTCCAAATGGCTAAAGAAGGTGCACCTATTCAGGCCTGTAGTAGAGAAGGTGCTGCGTCTAGGGGGTGAAGATCCCAGTATATATGGAGCACATAGCTACCAGTCTATACAGAGAGCTAGGTATGCGATTACTATACTTTGACACTTTTTGACGCCTCTAACGATGAAGGCTCTCATAACATTGTGGAAAATGGAGAAATTGCTTGTTATTACTGATTTCATTTGACCTGACACTGACCTTTATTCAAAATGTGTTCATATTTCGCATATACCATAATATTCTTCAAAAAGACTTGTGTCATAGTACACAGACATAACAGGTATACCAGAAAATATTACTGAATTGTTATTTTAAAAAAGCCCATGCATGTAATTCATGATATTAAAAGCTAAGGCTGCGCCATGTGAAATGAAATCTGTAATACAAGCAATATCTTCATTTCCCACAATGTTTTCTATCCAAACAGACCAAAAATGTCAATTTCACTTGAAATTGTTGTCAACCAGACTAAAAATTTTCCATTTGGTAAATTGGTTTAATTATGTTACAACATTAAAGGTCGAGGTCACAATTGGGCTTTGAATTTGTTTATGAGGAGGTGCCCTATTGTTTTTGGGTCACCAAGGTCAAAGGTCAAGGTCACAGTTGGACTTTGTTTAAAATCTGTTTCCGTGCTCTAAGTCAAAAACCGGTTGACCTAGGATCATGAAACTTTACACAGTTGTTGCCCATGACTCAAGGAGGAGCCCTATTGTTTTTGGATCATGAAGGTCAAGGTATGAATTGGACTTTGTTTGAAATCAGTTTCCGTGCTCTGACTTAAAGCACTTTTTCAGTGACAAGGCGCTAGTGGGGGGTATTTGTCCGCTTTGCGACAGTTCTAGTTTGAAATCTGTTTCCGTTCTTAAATTCAAGAATCGTTTCACCAAAGACCATGAAACTTTACACATTTGTTGCTATTGGCTCAAGGAGGTGTCCTATAGTTTAGGGTTACAAAAGTAATAGTTTTACTTTGTTTTCCCCCTACATATAATTTAATTTTTTTATACAAAAATATATAATATTTCAGATGTATGTGGACGCGTGTTATGGTGATGAAGCTGTTCCTGGAGCATGTATGTGCTGTAGAGTCAGAGGACAGAATAACTGTAAAACACTGCATGCCTCTCTGGAAGGTACACCTCATCTTAAATCAATATTCTTAGTTGAGCTTACCTAGATTAAACTCCACTACAGATGACTATAATCTTAAACCGTATTTATGTACTCTGAGACTTATCTTGAACCTTATTATCATACAGTTCATACAGTTTTCAAGACCAGATGTATGATGTACATATGCCACTTAAAGCTTCTATAGGCTCTTTATTTCTTTTCTCCAGAAGAGGCAGTAAGTTTTACCTCACTACTACCCACCCCATATTTAGGTTATGAGGCATCTAGACAAAGCAAGAAAACAAAAGTTTTCCTTTTTCCTTCTTTTATCTCAATTTTGTTTGCTTAAAAGTTTTTTTTATCCTGTCTATGCCAAATTGTTGCAGTCAATTTATTTACTTAGTGTTCGTCCTAGTTTTTGGACCAATGAACAATGGCGGATCCAGGATTTCTGAAAGGGGGGTTCGAATTTACAATAAGGGGGTTCGTTTTCCTATTAATATACAATTTTGACTGAATTTCTGCATGAAAATGAAAGAATTAGGCTTCAGAGGGGGGTTCGTTTGAACCCCCTGAACCCCCTCTGGATCCGCTACTGATGAAATTGCAATATATTTGAAAATTTCGGCGCTACATTTCACATAAACGCACTGCCGGTCTGTTTATGTAACGGGGTATGCATAGCCACACCCCTGTTTCCTGTGCAGTTATGAAAAATGATTTAATTTTTAGGAAAATGATGTAATTTTTTTGGAAAATGATGTAATTCCAGTAAGATCCGCTCGATAGTAGCTCCGGTCAGAGGCGTGGTTTGAAGATTGACAATAGAAGCGTATGTTTTCATTGGTTGACGAACACAAAGTCAGATAGAGTCTGTATAGTAGATTCTATGCGACATAAACGTTCAAAGGCTGCGCCTTTTGAACGTTTATATCGTGTAGAATCTACTATACAGCCTCTATCTAATACAACCAACAGGTCCTGGATGACAGTGCTAATCTGAAAGAGATAAAAACTATGAAAGCCATTGAGATGTTCCTGAAAGGATGTAACAAGAGAGCGATCAAGGAGTTTTTAGGGTAAGTTTTTTATGGTATTTAGGCCAGTTTATCTGCAGGTGAGTACCAAAATGATGTATTTGCATACAGATGAGATTCTTTGGTCTTTGATTGCAAAGGTGCCCCGAATTTCCACTCTTGATGCTTGGTTTCTGCCAGAGAGTGGTTTATGGTAACAATTATTTAACTGGCTGGATGTTTCAGTAAGACAGAATTGTGTTACCATGTGAACATATATTTTGTAATGAATGTTACCAAAATAATTCTAGTATGGGAGACTATAAATGCTTCTAAATATTCTCTCCTTACAAACTTTTTATTTATTTCCACAGTAAACAGGAGAGATGTTGTTACTGTGAATCAGAAATTGAAGGTCCACCAATTGTATTGCCATGTGAGCACATGTTCTGTGACGAGTGTTACCAGAATACCATCAGCATGGGGGACTATAGATGCCTGAAATGTTCACAACCATTCCCAGATGACTGGCAACCTGAACGACAAATGGAGAAAAAGTGAGTCAAATTATTTCAAGAACCCATATCATAGGATGGAGAAAATTGTTTCACTGTCCTCTATCAATCTATCCCATGATGTACTTTAGAGAGCGATTTTTATGCCCCCGCACCGAAAGATCAGGGGGAATATTGTTTTACTGATGTCCTTCTGTCTGTCCGTCTGTCTATCTACCCATCTGTCACTCCAAAACTTAACATGAAAAGTTGACATTGGCCTTTTCGGGGCGTTGATGTTTCATGAACACATCTTGTTTGAGTTATCTTAAGATGTTAAGGGGGAATGCTCCAGTTTTTCGGAACACTCGGTCATTACTGTAGAAAATTAAATGTATTGTACCATACATGTTTCGCTACCATATTTTTATACGCCCGAAGGGTCGTATTATGTTATGGCCCCGCTCGTCCGTCCGTCCCTCTGTCTGTCCGTCCGTTAGCAATTTCTTGTGTGCGCAACTCCTCCTACAGTTTTGATCGGAATTTGATCAAACTTGCCACAATAAATCTCCATGGTGTCTAGTTGTGCACCGCGCTTACGGAATTCAGATAACTCTTTTCGTTCTTGAATTATCTGCCCTTGAATTAAAAAAATGCCCATTTTCTTGTGTGCGCAACTCCTCCTACAGTTTTGATCAGAATTTGATCAAACTTGCCACAATGAATCTCCATGGTGTCTAGTTGTGCACACCGCTTACAGAATTTAGATAACTGTTTTCGTTCATGAATTATCTGCCCTTGAATTTAAGGAAAAATGCCCATTTTCTCAAAAATGCCCATTTTCTCCTGTGTGCTACTTCTACAGTTTCAACCAGAATTTAATCAAACTAGCCACAATGAATCTCTATGGTGTCTTGTTGTGCAAACAAAATTTTGATAACTTTTCATGTTTGAATTATCTGCCCTTGAATTGAAAAAATGGCCAATTTTTACTGACAAGCCCCTCTCGGGCGTATATGCGCCGCTCTGCGAAGCTCTTGTTAATAATATAACAATCATGTCATTCAAATGATAACAAGAGCTTCGCAAAGCGGCGCATATACGCCCGAGAGGGGATTGTCAGTAAAATTGGCCATTTTTTCGATTCAAGGGCAGTTAATTCAAAAATGAAAAGTTATCAAAAGTTTTTGTTTGCACAACAAGACACCATAGAGATTAATTGTGGCTAGTTTGATTAAATTCTGCTTGAAACTATAGGAGTTGCACACAGGAGAAAATGGACATTTTTGAGAAAATGGGCATTTTTTCTTAAATTCAAGGGCAGATAATTCAAGAAGGAAAACAGTTATCTAAATTCCGTAAGCGGTGTGCACAACTAGATACCATGGAGATTCATTATGGCAAGTTTGATCAAATTCTGATCAAAACTGTAGGAGGAGTTGCGCACACAAGAAAATGGGCATTTTTTTAATTCAAGGGCAGATAATTCAAGAACGAAAAAAGTAAATTAAATTCCGTAAGCGGGATGCACAACTAGACACCATGGAGATTCATTGTGGCAAGTTTGATCAAATTCCGATCAAAACTGTAGGAGGAGTTGCGCACACAAGAAATTGCTAACGGACGGACGGACGGACAGACGGACGGACGGACAGACGGACAGACAGACGAGCGGGGCCATAACATAATACGACCCTTCGGGCGTATAATTATATTTCTTTTACAGGATAGAGAAACAGAAACTTGCTGATTTCCAAAAAAGATGTAATTCTTTCTTCATGGATGTTGTTTCCCAGTTATGTTTCCATGACAACAAACCCCCTTCAGATGAAGTTATAGATAAACTGCTTGAGTACATCACAGTACAAACTAAGGGTCGTGACTCAGTACAAGGTAGAACAGTTACAAAGGAGATGACCATCTTCAACACTGGCCTTGACCCTAACCCAGTATTTAGGTCATTCTTACTGCAACTGTTGATGAGAACTAGGTAGGTACTAACTTTTTGATCTAGCTATTTACATCAAGATTGATATACAGCTGACTCCTGTCAACTCAAATTCACATGAGTTGTTAACCCTTTCCCAAACATCACAAATTTGGGGTGATCCACTTCAAAAACTGCCACGAATGACAAAATGAATGTAATTTAAGATAGGATATGAGTAAATTATGGCACAGAAAACATTGAGACAAAAGGAGAAACTGCTGGTTATCAGTTTCTTCTTTTGTTTCAATGTTTTCCCAAGCCTTTTCTATAAGGGACGTCACAACTAGGTCTTGTTTGGGAAAGGGTTAAATTATATGAAGATTTCTGATGTTCAAACACTTCACACTTTATATAATCTGAATGGATATTGATATAGTACATTTTTTTTGTTTCCTAACTTTACTAAAGGGGAACAGTGCTACATTGTCAAACATACAAATTGGTAAAAATTGAATTCAAGAAATAATGTGTGGCTTGGTTAACTTTTATGAGTAGATCATTCTTGTCCTGTGCAGTTGGATCAGGAACCACGCTGTTACCAGACAGATGCAATAGGTCATGAAGAAGCTATTACAGAGCAAAATGGAACGGAAATTCCCGTCACATTATGATCTCTATATATACAATACAACATGTCTTTTTCCTTTACCACAGCTTTAGAGTAGTATAGAACGCTGGTATATCAAAAGGCTATACGATTCATTTATGGTATGTATGCACAATGTTTACATACTTCACAGTGTATGTGCCGTCTGCCAACCAGTGTTAGGATAATTTATTATCTGTGTAATTTGGCTCTGGTATATAGGGGAATATTGCGTATGATAGTCAAAAGGTTAAGGGTCCTATTCCCAGGTCCCATCTCAGATATATTTTTGTACATTTTAGTGAGGAAGAGGTAGTATCAAACCTAGAGAAGTATTTACGTCAGGCGCAAATATTGGTACGTCAGACAAACGAGCAGGCCTCCCAGGAGTATGTTGATCTGGGTCTACTGGTTACACAGTGTCTAGAGGTGAGGTCATATGCTGGTTATCAGCATTTCCTTTTGCCTCAAAGTTTCCCTAAGGCTTTTCAAATACATACATAAAAATGTCTTTGTTTGAACAAGGTGTAATTGTCCAATTTTATTGACCAATCTTGGATGGTTTTAATGCTATCATAACATGCTGGACAAACACAAGGGTCGCTGCTACAATTGCTTGTCTTTCTGATCTTTTGGACATTAACTTGAGGTTCTGTTTCAATGAGACCTTTCCTAATGGATGGGATGTTAATCAATTATTGGAACTATCATTGTACCATAGAAATTTAAGCCAACTCTTTTAAAAATCTTCTTCTGCCTAACCAGTGGGCCAATATTCTTGAAACTTCACATGAATGATCCTTGAGTGAAGGGCTTTCAAAGTTGTTAAAAGAATTTGATTCCATCAAAGACTCTGGCTGCCGCGGCATGAGAAAAGCGGAAAATAGCCAAATCTTTTAAAGCTACTATTTCCCAGATTTGGACCCAAAAAATGTCAAATACAAACGAAATGTACACTTTTTAAGCTTTATATGACCTGATTAAATGATTACGAGAAACTATTGAAGCAACGACTCATTTTTTCGCTATTTGATACCAAATTCATGAAGCGATGTCGAAAGTAGGTCAAAACAGTAGGACATGCGACTTTCTTAAATGACGTCACAACATACATGATGACGTCATATTGAAATTTAAGTATGAATCTCGTTTGAATCATGGTCCGCGCTGTATGCGCATGCGCAACAATTTAAAAATAATTCTAACCCCATCAGTGATGGGGTTGAATTTAGGCTTGGATTCTCCCTAAATTCAGCTATCTGTCTTGTAATTTCGGCTCATTCTCTATCTGAATCGCATATTATTAACCATCCCGAGGTGGTCAACACAAAAGTTTTGCATATTTTTTCAAAAAATTTCATTTTTTGCAATTAGACCATCTGTTACCGTCGCCCTTTAAAAATCTTCTTCTGCCTAACCAGTGGGCCAATATTCTTGAAATTTCACATGAATGATCCTTTAGTGTAGGGCTTTCAAAGTTGTTAAAAGAATTTCATTCCATCAAAGACTCTGGCTGCCGCGGCATGAGAAAAGGGGAAAATAGCCAAATATTTTAAAAATCTTCTTCTGCCTAATTAGCAAGCCAATATTCTGGAAACTTCACATGAATGGTCCTTGGGTGAAGGGCTTTCAAAGTTGTTAAAAGAATTTGATTCCATCAAAAACTCTTGCTGGAAATTTCAGGTGAGCGATCTAGGGCCATCATGGCCCTCTTGTTTTCTTACATAATAATTTTCCTCTTTCAACTTAAGTTTCAACACACAAAAGACTTATATAACTTATTTCTGTTTCTTATTTTCTCTCTGTTTTCTAGAGTTTTCTCTGGCAAGGTTATATAAACCAGGCTTTCACTGTATGGTAGGTACGCGGTTGCCTCCCTTTACCGTACACAGACATGCATTCCAAGATGGCGGCAGGAAACAGCACAGCACGGTAGATGGTCGATTCATGAGACTTTATCGTTTGTGTATCTGCATATTATAGGACGTTGAAGTGATGTTGTCAAAGTCACATACATGTTTGTCTTTCATCCGCCACATGTTGTCTGCTCGATCAGTGCCTGCATTTCATAAACTTTGGTGTCGAATCCAATGGCCACAACGACGAGCCATTTTCAAGCGAGACTTGGCTCGATTTCGTTTGATTTCAAGTTTTTGCACTTTATGGTTTGCTAATTATTTGGCAGATTTGCAAAGTTTGAAGCACTGAATTTCGATATTTATCAACATGTTTGTTGAAATTGAGTGTTTTCTGGCCAAATTTTGATGTTAAAATTTTCGCTACTGTACATAGACATGCAAGGCATGAAAACAACACTGTACATAGAGATGTATGGTAAAAAGTGTACATAGAGATGCTCAGAATTTAAACCAAACACTGTACACAGAGATCAATAAAACCATATACATGTATGAGGATAATATGAACTGCTAAGGTACAACGATGATTATTAAAATAAATTCTGTTGCGCTTGAAATGCACAGATAAACGACAAAAAGGACTACCGCTTTTTTACCAATAGGTTACACCCCTTGTATTTATTGCATTTCAGTACTGAGGTCATCGAGGCGATGGAGGCTTCTTTCCATGAACTTGACGAACGGCTGTGTCATACATGTGGAAAGACCTTCAAGAGTCAGATCACTCTGAAAACACATGTTCAGATACATAATAATGAACATCCACATGTCTGTACACAGTGCGACAAGAAGTATATAAAAAGGCAAGATTTGGAAAACCATTGAAGGTCATGCCATGCTGCAGACAAATTAGTTTGCGACCGATGCAGAAAGACTTACATAAATATAAGGTCCTTCAAAAATCATGTACAGAAATTCGAGCAACCTGATGTCCAGGTCCGTTGGCCATACAAATGTGAAAATTGTGACCAATGCTTCACATGGCCAAGTGCACGTAAAAACCATCACAACTCTCAGCTTCGCAAGCCAAGGGTTCTACCTCCACTTTGTTTCTTACGACCTCGTAACTTCGGTTTGTTTCGTAAGGAACAAAGTGGAAGTAGAATCCTTGGCTTGCGAAGATGCACGACTCTATGCACAGACAAGTTTTAAAATATGTGTGCAGTAAATGTGGGGCAGCTTACAACTGGCGCTCGTCTCTCAAACACCATAGGGAGAAGTGTGATTCAAAAGTGTGTCATTCGACAGGTTACGATTTCAAACGCATACGGATACAGGTACGTGTACGGGTAGAAATCGTGTAAACGTCATCACATGACGTCATTACTTTCTGCTGCTTTGAAACATTTATGAGTAAGAAAAACTTTTATTTTGTTAAACAAGTAAAGTAAAGAGCCGTCAGAGACGGATTATGCTCCTCAATGAATACTTGTCACAAACAGGCATTAAAAGAATTCCAAAGGCATATTCCCTCCAAGTTTGGTTCAAATTGGCACAATGGTTGTTTTTTTAGCTCACCTGAGCACGAAGTGCTCAAGGTGAGCTATTGTGGTCACTTTTTGTCCGTCGTCCGTCTGGCCGTCTGTCCGTCTGTCCGTCCGTCCACAATTTCGTGTTTACACTCTAGCATCTACAAATATAAGCCAATCTTGACCAAACTTGGTCAAAACATGTATGGCCATAAGATCTTGGATGAGTTCGATTATGGGTCAGATCGAACCAGAAAGTCAGGAGTTATCTGCCCTTGAATGCGAAAAATACTTAGTTTTGACATTGTTTACACTCTAGCATCTACAATTATTGATCAATCAAGACAAATCTTGGACATAACATTGTAGACCATAAGATCTCGGATGAGTTTGATTTTCAGTATGATCTGACCAGAAAAACGAGAGTTATGTGCCCTTGAATTTGACAAAATTGCCATTTTCGGCTGTTTTTGACCTTGTTTACACTCTAGAATCTACAATTATTCATCAATCAAGACAAAACTTTGACACAATGTTTGGGACCATGAGATCCCAGATGAGTATGATTTTCAGTCTGATCTGATCAGAAAGTCGAGAGTTACTTGCCCTTGAATTTGAGAATATTGTCATTTTTGGCTGTTTTCGACGATGTTTACACTCTAGAATCTACAATTATTGATCAATCAATCCAAAACATGGACACAAGGTTGGAGACTATAAGATCTCATATGAGTTTGATTTTCAGTCTGATCTGACCAGAAAGATGAGAGTTATGTGCCCTTAAATTTGATCAAATTGCAGATTTCGGCTGCTTTAGACCTTGTTTACACTCTAGAATCTACAATTATTGACCAATCAAGACAAATCTTGGACACAATGTTGGATATCATAAGATCTCGGATGAGTTTGATTTTCAGCCTGATCTGACCAGAAAGTTGAGAGTGCCCTTGAATTTGACAAAATTGCTGTTTTCGGCTTTTTTCGACCTTGTTTATACTCCAGAATCTACAATTATTTATCAAACAAGACAAATCTTGGACACAATGTTGGGCACGATGAAATCTTGGATGAGTTCGATTTTCACAATGTTATTGACCATAAGTTCGTTTTCAGTCTTAGAGTCATAAATATTTTTTGAATTGAAGAAAAGTGTTGCGTATATCATTTTGGTTCAGGTGAGCGATATAGGACCATCATGGTCCTCTTGTTTAAAGAATTTTCTTTCGATTTCTCTAAGTCGGAGCTAACGTAAAGCTAAAAAAACATTAAGCCCCTTTTTCCATGACATACACTAATATCTAATAGTTTATCCTCAAGGGTATCTGGTTTGCTACTCAAATATGATATTCATTTAATACTGACCATTAGAGTAGGAGAAATTAGAGAAAAACTGTATTTTTCCCTAAGTCCCCTTTCCCGTGACCAAAAAAAAAAAAAAAAAAAAAAAAAGGGAAAGTACATCCACACAATATCATAAGAAGTTCACATGGTAGGTTTCATTTAATTCGGTCCGAGGGTTGTGGAGAAATAGTTCCGGACGGACTGGCGGAATGACGGGCGGTCAGACGGACGGACGAACACACAAAGCGGCCGCTATATCCTCTCCCTTCGGGGAGCATAAAAGTTGATTCCTGTATAGTAAGATCAACATATTCACATATTTAATACGAGTCCATAGTTGAATCAACCATGGGTAGGTGCTCCAGCCGCCGCGATATGACCCTGGTAGTTAAAAACGGCGTAAAAACCCAATAAACTCAATAGTTGAATCAAGTGACATACTATCCTAGAACTAAACCCTTTATCCATTTTTACCTGTAGTGTCCTATGGAACAGAGTAGATCCAGATCTTACATTAACTATAATATCATGCCAAAAATGATTAGAGTTACATCTTGAATATCATAGTATTATGCCATGTTGTAAGGAGAAAATTCCGTCTGAAAAAAAGTTTAATCTATTGGACAGCCTGCATGTATACCCGTACCCGCACGCGTTAAAAATCGTAATCGCCCAATATATACTGACACGCAAAACAAACTGTGCATTTGGTTATAAACATTTTTTCATATAAATGTAAGCAAACTATTGTCATATTTGGTATCAAAAATTACAAAAATGCATTGACTACGTGATAGTTTACTTTTGATTGAGATTTGATCATCAATAGATTTTGTTTTACGTATAAAATAACGGAGGGGTCAATTGTAAAAGCTGCAGACTTATGCTGTTTTTAGCTCACCTGAGCACGAAGTGCTCAAGGTGAGGTATTGTGATCTATCAATGTCCGGCGTCCGTCTGTCCGTCACGGCGTCAACAATTTCTTTAAACGACATCTCCTCCTAAACTACTGGGTCAAAAACAACCAAACTTGGCAGAAATGTTCCTTGGGTGGTCCCTTTTAAAAATTGCTAAAATAATTGAAATCCATGAAAAACTCTGGTTGCCGTGGCATCGGAAAATGGGAAATTTCACAAAAGCTCAACAATTTCTTTAAATGACATCTCCTCCTAAACTACTGTGTCAAAATCAACCAAACTTGGCAGAAATGTTCCTTGGGTGGTCCCTTATAAAAATTGCTAAAATAATTGAAATCCATGAAAAACTCTGGTTGCCGTGGCATCGGAAAATGGGAAATTTCACAAAAGCTCAACAATTTCTTTAAACGACATCTCCTCCTAAACTGCTGGTTCAAAATCAACCAAACTTGGCAGAAATGTTCCTTGGGTGGTCCCTTATAAAAACTGCTAAAAGAATTGGAATCCATGAAAAACTATGGTTGCCGTGGCATCAGAAAATTGGAAATTTCACAAAAGCTCAACAATTTCTTTAAACGACATATCCTCCTTAACTTCAGGGTCAAAATCAACCAAACTTGGCAGAAATGTTCCTTGGGTGGTCCCTTATAAAAATTGCTAAAAGAATTGGAATCCATGAAAAACTCTGGTTGCCCTGGCATCGGAAAATGGGAAATTTCACAAAAGCTCAACAATTTCTTTAAACGACATCTCCTCCTAAACTACTGGGTCAAAATCAACCAAACTTGGCAGAAATGTTCCTTGGGTGGTCCCTTATAAAAATTGCTAAAAGAATTAGAATCCATGAAAAACTCTGGTTGCCGTGGCATCGGAAAATGGGAAATTTCACAAAAGCTCAACAATTTCTTTAAACGACATCTCCTCCTAAACTACTGGGTCAAAATCAACCAAACTTGGCAGAAATGTTCCTTGGGTGGTCCCTTATGAAAATTGCTAAAAGAATTGGAATCCATGAAAAACTATGGTTGCCGTGGCATCAGAAAATTGGAAATTTCACAAAAGCTCAACAATTTCTTTAAACAACATCTCCTCCTTAACTTCTGGGTCAAAATCAACCAAACTTGGCAGAAATGTTCCTTGGGTGGTCCCTTATAAAAATTGCTAAAAGAATTGAAATCCATGAAAAACTCTGGTTGCCGTGGCATCAGAAAATGGGAATTTTCACAAAAGCTCAACAATTTCTTTAAACGACATCTCCTCCTTAACTTCTGGGTCAAAATCAACCAAACTTGGCAGAAATGTTCCTTCAGTAGTCCCTTATAAAAGTTGCTTAAAGAATTGAAATCCATGAAAAACTCTGGTTGCCGTGGCATCAGAAAATGGGAAATTTCACAAAAGCTCAACAATTTCTTTAAACGACATCTCCTTATCTTCTGGGTCAAAATCAACCAAACTTGGCAGAAATGTTCCTTGGGTAGTCCCTTATAAAATTGCTAAAAGAATTGGAATCCATGAAAAACTCTGGTTGCCATGGCATCGGAAAATGGGATATTTCACAAAAATTCAACTATTTCTTTAAACGACATCTTCTCCTTAACTTCTCGATTAAAATCAACCAAACTTGGCAGAAATGTTCCTTAGGTGGTCCCTTATAGAAATTGCTAAAATAATTGAAATCCATGAAAAACTCTGGTTGTCGTGGCATCCGAAAATGGTAAATTTAACAAAGCTCAACAATTTCTTTAAACGACATCTCCTCCTTAAATTCTGGGTTAAAATCAACCAAACATGGCAGAGATGTTCCTTGGGTGGTCCCTTATAAAAATTGCTAAAAGAATTGAAATCAATGGAAAACTATGGTTGCCGTGGCATCGGAAAATGGGAATTTTCACAAAAGCTCAACAACTTCTTTTAACGACATCTCCTCCTTGACTTCTTTGTCAAAATCAACCAAACTTGACAGTATTGTTCATTGGGTGGTCCCTTATAAAAATTGCTAAAAGAATAGAAATCTATGAAAAACTCTGGTTACCGTGGCATCAGAAAATGGGAAATGTCATAAAAGCTGATCAATTTCTGTAAACAACATGTCCTCTGAAACTACATGGCCAAATTCTTCCCTGGGACAACAATGCGTAACATATGCAAAGTTATTTGGCATTATTAAAACATAACTCAGGTGAGCGATTTAGGGCCCTCAGGGTCTTGTGTAAATGCTTATTTCTTCTTGGAGACTTGTCAAGTTACGGAATAATTACTCAGTAATAGTATCTATTGTGCCCTCCTCGTTTAAAAACAAATGCTTTTGAATTGCCTCTATTAAGAAAGTTTCTCTTTTTTAGAATGAGGTTAAGACTATGTACGAGAGACGGTCGGAAAGTAGTTGGACTTTTGACTAGTTCTCTACAACCATTCAACTTTTTAACAAAATTCTTTTTACACTGTATGAACAAATTATCCATCTATGTTTATGCATTTTTGCCATCTTCGTAGCAGCTTTATTATTCCCACTATTAACCATGACGTAGACCCACTGTATTAGGTACAGTACATGTGTAACAGCCGGTATCAAAGGCACCCTGGTCTCAAATTTTTTCCCAGCAAGCAGTTTTTTTTCAGTTGTAGACACAAATAAAAGTCACGTGGGCTTTAAGAATGGTAAAACAACTATTGTCATGTGTAATAGTTGATAATCTCCATTGTAGACGCGGTAGTATGGGAGCGTGCGTAATCGTGAAGTGAAAACATTTTTCTTTGCTAATCTGGGACGCGTTTACTTCAGTATTTATTCGTAGATTTTTTATGCTCCCCGAAAAAATTTCGGGGGAGCATATAGTCGCCATGCTGTCCGTCCGTCCGTCCGTGTGTCCGTCCGTCCGTCCGTCCGTCCGTCCGTCCGTCCGTCCGTCCACAGCCATATCTCAGCAACGCTTGGACCAAATTCAATCAAACTTCACATGTGAACTCCCAGGGATAATCCCTAGGGACCTTTTTCTCCGTTTGTTGATTTGAGGCTGCGTCATGGAAAAAGGGGCCTTAATGTAAAAATTAGATTTTCTACAATTTCTCTTCATCCAATGTGCAGTATTTAATGAAATTTTGTACTTTTGTGATAAATGAGATATTCTAGACCATATTCTATAAATAATGTGTGTACAAAAAATCTGTCATGGGAAAAGGGGGCTTAATGTATGATAATTTATCCGTCCGTCGGTCCACAGCCATATCTCAGCAACCCTTGGACCAAATTCAACGAAACTTCACATGTGAACTTCCAGGGATAATCCCTAGGGACCTTTTCCTCCGTTTGTTGATTTGAGGCTGCGTCATGGAAAAAGGGGCCTTAATGTATAAATTAGATTTTCTCCAATTTCTCTTCATCCAATGGGTAGAATTTAATGAAATTTTGTACTTTTGTGATAAATGAGATGTTCTAGACCATATTATTTAAGTAATGTGTGTACAAAAATCTGTCATGGGAAAAGGGGGCTTAATGTATGATGATTTTTATTTTGTGACAAACACTTATTCGGGGAGCATAATCCGTCTATGACGGCTCTTGTTCTGAATTACTTAAGAATTGTACTTGGCAATGATAGTTTTTACCATTTGACAAGAAACAAGTAAGTATCAATCCTCGTGAATCCCCAAAAGGAACAAACGTGACTACCAACAGAGGGTTACAGCTGAATCTTTTCAGGTGTGGGGAACCAGCTCGTTTCCGTGACTGATTTGACTGATTTTTCATTCCTAGTTCGGAATTATGAACCCTTATTTAATCTCCAGTAATAATGTGGTTCAAAAACTTAACTCCTTCACGATTAAAATGACAAGAATGTTCTTTTGTTTTGGTTACCCTTGTTGTTCCACTAGCAAATAGCCTATGATACATAAAACCCCTATCACATAAAAGTGGACAGAATATTTTATATATACAACTATCCTTGAAAATAAATCGACCACATTATTGACAAATGGATGTAGATTCCACGAATATATAATGTGTTTATACAGTTGCAAATGGAGAGACAGCAGCAAGAAAAGTCCAACTACTTTCCGACCGTCCCTCGTACATATTGTTAATGATCTCTGTGTACAGTGTTTGGTTTGAATTTTGAGCATCTCTATGTACACTTTTTACGGTACATCTCTATGTACAGTGTTGTTTTCATGCCTGGCATGTCTATGTACAGTAGCGAAACTTTCAACGTCAAAATTTGGCCAGAAAAACCACAATTTCTACAAACATGTTGATAAATATCGCAATTCAGTGCTTCAAACTCTGCAAATCTGCCAAATAATTAGCAAATCATAAAAGAGAAAACGCTAGAAATCAAACGAAATCGAGCCGAGTCTCGCTTGAAATGGCTAATCGTTGTGGTCATTGGATTCGATACCAAAGTTTATGAAATGTAGGAACTGGTCGAGGTGACGACATGTAGCGAATGAAAGACAAACATGTATGTGACTGGGACAATGTCACTTCAGCGTCCTACATGCAGATACAAAAACGATATAGTCTCGTGAATCGACCACCTACCGTGCTGTGCTGTTTCCTGCCGCCATCTTGGAATGCATGTCTGTGTACGGTAAAGGGAGGTAACTGCGTACCTACCATACAGTGGCTTTGTTTCGTAAAAGATTATTTGTTTGTTTTGTGTACTCTTCAGGACATTTTGAGCCAAGAGCTCAGTGTTACGGTTGAAGTGGAACAGGGTCTGAAATTCCTGAGACGAGCTGGACAAACTATTTTCTCTGATACACTGACTGTGGAGAAACTGTATGGCCTTGCTGAAGCTAGGATTGGTCTGGCAGTGGCTGCTAAAGCTATAGAAAATATTGTAAAACAAGGATCATCAAAGGCTGTAGATGTTGGTGTCAGAAGGCTGATTGAGGCTACAGAGACATTGTGTATGAATGGACATACAGATTTTCCGAGGTATCAGATTTTCATTAGCCCTTTCCAAAGTAAGAGTGGGCATTGATGTCTGCATTGCTTGGTGAAACATTGAGCAAAAAAGGAGAATGCTGATAATCAGCATTTTCTTCTTTTTATTATACGCCCGAAGGGTCGTATTATGTTATGGCCCCGCTCGTCTGTCTGTCCGTCCGTCCGTCTGTCCGTCCGTCCATCCGTCCGTCCGTTAGCAATTTCTTGTGTGCGCAACTTCTCCTACAGTTTTGATCGGAATTCAATCAAACTTGCCACAATGAATCTCAATGGTGTCTAGTTGTGCATCCCGCTTACGGAATTTAATTAACTCTTTTCGTTCTTGAATTATCTGCCCTTGAATTAAAAAAATGCCCATTTTCTTGTGTGCGCAACTCCTCCTACAGTTTTGATCAGAATTTGATCAAACTTGCCACAATGAATCTCCATGGTGTCAAGTTGTGCATACCGCTTACGGAATTTAGATGACTGTTTTCGTTCTTGAATTATCTGCCCTTGAATTTAAGAAAAAATGCCCATTTTCTCAAAAATGTCCATTTTCTCCTGTGTGCAACTTCTACAGTTTCAACCAGAATTTAATCAAACTAGCCACAATGAATCTCTGGTGTTTTATTGTGCAAACAAAATTTTGATAACTTTTCATGTTTTAATTATCTGCCCTTGAATTGAAAAAATGGCCAATTTTACTGACAAGCCCCTCTCGGGTGTATATGCGCCGCTCTGCGAAGCTCTTGTTTCTCAATATTTTCTTGGCTATATTCTATATCGCATCTTTATCAACCTTGTTTTTCTAATCTACAGCAGATTTCTAATGTAGATGTTTGGGAAAGGGCTAATATGATACAAATAAAAGATTCATAATTTGAACATCAGCTTCTGCCTTGGTACATTCCAGTCAGGAGCCTGGAAAAATATGTAACATGAGCCACAACATTTACCCAATTTGGTGCCTCAAATTAGGTATACAGTCAACACTCGTTGTGTCCAAGTCAGAGGAGCCATCAAAATACCTCGATATATTCAGAGTTTGACTAACCCGATTTTGATTATTTTCGATGGAAACGATATTTAACCATTTTTGATGGGCATCATATGTGTCCATGATCGAAATATTGTAGGAAAAGGAAAGAAATTGCTCGAACCGAGCTATTTCTATCCTTTTCCTACTAAATTCAATGGCTGTTTTTGTTTCGAAATTCATTTTGATATCCATATGTTGAGGATGGGACATGACTTTCACTTCGACTCAAGCGGAATTTCGACATATCCGATGTCAAGAAAACCCGTGTCCACTGTATTTGCAAATTAGTGTCTTCATAACTTAATGATATGTGGGGTTGATGGCAGTCCTATAATATTCTAAAAAGTTAAAAACAAGAAGTGGGGCACCTCAAGGGCAAAAATGATAATATTTTGTGAGAAGCTGTGTACATGACCTTATGTATGAAATTGTGGTAATTTTCTCTAAAGTTTTTCAACTTCATTCCACTGAAGAATCGTAGTATGTTACTTTCTTAGTTGTTAATCCATCTATTTGTAAATATTTTATCTTCTACAAGAGCGTTTGATTTGGACAATTCTTATTTTTAGTCTTTTTCAAGTGAACTTTTTCAACCATTATATTACGGTAATCAAATTCATTTATCTAGGCTATGATATATGGAACCAGAAATCACCCTTATCTTAAGTATTCACCTATGTTGAGTTCGGCCAAACAGCATTCATGTGAGAAAAAATATTCCTTTCAAATTGAAGTACTCTATTGAGGAAAACCTAGGTTACTGTTTGCATAATCCTGCAGAGCAACAGGTAATAAGGGGTGGAATCATTTTAAGTTCTTTATTTCAAATCCAACCCCAATGTTGTGAGTACTCATTGATCGTCTCGACGAGATGATTCCAATGAGTAACAGCAACATAGGGTTTGATGAGCAATTAATGAAATATTTCTGAAGCCATCATCCCCTCTCATCTGTAGCTGTGAATTATTGCTGTGTATTTTCGCTATTACAGAATTTACCTAGTGAAGTACATGTGTCGCAGATATGGTATGGATGTATATCAAGCTGTATGTCAAAGTCAGATACGATATCTCATGTGGATAGGTAAACTGGCCAGGGTGGAAAATCAGGTACAGTGTAATTCTGACTAAGTATCATATCTTTCAAAAATCTAGTATTCCTTCCAAAACAAGTCCTGAATTTGATGTTCCATGTCCGGAATTTGATGTTCCATGTCCTGAATTTGATGTTCCATGAGAGAAAGCTTTCATGTAGAAACCATTGAGGAAAATGAAGTAAATGCTGATTATGCGCATTTTCCTCCTTTTCCTCAATTTTACCAACACTATACAGATGCTTACTGTATGACAGAAAACAGATTCAGATGTAGTGGGGGGGGGTTACATTGACACTTACATCTGTGTGGAGAGGGGGTTTCAAACATTGATATTGAGTAAACCAGGACTATATGTCCTAAGAACTAATGTCACAGTCAGAATGGTTATCAGTATTTCTTCTTGTGTTGCAATATTTTTGTAAGCTCTGTCAACATTTTATTTTTCAAACCAGATATTGTTGTTATGACATTTTCAGCGAGTTGAGATAAGTGACCGGTTTGTTCTATGTGGTGAAACCTACACCAGAATTAGAGAGGCCCTGACTAAAGTTGTGCTGGGAGAAGATATACAACATCTTGAACAAACATTGCAGGTAATATTTCATAACCATTTTACTGTGTGAAAAAACTGAAATAGTAAGCGAAGCATTTCATCCATTGTTTTTGTATCTCCATAATATGATGGTCTGTGCTGTTGAGAGGGTTGTAAAACACTATAAAGTCATTCATACTGTACACTTTGTTTTTTTGTCTTCCAAAATAGCCTTGTCATTTTGAAAAGGCTAAAACAGTTTGTTAACCCATTACCAAACAGCGACTCCTTTTAACTCCTAGTAAGATAATGGCTATGGAAAACATTTTGGAAAATGAAGAAATTAATTGTGACAAGCAATTTCTTCATTTCTCACAATGTTTTCTATTAGCTAAGCAGATTAGTGCAAAAATCATGCATTTAATGATGCAAGCATCAAATTTGGCACATACATTCATAAGACCATGTAGTTTCATAAAAACCCGTTAGCCACTCAAAAATTTAAGATGGCCGCCATTTTTCAAGATGGCCGCCATTGCCGATTTGAAAATATCGTTTTCACTCTAAAACCTGATATAATTGACCGATTTTTGTAATTTTTGTACCAAAATGTATGTATTTAAACACAAGAAAGCAGAATTTAAGCATATTCTATGCATAAAATCCCTCCTTCATATGTTTTTTAGCAAAACTGGGCAAAATAAGTGGAAATTATCAACCTTTAGGCAACAAAAATGTAGTTAAGTTCATGTAGACTTTCTGCTTCAAGGAGGTATCTTTTTTTAACATTATGGTCATTATGATTTCTAGTAACGGTTATGGGAAGCTGTTTTTCAATACGAAGTATTATACTTGGTACCAGCTCTATGATACCTTTCGTTTTGGTCAGAAATAATGTGACGTAGGACGCAACGGTGTATGTTCCTAAGTTAACTCAAACCTGGTTACATAGATTATCTAACATTGGTCTCCTTAAATCGTTACATACATAGTTTAACAGCATGCTTTCCTGGAGCGTCAGCATTTACATCTGCAGAATTCAGGGCAGGGTAGGCTAAACCGACAGCATCAATCTTTTCATGCATTCTTGCAGCCAAAGCAATTGATGGAAGTGATTCCAGACAATATGTCAGGTGCTGCTTTATTGCTTCCATTCCCATATAGGGGGCCTCAGTACTTTCATTTTCTGACCCCCATCTGTATTCTGCTTGGTGAACATCAGGCTTTGTGTATATGCCAAAGTTGCGCTGATTTGGTATATTGCATAATATAACTTGGTATGCAAATATTTCCAGTCTCCTACACTGGCAATAAAAAGAGGTAGATTTAGTCTTATATACGGATGACCAATGTTCTTGATCTGTTTTGCCAATTACTATCTGGATAGCAGATAGCAGTCTCTTGTCCTATGTCGTAAAGCTGAAACAACATCACAGCTTGTGAAGGCATGAACTACAGGAGTATCTCCCACTTTCTCTCGCTTTATTCCCAAAACAAATACAATGTATTGTATGTAGTGACATCCACCATTAAGTAATACCCTAACCAAAAGCTCCTCAACACCAATATCATTAATATGATAAGTACATCTTTGTACTGGCTTAATTATCAAATACATATTTCCTCGTGGTTACAAGACACAGTTCCCTAGAGACTGGTTATGCACATCTCTTTATTCACTTGTTACAATATGACAATATTTTGCTGGCGTATCTGAACAATTTGTTCAGCCAGAAATTGGAAAATCAGAGTTGTTCTTATTGTCCCCAAAACATAAATGCTTTTCTTAGGTGGACTGTCTTCGGTTAGTTACTCTGTATTCGATGTATTGTCTATGCTTTAACCTAGTTTTAGATTCTAGGATGCTGTATCTGTATACATTGAAAATGAATTCGATTGACATATGAAAACCAATGAAGCTTAAACTGATCCATCAACTATGATGGCATAAACTGCTGGTCTTGTATCTGCAACTGCAGCTATGGCTTCCAGAAATTGGGCATTTTGGGACTTAGTATTGGTGTGAAGTTTTCAGCTCCAAATAAATGCAACTGGGAAATATCTATTTCAATAAAGGAAATATTAATGTGAGGTAGCTCCCTCGTGATAAGCAAGTTACGAACAACTTAGAGAAAGGCTGACAATTTTATTTTAAGATCTTTAGCTTTCGATCACGAGGAGCTGGGGCCCGTGTTATCAACGATCTTACGACCACGTTTTTGTGTAAACTGCGTGACAATACATCTGATTGCATGAGAAATCAGATTGGACCAATAAGATTTGATGTTACAAGTAATTACTCAAAACATAATCGTAAGATCGTTGATAATACGGGCCCCTGATTCTGAATTACTTAATTCTGAAAAAGAAGCAAGGTAAATTCGACTACGAGGTCAATAGAACAATTGTCTGAAATCCATGTTAAAGGGACATTTCATTCCAATTTCAATTTTTTAAAGTATGTCTTGATGCCAAGATTGGTTATTCTAATGAGTATAAATACTATTAGTTTTTTCAAGTTGTTGCCCATAAGCGAGAAACACGCATTTAAAGTTGAGACATAATCGATAAATTGCATATAAATCCGAACTGTTGTCCACAACAATTTGTTCAATTTTAACACAAAGATATAAATTTCTCGTAAACGGTGCAACATTTTGGCTTGAAATTTTCAGAATTTTCACAAGGAAATATGCTCTTTCAGATAAAAATAAAAGTAAAATTTATGCCAAAAAATTCTGAAATGTCACTTTAATGCAATAATTCAAGTAGGTTCCTCCAGTTTGGCATCGAATTTGACCGCCTGGGGTGACTATAATATCATCTTAATGTAAAGATTAAGCAGTTCTGGATTTTCCTTTTAAAAATCATTTCTCTTATCTGTCATGACAAGGTGCGTCTTTCCAAAATAGTTGAAGAATTACTGTTGACCCCAGGCTGTCTATTCATGGTATCTAACCTGTCGATGTGAATGATCATGGGGAAATTCATTTATTCAGATTGAAAGACCTGAAGACTATTGGGTTCATTTGTTTAAAAGATAACTTGTCTCGAAGATAAACAGGTATCCAACGTGCATAGTATACAAAGTAAAACTAACAAAAGGGTATGGGTGTACCCAGCGTTTGATAGTTCAACGTAAAAAATAGGAGTTGCGCGTTGCGCGCACAAGGAACTGGGCATTTTTTTTTTTTCAATTTGATTGCAGATAATTCAAGAATGACTAGAGCGGTATGTACAACAGTTTACTAGACACTCTGGAGCGGAAATTCATTCTTTCATGTGTGATTATCTTCTGACAGACTGTAAGAGGAGTTGCACACTTCAGACATTGATAAGGACAAAAAAACAGATGGAGGAGCGGACAGACAGACGACCAGTGCCATAACATTATACGACCATTCAGGCGTATTAAAATGAAATTGTATACACTCAATATGACGTGCCTGGCGCACAAGGCCAAAAATGATGGCATCTGGCTTCATGTTCATTAGTTGCATTGCCATATCATTTATAGGCACATTTGATTTGACTTGTACAGATAACTTTTGATATTTGAACTGGTCATATTCTAGTAACAATAGAAACGTACAAATATTATGATTCTACAGTTCCACTTGGAACTTTAGGAGCTCAATCAGCATATACAATAGCGCCGGCCCAACCAAGAAAGTGTATTAGAGTATCAATAGATCTAAAAGCACCAATTTGAATATGTTGACTATAAAGCATGATAACAAAATTGTCTTCATCCTTCTGTTCTGGCAACTGCCATTGAATCATTTTAGCAATTGCGAAGATATGTTGATTAGCCGTAATGACTTGAATATGACCAGGTATTGTTGCCACAGAAAGAACTTCTTCAAGCAGAAGAAGTTTTGGGGCAACAATTCAACATTATTTTCTTATTTATGGATACAAAGTGTGCCCATAACGTTAAATTGAAATCCAAACCAATGATTTAGGCCAGATCCTACTTCTCCAGGCATTTCTTAGCTGAAGTATTGGTATGGGATCTACACCATTTTAGTATTCAGCCCCATTACCACTGTTTTGGCTCTCCTTCGTTTGAACATCTTGTCCTATCAGATGCAGCTACCTCGTTAATGCATATAACAAACAGTATGCAGTAGGACAGACATATTATAATATAAATATATAGCCCACTAGATTGCATATTGGACACTTTACAATCGTCCAAATAAAAACAAAATTTTGCTAAACTGACAGCGGACCGTTTTCTAGGTTTCACAGCAGTGCGGTTTTCAATGTGTGCCTGGTTGATTCATAACATTCCTTCGTACATTTTCAAAGAAACTTCTCTGTCGCCGATGAAGCAATTAGGAAGTAGAAGACTAGTAACGATCCTGGAATACTCTTCGGGAATAATGAAGATTTTTGCTGCAGAAAAATAGATTAAGATATAAGAAAAGGATTTTTCGGATAAATTGGCGGCCATGTTGATGAAAAGCGGCCATATTGACCCATTAACTACAACTTTTTGCCATTTTCTTCATCCCTTTACACATTGCAGTAATTCTAACATTTGATTTCTCGAGAATCCGCCCTTAAAGTCTATACAAAATTTGTAGGGGTATAATTCCTATCATGATTTGGCGGCCATCTTGAAAAATGGCCGCCATGTTGAAATTTCAGGTGGCTAACGGGTTTTTTCTGAAGAGTGACCCAATATGAATGTTTGTGCCAAGTTTCATGCTTGCATCACTAAATGCATGATTTTGATGAAAAATCCAATTTATCTGCTGGGCTATATGTAAAAAGACACAAAAATGTAAAAAATAATTCATTTTGAATTGTCGTCTGCAACATCTTTGAATTTGGACCAACCCAAAATTTGATCGTTTGGTAATGGGCTAAGCACAAAGGCATCATATCTGAATTTAAAAAACGTGACTTATTTGCTGCATTCTACCTGATTCTGACATCTCTAATAGACAAGGCTTTGAAAAGCATTGAGAGAAGAGATGGAAAGCTGGTGTCCAAATTTTTGTCCATTTCCCTCAATGCTTTATATGCTATGATGATCCAACATCTTACTTTTGGTAACATTAATTTGTCCTCTGCTTCAATCCTTTCCCAAACAATAAAATTTGGTGTTGCGGAAATTCAAAGTTGTTGCAGATAACTTTTTCGAATGAATGAAGATTTTCATATTTTGGTCTGTCATGGTAGAAAACATTGCATGAAATGGATAAATTGCTCCACACAAGCAATTTTTTCCATGTAATGTTTTCCAAAGCATTTATATTGTATGACATATAAAAGTGTCACTGTATTGGAATGAATGAAATGTGTTGTTTAATCACAGGAGTTATGGACGTCACAAAGCCATGTTCATGTGATGCTGTGTTTGGCCATGTACAGGGAGATAACATGTTCTGTACTGTACCCACAAGATAGGAGAAAAGTCACAGATAAGGTATAGATATGGAACCATTTCTCAACTTTCTGTTATTAAATTTCAAACCACTGCAATATTGTTTACCCATGGAGTCATGTTATGTTAAGCTTGTACAGGGAAATCACATGTTTTGTACTGTACCCACAAGATAGGAGAAAAGTCACAGATAAGGTATTTGACCAAACGCCTGCTGTCAATCAAAACCATCGATAAGCCAATGGACGATCAGAAAAATGACACATCACCATTGTTTGTCTAAAATTCATTGTTGCATGTGGTATTGTATCAGTCTATCGACTGACAATAAAAACAATAGACATGCAAGTGCCCCCGTTGGTTGTATTAGATTCTATGTTGGGCGGAGCAATCTATCGATTGGCGTTTGGTCAATTGTTTAAAGTCCTTATATTGCATTACTATGTTGGAACTAAGGTTTAAGCTATGATGTCAATGACTGTTGTTTAACTTTATACATGTAAAAACAGTTTTCAAATTAGACCGCACAATTTTATACAACTGTTCAGACTTTGGATCATTTAGGCACTGACTTGCTTGTCATGTTGTGTTTAGCCTTGTTAGGTCACCTGACCGAAGGTCATGGTGACCTATTGCGACCGTGTTTCATCCGTCGTCGTGCGTTGTGCGCCGTGCGTTAACTTTTAACATTTTTTACTTCTTCTTGAGAACCATTGGATGGATTTCAACCAAACTTAGCAGGAAGCATCCCCATGGGGAGGGCTTCAGATTTGTACAAATCATGGTGTTATCTCCCCTTGGAACCCCATAAGGCACCATAAAAGGGGCCAAAATGGGTAAATTTGGTACGTCTTAGAAAAGCTTCTTGTCATACACCGGCTGTGTGATTGGATTCACATTTGGTATTTAGAGTCTTTGGGGCAAGGACTACATAGTTTGTACAAAGAAAAGAAATCCGTTCAAAAATGGCCGAGCTAGGGTGGGGGTCTGGGTGGGGGGGTGCATCATGTGTTGAATTTTTTACATTTTTATTATACGCCCGAAGGGTCGTATTATGTTATGGCCCTGCTCATCTGTCTGTCTGTCTGTCTGTCCGTCCTTCCGTCGGTTAGCAATTTCTTGTGTGCGCAACTCCTCCTACAATTTTGATCGGAATTCGATCAAACTTGCGGAATTCGATCAAACTTGCCACAATGAATCTCCATGGTGTCTAGTTGTGCATCCCGCTTACGGAATTTAATTAACTCTTTTCGTTCTTGAATTATCTGCCCTTGAATTAAAAAAATGCCCATTTTCTTGTGTGCGCAACTCCTCCTACAGTTTTAATCAGAATTTGATCAAACTTGCCACAATGAATCTCCATGGTGTCTAGTTGTGCACACCGCTTATGGAATTTAGATAACTGTTTTCGTTCTTGAATTATCTGCCCTTGAATTTAAGAAAAAATGCCCATTTTCTCAAATATGTCCATTTTCTCCTGTGTGCAACTCCTATAGTTTCAACCAGAATTTAATCAAACTAGCCACAATGAATCTCTATGGTGTCTTGTTGTGCAAACAAAATTTTGATAACTTTTCATGTTTGAATTAACTGCCCTTGAATCGAAAAAATGGCCAATTTTACTGACAAGCCCCTCTCGGGCGTATATGCGCCGCTTTGCGAAGCTCTTGTTAGCTTTTTCTTGAAAACCATTGGACGGATTTCAACCAAACTTGGCAGGAAGCATCCTCATAACATGGGGGTTCAGATTTATGCTAATCATTGTGTTATCTTGTCCTGTTGCCTAATAAGGCACCAAAAAAGGGGCCAAAAAAGCGTTAACTTTTATACATTTTCAACTGTTCCTTAAAAATCATTGGACAGATTTTAACCAAACTTAGCTGGAAACATCCCCATGGGGAGGGGCTTCAGATTTGTACAAGTCATGGTGTTATCTCCCCCCTCCCTTGAGGCCCCATAAGGCACTGAAAAAGGGGACAATATGGGTACATTTGGTACATTTTAAAAAATCTCCTTGTCATCTGCTCTTTCAACTCAGGTGACCGATAAGGCCCTCTGGGCCTCTTGTATTGAGATATTACATATTGTGTAATTGTCCTCACTAGATAGAGGAAAAGTTAAGGATTTGGTAAATATATGGGTCGGTCATTTTACAGAAATTTCTTTATTTTTTTTACACATGTTGAATTTCATTCACTAAGTCAACTTTTGCAAAATTATTAAATTTTAAAGTTATGCCGTCTGGTAATGGGTTAAACAACTTTACGTTGTTTCAGGTTGTTGGGGTACTACAAAATTTCATACAAAATTGTGACAAAATCAAACACAAGGTATGTATAGGTCTGATGGTCTTATGTAAAACTCTTCCTTCTTTTTGTGACAAAATCTTACTACAAAGGAACTTTACTTGTTCTATTCAAATATTTATACGCAGGCTGATGTGGATCTATGTTAGCCTAACATGCCATAAATGATGTTTTTCCATATGCTTACTTGTTTGGTTTGTGAATGAAATCCTTTGACTGTGTACATTTACTGACAGTTGAGTGCAATAAAGTAAAATTGTCTTCTTACTTAAATCATATCTATAGAGGCTATAGGGGCATATGAATATGACAGACATTGAATGCCAACATGTAATGATATTTTAACCCTTTTCCCACTTTTCACTCTCCTGATAAAACAACTTGTGTTAACTTTAAAACAAAAGAAGAAAATGCCTAGTTGTTTCCATGTTCAAAGTCACCCACAAAGGTCATGTAGCAAGGCCATAATTTTGGAAAATACAGCAATTTGGAGGGGGGGACTTGTGTCTGAATACTACTTGTTCAATCACATTTTGCTGCTTGTAGCGTGCAGCATCTTTCAATTTTGAATGGTAAATGATGTTTTTGCCTGGAAATGTTTGACTTGCATATTTTTATGCGCCGGTATCGAAATATTGGGGGTGTATTGTTTTACTTTTGTCTGTCTTTCCATATGTCTGTCCAGAAACTTAACATAAGCATTTTTTTCCAAAAAATAGCCATTTAGTGGGCATTGGTGTTTCACAAACACATATTGTTATATTAATGTAAAAGTTTAGAATGCATCAAATTTGTTGTGATATTTCAGGATCTACCATTGCGATGTCTACAGAATGCTCTAGGGCAGCCATCATGTGTACATCTAGACGTGAAAGCAGGGGCAGATTTCCGTACACAAGGCATCCAGTGTTTATTAACACACTTTATGACTGTGATCTCGCAGTTACAACAAGATAGAACAATCCTACAGACTCTAGTCGATATATATGGAAACCCACAAATGTACATTGTGAGTACTGACTATACAGTTGTCAGTAAAGTCATTTAAAGCTGTTCCAAGTGGTAAAGCCTGTAACAAACTGAATAAACCACTTACACAGTAGGACAGCCATATTTATTATACCCCCCAAATTCAATTTGGGAGGTATACAGGAGTCAGCTTGTCTGTTGGTCTGTCTGTCTGTCTGTTGGTCCGTCTGTTGGTTTTTTGTCCACTCTATTACTCTTAAACTACTGGTTTAAATTTATTCAAACTTTACACATGAGCTCATTACCAAGTGCAGATGTGCATTTTACATTTTGGTCATGGTCCATTGATTTGTCACAGAGTTATGGCCCTTGAGTGAATTTTCTTATCCGGTCAATTTCTCTGTAAATAATTGATGGAATTCCTTGAAACTTTACTGGCATGCTTGATAGCTCTCAAATATGTGCACATGAAATTTTGGTCATGTTTCATAGATTTTTGACTGAGTTATGGCCCTTTGTAGAAAATTGGCTTATCAGACTTCAAGAAATTGTTAGATAATTTTTCAAAAATCTTCTTCTCCTTAACCATTGGGTCAATTCTTATCAAACTTGGCAGGAATGTTCCTTGGGTCAGCCTTTTCAAAACATGTTCCTGGATTTTTGATTCGTCAAAAATTGTGGGCGTGGTAGGGCTGGGCTTATCTGACTAAGAAAAATCATGTGAAAAATCTTAAAAAATCAATTATCCGGCCAATGTGAACCAAATTTGGCAGGAATGTACCTTGAGTGACTGTATTTGACACATGTTCATGAATATTTGATTGGGTAACAAATGGGGGCGTGGCTGGCTAGGGCTTATTAGACTTCCAGAAATCGTTAGTATTTCTTCAAAAATCTTCTTCTCCTTACCCACTGGGCCAATTCTTACCAAACTAGGCAGAAATGTTCCTTGGGTGCTCCTTTTCAAAACATATTCGTGGATTTTTGATTCGTCAAAAATTCTTGGTGTGGCAGGGTGGGGCTTATCAGACTTAGAGAAATCATGTGAAAAATCGTTGAAAATCAATTATCTGGCCAATGTGAACCAAAATTGGCAGGAATGTCCCTTGAGTGACTTTATTCAACACATCTTCATGATTTTTTGATTGGGTTATCAGACTTCCAGAAATTGCTACATATTTCTTCAAAAATCTTCTTCTCCCTAACCACTGGGCCAATTCTTTCTAAACTTAACTTGGAAGATATGCCTGATGTTCATTTAAAGTGTTTAACTCATTTTATGAAATATTTAAGATACAATGTCCATATATTTGAAAACTTTTCTGATTCCATTTATCAGTTTACAGTTTATATGAAATGTCAAAATGCACAAACACAGCACTTTTGGGGGGTATGATCACTTTCAGTGATATTTTAGTTTTTGCTGACAAGACCTTTCCTGTAATCAAAGGTGAAAAGTCAAGGTTAGGGTCTAAGTTTTTTGAGAAAAAATGTGCTTCCAGGATTATTTGAGTTGAACCCTTTCCCAAACAAAGTGAGGAGTTTCCAATTTGAAAGCTGCTGCAAACAGCTAAATGGATGTTACTAAAAGTGCAATTTGTGTATAATATAGAACAGAAAACATCGAGACAAAGGAGATAATTCTGGTCACCAGCATTTTGTTCTATTGTCTCAATATTTTCCTAAGCCTTTTTCTATTAGGAACATCAAAGTCAGGTCTTTTTTTGGAAAGGGTTAGTATTATTATGGCATTTTGTTTGATACTTTCAGAATAAATACATTCCCACAATGCCCCAGGATGACCTGGAGGATGTAAAAGAGGCTTTACTAGCTGCCAGGAACAATCCAGCCTTTAGTGGGGAAAACCCAGTCTTTTATAGTAAGTTGGTCCCTGGTTGGATTCCTGGCTATGACAACTATCCATTCTGACTTCCAATTTTGTCTTCTACTAATGAGTTGATAAACGATAAACCTAAATGGGATGAGAAGCGGTAGGCTCATAGGGATGTTGTTGTAGTACCAGATAAAGAAACACTAGGAATCCATGGTTAGGTGTTTCAGCCACCATATTATGACTCAAGCTACTTATACTGTTGAAAATAAAACAAAAACCCCAAATCAATCAATCTAGAAAAACGTCTTATTTTGTTAATGCTTTACCATATCAACCCTGTGAATGATTACCATACTGGATATTTGTTTAGAAACACTTGTGAGAAAAGAAGAAAATGCTGATAATGTTATTAAAGATTTTCTGCTGTTGTTGTTGTTTTGTCACATGATTCTCCGTCATCTAAATGTTCTCTTACAAGGAAGGCTACAATATATTTGCTTTACTTTGCAGGATGTCCCAATGGTCACCCTTATGTCATAGGAGATGTAAGTAGCTTTCTTCTTCTATCTAGACCAGATACAGAGCTACAGATAAAAGGGGGTGATAGCTTTTCAAAATGCAATACAGTTAACCCTTTCCCAAACAGGACCTAGTTTTGACGTCCCTATTAGAAAAAGCTTGGGAAAACTTTGAGACAAAAGAAGAAATTGCTGATTATCAGCAATTTCTCCTTTTGCCTCAAGGTTTTATGTGTTATATTTTTTCACAAATCTCATTTTAGTAGTATCCATTTTGTTGTCTGCAGCAGCTTTCAAACTGGAACACCCTAAAATTTTGTTGTTTGGGAAAGGTTGATGGCTTTTCAAAGATAACCCAATTATGTTGTTTGGATTCGAAAAAACAAATTAACAATGACTTCACCTCCTCTCATCTCTAGCTCTGAGACCCGTCTAGGGTCTGTACTCAACAATAATTCTAAGTAAGGGTCTTGGATAAAGGTCCTTACTGCAATTTTAGACTATCTTGTTCCCAGATCAGCCTGTGTATAGAAGCAGTCTGTTCAGAATCTTTACAGTTGTCCTAAAGTTGCTACATGTCTTAAGGTAGTCCACCCCTAATGGGATTCTCATGGCGTCAGAAGTTTTTGTGGGACACTGTTTAATTTCCGTTACATATCCAAACCTATTCCACCGCCAAACATTTACGACGTCGCCCAAATAATTCTTGCATTGCATGAATCTCAAAAGGTGTGGATTACCTTAAAGAATCTATAAGAGGTCAGCATGGATCTTGATCAGGCTGCATGTAAACACAGGCTAGTCTTGTTCATTTTGTAATTAAATGTTTACATTGAAAACTAGACTGTTTGATGATTACCATCTATGATATCTCAGTAATGACTACAAAGTGTGTGTTAATGAATATGGAATTTGTGTACATTATAGCACAGAGAATAATTATGGAAGGAAAAGGAGAAATGCTGATTTTCATCATTTTCTTCTTTTCTTTCAATATTTTCTTACCATTTCTCATACAGGGACATCAAAACCCGGTCTTGCATGGGAAAGGGTTTTAAATTTAAATTTATTTTCCCAAGATTTAATACTTCAGTATATATAATCTAAAGGCATCAATGTATGGGAAAGTATTTTAACCTATTACCACATGATGGGGCCTTTTAATGCCCCGACAAGATAAAGGCTTTGGAAAATATTATGGAAAATGAAGACATTGGTTGTGAAAAGTAATTTCTTCATTTCCCAAAATGATTTCCATCATGAAAGTAAAAAAAAAAACATAATCTATTGCAATTGTCCTCTGAACCATCTTTGATTTTTTTTTAATTTAGACAAGTCTAGAATTTTGCCAACAGGAAATGGGTTTAAAATTGCATGATATATTTTGTATACAGTGTGGTAAGCCTGCGACTGTAGGTACTTGTGTAATATAATCAGGAAAGGGTTAAGATACATTGATATTTGTTAGGGAACAAGGCTATTAGGGGGCGGGTCGTGTCAATACTTCAGTTGAAGATTGGGGCGGTCTAACCAAATAGCCAGTGGCCAGTTATGAAGATTGCCGAGAATTAGAAATTAGTTTAAGAATTATTATTTGTTGATTCTTTAAACCACTATACGATCAAGATTAGAACTTGGGAATAGTAATCGTTATACATGTATTATATTTGTAAAGAATGTGGGTCGACCATAGGAGGTGAGGGTTATCAACTACGACCCGGAAATATTCGACATTGTTGTTGTTATACAACATACACACACACTCATCTTTACCTCTAACCATAAATATATATTTTGTATACAGTGTGGTAGGCCTGCCACTGTAGGTACTTGTAAAGAATGTGGCTCAACTATAGGAGGTGAGGGTTATCAACTACGACCCGGAAATATTCAACATCAGGGGTCAGTATATAGAGGCAGGAGCTTATGTAGCTATAGACCAACAACCTGACCCTTTTCTGATGTTCATAGTAGAAAAAAGCTTGGGAAAACACTGAGATGAAAGGAGTTATCAGCATTTTCTCCTTTTGTCTCAATATTTTCTATGCTATATTGTATATATATCTAATTGTTATCTACATCTATTTTGTAGTGATCAGCAGCATGCAAATTTATAATAACAAGTTACTCATATGTTTAGTAACTTTACCTATGGGCACTCAGTATAATTATGTTGTTGGTCTATAGTTTAATAGTTAGTGGGATGCTTGTTGTTGTTTGAGTACAGAGCTGAAACCATGTAAAGCTACTCAATTCACTAAATCAAAGATGGCAAAGCCCATCAAATTTACTTGAAATATGAAAAATCTTGAAATCTGAGGGGGAGTTTTGCCCTTGATTTTTCAAATAAACAACTCTGCTGAGCTGACAAACACCCACTCTAAAAGCATTTGTCATAAAATTCAGAATTCTACAAATCTATTTTGAGCAGTTTTCTTAAATTTTCATATGTCACCTATATGGAAGGATATTCTTTGTCACCTGACTTAACCTGAGAAAAAGAGGAACTTAATGTAAATATATTATGACTTTGGTAGTCATGTTTATTTTGATTTGCTGAGATGATACAGCAATTGAGTTGCTTTTCTTGTTATACAGTTCTGGACCTACATATTACTTCACCATGTTTGATCATGTTGTTTGAGGAGGTTCAACCCTTTGTTTGACAAGAATTGGAATTTTCCAATTATACAGCTACTGAAGACAACAAAACAGATGTTTATGTTCTGCGCAAAGTAAGAATTAGTACGATTCCGGAATTGTCCTGCGCAAAGTAGGAATTCTTACTTTGTCGGGCGAAGTAAGAATTCCTAAATTGCGCGGACAATTCTAGAATTGGCCGTGCGCAAAGTAAGAATCGGGACAAAGTAAGAATCGATTATCGATTTTTTACTGCCTGGGCAATGTAAGAATGGTAGGTACAAAGTAAGAATATTTCATCTCTTACAATAAATATTTGCGTATTTGTAATTGGAAAATATTTGAATGCATGTTATTAAATAGTTTTGAGCGATTTTAAAAATGCATGTAATGAATGACGAATGTACATGTATGTTAAGGAGACAATTCCGTATTATAGTCCCAGATCTATCTGATGTAAATCATAAAGGCTGTGACAAACTACTCGTATAAAGATTGAGAAGTTTGCGATAGCATTGTTACACAATTTAATCCGAAGATTGATATTAGAATTTTTAAACCCTTACCACAAAATTCCAAGTTTGATGTCCCTTACAGAAAGAACCTGAAAGAACTTTGAGGCAAAAGACAAAAATGCCAGTATCTTCTCCTTTTCTTCACTATATTGTACATTATAAATATTTGATCTTTTGACGGAAGAAAAAGATAGGTTTAGCAATAACAAAACACTGCAAAAAAGAAAGACCAAGCAAAGGGAAGAAATGTACGTCATAAATATGATTGATTTATTTTATTTTGAAACTATTGTTTTCACTAAAATGCACCCGATTCAATATTCTTACTTTGTCCAAAAATTCTTACTTTGCGCACAGGACAAAGTAGGAATGCAAATATGCGATTTTCGAGCCCTGCGCAATTCTAGAATAGTCCAGTACAATTCCGGAATCGGCGGACAAAGTTAGAATTCTTACTTTGCGCAGGACAATTCTAGAATTGTACTAATTCCTACTTTGCGCAGAACATTTATATAGATAGGTTTTGTGCATAACATAGCACAGAACATATTGAGGCAAAAAGATAATTATTCTCCCCTTTCAAACTGAAACAACATGATCAAATTATGTTAATATGTTTACTTGTTTATTCTTCATCATGATTTTATAACACTATAAATATTCAATATAATCACTACAGTGTGGTCGGCCCTATGTTGTGGATAGGTGTAAATGTGGCGCAGAAATAGGTGGACAAAGTCACAATCTGTTACCAAGCAACACGAAGCATGCTGGGTTGGTATTTAGTCTGCTGTCACCTGCATGTTACAAACCCATAGACTAGAAATTGTCGATGTTGTATATGACTTTTTGCATGCACAATCTCAATCAAATGAAGATCAAACTTTCCACAATGAATCTCCATGGTGTCTAGTTGTGCATGGCATTTTTGAAAACCAGATAACTAGTCGTTCTTAATAATCTGTTGAATTGAAAAAGTTTCCTCCATTTTTTCATGTGCACAACTCCTACAATATCCATTATGATAATTATCTTTGACCTTGGCACAATAAATTGCCATAATGCTTATGTGTACATATAACTTTCAATGTCTTCCTTAATTATTTCACCTTGGATTATAGCTTTGCCTTATTATACCCCCCCCCCCCCCACACACACACACACACTGACAAAATGAATGTTTTTGGGGTTTACTGGAATCAGCCAGTCTGTCTTTCTGTTGGTCTGTCAGTCCGTCTGTGAACAAAATAATTTTCCAGGGCTTGCTTATCTCTGAAAGTAAAGTAGCTATGATCATGAAACTTCATGTATAGATGGATCTCACTAAAGAGAAGTGCAGTGTACAAGGAGCATAACTCTAATCTGCTTATTTAGTGAGTTATTGCCCTTTGTTTTGACAAAAACGCTTGTCAGGACAAATGTATTGACAGGGGTATTTTATCACCTTTAGTGATAGATTTCTAGGGGTATTTTATCACCTTTAGTGATAGATTTCTTGTTATCATGAGATAGCATTCATCTGTAACCTCAGGAATGATCAGTTTTACCAAGCTAACTTGGTTGGGAACATTTTACTGCATGTTATTTCACTGTTATAATCCATTTCCACACAAGGACGCGTTTTGACTCCTTACACAATGACGGCTTTGGAAAGCATTGTAGAAAATGAAGAAATTGCTTGTGTCAAGCAATTTCTTTATTTCTTACAATGCTCTCTACCCTGAAAGAACAATACATCTTAAATTCGATTCACTTGTTAAATTGTTGTCTGTATCATCATTGAATTTGGACCATCCCAAAATTTTGTTGTTTGGGAATTGGTTAAAGTTAAACCCTTCCCAAACAAGTATTGATGTCCTGAATAGAGCTGGCATGAGAAAATTTAATTTACAGAAAGTGCAAAAATTGCTGCTAGTTACAAAAAGTAGTATATCTATCATGAAATGTCACTAGTTCTATAGCTCTGTTGGAGTGGCTCAAGGTCACTTGTACAGTATGACTCCATCAGACATGACGTCATGTTATATCAGATGAAGCCACATTATCATTATATCAAAGTCTTTCTTGGTAATTCAACCTCGGTTGGAATATCTTATGTAATACTTCAACGGCATGGCCACGGCCGCTTATCTACTAAATCACAACATTTTGTTGTGTATGAAAAAAAGTTTAGAGGATATCCGGTTGGCAGTTAGAGGAGCCGACAAATCGGCGGGTGAAAGGTGAGTCTCGTCTTTTAATCGAAATGTTCTTGTTTCTAGCTCGAAAATCAAAAATCGGAGAATTTCATACAACCCTTTATTCATTTTCACATATTTGTGAGCCCCATGCAAACCCCGATTCCCAGAGATTGAACGGAAATTCATTTTCTCCCGTTGCAAGGGTATCCCCAATATTGACATTTCGTCAATCCTGATGAGCGTTTGTCCACTTTCTGAGGATGAATGGCCCAAAACCTGTGTGTATTATAAGATAGTTGTATGTACATTACATCGCGCAAACAATATTTTAATAACTTACTGTCGATCTTTGAAGAAAATCAGTTCTTCCGGTCAGTTTGTGCGTTAGAGGATAGGTTGTGAGTAAGAGGATAGGTTGTGATTTAGAAGACAGAATGCATTCATCGCATTTAATACCATTTGTCATTGTTTATATGCGAATTAAGCCAAACCGAAATACTCTCATTACTAGACTAGTCTTGTCAAAAGATTAAACCCTTATTTCACTTAAGAATCACTTTGTCATTTTTATTTGACAGAGTACGAGTTCATTGTGATATGATATAAAAAAAACCTTTTTACACACCAGTTATATATCTCATATTACATTATCTCATCTAAATGAATGTAAGGTTCTTATGCATAATAGATTTATAACAATGTTTGATATAAACATTCACTATCCTTTGTGTTTCTTTCTGTCTGTCTGTACTCTGTGCGTCTTCATGTGAACTTTTATACAAGTCAAAGTAAATACTGTGCAATATTCCAGCCATTTTTGTATGCTCTAAAGTAGCCTCTATAAAATATAATGCGTAAGAAGTGGAAAAACCGGAGTAAATAAAGACGTGTCAAAAATACTGATCTGTAAATCTTGTTTATCCATAGATCTTCTTGTTTATTGATTCAATATGTTTAATATTAGACACCAATCATATAGGCCTACGAATTGATACATTAAGAAATTTTGCAAGTTGTAACATACATTAAAGATGAACTTTGTGAAATCCGTACTTTATCACTTTTGTCAACTTCAACGATGGTTTGTCTAGGTACAAACCACGTCATCGTTAAAAAATATCCACGCATGCCTCACTTCCAAAATATTGTAAAGTTCCTGCAGCTTATTGAATAAGCGATGAAAATAGCCTAAAGTTTCTCCACTCCATACATCTCGTATCAGATTAGTCTGATCTCATTTGTGGCGAGAAATTGGGTCAACACATCCTGAAAATCAACAAAAGCAAATTATTAACCTTGGAAGTAAGAAATTCACCGCTAGCATGCAGCTTCATATCAAGCAGAAACTAACGACGGTAAATAACCCTTTTAGAAATGATTCCAATGTTGCAATATATCGTTTTTGAGATCATTCCATGAGAAAATCAATGACACAAAGATTATCAGTTTACCTCTCTTAATTAAAAAGATTTATGACCATTTGACGTTCATACAAATATAGACAAAATCTGTCGAATCTACAATTTTGCGTGTAGGATTCTTAACATCATTCAATACTCCAAAATAAAGGGCCACTAAAATACTTGGATGACAGATCTAAGTTTGTCTACTAGTCTGGAACACTTTTGCAGTACTTACTTTATATATCTAGGGACACGACTTGTATCCAGTTCAAACAGTGATTTTTGAAAACAGTGAGTTTGTCACCTAATCTGGACATACCAGGAATATGAGGAAAGGTGTTGAAATCTGATACCTGCATTGGAACAACAAATCTATTGTAAATATTTTAACCATTGCAAATACAACTTACAAAGTTTGATTACAGGCATATCTTCACACCACCAACGTTTTAAAAATCTTTCCGAAACAGCTACATTTTAGGTTGGTCCAATTTGAAAAATGCTGCAGACGACAAATGGATACTAATACCAAGATGATAAAGAGAAGTAGTACAGAGAATACTGAGACAACGGGAGAAATTGCTCATTAACAGTAATCTCTTCTTTTGTGTCAATTCTTTACAATCCCTTTCTAATAAGTACGTTATACCATGCCTTGTATGAGAAAGGGTTAAAGAATCCCATTTACACATCATGTAAAAGCAACGGCACAAGAGAATTCGATTTCCTTCATAAAGATTTCTCCAAAAATCTTGTCCCATACAAGATATATTTTATAACTCCCTAGTAAAATAGTTTCGGAAAACATCGAGTGAAAGAAGAAATTGTTGATTATCAGCCCTTCCCTAAATATTTACGCCCTCAAACATATACTTCTCACATCTGTAACTCTTTATAAATAAAGCAGTCCAAAATTGTGTCATTTTGAAAACACTTTTGAAAACACTTCACCCATTTCCAAAATGGCTAAATATTTGACTTTTCCGAAGCAAAATATCTAGGCCTAGCAGACAAGAATATCAGGTGTATGAAATTTTAAAAAGAGAACGCGCAAACGCCCTCTTAACTTAAATTTTCATTTTAAATTATCACATGCAGATTGGCAGACAAGCAGACAATGTTAAAGGTCTGTGTCCCTGATGTATCAATTTACTGGGCGTAAAAATACGTTATGCCATTTCACTCACCCTTTGAAAATAGACATATCACATAGAGTATTTCGGTTCGGCTTAATTCGCATATAAACAATGACAAATGGTATTAAATGCGATGAATGCATTCTGTCTTCTAAATCACAACCTATCCTCTTACTCACAACCTATCCTCTAACGCACAAACTGACCGGAAGAACTGATTTTCTTCAAAGATCGACAGTAAGTTATTAAAATATTGTTTGCGCGATGTAATGTACATATAACTATTTTATAATACACACAGGTTTTTGGCCATTCATCCTCAGAAAGTGGACAAACGCTCATCAGGATTGACGAAATGTCAATATTGGGGATACCCTTGCAACGGGAGAAAATGAATTTCCGTTCAATCTCTGGGAATCGGGGTTTGCATGGGGCTCACAAATATGTGAAAATGAATAAAGGGTTGTATGACATTCTCCGATTTTTGATTTTCGAGCTAGAAACAAGAACATTTCGATTAAAAGACGAGACTCACCTTTCACCCGCCGATTTGTCGGCTCCTCTAACTGCCAACCGGATATCCTCTAAACTTTTTTTCATACACAACAAAATGTTGTGATTTAGTAGATAAGCGGCCGTGATGGCTAATGCTTGCAGTATGTGGTAAATTTCTGCCAGTGGCCGTCAATATATATACCTTTTGTCATGTGATACGGATAGAAATCATTTTGGTTTCACTTTGGGAACATATTGTGATAAGATAAATTGAAGTTACGAAAATTACATGGATTGATAAAAGAATAAAATTAATTTCAGTCTTAAATTATTTTTTATGATTATTTATGATCGAAATAGGATTTAGTCTAATATTAAATCTTTGCCACAATATTTGAACACCATATCATGGAAGAAGTTAAGAGAATTTGCTGATATTCAGCATTTTCTTCTTTTTCGTAAATGCTTTCCAAAGCTTTTTCTTTCGGAGACCTTAAAACTGGTGGCCAGCACAAAAGTTCTGCATTTATTTCCAATTGTTTGGGGGTTTTTTTTGCAATTTGACCATGCATTTAGCTGTAGTTTTAAGAAGGGGATAAAACGCTGGTAATCAGCATTTTTTATGCCCCCGATAGGGAGGCATCATAAATTTGACTTGTCCGTCCGTCCGTCCATCTGTCCGTCCGTCTGTCCGTCCGTCTGTCTGTCCGTCCGTCCGTCCGTCATTCCATCCTAAAACTTTAACATTGGCCATAACTTCCTTATTACTTAACATATTCGCTTCATACTTTACCACAACATTCCTTGGTACATTACCTTTCTGCAGGCACATACTTTGGTGACCTTGACCCCTGGATGACCTTGACCTTGAACATAGATTGGCCATAATTTAAAATCAAAGCGGTGCCGGGGGCATTGTCATCTTTCAGTGACAGCTCTTGTTAATTTCTTTTTTACAATATTTTCCCAAACTTTAAAAAACAGTTGCACAAAAACCTGTCAGTGTTTGGGAGAGATTTAAGCAATGAAAGGTTGTAAGAGCCATTTTTACAAGACTCTTGTATTTCTGCAGGAAAGATGAGACTCAGACTGGACACATTTTGGGTCCAGCTGAGACGCGTGGACAAGGTCCCCGGCCGGAAAGAGAGATGACACCACTCTATTGTGCATGTGTACGCCTCACTATACACCTGACCATGTATCTGGGTACAGTTAATGATGCACAGGTGAGTTTTAATTACTTTTAAATTTGAATGAATTTTGACAGAATTTATATTTTGATATAAAGGATGGGTTGCAATAAGGGGTCAAAAAATAGATTTTCTTTAAATTTTGTGGATTGATAGGGTCACATAATATCTTTAATTTGTATGTGTAAAAAATCTGGTTTCGGTTTATTTTCCGAGATATGGGTAAATAAAGTGGGTGGGGTAAGATGGACTGAAACACAGTAGGTGTCATTCTAAGTCGTTTATCTTTCTTATTTTTAGCCCCAGATGCGTGAAAATTTGTATGCGTGTCTTGTGATATATGCGTTAAACATTTATGGGCTTACATTTGATATTCCATGTATATCTTTTCCGTAATACCCATTCTTCTTTCTTTCGAAGAATTTCACTATTTTTTAACGACCAACTTTACCAAACTATCTCCACACGTTTTATTTGACACTCGATTTCTATGAAACTTTACAGATGTATTATCCAGATATTAAGGAGACTATGGAGAGCGCCCACGTGACTTTTTCGAAATGTTTATTATGCGGCTACCGCTTTTCGTAGACTGGATTTTGTAACTAGGCCAGGTATCCTAGTCAATGGAAATAAACCGGAAATAAACACAAAATAATGGCGGACCATTTTGATCGACTGAAAAATATTGACAGTCGATTGTTCTTTATTCTCTGCCTTCGGTTGAAAGATACGAACTTCATAACGCATTTAAATCTTCGGCTAAATGGAGTATTATCGCTTGCCATTGTTGAAGGGTCATCAAATATCCAGACTACGACGAGGCGGGCAAAAAAACGAGACAGTTTCGACGAGAAAAGTTGCGAGGTCTGCGAGTTAACTGTTATTTCCACTGCCACCAGCTTCTACTACGCAAATACTGTCATCATGGGACTTTTAGACGAGAAAATATTTAGAATTCATGGACACGTAAACCATAGATCACGAAGAATACAGCTCATGGGCGGATCTAGAGGGGGGGTCAGGGGGGTCAGGACCCCCCCTGGCATTGGCCGAAAATTGAATTTTGACTATATGAATTTAGTGTAACATTACATATTTACTACATTTTAAGCCATAATTTGGGCTTGGACCCCCCCCCCCCCCCCCCCCCCTGGAAAAAATTTTGGGCTCGGACCCCCCCCCTTGGAAAAAATCCTGGATCCGCCCTTACAGCTGATTAAGGATTTTTCGATAGGAAACGAACAAGTGATTTTGTGTTTTTTTAAATGAACTTTTAGTGTGATCATTACAAAGTGTAATCCGAGTCTTCTCTGATGTAAATACGCTCTTTGATATTTTGATTTTTCGCTATTTACATCAGAGAGCGTTGCACTTTGAAAAAATCAAGAAGTTCGCAACAAATTGTTGCGCATCGTTCACCGTCCGATCTTAAACGCTATCGTTAAAACCGCTGATGATATCGATAAAGGAACCATTTATTGTTATGGCTGCTGAAAAAATTACGACCAAAAAGTATTTCTAAAAGGTTAACAGGCAATGTTTTGCAACAGCCCTCACCTGAGCAGCCTTTGTTTACCTTGACCTTCCATTCAAAACGAAAGGTTATACTCATCCAGCAGGCCGATTTGAAATGAAATTTTTGGTCAGGTATGACAAAAAATGATTTATTGATCTATACCCTACAGTGTTTTACCGAGTGATTCGATATGATACACAAAAACAAAGCTTCAAGTTACTTGTAACGTTACCGAACTTTCCGCTGTTTTCAAAGAGCAAAGCTCTCTGATGTAAATAGCGAAAAAACAAAATATCAAAGAGCGTATTTACATCAGAGAAGACTCGGATTACAAAGTGAAACAAGACCTGTTTTTGAGCAAAGGAGATAAGAGGGATTTAGACCTTCTAAATATTTATTGCAATCCCAAACCCAATGCTTTGGGTAGTAATTTTAATAATTTTTATGCTCCCCGAAGGGAGAGCATATAGTCGCCGCTTCGTCTGTCCATCCGTCCGTCCGTCCTGTCCGTCCGTCATTCCGTCCGTCCGTCCGTCCGTCCGTCCGTCCGTCCGAAGCAATATCTCCATAACCCTTGGGCCAAATCAAATGAAACTTACCATGTGAACTCCCTGTGACAAAATGCCGATGTACTTTTCCCCGTTTTTGGATTTGAGGCCTTGTCGTGGGAAAAGGGGACTTATGGTCAAATACAGTTTTTCTCTAATTTCTCCTAGTCTAATGGTCAGAATTTGATGAAATTTCATATTTGAGTAGCAAATCAGATGCCCTTGACAATAAAGTGCTCTCCATGGCATACATTTATTGTGACAATGCCTTATTCGGGGAGCATTGTCCGTCTCTGACGGCCCTTGTTAGAGACTATTCCAATGGCAATGAATTTTGTGCTAAAAATAGACTTGGTTTACGTTATGATTTGGTAAACCATCAGCATTGTTATGAAATCATGTACACGTACATGATACGGCTTGAAATCCCCAACCCTATGCTGTGGGTAGTAATTTAGACTATTTCAATGGCAATGAATTTTGTACTAAAAATAGACTTGGTTGTTGTTGTTGTTTATCTATTTATAAGGCACTCATTTGCTGCCTATGACCTCATGGTGCTCAATAAATAACACTTGTGCATAAATAATACTCTGTGCAATACTCATGTGACATTTGGGCACGGGTATCCATTCATGTAGAAAAAAAATAAAAATAAATACTTGGTTTACTGTAATGTTCTGGTAAACCGTCAGCATTGTTATGAAATCTCGTACCTACGGCTTGAATCAAGCCGTAGTTACAAGCTTTTATAACAACATCCAGGATTTACTATTGTTTGTCCGAAATTACGTCACTACTTGCTAGATAAACTCATTCCCCATTAATCAGATCATCTACCTACAACACAGGGTTTTATGGAAATTTAATATTTTGTATTTTGAGAATTCAATACCCCTTTTCAGTTCTGCCAATATTGAAAGAGTCTATAAAAAATATTGAAAGAGTCTATAAAGAAACATTGAAAGAAAAGAAAATACTGATTTTCATGAACTTCTCCTTTTCTTTCATTTTTTCTATCCTTTGCAGTTATAGTTTTAAAGAGATGCAGAATAGAGGCCTCCCGAGCAGAGGTGATATAGGCTTACTTCTTTTAAGATATGGTTTATCATTTATAGTTCAGCAAACTCTATCTTGTTGGTAGTCATTAAGACCATCTCCTCAAGAATATTTAAATGAGTACACACAACATAGGGTTTGGAGTTGAAATAGTCCTTTACCCAGAGCAACAGATGAGAGTGTGTGAAGACATTCTAAATTTTCTATTTCAAATCCAAACCCTATGTTGTGGTTACTCGACGAGACGATTCTAATGAGTACCCACAAAACAGGGTTTGACAAACATTTAGTGAAATTGTTCATTTTGAAAAGCTATTTACTCTCTGTTATCTATTGCTCTGCTGATATTTACAATAATTTTGATGTTTGCAACTACTTTCAACTTGTATTCTCAGCCTACTATTCACCACGGGTGGTAAACTTTGGAACGACCTCCAAAAAGAGGTAGTGAATTTCTGTTCCCATAGCACATCCGGGAACCCGCGAGGTCGGTCCAATGGCTAAAAACGTGTAAACAAAGGTAGGTGTCGGTGATTCTTTTGATCGTTTTCGAGGTTTCCAGCAAAAAATGGATAATTATCGCAATGCTATGTCGTGTAAAAATGACTTATCGACGCACACGGCCCAAAACTGCGGTCGAAACCGAAGTAATTTCCGCTGGGTCATTTTTAAAAGTTCGAACACGATATTGCTTTTTCACAACAGTTTGTCAACAACTGTCACTTATTTGCATAATTGGTGGTTTTCCGCGAAGACTACAGTCCCGGTACGTTCGTCCTGGGGAAACGAGTACTCTGTATCACATATCCTGTTAAAAACGGCAACGGGGAGCATTATTGAAGAAAATGATTGAGAAAATTCCAGTAGAGGTCGTTCCAATAAGGTAGAGCTTGTTCCAATTTGAATGAGATCGTTCCCAGTGCTCTCCTGTTTTATACAATGAAATAATACCTGTGATATCAGACCAGCCAAACTAAGACAAAAATTGATGATGGCGTTTGAAATATCAGAATTATCGTCATATCAGAGGCGTCGTTTTGTCTTGTGTGGTGACTTTGTTTTACATGAAAGTCTGTTTCTGATGTTTCTTCAGCTCTATACGCATGGATCTCTTGAAATGCACTTTTAGCTCACCTGAGCACGAAATGCTCGAGGTGCACTATTGTGGTTACTTTTTGTCAGTCGTCCTTCCGTCTTTCTGTCCGTCTACATTCTAGCATCCGCAAGCTTTATAAGCTAATCTTAAACAAACTTGGTCAAAATAATGATGGTCGTAAGTTCTTGGATGAGTTCGATTATGGGCCTGATCGAACCAGAATGCACTGAGTGATCTGCCTTTGAATGTCAAAAAGGCTGTTTTTGACTTTGTTTACACTTTAGCATCTACAAATATTGATCAATCAAGACAAGAATTGGACAGAAAAGTTGATGATAATAATATCTTGGGCAGGTTTAATTTTCAGCCTGATTGAAAATGCATCTCTGGAGTTATCTGCCCTTGATTTTGACAAAATTGCCATTTTCGACCTTGTTTCCGCTCTAGCATCTACAAATATTTATGAATCAACACATAACTTGGACAGAATATTGTTGAACATAAGATCTTGTATAGGTAAACTTTTCAGCCTGATTAGAAAGATACATCTTGAGTTATCTGCCCTCGAATTTGACAAAATTGCGATTTTCGACTTTACTTTCACTCTTCAGCATTCACAGTTTCTTTCAATCAAAATTATATCCAAAGAAATAAGATCTTAAGAGAATAAGATATTACTAAAAAGAAAATTTAAGCCTAATCAGAATTCATCTTGAGCTATCTGCTTTTGATTTTGATAAAATTGCCATTTTCGACTTTGTTTTCACTAGTCTAGCTACTACAACTATTTTTCAATTAAGAAAATAAACTTGGACTGAATATTGTTGGCCATAGGATCTTGCATAGGTAAAACTTTCATCCTGATAAGAATGATGCATCTTGAGTTATCTGCCCTCGAATTTGACAAAACTGCAATTTTCGACTTTACTTTCACTCTTCAGCATTCACTGTTTCTTCGAACTCATCCAAGAAATTATGTGACCATTATTATTTTGACCAAGTTTGTTTAAGATTGGCTTATAAAGCTTGCGGATGCTAGAGTGTAGACGGACAGACAGACAGACGGATGGACGACTGACAATAAGTGACCACAATAGTGCACCTCGAGCACTTCGTGCTCAGGTGAGCTAAAAGTGCATTTCAAGAGATCCATGCGTAGAGTTTAAGAAACATCAGAAACAGACTTTCATGTAAAACAAAGTCACCACACAAGACAAAACGACGCCTCTGATATGACGATAATTCTGATATTTCAAACGCCATCATTAATTTTTGTCTTAGTTTGGCTGGTCTGATATCACAGGCATTATTTCATTGTATAAAACAGGAGAGCACTGGGGAGCACTGGGAACGATCTCATTCAAATTGGAACAAGCTCTACCTTATTTGAACGACCTCTACTGGAATTTTCTCAATCATTTTCTTAAATAATGCGCCCCGTTGCCGTTTTTAACAGGATATGTGATGCAGAGTACTAGTTTCCCCAGGACGAACGTACCTGGGCTGTATTCTTCGCGGAAAACCACCAATTATGCAAAAAAGTGACAGTTGTTGACAAACTGTTGTGAAAAAGCAATATCGTGTTCGAACTTTTAAAAACGATCCAGCGGAAATTACTTCGGTTTCGACCGCAGTTTTGGGCCGTGTGCGTCGATAAGTCATTTTTACACGACATAGCATTGTCATAATTATCCATTTTTTGCTAGAAACCTCGAAAACAATCAAAAGAACCACCGACACCTACCTTTGTTTACACGTTTTTAGCTATTGGACCGACCTCGCGAGTTCCCGGATGTGCTATGGGAACAGAAATTCACTACCTCTTTTTGGAGGTCGTTCCAAAGTTTACCACCCGTGTTCACATAATTATATCAAGTACTACTAAAATATTTCAAACTGACTGTCATTGCAAGCTTGCTTGTCATCTATCATTGAGACATCTGCCAGACTCTGTTACAGTCAGCACTAGTTATATAAATATCAAGATTCAACATTGGAAGAGTTCATTTTGAGCAATTTCTTTCCTTTGCCTTAGTACTATATTTTAATTAAGAACACACTAGATGAGCAACAAAAATCTGATTTAAATCGAAATTGAACAAAATCGGATGAGTCAAACTTTGGATATGTCAATTAATTTTGACAGGCCCTATGGCTTTGACACAATGCATGTCGAGTATGTGGACTGTTACATTTAACCCTTTCCCAAACAAGATCTGGTTTTGATGTCCTGTTAGAATTGACAAAGGAAAACATTGACACAAAAGAAGAAAGTGCTGATAATCAGCACTTTCTCCTTTTGTCCCAATATTTTCTGAGATATTTTTTAGCACAAATCCTCTCTCAGTCAACATCAATTTTGTCGTCTTCAGCAGCTTTTGGATTGGATCACCCTAAAATTTTGCCGTTTGGGAAAGGGTCAAAGCTGTGATCCATAATGCATTATTTTTGCATTACGTTTGCTTGATATTCATTTGCATTGAATTTCCCTAGGACCTAGCAAAGGAGCAACTTGCATTTATTCATTGCAATTTGATTGGCCAAGTTGAAATCAAGTCCACAATAGTCTTTTTCATTTGTCACTTTTGTAATCAGTATTATTTTATTGTTTTTCGGGTTTTTTTTATATTTTGTTACCATTGGCTGATGATGATATCCTGAATAAAGTTGTTAAACTGATTTATGACTTGTGTTAGTTGGTACACTCTGTGAACGTTGGTTCAACAAGTGTATTCAGTGCCTCTAGTTTGTTTGTATGAAAAATAAAGTTGTCTGTATATTATGATGTTGATTGATACCTGCATGTGCAGATCATGGGATGGGGCCTGGTCCCCTCAAACTTGTAAAAAAGGCTAATCAAAGTGAATTTCAGGAATTTTTCATGCACCAATGCAGTCAGTCCTCTTGAAAAGACGACCCCCTCTTGGAAATTTGTCTGGATCCATGCATGGTCTGTTTATGCTACTACATTCATTCGTGAGGCACTGTATTGATCTGATTTCACCCCCTTAATCTATTCACATGCAATGTCTCTTTTTGACTCCCTACAAGGTAATGGCTTTGGAAAACATTGTGGATAATGATGAAATTGCTTGTGACAAGCAATTTCTTCATTTCCCATAATGTTTTCTTCCTAAAAGCCAAAAACAAGCGAGATTTAATTTACTTGAAATTGTCGTCTAGAATATCTTTGAATTTGGACAAGCAATTTTGTTGTTTGGTAAGGGATTAATTGGATGATTGGAAACTGGATGTGTGACCAATTGCATGTTCACTGTTCAAGTAGTTCCATTGGATGCTGAATAACGGCAATGATACTTATTAACTCTTTCCCAAAAAAGACCTTGATTTGATTTCCCGTACAGAAAAAGCATTGGAAAAGATTGAGACAAAAGAACAAAATGCTGATGACCAGAATTTTCTCCTTTTGGCCAAATCTTTTCTGTGTTGTTACTGTAGCATACACATTTTCTACTTTTGATATCACCTATTATGTCAACTGCAATACCTGAGGCTTTGAAATTTGAGCATGTTAGAATTTTGCTGTTTGGCAAAGTGTTAATAAGGTAAAAATGTTGCTAAAATGACCAAATCAATGCCCCAATGACAGATGAAATCTATCAAAAAGAGCTGCATGGAGAGTATTCCAATTGTTGCAGTCAGCATTTTCTCCTTTTGCCCTAGCCCATTACCACACAGTGATGCCCTTTGACACCCACAAGATTAGGGCTCAAGAAAAAATTTTGGAAAATGAAGAAATTGCTTGTGACAAGAAATTTCTTCTTCCACAATGTTTTCTACCATGTTAAATTCCATGTATCTGAATAATCTGATATTGTTGTCTGCAACACCTATAAATTTGGAAGTCTATCATTTTGCCGTCTGGGTAATAGGTTAATATTATCTGAGCTTTTACATCTGTAATGGAAAGGGATTGGGAAAATATTGAGACAAAAGAAGAAATTGCTGATGGTCATCATTTTCTCCTAAATTGCCCTATAATATTTCTTAGGAAATTAATATTATAGAAAATTCCTCTCTAGTTTTGTCATCTGCAGCGTCAATTGAATTTGGAACTGCCAAAAATTTTGCCGTACGGGAATGGGTTAATCATTATAGATTTAATCGCCTGTGCAGCATCTTGACCCTTTCCCAAACGGTCAAAATTTAGACTATATCAATTCAAATGCTGCTGCAAACAACAAAATGGCTGTAGATGAACATGAAGTGTGTCCACTGTAGTACAGAAAACATTAAGACAAAAGGAGAAAATGCTGGTTATCAGCATTTTCTTCTTTTGTCTCAATGTTTTCCAAAGCCTATCCTCATAGGAACATCAAAAGCAGGTCTTGTTTGGGTCAGGATTAAGTCCAGAAGACCAGAACAGTAAAAAATTCTGCCATTTACAAAAGTTCATATGGTATCGACTCCGACTCTCAATCATGAAGTCCCTTGTTCGATCCCCAGTTGCAGCAAATATCCTCTCCGACATTATCTTCCAACATTGACTGGATAATCTATTTGTAGAGCAGCTGGGAGCTCAGAGAGGATGTTGTGGTGATAATGCTGATAACATAGGATTTGAGTACATCATTGTAAGAAAATATTGAGGCAATAGAAGGAAATGATGATGATCATCTTTTTCTTCTTTTTTCTCAAACATTCTTCAAAACCAGATCTTGTTTGGGAAAGGGCTACAGAAGATGAACATTCAATGATAACATCTCCAGCTAGTTCTAAAAAACACCCTGGCAGCCCTATTTCAGGGTTAGACAATAAATTTTAAGCAGGTGTCCCGAATGCATAATTTGGCAAAATCAGGGACACTTGACTCTATAAAATGCTGATTTTCAAGGGTCCCTCCTTAAATTTTGGGGTCCTCGGGATCCCGGGACACTGTTAGTGTCGACCCCTGCCTATTTAGGGGATTAGTAAAACATTAAAGGAAAAGAAGAAAATGTATATTGCAATCAGATCATTCTTTTAAATTTTTTATTAGCCATTATAATGTACAAACTTCCTGCTTATATGTGACCTGTCACGCTAAAAGGGACCTTGGAAGAGTGAACCATATCGGTCAGTGTCAGTCTGCACAGACTGGTTCTTGTCGGTACTTTTCATTCTAATGTATTTTTCGGAACCTAGAATATTTAAATCCTATCTTACATTCAAATTTTCAAATTAAAGCATCTGGTTGACCTCTGCTGAGTCTTGTACACAATTTCTCAAAATTCGGTTTTCGGTAAGGGACATATCAGAAGGTCCCTTTTAGCATGACAGGTCACATGTCTTAAAGGGACTAAAACTAATAAGTCAAAAATGCAAATAGATTAAAGAGTCTGATACTTTTCACGAAATTTCATCATCTTGGAAACGACAAAGCCAAAAATCAAGTTTTGAATTACAAACAAATGCATTGGCAGAATAAAAATAAAAATAAACTTGGTGTACAGTACATGTATATTGATATATAGTCAGTGTTTTTATAAAATCTCGTAACTGCAGCTTCAATCAAGCTGTAGTTGCAAGATTTTGAATACGATTACAACCAAGAATTACTGTTGTTTGTCCAAAATTATGCCAAGGTTTACTTGATAAATTCGAGCCCTATTTGCTTTCCTTTTTGCATTTGCAGATACCATTCTGTTTAGAACTAATAAATTTTCACACATGGTCACATTATAAAACAAGTTGCCTCAAATATCATTAACATCTTCCTCAATCCTGTCTATTGATTAGCTGTCGAAGAATGAAATACTGCAAGCTGTTTGCCAAGTTGTTTTCAGCATTCAATTGTACACAAACACCATGGGCAGATCTAGAAGGGGTCCGGACCCCCTGGCATTGGCAGAAAATTGAATTTTGACTATATAAATTAAGTGTAACGTTACATAATTACTACATTTTAAGCCATAACTTGGACTTGGACCCCCCTGGAAAAAATTTTGGGCTTGGAACCCCATCCCCCCCCCCCCCCCCCCCCCCCCCCCCCCGAATAATAAAATCCTGGATCCGCCCTTGAACACTGTACACCACGAGACTGTCAGACGCCAGATTTAGTTTCTTTCTGTTGGACTAAAATGTACATTTGATCTTCTGTGGATAAAATCACAGAGCCAATGAGGCCTTCCAATGAATCCATCGCTTTAATAATGATAGTGAGTTCTGACGAAAGTCCCATCCTAAAATTCGCCATTTTTTGAAATTACAGTTAATTGAAGACACTCTGGAGCTCATAGAGGACAACGCAGTTCAAAATATTTCATGTTTCCATCATTCTCGTGTGTAGGAATTGATCCCAATCCAAATGTGTGCTCGTCGACTCTCATTTGATTGTTTCTATTCTACTTTTCCTTGACGATTTAAACCGAGAACATGAATTTCACGTGGTCTGCTTAGTTTTTTCTATGTTGGTTTGTCTGTCGTCGGCAAATATCAATCTGTTGTATTTGTAGGCTGACCGCTGTAGCAACAACAATCGCGAAATTGTGATCAATGGGTCGAGTTTTGTTGGGGACGAATAATTTTGAAACCGGAAGCCAACCAAAGACGTTTATTTTGCGGAGTCTTATGCCAAATGTTCGATTTTCACTTTCTGAATTTAACAAGATTACTTTTGTTCATGAAGACGCTTTAATGTTCAGACTTTATTTTTGCATTGAAATTGAAAAATAAATCGTTTTCACAAAAATATTACGATTCAGTGTTAAAAATAAAAGCAATTGCTGGAAAAAAATACAAATTTATTTTTTAGAAGTACCTCACATAATTAAAAAAAAAAGAAACTAAGTGAAATTTACACCACGAAAGTACCTGTTTTTGGAGATTAGAAGTTATTCAAACACTCAACATTGTTTCTAAATGTATTTCGGTCTAGAACTTTCTGTTAACTTAGAAATCTGATACACGAAGGGCAGTGAGTGGGTGGGGTAAGATTTCACAGTTCCAGTTGCTGTAAAACGACAATGCCAAAATCTAATAGTGTCATTTAGACAACTTGGGCTAAATTTTAACGATTGCACCCATATTACAAGATTTTTTTAAATTACAGTTAAAAATAAAGCACATGTAGCAAAACAGTGATTTTAATGATTTTCACTCAAAATTTGACATTAAATAGCTCTCTTATTTGCTCGATGATGTATGCTGATTTTTTGTGTAAAAATAGCTGTTGGTATCATCTTCAAAATATTCAAAAACAAAAAAAATTCATTGGGTAATTTTTCTGAAATTAAGAAAAAAGTTGCAAAATTTTGACAGAAAAACGTAAAAAAACGCTATTTTTCATTTTTCCCTTTTATTTTTTCATAAAGAATTTTTAAATATAATTCTTTCAATCATATCATCAATTGTGTACATATGTTAGGTCTCTAAATATATATAACACTATGAATAATCCATTCAGAAAAACTTGCTACTAGACTTTAAAACACATGGGTAATTTTTCGAAAAATGGCCATTACTAGTCAAGGGCAGATAACTCCGACACAAAAACGAGCTCGATGATGTACCCTGATTTTTTTATATTTTGTTCGGGAAATATTAATTTACAACATATGTTAAAATAAAAAAGATTCATTGGGCGGTTAAAAAGTACCACCCCTCTCCATAGTCACCTTAATATAACTTTGTGTTACATTTGAAAGAAAAGCGTTGGCTCGTTGTTGAGATATTTGACCTTGACCTTCAAAATAACATCAAATTCGGGAAAGTCCGTTAAAACTACGCATTGTTGGGAAAATGGTTAGGGTTGTATGGCATGTGACAGCCGATTCATCAAAGAATGCATTTCACATATGATTGGGTTTTTTATTGTATGATTTTACCGTTAAAATTGATATGTACAGTACTCAATATAATAAACTTGGTCACCTCTCAGAGTTACCCGGTTATTTCATCTAATGAAATCATTGTTAGACAGATATTTGTTTACGGCCTGTCTATACATTTAACATTATTTTCTTTTTGTTGATATTATATAACGTTATATAAATATTTAGCTTAAGTTAACTAACTGTAGGCACATTTGGTCATTTAGTAAAATTATTCACAATGTGTCTTCTTTATAACCATATAAGGAATACAATCTGAAAATGATCAGTTTTCTCCTAGCAAATTGATAATTCTTGTCCATCATGAGATGAGTGAATATAAACTCTTAGACAATTCAAGTTGCATATAAAGCTTTGGTAGTTCTAGCAATCTTAACATAACGCTAATATTTAATTTCACTCACCTGTGGTAGTAATATTAATCACAGCGGTTTCCGCGTAGACATGTTTCATGTGCAATATTTAGTTTGATAAGAAAACTGAGAAGTAAAAAGAATTTCTTTTCTTTCCCATTCTTCCGAATGGGTTGTACGACACAAAAAAATAAATATTGCTACAAAACTCATTAGGAACAATAAAAATAAACCATGCTTCCAATCCTTATGAATAAAATTGGCGCTTTAAATATCACATTTTGGCATTTTCCGAGTTTTGAAGTCATTTTGAAGGTCAAAGTCAAATATCTCAAAAACGGACCAACGCTTTTCTTTCAAATTTCACACAAAGTTACATTAATATCTGGACAACACATCTGTAAAGTTTCATAGAAATCGAGTGTCAAATAAAACTTGTGGAGATAGTTTGGTAAAATTGGTCGTTAAAAAATAGCGAAATTCTTCGAAAGAAAGAAGAATGGGTATTGCAGAAAAGATATACATGGAATATCAAATATAAGCCCATAAATGTTTAACGCATATATCACAAGACACGCACACAAATTTGCACGCATCTTTGACTAAAAATAAGAAAGATAAGCGACTTAGAATGACCCCTACTGTGTTTCAGTCCATCTTACCCCACCCACTTTATTTACCCATATCTCGAAAAATGAGCCGAAACCAGATTTTTATGCCCCCGTATCGAGAGATCGGGGGCATATTGTTTTACTCGTGTCCGTCTGTCTGTCTGTCTGTCCGTCCGTCCGTCTGTCCGTCTGTCCGTCCGTCCGTCTGTCCGAAAACTTAACCTTGGCCTTTTCTCCAAAAGTATTTGACATACAAAGCTCAAATTTGGTATGCAACTTCCTTTCAATGATATCTATCTGTTCCATGCAGTTTGACCTTCCTCAAGGTCATCCCTTAACCCTTATCAACCCTTTACTCTACGAAAACTTAACCTTCTACTCCGAAAACTTAACCTTTGCCTTTTCTCCAAAAGCCTTTGACATACAAAGCTCAAATTTAGTATGCAACTTCCTTTCAATGATATCTATCTGTTCCATGCAGTTTGACCTTCCTCAAGGTCATCCCTTAACCCTTATCAACCCTTTACTCTACGAAAACTTAACCTTCTACTCCGAAAACTTAACCTTTGCCTTTTCTCCAAAAGTATTTGACATACAAAGCTCAAATTTGGTATGCAACTTCCTTTCAATGATATCTATCTGTTCTATGCAATTTGACTTTTCTCAAGGTCATCCATTAACCCTTATCAACCCTTCACTCTACGAAAACTTAACCTTTTACTCCGAAAACTTAACCTTTGCCTTTTCTCCAAAAGTATTTGACATACAAAGCTCAAATTTGGTACGCAACTTCCTTTCAATGATTTCTATCTGTTCCATGCAATTTGACCTTTCTCAAGGTCATCCATTAACCCTTATCAACTCTTCACTCTACGAAAACTTAACCTTTTACTCCGAAAACTTAACCTTTGCCTTTTCTCCAAAAGTATTTGACATACAAAGCTCAAATTTGGTATGCAACTTCCTTTCAATGATATCTGTCTGTTCCAAGCAATTTGACCTTCCTCAAGGTCATCCCTTAACCCTTAATAAACCTTTACTCCACGAAAATTTAACAATTTAGAAAAATGGCCATTTCGGGGGCATTTGTGTTTCACAAACACATCTTGTTTACACATACAAATTAGAATATTATGTAACCCTTTCAATTCACGAAATTTAAAGAAAATCTATTTTTTGACCCCTTATTTGCAACCCATCCTTTCAAGTTATATAGATTTGAATAATAATAAAATAGCTCACCATTGTCCTTGCACACTGTGAGATCAATTTTATTAACCTATTAAGGGCAAGAATATAACTCCTGTTTTCTGTGTATGTCTACAGCAATTTATTCAAGTCAATGTGAAATTTCATTTTACATCAATTCCTTATGTTCTGGCGCTGATGCATCTTTCCTGTTTTCAGACCATACACCAGATAATTGTACCCCCCATCAATGTGAGAGATGTGCCTGACTATATATGGAGACATATTCTACAAGACTTGACTGATCTACAACAAGCTCTAGGCAGGAGTATAGATGATACTTTTGTACTGCTACATGTCTGTCTGTCTTTTGTAGGCTATACACCAGATAATTGTACCCCCCATCAATGTGAGAGATGTGCCTGACTATATATGGAGACATATTCTACAAGACTTGACTGATCTACAACAAGCGCTGGGCAGAAGTATAGATGATACATTTGTACTGCTACATGTCTGTGTGTCTTTTGTAGGCTATACACCAGATAATTGTACCCCCCATCAATGTGAGAGATGTGCCTGACTATATATGGAGACATATTCTACAAGACTTGACTGATCTACAACAAGCGCTGGGCAGGAGTATAGATGATACTTTTGTACTGCTACATGTCTGTGTGTCTTTTGTAGGCTATACACCAGATAATTGTACCCCCCCCCCATCAATGTGAGAGATGTGCCTGATTATATATGGAGACACATTCTACAAGACTTGACTGATCTACAACAAGCGCTGGGCAGGAGTATAGATGATACTTTTGTACTGCTACATGTCTGTGTGTCTTTTGTAGGCCATTCACCAGATAATTGTACCCCCCATCAATGTGAGAGATGTGCCTGACTATATATGGAGACATATTCTACAAGACTTGACTGATCTACAACAAGCTCTAGGCAGGAGTATAGATGATACTTTTGTACTGCTACATGTCTGTCTGTCTTTTATAGGCTATACACCAGATAATTGTACCCCCCATCAATGTGAGAGATGTGCCTGACTATATTTGGAGACATATTCTACAAGACTTGACTGATCTACAACAAGCGCTGGGCAGAAGTATAGATGATACATTTGTACTGCTACATGTCTGTGTGTCTTTTGTAGGCTGTACACCAGATAATTGTACCCCCCATCAATGTGAGAGATGTGCCTGACTATATATGGAGACATATTCTACAAGACTTGACTGATCTACAACAAGCGCTGGGCAGAAGTATAGATGATACATTTGTACTGCTACATGTCTGTGTGTCTTTTGTAGGCTGTACACCAGATAATTGTACCCCCATCAATGTGAGAGATGTGCCTGACTATATATGGAGACATATTCTACAAGACTTGACTGATCTACAACAAGCGCTAGGCAGGAGTATAGATGATACATTTGTACTGCTACATGTCTGTGTGTCTTTTGTAGGCCATTCACCAGATAATTGTACCCCCCATCAATGTGAGAGATGTGCCTGGCTATATATGGAGACATATTCTACAAGACTTGACTGATCTACAACAAGCTCTAGGCAGAAGTATAGATGATACATTTGTACTGCTACATGTCTGTGTGTCTTTTGTAGGCCATTCACCAGATAATTGTACCCCCCATCAATGTGAGAGATGTGCCTGACTATATATGGAGACATATTCTACAAGACTTGACTGATCTACAACAAGCGCTTGGCAGGAGTATAGATGATACATTTGTACTGCTACATGTCTGTGTGTCTTTTGTAGGCTATACACCAGATAATTGTACCCCCCATCAATGTGAGAGATGTGCCTGACTATATATGGAGACATATTCTACAAGACTTGACTGATCTACAACAAGCCCTAGGCAGGAGTATAGATGATACATTTGTACTGCTACATGTCTGTGTGTCTTTTGTAGGCTATACACCAGATAATTGTACCCCCCATCAATGTGAGAGATGTGCCTGACTATATATGGAGACATATTCTACAAGACTTGACTGATCTACAACAAGCGCTTGGCAGGAGTATAGATGATACATTTGTACTGCTTCATGCCATGTTTGATCATATGATGAGGAATCATGATAAAGGTATACATATTGTAACAGAATAGGTACCCCACCCACTAGTTTTCCATGGCCAGGAATTGTGTCAATTCCTGGCCTTGGTCATTCTACCTTGCAATAGCTATATTGAGTGATATTTCCTTACTATTGGGTTTATATGCATTTTCTGCACATTCCTAATGCCAGTTTTACCTACCTAACTCTTACAGTCATCCTATTCAGCCTTTTTATCATTATTGTGTTTTCAGCCATTTTGAATATCTCCCTTTATGCCAAACTAAAAACTACAATATTTCCTATATAAAGTGTCTACAGAGTGCATTATATGGTTATAAAGTTGCTATTTTGTCTAGAATTTGCCTTTGCAGAAATGGATTTTCATGGAATTTGGTAGTAAATGTGTAATTCCATTCCTGGCTTTGACCTTGGAAGTTTGGAAGGAGGGAAAGTTTGAATCCTTTCCACCTTCCCACTTCAGAGGTCCTATCCTCCTTTATCAGAGTAATTTACCTATGTTGTAGGGTATCAAAAGTTAGCTTTTTGTATGTATTTTGTAATTATTTATATGGCTATTCCATATCTTTTTCAAATTTAGAGTAAATGCAGGTGACAGGATTTGCTCCTGGCAACATGGCCGAAATGGCCTGGAATATTCTTTTTGCAGCCAGGATTCCTGGACTGCCAGGAACATGTTGATTGGCTCTGTGACACCTTCCATTACCTGTGATTGGTTAATGAGGGTGTAACCTAGGTGATCAAAAGTCTATATAAAGGGTAAAATCCTGGCACTAGTTTAGTTTAGTTTCTGAATCGCAGTCGAAAGCATATTAGAAAGAGTTGTCAACATAGTCTGAATGTATCGTAGTTAGTTTGTATATAATAGATGACACTTGTAGCTGCTCGGCGAATGGCGTAGCCGAAAGCCGAGGGTAAACTGACCCCCTCCCTGCCTGACCACCTGGCGTAAAAAGGACCCGGCCAACCCGGGGGGATAGCTGGGCAGGATGTGGGAGGGGGTCCCGAAATTACTACTACCACTAGTTTAGTTTTCACTATCAGAGTCAAAGATGTTACTTCGATGTAGAAATTCTCAACAACTGGATTAAATGATACATTTCTAAAACTAACCTGTGACTATCATTATTATACCCCCGCAAACGAAGTTTGGAGGGGGTATACTGGAATCAACCTGTCGGTCCAGTGGTTGGTTGGATGGTTGGAAGGTTGGATGGTTGGAAGGTTGGATGGTTGGATGGTTGGATGGTTGGTCTGTCTCCAAAACTTTGTCCGGACAACTCCTCCTACACTTGTGGACCGATTTAGTTCATACTTGGCACAAGTGATCATTGTGACCTGTAGATGTGCAAGACGCAAATTTCAGGAAAATCAGACCTATACTTTTTGAGTTATGGCCCCTGATTTGACCCAAAAATGCTTGTCCGGACATTTTCTCCTACAGTTACTGTCCGATTTGCTTCATACTTGGCACAGGTGTGCATTAGGACCTGTAGATGTGCAAGACGCAAATTTCACGAAAATCCGACCATTACTTTCTGAGTTATGGCCCCTGATTTGACCAAAAAATGCTTGTCCGGACAACTCCTCCTACAGTTACTGTCCGATTTGCTTCATACTTGGCACAGGTGAGCATTAGGACCTGTAGATGTGCAAGACGCAAATTTCACGAAAATCCGACCATTACTTTTTGAGTTATGGCCCCTGATTTGACATAAAAATGCTTGTCTGGATGCAAGACGCAAATTTCAGGAAAATCAGACCTATACTTTTTGAGTTATGGCCCCTGATTTGACCCAAAAATGCTTGTCCGGACAACTTCTCCTACAGTTACTGTCCGATTTGCTTCATACTTGGCACAGGTGTGCATTAGGACCTGTAGATGTGCAAGACGCAAATTTCACGAAAATCCGACCATTACTTTCTGAGTTATGGCCCCTGATTTGACCAAAAAATGCTTGTCCGGACAACTCCTCCTACAGTTACTGTCCGATTTGCTTCATACTTGGCACAGGTGAGCATTAGGACCTGTAGATGTGCAAGACGCAAATTTCACGAAAATCCGACCATTACTTTTTGAGTTATGGCCCCTGATTTGACCCAAAAATGCTTGTCCGGACAACTCCTCCTACAGTTACTGTCCGATTTGCTTCATACTTGGCACAGGTGTGCATTAGGACCTGTAGATGTGCAAGACGCAAATTTCACGAAAATCCGACCATTACTTTTTGAGTTATGGCCCCTGATTTGACAAAAAAATGCTTGTCCGGACAACTCCTCCCACAGTTACTTTCCGATTTGCTTCATACTTGGCACAGGTGAGCATTAGGGCCTGTAGATGTGCAAAACGCAAATTTCACGAAAATCTGACCATTACTTTTTGAGTTATGGCCCCTGATTTGACGTAAAAATGCTTGTCCAGACAACTCCTCCTGCAGTTACTGTCTGATTTGCTTAATACTTGGCACAGGTGTGCATTAGGACCTGTAGATGTGCAAGACACAGATTTCACGGAAACCCGACCGATACTTTCTGAATTATGGCCCCTGATTTGACCAAATTTCAAGAAAATCGGATTGACAATTTCTGAGTATGGCTCCTGATTCAACAAAAATGCTTGTCTGAACAAAGGTGGTGGCGGGGGTATTTGTATCACCTTCAGTGATAGATTTCTAGTTTACTTATCCATCTGAACAACTAACCAGGTTGAAGACAGGATTTGGAGAGAATATTGAGCAAAAGTTCCACTTTGTTTACAATATACATAGCTACAGATAACAGGGGATATTGGCTTTTCAAAATGCAAAATATCTTTCAATTTTCATCAAACCCTATGTTGTAGGGACACATTGGAATCTTCTTGTGGAGACAATTTAAATAAGTACCCACAACATAGGTTTGAATTTATAATTTAGAATGTCTTTACCCCCGCTTATTTTTAATTCACTGTATGTTTGTTATATTGCCTTTAGTATAAAATTTTAGTGATGTCATTCTTCTTCAAGTTTATGTGGTTTGCTCTATTTCTTAAAATAAGTACTAAGATTAAACCGGTCACTGTACATACTATATTTTCACATTACTTAGCATTAGTCTTGTCATCTTCAACTCCTTTAATTTGTAATTTGAAATTATATTTTCTTGGAAAACTGTTTATAACACCCATGCTTTATTTCCGTTGTATTAGGGAACACAACAAGGGAAGAAGTGAGAGGTCTGGTATCCAAAGCAGGCAGAAGAGAATGGGAGAAGGCATTTTGTGCTCAATACATTCAACCCATACTCACAGTAAGAAAACTCATCCATTCATAATGGTGTTCTATAATGTGGCCTACAAAAGAAAATGCTGAAAATGAATACCATTCTTAAGCAAAACTGGATTTGTTTTAGAAAATATACTGAACCTCAATAATAACGCACCACTTTTTCTTGTTTTATATTTTTTCAACAAAAGCATTCATTTTGTTGACACAGTATTATTCGGTATCCGCCCGACACTAGGTATGCACACAACACACTCTTAAACACAAAACCCATTCATCCGTGACACTGGCCGTCCAAACTTTGTAAACAGGTTTTCTGCACGTGCCGCAGTATTGACCTCGTGCACAAACCAGCTTACCGGTTTATGTGGTACATGTAGTCGGTGAAAGAAAGAAAACACCCAGAAACGAATAAACTGATAGCAGTTCGGGTTGTGGTTTTACAGTTTGAAAAAGTAACATAATAAAAAAATTATAGTGAAAAACGTAAGTGGTGCGTTATTTCTGAGGTTCAGTATAGTACTTTGAGCACCTAATGGCAAATCAACATGATTCGAGGCATGTTGACAGCATTTTACCAATAAGGTTCAGAGAGGTGCTACCGAAAATGTGTGCAAAAGAGTAACAGTTTACAACATAATAATAAAGGAAACTTGAAGGTTTGATTTATATAAAATTTCGCTACTTTTACATGATGATGAGTATATTTGTATTGATAGCAACAACTTGTCTGATAATGGTATTTGACTATTGTTACTATTCACATTACATTTGCAGGAAACAGACAGGATACTACAACAGTCTAATATAAAGCTGGTACAAGATCAAAGACTAGGTATGATTAATCTTTGGGGGTCTTGAAATAGCATTTAAAATTGTCTCTGCATTTTTTACCTTTTCCCCATGAAGGAAATTTTAGCCTTTTTAGACTAGTAATATTGCTATCATCTCCAAAGCTTTGTCAGGCGGTATAGAATAAGATCAACCTTCACAGACATGCAGTCTGATCTTCTACATTTCATGCCTTCTACTCAATGATAGGCAAAAGAAAAACTTGTGATAAACTTGTATAGAATTGTCTTTTGAATTGACAATTTGTTTGAAACAACATTTAAAGTCAGCAGGACACAGGTTAATTTGAATTAAAAAAATGTATATTGATTAAATCGGAATGTGTGTACGTTAGAGCATAGGAGAAAAATCATCATTTTATCTGTTTGCCTGAATATTTTTAATTCTTTAGGTGCTGATCCCTTGCTCTGTTTGCTATATGAGATAGACACACATCAAGAACAAGTGGATCCTAACCACCTTGAGCTGATCCCAGCCACATGGAGATACAGATCACCCATCACACTAGAACATCTACGACAAGAGTTTGACACCAGGAAGACAGCTCTTGGAAAGCGAAATAAACAACTGAAAGTCTTGGATCTATTCCTTAAAGAGGTAGAATATTTTAATCAGGTTATTTCATCAAAGACCCCCTACCCCCCCCCCCACCCCCACCCTCCCCACACACAACAGCTTCCGAAAGTCGTCCTTGGAGTCTTAAAACGCCGCTCAAACGTTTAGTATTTGTTATTTTTAGTAACATACTCTCAATCCAAAAGCGTTTTGGTAACAATACTCTCAAATGCTCTTTATCGCTGTATATTGAATGCACGTGCTTCGTCATTGTTTTCTCCATTTATTTTGGGAGCCTCGTTTAGATAATGTCGATTTGTGACTATTTTTGGTAATGATTTTCATTTATACCATGTTGATTTCCCATAAACCCATCGTCTTTGCCTCCGGAAGTGTGTTCTGTGGGTACAGACTAAAACATAAGTGAAAGGACCTTATTTACTCTTTCCCAAACATTCCCTGTTTTGTCATCACAAGATCAGTAGTCATTCTGCACTTTTACTGTTGCTGCAAGTAATGAAGGAGCTGTTAGAGAATAGCATGGGTCTTGATTAGACTGGGCATTTACACAGGCTGATTTTTAGCTCCACTGGCCTTTCAGGCCAGCGGGCTATTGTCATAGCGGTGTGTCCGTCGTGCGTCCGTGCGTCCGTCCGTGCGTCCGTAAACTTTTTCTTTAAAAATCTTCTCCTCAGAAACTACTGGATGGATTTCAACCAAACTTCACAGGAATGATCCTTGGGTGACCCTCTCTCAGATTCCTACAATTAGTTTGGATTGAACTAGAATAACTTGAGTTATCTGCCCTTGAATGTCAAAAAAAGCTGGTTTTGACTTTATTTTTACTCTAAAATCTACAAATATTAACCAATCAAGACAAAACTTGGACAGAATATATATAAGCATGATATCCTGCCTGGGTTCAATTTTCAGCTTGATCGGAATTTTACATCATGAGTTATGTGCCCTTGAATTTGACAAAATTTCCATTTTCGACTTTGTTTTCACTCTAACAACCACAATTGTTAACCAATCAAGATGATATTTGGACAGAATCTTGTTGACAACAAGATCTTGCTTTTGTGTAATTTTCAGGATGATTGCATTACTACAATGTGAGTTTTATGTGCCCTAGAAATTGACAAAATTTCAGTTTTCAACACTTTTTTAACTTTTGTGGCCACATATATAGATTAATACTGACAAAATTTGGACAGACCATAAGATCTTGCTCGAGTTTAATATTCAGCTTGATTATTGTGGTGTTCAAGACATAAATTATCAAGTCAAAATCATATTTTTAGATCAGAATGTCTTTATTTTCATGACCACTATGATAAATACACAATCGCAACTTCTTGAACTAATTATCATAAAGAAAAACAACTCTTACTGAACTTTAAATTGCTCATATCAAAAGTTACTTCCCTTAGTCTACCACAATTATCAACTCACATATTGAATTATGTGCCCTTGAATTTGGCATAATGACACTTTTCAACTTTATCATCACTCTAAAAATCCCCAAAATATTAGTCAATCATTTACCTTCTTTTTGCTTTGACCACATAATTGCTTCTCTTTACTTTGTTTCTGCTCTAAGAATTACAAGAATTTTAAAATATATCAGTTTAAGCATTTAGATAAATTTGTCAAATTTTTTATAGTAAACCACAAGAAATTCAGGCCTGTGGAGCGACTCAAGACCTTCAGGTCTTTCTAGTTAATGCTCAGGCTGATCTTGATCCATTTCAGTCTCAAATGCCATCAGGTTTCCTTTTACCCATATTTCCATATATATTTTCAGGAGCACTATCTGCGAGCTATCCGTTGTATTCCTAGTATTCTAAAACTACAGAGGGAGCTTTTCCACAAATACCAGAGAAAACTGGACAAGGCCGAGGCTTCACAAATAACCATAGGACAGATTATCAGAGGTGAGAATATTTACAAGTCAGGATTCACAAGGCTTAAAAAGTACTTTGAATGAATAGAAGGGCAGTCTTGAAGTTTTCTATGGAATTTGTCCATATACCTTGAAAAGTACTGGAATTTCACTAGGTAGTTGCTATATTTGAGTGTGTTTATTTGTAGTATTATAAGGTCCCTCCATGCTGGAAGCACATTTGATATGCAATATTTTAAATTAGCCATAAAGTTTAAATTGGTCGCACAATTGATTCAAGGACAGACTTGTGAATGCACCACAATCAAAACCATAGGTATCCTTTGAGAAAGAAGATTTGTCCTTGAATATTTTAAGGGAATGGATTAATCACCACAAGGTCACTTCAGAAATGACACACATAATCAAGGTATTCATGTAACTATATTCTGAATTTTTTCCCAGATGGTCCAGTGTGGTGTGACTTCAGGAATCTTTTGAGACTCCATGGAATTTTGTTTTATGCAGGTCATAAAATTCTGTCATTTAGGAAAAGTTTATCTAAATGACCATGTTGTAAAGACACCTTGTTTATTTTGTAGACAAAACTGCTGGAGAGGAGACCAGTCATCTGGTTGAAGACTTTATAATAGCTTGGGATATATGCAGGGATACTCTCAAACAGTATTAGTTATAGTGCTACATATAAATGACCATGTTGTAAAGACACCTTGTTTATTTTGTAGACAAAACTGCTGGAGAGGAGACCAGTCATCTGATAGAAGACTTTATAATAGCTTGGGATATATGCAGGGATACTCTCAAACAGTATTGTAAGTGACACATGAATATTTGGATTCTCTTTTTCTCGAAACATTGGTTCTGAGAATCTTTTGTAGCATGGCTTTCAATTGCGATACACATATTTCAGATCTCATAAAACCAGTTTCACTGAAACATTATTGTGAATTTTACGACCAGTTAGGCTCCATTGCTTGTGCAAGGGAATGTAAGCTTTGACCTAAGACTAGACTCCACAAAGTTTAAAAAGTTTAAGAATCAAGCTGAGATAATGAAACTTCAAACTTGAAATTTCCTTTAATAGGCAAACAACGATAATAGGGAAAAGTAAAATTGTTTTGCATCAGATTTGCAAAAACTCCTTGGCCTTCTTTCTTTACAGTATGCCCAACAGAACTAGGTGGTATGGTGGTCCAGAAAGGATATTGTGTAGAAATCACTGGACTTTCACCAATATCTGTCTTGTTACCGGGGCTAAAGGATGAGGGGCTGTGTGCGTACGCTCTCCTCGACTTCCTGATGAGAAAACAAAATGATTTCCTCGACAAGTATATCTCAGAAACAACAAAGGCTAAGAAAAGGTATGATAATTATACCCCCCATGGAGTAGAGGAGAGTACATATGGTTTCAACATGTCTGTCTGTCCATCCAAAGACTTTCATTTTCATGTTTTTACTCGACAACCATTTGTTCTAGGATCATGAAACTTTATGCAGTTGTTGCCCTTAACCCAAGGAGTAGCCCTATCGTTTTTGGGTCGTGTAGGTCAACGATCAAGATCACAATTTGACTTCGTTTAAAATCTGTTTCAGTGCTCTAAGTCAAGAACCAAGGGCTGGGGTAATGAGTTTTCAAAATGCAATACGATTCAAATGAGTACCCGTAACATAGGGTTTGATTTGAAATAAATTTAGAATGTCTTCACTTGTTCATATCTGTTGCTCTTACAACTCTTTTTTGGCAGCAGGTACATTGTACATGTCAACTGTACAACCTATGGAAGTTATGTCGGCTGATCTGATCAGTCCAATTAACCCTTTACCAAACGGCAAAATTTTAGGCTGGTAGGAATTCAAAGATGTTGCAGACGACAATTTCAAGTGAATGAAATTTAACATTTTTGGATCTTTTTACGTAGAAAACATTGTGGGAAATGAAGAAATTGCTTGTCACAAGCAATTTCTTCATTTTCCACAATGTTTTCCAAAGAAATTACCTAAAAGGATGTCAAAAGGTGTCAATGTGTGGGAATGGGTTAAAGCATGGCCCTTCTTGTATCAGAACAAAAATAATTAAAATGAGTTACTTTTTCGGCAGCAGGTACACGTCAACAGTACAACCTATGGAAGTTACGTCAGCTCATCTGATCAGTTACGATCCGCAGCAAGATTTACTGCCCATCATCCTTGCTAACTGCCAGTACTCATTCGAGATCGGCAAGGGAACAAAAATAGAGTATGATTTCCGTAGCCTGGAACATCAGATCATGGACAGATTTTTGTTCTCAAAATCAAAAATAGATGTTGGTCCTGTATTAAAGGTTTGTCTTTGTTGCTTTAACCCTTTCCTAGATGAGCCCTGTGGCGCATTCTTTAGAGCGAGATTTTTTAAGATTTCTTAAGGTGTTTTGGATAAAGCGTTTTTAAGACCGAGACTTTGACCGAGCTGTTCCGAATGCTCCATATTTATACAAATGACGTCAGCATGACGTCATTTGTATAAAATACTGAGCATTCGGAACGCCGCGGTTTATGAATTATGGAGTGTTCGGAACAACTCGGTCAAATCTCTTTTATATTGTTTGTACAGAGTAAACCGAGGGGTTCCGCACAAAGTATAGGGTAATGGCGCCTCCCATTGAACATCTTAAAAATCGTGCTCTAAAGAACGCTTTATCCTAAAATATCCTAAGAAATCTCAAGATATCTCAAGAAATCTCGCTCTAAAGAACGCACCTCTGGTTTGATATCCCCAAAGGAAAAGGCTTGGGAAAATATTGAGACTAAAGCAGAAAATGCTGATGATCAGCATTTTCTCCTTTTGCCTCAATATTTTCTCTGCTATATTGTACACAAATCACATCTTTATGAACATGATTTTGTTGGTTGCAGCAGCTTTTGAATTAGACCACCATATATAGTTTAGCTGTTCAGGAAAGGATTAAATGAGGAATTTTTTTTATACCTGTTCAATTCGAAAGAAGTTGCTCATGACAAAATAATAAATGTCAAAAGTAGGACCTGTTTATGGTATTATTTTATAGCATGGCAAATATTGAGAGAGTTTGTTCATTCTCTTGTAGTTTTACTAGTCTGAGAGTCATGTTTTGAAAGTTTTTCAAAAATGGCTAACTTGAAATTCAGATTTAGATCGTAGATAAGTTTGCAAAAACCTATGCAATATGTGTTTAGTTTTCCATGCAAAATTAATATGAGTGACTATGTATGAAACCTAGCTATGATTAGATGCAAAATTTTGAAGCAAAGGGAGAAAATGCTGATAACCAGCATTTTCTTCCTTTTCATCAATATTTTCCAAAGCTGTAAATAACTTAGGTACATCAAAAGGGCCCCATTGTTATTGAAAGGGATAAATACAAATAATTAAATATGTTTTATTCATTTGAACAGATTGACCTGATGGTATATAGAACAGAGTTCACCAATGGAGAAGTTTTCAAGAAATTAGAAGAAAAGATTCCTCAGGTATTGCAAAGTTTTAATTGTTTTGTAAACACTGGTTTGATGCCCAAGTCTATTTGGAAAACATTAGGTAAAAAGAGGAAATGCTCACAGCCAGCATTTTCTCCTTTTGCCTCAATATTTTTTGTGCTATATTATTCACTGTTGTAATTCTTATTCAATAAACATCTTCTGCAGCAAAAGTTTATACAATCTGGCTCTGACAAGTAATATTTCCTTACATATTTATACCCCCATCCCCAAACAAAGTTTGGTGGGTGTGGGGTATATAAGAATCACCCTGTCTGTCCAAATTTCTTGTCAGCACAACACCTCCCCAATGGCTGGACTGATTTTGATGAATATTCACAGGAATAATAAACATGACTTGGATAGTCACATGAAGAAATTTCTTTGCTCTCCAAGGTCATTCAAGGGAGATAGATCTAATTTTATTTTGTTTTTGACCCAAGCCAATTCTTTCTAAGTGTACCTCCTCCCAAATGACTAGATCAATTTGGATGAAAATTCGCAGAAATGATCAACATGACATTCACATGAAAAATTTTCTTTCCTCTCTTAGGTCAGTCAAGGGATAATTTCACTTTCAATTTATGACCCGCCCAGGCTTGGGGGTATAAGTCCTCTCAGCGACAATTCTTGTTACCAGCAGCTTTGAATTGGACTAGACTTTTGAAAATAAAATGTATCGTCATTTGGGAAAGTTGTAACCCATTACCACATTTTGACACCCCACAAGATAAATGCTTTCAAAAACAATGTGGGAAATAAAGGTATGATTGTGACAAGCATTTTCTTCATTTTCCATGTTTTCTTCCAATAAAGACAAAACAATAAATTTCCATTCACTTGAAATTGTTATCTACAACATTTTGGGATCTAGACTGGTCTAAAATTTTGCCATCTGCTAATGTGTTAAGAAAGCAATCCTTTAACCCCTTCCCAAACAAGATCTGGTTTTGACGTCCCCATAAGAAAAGGCTTGGGAAAACATTGAAACAAAAGAAGAAACTGCTGATAACCAGCAGTTTCTCCTTTTGTTTCAATATTTTCTGTGCCATATTTTACACAAATTCTATCTTTAAAAACATTCAATTTGTCATTTGTAGCAGTTTTTCAAGTGGAACACACTAAAATTTTGCTGTTTGGGAAAGGGTTAAGACTTACAGAAACCAATTAAACATCATCCTTATTTGAGCCAGGATCTGGAAAATAAATCCTTTATGGCATTTAAGAACCACCTGGATCCAGTTTAGCCTGTGCATATGCACATGTTGTTCAGTCAAAGCTTCTTTGTGACCTGAAATAACTTAAAGATAGCAGCGTGGATCCTTATTTCACTGTATTTGACCACAGGCTGATCTGGAAACTCAGTTTTTGAAAATGCTATAGGGGACCTTTTACCAGATCCAGGCTCATTAGATTTTGTATTCCATTATAACAGGAGAGTATGGGATCAGCAGTAAAGACTCAAATCAGTTCCGAGTTGAAGACATTACCAGACTTGTGTCAGTCACTATATAACCTGGACATTACCATCAGCTTCCTGAAATCTGTCGGAGGAAAGCCGGATGACAGTCTACAAATGTTTATGGAGGAAACACTTCAAATGTCACAAACTATTGTTAGTCAAAAAGTAAGTGGAAATATTTCTACAGATGGCTTTCATAAATATTATCTTTTTCTTTGCCCTTTCTCAGAAAAAAAGATTGCAGATCAGCAAGATTAATGTTGCAAAAGGTTATTTTGCCAATTATTCATTTAATTTTACAACAACATGAATAGTACAAAGTTGTGAACTGTCATGCTAAAAAGGGACCTTATTGGAAGTCCATTAACCCTTTCCCAAACAAGACCTGGTTTGACGTTCTTAAAAGGATAGGCTTAGGAAAACATTGAGACAAAAGAAGAAACTGCTGATAACCAGCAGTTTCTCCTTTTGTCTCAATATTTTCTATGTAATTTTGTACACAAACCCCTTCCTTTTTAATATCAATTTTGTCGGCTTCAGCATCTTTTGAATAGGACGACCCTAAAATTTCATCGTTTGGAAAAGGGTTAAACCAAATTTAGAGAAATGGATCAGACTCAGCAGAGGCCAAGCAGATGTCGTATTTGGAAAATGAACCAGGGATTTTTTTGGCAATTTTGGGAAGGGGCCCTGGGGCCTTTTCAATTGGGAAAATTAGCGGTGTAAACCCTGAAATTGGGAAATTTCGAACATTATACACTTACCTCTCATATAAGGTGTTAGATTAAGAGAAATTCATTTATAAACAGAAAATATCAATACATTTGTATATTGATATGCATATTGAATAGAGAGCTTTAGTTTGTTCTCAAATGAATAGTAAAAGCAATTTTACTGATGTTTTGATAATTTTGATATTTTTTCTAAATTGTGATTGGGAATTTTTTCTTCAGATTGGGAAAAAAGTAGGCTAAATTCCATTGGGAAAGGGGCCGAATTTCGGCCCCTGAGGCACCCAAAAAAAATCCCTGTGAACATAAAGCAATATAGGGGAAACATTCTACATTCTGAAAATTAAATTGAAGGGAAAAGTTTTGATCCTAGTCAGGCAGTGTGGATTGCACAGCCTGACTGGGGTCGTTACTTTTCACATTTCCCATAAGGTTCCTTTTATTATTCTCCCCGAAGGGAGAGCATATAGTCACCGCTTTGTCTGTCCGTCCTTCCTGTCCGTCCGTCATTCTGTCCATCCGTCCGAAGTGATTTCTCTATAACCCTTGGGTCAAATCAAATGAAACTTACCATGTGAACTCCCTATGACATAATGCCGATGTACTTTTCCCTGTTTTTTTTATTTGAGGCCTCGTCATGGGAAAAGGGGACTTAAGGTAAAATACAGCTTTTCTCTAATTTCTCCTAGTCTAATGGTCAGAGTTTGATGAAATTTCATATTTGAGTAGCAAATCAGATGCCCTTGACAATAAAGTGCTCTCCATGGCATACATTTATTGTGACAATGCCTTATTCGGCGAGCATTGTCCGTCTCTGACGGCCCTTGTTGTGACAAGTCACATTTGTTTAGCTTCTCAATCTTTTCTGTATTTCATTACAGGCGAGACAGTCCTGCCAGTTTAAACATGTACAGAGTCTCTGGTTGTTGTTAGCTCTAGAGAAATCCAAGAAGATGGCAGAACAGAGGGAACCTGTAGAGGTAATTAATTACAACACAGTGACCATTAGATAAATCCTTTAGAAAACATTGTGGAAAATGAAGAAATTGCTTGTGACAAGCAATTTCTTCATTTCCCACAATGTTTTCTATCAAAAAAGTTATACAATTTTAGAATTTTATTATGTTGAAAATGTCGTCTGCAACTTCTTTCAAATTGGACTACCCCTAAATTTTGTCGTCTGGTAATGGGTTACCAACTTATCACTTTGATATGAATATGTTTCAGTCATTAAATGTTTCCCAAACAACTAACTTATAGACTGGTCCAAATTGAGGTCTGTAATTCAAGATATGTCAAATATTACAGAAAACAGAAAGTATAATCTTGTACTCATATTTTATGCCCCCGTATCGAAAGATCAGGGTCATATTGTTTTACTTATGTCCTTCTGTCTGTCATAAAACTTACCATTGGCCATTTCACGGACATTCATGTTTCACAAACACATCTAATTCTTGTTTTCTTTCTAATAAAGCAGAAATTTGAACAAGTTATCCTAGAAAAAAATTTCCTAAACAATACCTGGTCCCTATGAGAAAAGGCTTGGGAAACATCGAGGCAAAAGAAGAAAATGTTGATAATTAGCAATTTCTTCTTTTATTTCAATATTTTTTTGCTTTATTTATTGCACACAACTCGAATCTTTATCAACATCCATTTTGTGGTCTGCAGCATCTTTTTAAATCTATCCACCCTAATATTTTGCCGTTAGGCATAGGGTTCACTAATTCTTATGACAATGATCTCAAATATGTAAATTTAATCTATTAAATGACTCTATTTTCTAGGTTTCTAAAGAATCATGTCGTGAGGGTTCAAAGAAAGTTTCAGAAATATAATTTTTTAGAAAACTTTTGTTCTTATGATTTCAAAACGAGTATTATCTTTGTTGTAGAATATATTTGAGAGTGTTAGTCCTGAATTCCACAAGGACCTGACAGGAGACATCGTAGCTGACTTTACAGAGTTTATGGCTGCCCTGAGTGTAGATAGGCTGAGTGAACTAGTGGCTACACTACATGAATACATACTGCTGAGAGTTGCTGTCAGAGAAAACAGGGATACAGAAGATTATGTGGACACTACAGAATACAAGTTAGTATTTCTATTTTTCCATCGCTATTTGGTAGTAAACATAATATAGTTGAACTAGTTAGCCAGATTTAACCCTTTCCCAAACAAGACCTGGTTTTGACGTCCCTTATCTAAATGGTTTGGGAAAACATTCAGACAAAAGAAGAAACTGCTGATAACCAGCAGTTTCTCCTTTTGTCTCAATATTTTCCATGCTATATCGTACATGAATTCCATGTCAAACAAGGTCCATTTGTCATTTGCAGCAGCTTTTGAAATTGAAATTTTGAAGATTTGTCGTTGGGAAATGGTTAAAGCAAATTCTCAGCTACCATATGATCGAAGTCTGTAAGTTGCAATAGTAGAGGTTCATTTTGTCAAACCTCTTCTTTCACGGGTTGTCATCATATGACTTTATGATTGATCTAAATTATCCTAATTTTTGTCAACAGTCACATTTGGTAAGAATTCTAATAGAGACATTAAAAATCAGGGTGGAATCCACCAAATGGTCTATTTTCAAATATTCTGTAAAACAACACAACAATCTATCTGATTGGCTGAGACTATTGTCTCATCCAATCAGATGGATTGTAATGTAGTTAAGATTTAGAGAATATATTTAGATAATTGTGATTGTGAATACAGGCCCAGGTCTTGTCTGAGAAAGTGTTAATTAATTTTTCAACTTGAAATTTTTGTCTGCAATATCTTTCCAATTGGAATAGTCCAAAATTTTGCCGTCTGGTTATGAGTTAAGAACATTAATAATTCATCTGTTGTTCTAAATATTGCAGGTTACGTGATTGGCTGACGGTGTATAGTGAAGCCAAAGAGAGGACTACATTGGTAGCTGTACTGACCGGCTTCCCGGAGACAATTCTCTATAAACATTGTGTGAATGCGTGGGTGGAGAGTTATCGAAAACTCCATGAAAAACAAACGGGAGACAGGAGATTCTAAATACTTTGTACATCCATCTGTTATTGTCATATTTGTCATATAGAATTTGTTCTACTGATAGAACAAATCATTTTCAATGAAACACCAAAATAAAGTGTTTCCCCTTTCCAAAACAAAACCTTGTTTTGATTTCCGTAGTAGAACAAGAAGGGAAACATTGAGAGAAAAGTAAAATGACTGATTATCAGAAATTTCTCCTGCAACTGATTTCAAATTTGAACTGTCTAAATCTTTTAAATGATTTTTGGTATAAGATTTAACCTGTAGCAAGGTTTGATAAAAGTCCCTGTATTCATATTGATGCTCAAGTGTAGAAATGTTGTATATGATTCTATGCAGATTATTTTTGTAAGCATATCCTTCATTAATCATATTCATCAAGCTTCAAATACTAGGTTGACCATTATCCTTTAACCCTTTCCCAAACTACAAATTTCAAGGTGTCCCAATTTGAAAGCTGTTGCAGACAAAATGATAGGTGTTGATAAAGATACCATTTACCTACAATAAAGCTTAAAAAATATTGAGGCAAAAGGAGAAAATGCTGATAATCAGCATTTTCTTCGTTTGCCTCAATGTTTTCAAAAGCATTTTCTGTTAGGGACATCAAAACCAGGTCATGTGTGGGAAAGGGTTAAGAAGGTTGAAAAAATATAATAATGAGCTGGAATCTGGAAAAGGTTCCTTACGGCATTTGAGACCAACATGGATCCAGATCAGCTGGGGTGTACACACAGTCTGATCAAGACCAATGTTATTCTCAAAAGGTTTCTTCATGATCTGTAGTAACTGTATGACAACATCATTAATTATGTCCTGAAAAGTCTTTATTTAGGCACCGTCTGATCTTGAACCATGGTTATCTCAAATACTTTAATTTAGACTCAGTCTGATCTTGATCCATGGTTGTCTAAAATGTTTTTAGGACCCTTTTTTAGATCTTTGCTCATTTGTCAGTATCCAATGCTTGGATATAATATGAATCATCAATGTAGGATAAACAGCTGGGGGCTGGGATTGGTTGTTGTGTTCCTAGTCGAAGTTGTTAATTTGGTTAGTATGTGTCATTTCTCTTTAACAATTGATATGTGATTATGTGTATTCGTTTTAATACTGTTTTGCTATATAAAAGTGATATATTTTGTGATAGACAATGGTTGCCATCATGGCATCTACTGTCAATAATGTGATTTATGCATTATAACTGTTCCATGTTCATAATGTTACTGAATGTTTACTGACAACATCCACTTAGTAGAACTACAGATGTGTGGGAGTTTTCAAAGACTTTTCAAAATGCAATATTTCATCTATTGTTCATTAACCCCTTCCCAAACGGCAAAATTTTAGGGTGATCCACTTCAAAATTTGCCACAAATGACGAAATGGAAGTTACTAAAGATAGAATATGAGCAAAATATGGCATAGAAAATATTGAGACAAAAGGAGAAACTGCTGGTTATCAGCAGTTTCTTCTTTTGTTTCAATGTTTTCCCAAACCTTTTCTTTTAGGGATGTCAAAACAAGGTCTTGTTTGGGAAAGGGTTAAACAATTCAAATGAGTACCCACAACATAGGGTTTGGAATTGAAATAAAAAAGTTTGAATGTCTATACCTGCATCTGTTGCTCTGCCTTTGAGTGTATAATTACGCACCACCTGGTGAATGTCTTGTTACTCGGATTAGTGCCTTTGTTTTGTTTTGTTAGAATTATGTAATTATTTAAGTTAACACTTTCCCAAATAATACTTGGTTTTGATGGTCCTTGTAGAGGAAACTTTGGAAAACACTGAAGCAAAAGAACAATGTTGATTATCAGCATTTTCTAAATTTATATCAATGATTTGTTGTGATATTAAATTCAAAACATCTTTCTATTTACAGCTTTTGTTAGCTACAACACTTTCCAAGTCGAACATTTTAACAAAATTGAAACCTATTGCAGGCAGCAAATTCAATGATAATGGAAAAAGAAAATGTACAATTCATAGCATAAAAATGTTAATGGAATTAAGAAAATGCTGATAATAAGCATCATCTTCTTTTCACTCAATGTTTTCTAAATTAAATTTTGTATGCTACAGACTTTTGTTTACACCAAATTACTGGATGTTAGGATGTAAAAGCCAGGACTTGTATGGGAAAAGGTGAAAGAAGACAGTATTATATGTGAGAATTCATGTTCCTGCCAATCATCATTTTGTTACTTTGTTGCCAATATCTTATCTTTTTCCCAAACAAGACATGGTTTTAACATCCATTTTAGAAAGGACTTTGGAAACATTAAACAAACAAGACAAAATACAGATACCAGGGATCGACATTTTCCTTGCAATTATGTACACAAAATTCGTTATATATTCCATCAGTTTTGTTGTCAGCTGCAGCTTTTAAAAGGAAGCACATTATATCTTTGTCATTTGGGAAATCCTTAACCCTTTCCCAAACAACAGCAACTTGGTCTGTTCCAAAACTGCTGCAGATGACATAATAGTTGTTGATAAAGATAAAATCTGTGTATGATATAGCTCAGAAAATATTGAGACAAATGGAGAAAATGCTGATTATCAGCATTTTCTTCTTTTGTCTCAATGTTTTCCAAAGCCTTTTGTAATGGGGATGTCTTGTTTGGGAAAGGGCTAATGCATTAGAATGTTAATCAAACCAAGAATTAAAGAAAATAATTTTGAATCATTGTATAAGCTTTGAAAATAAATTTTTGAAACTTCATTGGCCTATGTTTTGAATTGTAACCTTAACTCGAAGTTACAAATATGAGCAATTTATGATCTATGGTCATATTGTGGCAGCTTGAGCAGCTACCTATGAATTCCTGTCATTTCTCTAACCATTATTATACCCCCACCTATGAAGTAGAGGGGGGTATATTGGTTTACCTGTCTGTCCATTCATCCGTCCGTCCATAGACTTTTTAGTGCTCTAACTCGAGAACTGTTTGACCTAGGATCAAGAAACTTTACACAGTTGTTGCCCATGACCCAAGAAGGTGCCCTATAGTGTTTGGGTCACAAAGGTCAAGGTCACAATTAAACTGTTTAAAATCTGTTTCTGTGCTCTTAGTCAAGAACCGGTTGATCTAGGATCATGAAACTTTACACAGTTGTTGCCCATGACCCAAGGAGGTACCCTATAGTTTTTGGGTCATGAAGGTCAAGGTCACAATTGGACTTTGTTTAAAACCCGTTTCCATGCTCTAAGTCAAGAACCGGTTGACCTATAGCACTTCTTCAGTGACAAGGCGCTAGTGGGGGTTATTTGTCCACTTTGCGACAGCTCTAGTTATAACTGTAATAAAGTTAATCCTTTCCCAAACAAGACCTGGGACATGTTTCAGCAAAACATTTTAAGAGTTATTTTTGTCCTATATCCCATTACCAAACAACAAAAATTCGGACTTTTCCATTTTGAAAGGTGTTGCAGACGACAACTTCAAGTTGATGGAATCTTAAAATTCTTTCCATTTTTGATTAGAAAACATTGTGGAAAATGAAGAAATTGCTTGTGACAAGCAATTTCTTCATTTTCCATAATGTTTTCCAAAGCCTTTATCTTTTGAGGAGTCAAAAGGAGTCAATGTGTGGTAATGGGATAAACACCTATTAGTCCGGCAGCAAACCAAGATGACCGTGCAATAGCGTCTATAGAAAATGTTTTTACATTTTCTAATAGAGGAAACATAGTAGATTATGAAACCAAGTGATGCCACTCTGGCATCATTGAGCATTTCGCTAGAAACAAGATGGCGGCCAAGATGGCAGCCAAAACCAGTTTTTTCCCATGTAATGGTCTATCTGGCAGTAATCATGTTTCTAAATTGCCCTCACAATATCATACATAGTATATAGATAAGAAATAATTATCTATTGATAAGGTTTTTCAACTAAAACTAGAGAAAATGAGCCAAAAATGACCAATAAAGGGAAGTAATTCGCTTAAAAATATCTTTTGAAATAAATTGACCTTTGGAGTCTGTTTTCGCTCAATTTACCACTTCAATACACCTAGACGTATCAGTTATGATTCCATCAAGGTTATTTGACACCATTTCAAACGATACATGAACAACAACAACAATGATGATGACAGCAGCAGCAGCAACAACAACAACAAGTAAGAGAAAATTAATGTCCACAGCCATAAGTTTGGTCCTCATCTTAAATTCCTATAATTGTCAATCACATATAAATGTATTAAATATGACTCGTAAAGAATGATTATGATTTCTATATTTTGAAAACAAAATAAACACAATGTTACGTTGTTATTTCAAGTATAATTTACTGGACATAGGGCCAAATTAACCATTAGTGTAATCGTGATCTACTTTATTGAAAGCTTCTGTAACTAATTTGATGACCAAACTCATTTTATATGAATTTACACTAGAACTTACATTTACTTCGAAAACTAACAAACACATTTATCAGCTTTGTGAGCTGTATTAGGAGAAGGCTAAAACTCTACCTAAGTCTTGTGGTTGTACCCATTTTTAGCTCCACTGGCCTTCAGGCCAGCGGGCTATTGTCATGGCGTTGTGTCCGTCGTGCGTGCGTCCGTGCGTGCGTCCGTCCGTCCGTCCGGTCGTCAACTTTTTCTTTAAAAATCTTCTCCTCAGAAACTACTTGATGGATTTCAATCAAACTTCACAGGAATGATCCTTAGGTGGTCCTCTATCAGATTCCTTCAATTAATTCTGATTGAACCATCAAGTCTGGAGTTATCTGCCCTTGAATTATAAAACGGCCGTTTTCACTTGTTTTCACTCTAGCCACTACAAATATTGATCAATCAAAACAAAACTTGGTCAGAATATTGGTGCTGATAAGATCTTGCCTGAGTGCAATTTTCAGCTTGATCTGAATATTACGTCTTGAGTTATGTGCCCTTGAAATTGGCAAAACTACCATTTTTGACCTTATTTTTACTCAAACAACCATAAATATCCACCAATCAACATAAAACTTTCACATTATCTTACTGGCCATAAGATCTTGTGTTGGTGCAATTATCAGCTGCATATGAATCTTAAATCATGATTTATCTGCCCTTGAATTTGACAAAATTGTTGTTTTCGACTTTGATTTTACACTCTTTTACACCCACAAATATTGAATAATCAGGTCAAAACTTAAACAAGATGTTAGGATCTTGCTTTAGTGTGATTCTTAGCTAGATATGAATGTAAAATCATCAGTTATATGCCTTTCAATTTGACAAAAATTGCTAATTGTGACTTTTTTTTTCACTCTAACAGCCAAACTCACTCTTATATTAAAGACTGTTGCAAAGCTTGATAACTAATAGATCTTGTATTAATGTATTTTCAGCTTTCTAGTTACTTTGTAATTGCTTTAAGAGCAACACTTATTGAAAAATCTAGTGAAAACTTGTACTTGATATTACAAGAAATTCAGGTTTGACAGCCATTTGCACTATTTTTGGAAAAGGGTTTTTCCCAGAATCTATTTTTAGCTCAAAATCTTTTTTTAGAAATATGAAATATTTTGGAGTAATCAATGTTCTGTTAATTTAGATCTGTTTGGAAGAAGGAAAATTTTAATTGCTTGTGACAACTTAAGCTAGAATGTTCTGAGTCCATTTCCTTTTACCCTTTCTCAAATGGCAAACATGTAATTTTACTTTCTTTGCTTCAAGAACCACACATTTTGGACAATCTAGTTTTGTTACTTTCTTTTAGCTCTATGAAACACAAGCATTGAAAAATCTAATCAAAACTTGGATAAAATATTACATGAAATTCAGGCCTGTGGAGCGACTCAAGACCTTCAGGTCTTCTAGTTGAATATTTTATCTCAAAACTCTCAACATTTTGGGATTCTTGAGCCTAACCAAAGATTCAACTGCAACACCTAGCTACATGCGCACTTCCGTGTCTGCATTATGACCGTAGCACGTCCTAAAACGGTCAGTGGCATAGTATGCTGTTGGTCCGGAGCGGACATGATGTTGACATGGTCCAATTATATGTGACCAGGCCTTATAATAAGAGTTCGGCCTACGTACATTCTTGGTCAATGTTAATACACGGAATTATGTAATTTCTGACATTATGACACCCTCTACACAGTCTAGGACTTCAGTGAATATCCCAAGGATGAACATCGTTCTGTCTCAATATTCTGAGAAAGGTAATGAACGTTCTACACCGAGTTCGCTTGTGTGATTTTGTGAAATAACATCTTACTAAAAAAACTCGGCAGCCAGACATATCATGTTCCTTAACTCTTTCCCAAACAAGACCTGGTTTTGACGTCCCAGGAAGAAATGGTTTGGGAAAACATTGAGACAAAAGAAGAAACTGCTGATAACCAGCAGTTTCTCCTTTTGCCGCAACATTTTCTTAGCTATATTGTTCACAAATCCAAACTTGATTAGCATTCATTTTGTTGTCTGCAGCGGCTTTTGAATTGGAACACCCTCAGATTTTGCCGTTTGGGAAAGGGTTAAAGGGTTCAAACCCTAAGAGTTTGTTTATTAGTCAATAGCCTCAACAGTCGAGTCTCCTCCCCAACGTGCCCCTGACTACCCAGGGGCATGTGATTGAACATAACCTTCCGATAAACGAATTGTTTCATACTCTGTGATATCAAAATTATTCTACTAAGACTGTCTAAGCATGTGCCTCGATCGATTTATATCCCTGAATACAATATTTTTACCCACCATCCAACAAGTATGTCATGTTCCTCTAATCTTATCATGGGCAAGTTTAAAAAGAATGTGACCATTCACTTTTTACATGCCACAGCTTTTACAGAGAAACACATTCAACCCAATCAAAGCTAAAAAGATGTGTTATTGTGTCTATATACTGGGTACCAAGTTTAAAGAAAATCGCTTCACAAATAAAAAAGATGTCATTAAAACATGTCAAAAATGTCAGGAGTGAAACGTTATTGTGTGACACTTAACCGTTTTACCAAGTTTCTAAGCTATGGTAAATAAAAGACAGTGACAGGATACTACAATAAGCACTTGTAATTCATAAAACAAATGTGCATCATCATCTTAAAATTACTTTTTTATCTTATCTTCATTGGTTTAGGATGTGGAGCCTGTTTTATACAATACCCCTCTGAATTTTATGTCAGGAGTGAAACACTTTTAGTTTTCAAAATGTGTTCTCATTTTTGTCTATTCAGCCAGAAATCTACCACTCAAATTTTTTTAGGAAGCCATCAACCTTGTGGGCATTCTGCACTCTACTTTTTAGTGAATCGTGGGTTACAATTTCTCATATTGTGCAATATATATGCTGTAAGGAGTGAAACTCTTTTTTGTTGTCATTTTGCAAGATTGTGCACACAATTTTTGCTAAAGAGTAGTGAACATGAATTTAAAATATAATTTGGGCACTGCTTAACCATTTAGAATAGTTTTTAGCCACCCTAATTAAGAAATCTGGATGCTATTCTGTAAAATTAGCTGTTATTCATAACATTTAAATGTCACACTTTGGTCACATTTTTTTTTAAACCTGCCCTCCTATGTTCATCACCCAAAGGGCGTATGCTGATGTTTTCTGTGAGTTGTATGGAAATTATTATGTCGCCAGGAAGGGTAAGCGCTAAGGGCATCTTCATTGAGACATTTGAGCACAGTCTTAGTGGACTCATGTCATTATGCAGCTTGTCAGTGGTCTAATTCCAACCCTGTTAAAACACCTTAGTGATTTGTAGGGACTGCAATGCTTATAAAGTGGTTTTACAGGTGTGCCATTGTGCAATTACAAGATTTTTAATGTCTATCAGTAGAGAGCCACATTCTAGATCTGTCTATGCAGATTGGAATTTCATAGTAGCCTATACCAATCAAGAATCTGCCAATCGAGAATTAGAATTCTAATCTGGACTAGTCCAAACTAGGATTCCAGTTTGGTCTTGACCAATACCAGATCTGCTTAGGCCGATTCCGGATCCGCCAAGATTCGAATCTTGACTCCGACATAAACATTTATTGGGTTGTTTAATTTAAAATATTGATTTGAAAAAAAGAATAGTTGCAGATGACATAAACACAGACAGATACTCTTTTCTATTACGTGGCAGGGATCCAAAGTAAGCCCAAAATACCCAGCTTGAGTTTAAATTGTAAATCTAGATGCTTACAGAATTTCTTGTTAAAATAAATATCATACAATTCAAAGGTTTTAAAGTTATTATGTGAATGGTGGACAATTCATGCCGTATCATATTTGCTCTCCCTTAATTAATTTGAGCAATGTACATGTAAGATACATAGTACATGTATACGTAAAAAATGCGAAGTGAACAACATTTCTAAATTTACCAACATGATCATATAAATCGGGATTTACTGGTCCAATCTGATCCCCAATGAGAACATGCAACATGTATATATCCACAACAGCCAAGTTAAATGAAGCTGAGCGATCGGTGTTTTATGGATTGAAAGGACCTATGCTTTATAGTTTTGGCATTCGAAACATTCAGAGCATTATAGATAATCCAAACATGCATAGGCCCTACTTGCGCGAGCTCACCTCATTAAGAAATGATATATATCACTTAAGCCAAGCTTTTTAAGCTTTCTATTGAGAATCATCTGCTAAATGACACATTTTAATTCAGAAACAATTAATGCTTACCTGATTTCAAAGTTAAGTGATACAACCCCCCCCCCAACTGCATGTAGATTTTCAATAAAGTCAGGTCCTCAATTAAGTTACAACAATGGCTACATTGGGCATGTAATTTTTAAATAAGTTTAAAAGGCATCCACATGTACATAACAAATTGAAACAAGATGTGTTGGTGAAACACAAATGCCCCCAAAATGGCCATTTTTGTAAAATGTTAAGTTTTCGTAGAGTAAAGGGTTGATAAGGGTTAACAGATGATATTGAGGAAGGTCAAATTGCTTTTAACAGATATATGTCATTAAAAGGAAGTTGCATACCAAATTTGAGCTTTGTATGTCAAATACTTTTGGAGAAAAGGCACATGTAAAGTTTTCGGACAGACGGACGTACAAACGGGTAGATACACGGACGGGCACACGGACTGACAGACACGAGTAAAACAATATGTCCCTCATCGTTCGATACGGGGGCATAAAAAGTAATTATGAACACAACAAAAAGCATGTGGCAAGGGTCTGCTTTTTGTAGCTTCAATATGCACTTTTCTCTCTTTTTTCAGTGAATTACTTCCCTTTATTATGCATTTTAGGCTTATTTTCTATAATTTTAGTTGAAATATCTCAACAAAGACTGATAATTTCTTATTCTCACAATGTTTATGATGTTTTGAGAGTAATTGAGCAAGGTAATAAGTGCCAGATAGGCTGAACATGTGAAAAACGGGTTTTGGCCACCATCTTGGATGCCATCTTGTTTTTAGCAAAATGCTCAATGATGCCAGAGTGGCATCACTTGGTTTCATAATTTACTATGCTTCCTCTATCAGAAAATGCCAAAACAGTTTCTATAGACGCTATTGCAAGGTTTGGCTCAAAATCTGGGTTTTGCTGCCGGACTATATGTCTCGCATCACATTTAGGACAAGAACCTTGCGAGTCATGAATTTATCAACTCCTATCTTGTCATCTGCAGAATGTTTCAGCTTCACTTTGAAATCAATTTGTATGCACCTGAAGGGTCATAGTTAATTAATATGTTGTGATCCTGGTCGTCTGTATGTTAGTCTATCAATTTTCATTGTATACACAACTACTCCAACAGGTTCAATCGAAGTTTGATCAAAGTTTCCTGAATGAATATCCATGGTGTCTAGTTGTGCATTCAGGAATTGTGATAACCAGTGTTGTTCTCGAATATTTGTCCTTGATTTGAAATAGGTCTATCTCATTCATAAGCCCCTCTTTGACATATATGCTTCACAAAGCTCTCATTACTGTTTGAGAAAGGGCTGCAAAAAACAAGTAAAATTTCGTAGCACATGGTTAATTTATTCCATTGAAAACAAAAATTTAACAAATGGTGTTATCCCTTTCCCACACATTGACGCTTTTGGACGCCCAACAAAATATAGGCTTTGGAAAACATTGTGGAAAATGAAGAAATTGCTTGTGACAAGCAATTTTCTTCATTTTCCACAATGTTTTCTTCCAAGAAAAAACAAAAAATGTTAAATTTTGTTCATTGAAACTTGTCGTCTTTAACACCTATGAGTTTAGACTAGGCTAAAATTTTGTTGTTTGGTCATGGGATTTATAAATAGGCTTTATCAAATAATCACATTCCACCATAATGAGTAATCAGTGGTTCACTGATTTGTAGCATCAGCCTGGTTTATAAAGCTGATCAGACTTTTGTTAACCCTTTTTCAAACGACAAAATTTCAGGGTGGTCCAATTTGAAAGCTGTTGCAGACAACAAAATGGATTTTGTTAAAGTCTAAACAAAATAAATACAAAATAGCACAGAAAATATTGAGCCAAAAGGAGAAAATGCTGGTTATCAATCAGCATTTTCTTCTTTTGTCTCAATGTTTTCCCTAGCCTTCTTTCTTAATGTCAAAACCAGGTCTTATTTGGAAAAGGGTTAACTCTTTCCCTAGCAAATTTCGGCTATGATAACCATACAAGAACTTAAAGGAAATATTTTTCTTCAAGGATGTCTATGCTATCAATTGTAGGTTTTCTTATTTGTTTGACATGTGCTTTCTCTTTTGGACCACCCTACAATTTTGGCGGTTTAGGCAAGTTTTGTTTATAGAATGGGGTTTTGATTTTATCAAGTAATATAAACCACGATATAATTTCAGACAAACAGTAGTTTTTCATCAGTATTAATCTAAAACCTTGCAGCTTGATTGAAGGTGTAAATACGAAATTCTATAACAACACCGATAGTTTATCAATACATAATAGTATACCCAGTCTATTTTTTGCACAAAATATATTGCTATAGATTTTATACAATCAATATTTATCACATATCGTGTTCGTTCACAATAATGTCATCTGTAGGTCCCTGTAGAGACCAGTTTGTGTAATGTCGCTGATCAAACTTTCATGAAAAAAGACCTATAATGTATTACCACACAGTGACGCCGTTTGACACCCAAAAAGATACTAGCTATGGAGAACATGGTGGAAAATTAGTCCCTGAGCCAGAAACATGTTTGCTCCCCCCCCCCCCCCCCCCCCAGGAGGAATTTTGTAGACATAGTTTTTCATAAAGTACAAATTCTTAGAAACATTTTGAGCATTGTTTGCACTCTGGCCGTTGGGGCTTTTGGCTGTAACCCTTATCTAAAACCCTTAACCCTATCATTTTTTTCATTCAAATTTACAATACTTATTTGGTCATATTTTCATTGAATATTGTCCTACAGATGTCTAAATGGTATCAAATGAAAGCTTATGACTTGCTCTTTCATTTGCAATTATTTTATCCAAATTAGCTCATTTGCATATTCATGAATATTAATGATTTCCCTTAAAATTTCCATTTTTTGGCGAAAATGTGATAAATACTTTCTTAAAAAAGGCGTTTTTGTCCAGGGGGAATTTTGTAAACATAGTTTATCAGTAAGAACATTTTATTAGAAACATTTTGAGCCTTGTTTGCACTCTGTTTACATCTGTAGGTCAATATTCAATCAAGCTATGACCAAAAACGTTTTGAAAATTCAAATAAAAAAATTGATGGGGTTAAGGGTTTAGATAAGGGTCACAGCCAAAAGACCCAACCGCCAGATTGCAAACATTGCTCAAAATATTTCTAATAAAATGTTCTTTAAGATAAACTATGTTTACATGATTCCCCTTGAGTAGAAACACAATGTTTTTGAAAGTATTTTCCAAATACCCGCTAAAAAGGTCACAGTTTTAAGTAATGTTATTAATATTCATGAATATGCAAATGAGATAATTTGCATAAAATATATGGCAAATTATTGGGACAGTCATAGGCTTTCATGTGATACCATTCTTACATCTGTAGGTCAATATTCAAGCAAGATATGATAAAAAACGTTTTGAAATGACTGAACAATTTTATAGGGTTAAGGGTTTAGGTAAGGTTTTTGGCCAAATAACCCAACAGCCAAAGTGCAAACATCTCTCAAAATGTTTCATGTATGATTTTCTTTAAGATTAATTATGTTTACACAATTCCCCTGCACAAAAATGTCTTGTTTTGAAAAGTATTTACCAGATTTTGGTCGCAAATCACAATTTTAGGAAAAATAATTAATATTCATGAATATGCAAATGAGCTAATTTGCATAACATATCTTAAAATGAAAGAGCAAGTCATAAGCTTTCATTTGATACCATTCTGACATCCTCGGAAACCCCGTGGTCATAGCTACGCTACATGACCCCTGGGGCACTTGGCCACTTAAACTTTGAATTAGCCGCCGAAAATCGATACGAAACGCATGAGTGCAAGGCCCAATCAAATAACGGCTCTCATAAGTCAATGCGTTGTCAATTACAACCAAGATGGCTGCGCTCATGATAAGATGTAATTTGTGCGACAACGATTTAAAAAATTAGATCGCTGACATGTCATTCAGCTTTGAAATAGAAAGATAGGGAAAGTTTCTCTTTGAAAGTCTTTAAAATTTGAAAAATTAAATTTTTCACACGCTAAACGATAGTAATCCTCCATATTGACAACTTACCCGAAGCGATTTATCAATCTCCTACGCAGTTATCTACCCTGAATCAGGATTAAATTACGTACCTCTGACGTAATCACTGTTTAGAGGTTGGCGATTTGTATCGGCCAGTTTGATTAGTCTACCCACCCATCATGAAATGATGATGGAACCAATGAAACGGCGGCATTTGGGAGCGGCTAATACAAAGTTTTCCTCGCCAAGTGCCCCAGGGGTCATGTAGCGTGAGCTATGACCGCTGTGGTTTCCGAGGATGCCATTCTGACATCTGTGTGTAAATATTCAACCAAGATACCGGGTATGACCAAATTCATTTTCAAAATTTGAATGAATAATTTGGTAGGGTTAAGGGTTTAGATAAGGGTCATGCCGAAAAGCCCCAATCGCCAGAGTGCAAACAAGGATCAAAATGTTTCTAATAAAATGTTCTTACTGATAAACTATGTTTACAAAATCCCCCCTGGACAAAAACGCCTTGTTTTGGAAATTATTAACCAATTTTTAATAAAAAATTGACAATTTTAAGGAAAGAATTAATATTCATGAATATGTAAATGAGCTAATTTGCATAAAATAATTGAAAATGAAAGAGCAAGTCATAAGCTTTCATTTGATACCATATTGACATATGTAGGCAAAAATTCTATGAAGATATGACCAAATAAATGTTTGTATATTTAAATAAAAAATTTAAAAGGGTTAAGGGTTTTAGATAAGGGTTACAGCCAAAAGCCCCAACGGCCAGAGTGCAAACAACGCTCATCTTGTAGCATTTGTTATAAGCTTTCAGAAAATCATACCCTTCAAAATTCCCCCTGGGGGGGAGCAGGGGTTATTGGTGGCTCAAGGTCTAAATGAAGAAATTGCTTGTCACAAGCAATTTCTTCATTTCCCACAATGATTTCTACACAGAACGGCCAAAAGATGTTACATTTTATTCACTAGAAATAATCATCAACAGCATATTTCAATCTGGACCAGCCTAAAATTTTGGTGTTTGGTAATGGGTTCATACTATTACTATCTATCACATATCATGTTCCTCTACAATAACTTCATCAGTAGGTCCCTGATATCTGACCCCAGTCTGTGTAATGTTGCTGATCAAACTCTCATTTGATGAATGACGTGTTAATGTCCCAGCACCTGCAAACAGAGTCACATGCATCACTCATACAATATATAGATGGCCCATTGCACGACAAAGAACCGTCACAGATTTTAAATCATATGAAACAAGATTTGTTTGTGAAACACGAATGCCACTGAAATGGCCATTTTTCTAAAATGTTATGTTTTCGTGTAAAGGGTTGATATGGGTTAACAGATGACCTTGAGGAAGGTCAAATTGCATGGAACAGATGGATATCATCGAAAGGAAGTTGTATACCAAATTTGAGCTTTGTATGTCAAATACTTTTAGAGAAAAGGCAAATGGTAAGTTTTTGGACGGACAGACAGACACGAGTAAAACAATATATCCCTGATCTTTCGACAGATTTTGAAAATAGGTAAAACATATATCGTGATTACGATTCTAATGGTGTTTCACAAAACATCTTGTTTAAGTACTAAGTAGTACATCATAGTTAGGCAGATATAGCATATGATCGTTCACTTTTTCAGGAAAGCACAAAATTTGGCACACATGTAGTATAGACCCATACAAATGGTTTCCTGGGTAGATCCCAAAATCTGACCCTCCTAACGGCCGCCATATTGAATTCCAATATGGCCGCCAATTTTGACTTGTAATCAGCAATATCTCCCATATTATGGCAGATATTGACTTACTTTTTGCGTCTACACCTATATTTGAAGTACCAGCGGATCAAATAAATTCATGCATGTATGCGTTTAGAATGGCCATCTTGGATTTCAAAGATGGCCGCCACTAATTTCTGTTCTGTTTATATCTTTCGAATTATAACTGATACAAATGATCTTTCAATGACTTTCAATCACTTTTACGAGCTTTGTTTCAATAAAACCGTTTTCAAAAGATTTTGAGTTGGCCATTTCAATTTCAAGATGGCCGCCCGTAAGTCGAACATTATTTCATTCATTTTTATCTTTTTACCGCAAAATATAGTTCACATAGTTATAAGTGGAGCAGATAAGACATGACATGGTACAGATTGTGTTTTAAGCATAAAATTAGAGAAAAATTGCTTGATTAATATGAACATTTTGAGATATAAGGTGATAACCACCAGAAGTTCATCCTGGCTGCCATGTTCTAAAATGGATGCCATTTAATGAAAAATAATCCTTTGAATGGGCAAATGTTTACTTCAAATGTGTTACCGAGAGTTGAAATTTATTTAAATTTATAATTGAGATTGACTAGTAATTATAAATGTCCCATTTTTATAATTATTGAATACATGTTTGTAATTCATGATAAATGGCAGCCGATGAAAGGGATACATTTGTTTAACAAAGGACTTCTCTGTTGTATTTTATTGCCGTACTGTGAATTTGATATGGTTATGCAATTTTTAAAAAGAAATATCCAAGCAAGAATGTTGATAAACAAATAGCTGATTTCTGTTCTACACAGAGATGACTTCAGCAAGAGATGTAGTAAATGACTTATGCGTCAACCCTCAATGTTTGCGAGGACATTGGGTCTATTGAAGTCACTTGTACACCACTTGTACATACATGTTGGATCGCCACCTTCTTATTCAAAATGCTTATTATTTACAATTTACAATTTATCTTCATTTCTAAAATTACAACTGATGCATATAATCTGTCAATGTCTGCCTAAATGTTACGTATAGGTGATATTAAGTAAAGTCTCTCACACCTTAAGCGAATGATTTGCTGATTGATATAATACATGTATTGTCTAGGTAGACAAAATTGGGGGCAAGTAGTTGCCTCCACCAAAATCTTTAGGGGCTGTCATGTAGGAAGAATGAATGAACGAATAAAAATATTTATAACTGAATTGAAACTCGAACCTTATGTGTGAGATTAAATCTCTAGATCTCTAGACAAGAACCAGAATGAAATCTGCTGACAAGTATTGCTGCTTCATTTATGAAATGAATGCAGGACAATATTTGTGCGCATAGTGATAACTTACACACGATATAGGCTTGCAAAAAATAACGCATGTATCCTTCAAGTATGCGCGCAGAAGATACCTGATCTAGCACCATATTCAGTGACAAAATATATGGAAGAATACGGAAAAGCAACAACAATGTACATGTACATGGAAGCAGGCTGAATATAACTGCATGTTATTTCACATTCTTTCACATTTCTAGAATTTTCTTGTGGTTTTTAACTGCCGGTTGTAAATGCTCTTTTTTTAAATTACATCTTTTTTTGGAAATAAATGCTTCCTTCATGAATATGTGCATTGGAATCTTGTCATAGAATATCAATGAGTAGGACCAGGAATTGCACAAATAATATATCTTGCACAATTATTTATTTACAAACCACAATTTATGGGTTTACTTTAATTAAGATCAGTCGAAGAACTATCGTGTGCTGAATAGTGAAAACATCGTGTGTTGTTGTTTCAACGGCACATGTAATCATACAGACAGAAATTTCACAACCAGCATATAATCTTGTAATGGCCCAGTCTTCAACAACACTGACAGTAACAGCTCCTTCCATTGCTAGCAAACACAGAAGCACATGCAAAGTTTGAAAGCAATAGCTCAAGCAGAAATAAAGGCATTACAGATATATGCGATTTCACGCAAAAACTTTACCAAGAATGTATAGTTATGTCCGAAGAGGGTAAATTTTCAGGAAATCAATTTTCAGATAAACGATTTCTTGCTTAGAGTCGGATATTATTATCACAGAAGCATGTGAAGCAGTTTCAGCGCAATAGCATTTTTAGAATCAGATATGACAGTTGCACATAAAAACTTAACCAAAGCATTACGACAACGTTGACACCTGGATGTCTGGAATATTTTAACCGCCTTTTCTACGAGTATTCACGCTAAAAAGGGGACGAAAAGAAGGAATAACTAAATTTTAAGGAATATTTAAGTTTTGTTTGCCATCTCTTTTTTGGTCATGGAACAATATCATAATCACGAAACATGATATAAATCATCGACAAATCTGATTTGTCATTTCTTTTAAAATGGTTTCCATCTTCTGCTTCAAATTCCAAAAGTGAAACGATCTATTAAGATGTTTAGCCCTATATGAACCCGTTGTTCATATAATTATGTATTACTTTCTCTTGTGGTAACCATCTTTGAAAAGCAACAATATTGTTAGATCTAATATGACACGATTTTTTTTCAAAAATGTTCACTTAACATCGTCACTCAGTTATCTCACTATGGCAACATGTACTCTGTTTAAGAAAAGAACAAGATATTCTTTGATATTACAATTTCAATATCGAAACAAGATGTGTTTGTGAAACACAAATGCCCCCGAAATGGCTATTCTTATAAAATGTTAATTTTTAGTGTAAAGGGTTGATGAGGGTTAACAAATGACCCTAATGAGGGTCGTATTGCACGCAACAGATAGATATCATTGAAACAAGGTTACATACCAAATTTGAGCTCTGTACGTCCAATACTTTCCGAGAAAAGACAAACATTAAGTTTTCAGACAGACAGACGGACGGACGGACAGACGGCAGACAGATAGACACAATTAAAGTTATATGCCCCGATCTTTTGATACGGGGGTATAATGAATATTAACAAGCTCTGTTTACAGTCTTAAAGATAACGTAACTTTATGTATATTCAAAAGATTGCTATTTATGTGTATTTATCTATCTATACAATGTATCTTGGAACATAGCAGGCAGACAAAACTTATCTATTTCAGAAAAAAAAAGTTTTTTACTTCAAGGTTACAAATTTGGAAACATTCCCTTTACTTTTTGCACTTAAAATCATAACTCGGATGATTCAATGACTATATGCTCCATTGATAAGTCACGTGTATTGTGAAAGAACGAGAAGAACTAATCGACATAATGGCGGCCATCTTGAAATTCAAAATGGCCAACTCGAACCAATTTGAGAAGGATCTCATTGAGACAACAGCTATTGGTGTTAACCCTTAAAGTTTGTTTATATTGATAAAGATTTTCATCAGATATTAACAAAAACATTAATTAGTGGCGGCCATCTTTGAAATCCTAGATGGCCATTCCATATGCATATATGAATGAAATCATTTGATCCGCTGGTACTTCAAATATAGGTGTAGACGCAAAAAGTAAGCCAATATCTGCCATAATAAGGGAGATATTGCTGTTAACAAGTCAAAATTGGCGGCCATATTGGAATTTAATATGGCGGCCATCAGGGAGGTCAGATTTTGAGATCTACCTGGGAAATCATTTGCATGGGTCTATACTACATGTGTGCCAAATTTGGTGCTTTCCTGAAAAAGTGAACGATTGACCCCAAATTTTGGATATATCTGCCTAACTATCAGGTTCAAAAGTAATATACCAATATACCAATATTTTGTAAACCATATGAATGATTGATTTAGTCCAAATTGTAAGCTTTTGAACATGCTTTGGTTGTCATTGTTCTTCTTTTGTCTCTTTTGCTTCAGCATTTTCTAAAACCTTTTTCTCTTCTAAGAAAATCAAAACAATTATTTTGGACAGAGTCAATGAAGAAAATGACTATACCTGACATGGCTCTACCAGTAGCAAATATTTTTCTCTTTTCCACTCTTCTCTCCTAAAATATTAATAAATCAACCTCAAAGTAAATCAAACATTATTGCATCATTATTTTGTTTTATCAAAAGACAAGTCTATAAAGACTATAATGGCTCTTCGCATAAAAATGTTGGACATCACAGTGACAGGAGCACCTAAGCATGGATTCTTGGCATTTGTTCTACCAGCACTACCAGTTCCAAGTCATTTCCAAGCTGCTCATCCCACATAGATTTAAAATGATCCATGTATTGGCAGGAAACATTAATTCTGAAAGAATATTTGCCACAACCATGCATCTAACCTGTGACCCTATGAGTCTGCCAAACTACCTAATACATCTTGACCCCCATTACTCCAAAGCTATAGAAATTGGCCCTTCTTTTAATAAACCCCTTATAATGAACAATTACATTGCTTCTGTATTTGAAAGCATTCGGGTCACCCAGGTCATGTTGTTGGCATTGGCAATATGTTTTGGTTTAGGTTTTACATACAAGTGTCATATCTGTTTTTCTAATGATACTTTTGGACTTAAAGTAGTTCGCTTCTGTACCGCGTCTTTTACGGTACTTTGGTATTCAAAACACCATTCATTTGTGGACAAAGCATTACCTTCCAACTGTATGCATTTGCAAAATAAAAGCAAACTCATTTAGTCTAACATTGACAGTGATTACTTTTATCATTATTTCGACTGTATTGGATTGCTATTAAAAAAGAAAAGATGGAATGTTTTCATGTCCACATTTATTATATATATTTTTCCGGACGCCATTAAGTACCGCAGTACCCAAGAGAATCACACTATTGGAGTTTTTTCACCATACAGCACTGTCTTAATAGTTGCACTCAGCTGTCATCTGACAGCTCTTGTATTTATTGTTTAACTTGGTCTACACCTTACATTCAATTGCAAAATTTATTCTGGGTAAGGATGTACAGTCACAGAGGAAAGATCATACTTACAAATACTAGCTGTTTTTTCAGCTCCTCTGTCAAACTTTTATATGAGGAAAATTTCACATGAAAAAAGATGGTGGATAATCTGCAGACATAAAAATAGAGAAAATATTGTTTACTATACACTGGTTATGTTACACCAGATGTCAACAGAACAGTGACAGAATGGGAGGAAAATGTCCGAAAGGACCGTGAGATTACTGGTTTAACGAACAAAAACCCTCTAGACCGTCAGACATGGAGAGGAAGGCTCCAATCGAGACTGGGCAGCCAGGCCCCACCCTCAGCAGAGGATTAATTGCAGGCCTGGATAATCTAAACATGATGATGATGATGATGATGATGATGATGATGATGATGATGATGATGATGATGATGATGATGATGATGATGATGATGATGATGATATCACAAGTTTTATTTGATTTTGAAGTGGGTAAGATTAAACTTGCATTACCAAAATCAGGAAAGTGAGAGCTTTTAAAAAATTGTCATGGAACATGCCATTATGATATATATAAATTAATCAAAACAAAAAGAATCATTATTTCAAAATTTATAGTAGTCCACTTTGGTACCACATCTTTTACGGTACCACAGTATTCAAAACAGTGCTCATTTACGGACCAAGTATCATCTAATTACTGCCTACAATAGCAAAACTAAAAGCAAAATCATTTACTGTAATCTTCAGTGATTACTTTTATTGTAATTTCGGCTGCAGTAGACTGTTATAGAAAAAGAAAACATGGAATGTTTTCATATCTCCATTCGTTATTGATTTTTCTGAACGCCATTAAGTACCATAGTACCCAAGAGGACAATCCTACTTTTGGATGCAATTTTAAATGATTTGAAATTTTAACAAGAGTTGTCCGCGGACAACGTAGCTCACCTATACGGCAGCTTGTCACAAAAACAGCTAATTTCTTAAAAGTAGGTCAAACTCCAAGGTCACAAGGTCAAGGGTCATGGTCCCAAATGAAAGGCCTTGGCATGAGGTATCCATGTGTGAAATATCAAGGCTCTATCAATAATAGTGCATGAGATATAGGCCAGGTTAAAGTTTTTCAAAAGTAGGTCAAACTCCAAGGTCACTAGGTCAAAGGTCATGGTTCCAAATGAAAGGTCTTGTCGAGATGTATCTATGTATGAAATATCAAGGCTGTATCTCTAATAGTGCCTGAGAAATAGACCAGGTTAAAGTTTTTTCAAGTGAAGACGGGACGGGACCCGACACCCACACTAGGGCTGTGACATTGGCTCCCCGGACATAAAGACCCGGCTCGCTAAAAATTGGTTCTAAACAGCAGCATTCATGAGTATAGGTGTATAAAAACTCTAAGGCTTTAGTAAAGTGTCAATCATTGTGCTTCCTTTGAAATCAATTGGTAGATCTGGCTCTTACAATAGACTCACAACTAGTCGTCTTTCAAACAAAAGAGATGTGCTCCAAAGAACATGAAAAGACATCACCCTAAAATCATAAAATAGATCTAGCAAAGTACTTGGGAAAAACACCAAAACGGATGTGATGTTGAATTTGTCTCAATATAAACCTAACTTTGGTACAATTTTTGGTGTCATTAAAAAATCACAGTTGTCACAATGATGTCACATAAAATGGACTTTGTCAATACTAGACGCAATCCCAGTTAAAGGGGACAATTGATGTCTCCGGCCTTCAATATGTTCTAGCTGCAAATAGTCAACATTATATAAATGCCCTCCACATTTATTTTCATCCAACACCTATAACTAAAAAATGTATCTATAATTTACGTTCGTAAGAACTCCATTTCTTATGAAAATCATGTGACAATCAAACTAGGGGGTACGAAAAACCGATGTCTCCGGGTATAAATTCTAACTTTCAAACCAAAAATGTCAATTTCAACAATAAATTTTCCTAACAGAAATGTCCCAATCTTGTACAGAAAACATAGAGCTCCAAAACGATACCAAGATTTATATAAAAAATGTAATCCAAAATTTGTAGAACAGCCTCGAGTCGTTGTCTCCAAAATTCAAAAACGTACGGGACACTTTCTTTAAAGCTAAGAAACACTGACATAAATCTAATTTAATGCATTAATCTAGCGTAATCTACTTTAGTATAAATATATATAATCAAAATGAAGTCGTATTTTGATATACTTTTGTCAATATTTTTAAAAAATCAACATCATTCTTAAACAATTTACCGTAATTTTAACCCCGTAACGTACGAGGCAAGAACTAAAGTAGCTGTAGTTAAAAATGTGTAACTATAAATAGTTTAATTCTTCAAGTAACATCACCATTCGAAGTGTCTTCAAATATGACAAAAAGAATTATGCCGATTACTATAATAGCATTGATACAGCAGGCCAAATAAAATTGGGTACACATTAAAAAGTGACGTACGAGTCCATAACGTTCGAGGCAATTTTTAATTTTCAGTTTTTAAATTGCTGAAATGGAACGTTTCCTGTGCTTATTTTATGTGTTTTGGGTTCCTTAAGGACTCCAGTTTAAGCAAAATAGACCTTTAATGCACATAATAGACTGTACACGTACTCGTACTAGTCTCGAACGTTATGGTATTATAATTACGCTTAATTGATACTATTTTTACAATATTGAAGAAAGTTCCACAAAATATGCCAGTTTTCGTTGATATATATAGGAATATATTCATACCATATACATTACACTAGATTGATGCATTAAAAAAGAATATTTCAGCGTTTTTTACCTTTATAAAAAGTGTCCCGTACGTCTTCGTATATTAGATCCATCAGAGGTAAGGATGTCTAGCAAAGTTTGGATAACATTTCACTTAATTAAGAAGTTATTACACATACCTCATGTGTCAAAACAATACGAACATCTCAACTTTTATAAATTGAAACTAATTTTGCTAGGAAGTTTTAATTTGTAAAACAACACACCCAGATGGCTTATAGAGTTGTATTTATTTTCATTTATTCATTTCATTACAATTTTTTTGACAAAGTGTCTGGCAAATGGATATTGACTGATAATATTATGATTTGATTGAAAAGGTAATAACACAGAGGCTGTGATGTTAAAGAAAAGAAAGCATATTATGTACGGGACGAGCTGTAGTTACGTTCGGGACAGACCAGTTTTAAACTATTGTTGATTTGTAACAACTCATTGACTTTCCATTTCGGTATATCGATTAAGGGAATAACTCATTGCTTTTGTTTAACAATACGAGAGAAAATTAAAGGTTGTTTGGTGTATTTTAGAAGAGTTGGAAGTAGTCAACGTTCTAAAATAAAGGAATTATACAAGGATGGCCGTTTTGTATTTTCATTCGCATAGGTACAATTCGCCATTTTCACCCATATTGTCAATTGATTCACATTTTACAAACAAATACTCATCAAAATGTATCGGATTTATTATTCTTTATGCATTACTTAATGTGAAATTAGACAAACATTTCACAAAGGGGTCTATTTAAAATACGTAGTTTTTTATGCACACATTTGATCATTTAACAGTCTATAAATCCAAAACTAAGCAAGCCCAGTTGACAAAACGAGAGAAATTTGTGCAGAAGATGTGATCCATGAAGAAAATTTGTCCATAATGAGTGAATGGTAAAATGAAAAATTTCGAAAAAAATTTAGTCAATTGTCCACTTTAACTGGGATTGCGTCACTAAATCAATGTTTTAGTATTTGAAACTTTTACTTACACTAGGAGAATAAGGACTGGCACCATAATAGCTGGTGTCCCAATATAAACAAACACATTTTCTAACCAGTCTGGAAGATCACCTATTAGGTCACTTATAACTCTGTAGGATCTGTCCCTGCCACTAAATGGTCCACAACCAGAAGATGGAGTTACCCTGGAATAACAGACCAGTCACAATTAACAATTTCTCAAACAACAAAATTTTAGGATGGTCTAATTTCAAATGTATCATTATCATCATCATCATCATTGTCCAACATACAGGGTGTTAATATGTTTTCTTCAGAGGGTTGGGCTTGACAACCCAGTCAAAAACAGTGTCTTCCTCTAAACACAGTTGAAGGGGTTGGTGGGTGTCATTATGTTACAGCCTCATAGAATAGTGAAATATTTTTAACCCTTTCCCAAACAACAAAATTTCAGGCTTGTCAAATTTGAAAGCTGCTACAAATGACAAAGTGCATGTTAATAAAGGTTTGATTTGTGTACAATAGAGCTTTATTGAGGCAAAAGGAGAAAGTGCTGGTTATCAACACATTCTTCTTTTGCCTCAATGTTTTCCAAAGCATCATCCATTATGGACGTCAAAACCAGGTCTTGTTTGGGAAACGGTTAATGGGAGTATTACTTGTACTTTATAAAATTTTATTACTTACTCAATTACAGCATAAGCCATTGGAAACAGGCTGACAAACAAGTTGAGTAACAGGATAGCAAGGTAGAAGTTGCCAGTGCTAGAAGCTCGAAATAGTTGTTGTGGTGGTACCATAGCAACCTAAAGTACATTGTACATATAGATCTATCTATAAAATCTGAACTTCAACCAAACAGATGATAAAATATGTCAAGTCCAAACTGAAAGATGTGTAAAACAAAGTAAAGTAACCATAATCATTCTGTGTAAACAAAATCTGAACTTCAACCAAACGGATGATAAAATATGTCGAGTCCAAACTGAAAGATGTATTCAACACAGTTGATTAACCTTAATCATTCTGTGTAAACTTTGTTATAAGTTCTGTTATGTTTTTATTTAATCATATGAGCCAGGATCTGAAAAGGTTGGCCTAATAGCAATCCAAACTACTGTCTAAATGCACCAGGTTCCATTCTGCTCTCTTACATGGTTCTAAATCTGACTTTGTGTATGCACAGACTGATCTGATTCCATGTTGGCCCCGTATGCCTTTTCCCAGATCTTGGCCCCTATGTTACTGTATTCTTGCTTCATACAGATTATTCTTAAGGTAGAATACCTGTAATGATATACTTGTAACACGCACTATGTCGGAAATTTTCAGGCCCGGTCTAAAACATTTGGCATTGGAACTTTCCATCGCCAAATGTTTATGACCGCATCCGAATAGGTTTGGATACGTAATGATGACGCATGCAAAAAGCCAATGTTTTATGAATCTCAAAAAGGCCACATTACGGGTATTCTACCTTAAGGATAAGATAAGGACAAGGCTGTGTTTGTGAACACAATTGCTCCGATAAACTATTTTCTAAAATTATGACTAGGTTTATGTGTGAGGATGACCTACATATATGACCTTGAGCTTAGAATTGAAAAAAATGTTTATTGTTGAGGATAACATGAGTGTTTCATTTGAATTCCCATGTGAACACTTTCACAAACCTCAAAATTTTAGACTGTTCAAATATGATATCATTTCCTCTGCTAATGACAAATTTAACCCATTACAAGGCCGCACAATTTGGACTGTTCCAATTTAAAAGATGTTGCAGACTACAATTTCAAATGAAATATTTAAAAAAAATCTTTCTTTGGTTAGAAAGTGCTGCAATAAATGAAGAAATTGTTTGTCACAAGCAATTTTTTTTTTTTTTTTCCACAAAGTTTTTCCAAGCCTTTTCTTGGGAGGAAGTCAAAAGGCATCATGGTGCAGTAATGAGTTAAGACGGATGTTGATAAAAGTAAGGTTCATGTATCGTCTGTTAATATTGACCTGAACCCGACATATATGCAATGAGTAATTGTGACACGGAATAACCTATACTTGCCAGCAATCATATACTGTCAAGCAGAGTCTATAGTTTCCATAAGCATTGAGACTTTGTATTCTGCACATATTTCTCATGTCAATATTTTGTTGGAACTTGATTATTCTGCATCACAATTTCTCATTACATATTCGACAGGTTCAGGTCAATATTTACAGAGTATGCAATATAGATCTAGCACAGAAAATATTGAGGAAATATTTCCTACCTTTGCAATGATGAGTCTGACATAAAAGACCAGTACAAGTTTTATGAATCCAACAGCTCCCAGTAGTGGTGAGAAGTAGAGGCCTAACCATACCAGAGATTGTCCATATATAACATCCAACACACAGCTAACTACATCAAACTTGCTGTATCCTAGCTGTAGATAAACATTGATATGTATAAATATAGACCTAGTCAGACCAGAGATTGTCCATATATAACATCTAACACACAGCTGACCACATCAAACTTGCTGTATCCTAGCTGTAGATAAACATTGATATGTATAAATATAGACCTAGTCAGACCAGAGATTTTCCATATATAACATCTAACACACAGCTGACAACATCAAACTGGATGTATCCTAGCTGTTGATAAACATTGATATGTATAAATATAGACCTAGCCAGACCAGAGATTTTCCATATATAACATCTAACACACAGCTGACAACATCAAACTTGCTGTATCCTAGCTGTAGATAAACATTGATATGTATAAATATAGACCTAGCCAGACCAGTGATTCTCCATATATAACATCTAACACACAGCTGACTACATCAAACTTGCTGTATCCTAGCTGTAGATAAACATTGATATGTATAAATATAGACCTAGCCAGACCAGAGATTTTCCTAACATCTAACACACAGCTGACAACATCAAACTTGCTGTATCCTAGCAGTAGATAAACATTGATATGTATAAATATAGACCTAGCCAGACCAGAGATTGTCCATATATAACATCTAACACACAGCTGACTACATCAAACTTGCTGTATCCTAGCTGTAGATAAACATTGATATGTATAAATATAGACCTAACCATACCAGAGATTCCATATATAACATCTAACACACAGCTGACTACATCAAACTTGCTGTATCCTAGCTGTAGATAAACATTGATATGTATAAATATAGACCTAGCCAGACCAGAGATTGTCCATATATAACATCTAACACACAGCTAACTATATCAAACTTGCTGTATCCTAGCTGTAGATAAACATTGATATGTATAAATATAGACCTAGCCAGACCAGAGATTGTCCATATATAACATCTAACACACAGCTGACCACATCAAACTTGCTGTATCCTAGCTGTAGATAAACATTGATATGTATAAATATACACCTAGCCAGACCAGAGATTGTCCTAACATCTAACACACAGCTAACTACATCAAACTTGCTGTATCCTAGCTGTAGATAAACATTGATATGTATAAATATAGACCTAGCCAGACCAGAGATTGTCCATATATAACATCTAACACACAGCTGACTACATCAAACTTGCTGTATCCTAGCTGTAGATAAACATTGATATGTATAAATATAGACCTAGCCAGACCAGAGATTGTCCTAACATCTAACACACAGCTAACTACATCAAACTTGCTATATCCTAGCTGTAGATAAACATTGATATGTATAAATATAGACCTAACCAGACCAGAGATTCCATATATAACATCTAACACACAGCTGACAACATCAAACTTGCTGTATCCTAGCTGTAGATAAACATTGATATGTATAAATATAGACCTAGCCAGACCAGAGATTGTCCATATATAACATCTAACACACAGCTAACTACATCAAACTTGATGTATCCTAGCTGTAGATAAACATTGATATGTATAAATATAGACCTAGCCAGACCAGAGATTTTCCTAACATCTAACACACAGCTGACTACATCAAACTTGCTGTATCCTAGCTGTAGATAAACATTGATATGTATAAATATAGACCTAGCCAGACCAGAGATTGTCCATATATAACATCTAACACACAGCTGACTACATCAAACTTGCTGTATCCTAGCTGTATATAAACATTGATATGTATAAATATAGACCTAGCCAGACCAGAGATTGTCCTAACATCTAACACACAGCTGACTACATCAAACTTGCTATATCCTAGCAGTAGATAAACATTGATATGTATAAATAAAGACCTAGCCAGACCAGAGATTGTCCATATATAACATCTAACACACAGCTGACTACATCAAACTTGCTATATCCTAGCTGTAGATAAACATTGATATGTATAAATAAAGACCTAACCAGACCAGAGATTCCATATATAACATCTAACACACAGCTGACAACATCAAACTTGCTGTATCCTAGCTGTAGATAAACATTGATATGTATAAATATAGACCTAGCCAGACCAGAGATTCCATATATAACATCTAACACACAGCTAACTACATCAAACTTGCTGTATCCTAGCTGTAGATAAACATTGATATGTATAAATATAGACCTAGCCAGACCAGAGATTGTCCATATATAACATCCAACACACAGCTAACTACATCAAACTTGCTGTATTCTAGCTGTAGATAAACATTGATATGTATAAATATAGACCTAGTCAGACCAGAGATTGTCCATATATAACATCCAACACACAGCTAACTACATCAAACTTGCTGTATTCTAGCTGTAGATAAACATTGATATGTATAAATATAGTCCTAACCAGACCAGAGATTCCATATATAACATCTAACACACAGCTGACTACATCAAACTTGCTGTATTCTAGCTGTAGATAAACATTGATATGTATAAATATAGACCTAGTCAGACCAGAGATTGTCCATATATAACATCCAACACACAGCTAACTACATCAAACTTGCTGTATTCTAGCTGTAGATAAACATTGATATGTATAAATATAGACCTAGTCAGACCAGAGATTGTCCATATATAACATCTAACACACAGCTGACTACATCAAACTAGCTGTATTCTAGCTGTAGATAAACATTGATATGTATAAATATAAACCTAGCCAGACCAGAGATTGTCCATATATAACATCTAACACACAGCTGACTACATCAAACTAGCTGTATTCTAGCTGTAGATAAACATTGATATGTATAAATATAGACCTAGCCAGACCAGAGATTGTCCATATATAACATCTAACACACAGCTAACTACATCAAACTTGCTGTATTCTAGCTGTAAATAAACATTGATATGTATAAATATAAACCTAGCCAGACCAGAGATTGTCCATATATAACATCTAACACACAGCTAACTACATCAAACTTGCTATATCCTAGCTGTAGATAAACATTGATATGTATAAATATAGACCTAGCCAGACCAGAGATTGTCCATATATAACATCTAACACACATCTGACTACATCAAACTTGCTATATCCTAGCTGTAGATAAACATTGATATGTATAAATATAGACCTAGCCAGACCAGAGATTGTCCATATATAACATCTAACACACAGCTAACTACATCAAACTTGCTGTATCCTAGCTGTATATAAACATTGATATGTATAAATATAGACCTAGCCAGACCAGAGATTGTCCATATATAACATCTAACACACAGCTGACTACATCAAACTTGCTGTATCCTAGCTGTAGATAAACATTGATATGTATAAATATAGACCTAGCCAGACCAGAGATTGTCCATATATAACATCTAACACACAGCTAACTATATCAAACTTGCTGTATCCTAGCTGTTTGTGAAAATATCATAAATGTTATTGTGCTCATATGGTGTTCATGAAGCCATTCTGGTAGTGTTGACCTTGCTTGCCTACTTTGAAAACATGACAATGATTTCAAGTATACTTAATCAAAGAGGTTGATAGCTGTTTTAAATCCAATCCAAAATGCCAATATGTTATACCTCTAATAAGAAAGCTGATTCAGACAACAAAAAGTAGTTCACATTTTCAAACAACAAGAATTTAGATTAGTCCAACATGAAACCTGAGGCGCGTTCTTTGGATCGAGATTTTTTAAGATTTCTTAAGATGTTTAAGGATAAAGCGTTTTTAAGACCGAGACTTTGACCGAGCTGTTCAGAATGCTCCATATTTATACAAATGATGTCATCATGACGTCATTTGTATAAAGTATGGAGCATTCGGAACACCGCGGTTTATGAATTATGGAGTGTTCGGAACAACTCGGTCAAATCTCTTTTATATATTGTTTGTACAGAGTTGACAGAGGGGTTCCGCACAAAGTATAGGGTAATGGCGCCTCCCATTGAGCATCTTAAAAATCTTGGTCGAAAGAACGCTTTATCCTAAAATATTTTAAGAAATCTCAAGATATCTCAAGAAATCTCGCTGTAAAGAACGCACCTCTGCTGAAGATGACAAGATGGATGCTTATAAAGATAAAGTTTGTTTACAATACACAAAACACAAAATATATTGAGGCTAAAGGACAAAATTCTGGTTTTCATCTTTGAGATACATGTATTTTGTCTTAATGTATTTGCAAGTCATTTCTGATAAGGGAATCAAAACCAGGATTTCTTTGGAAAGGACTAAAAGATGCCACATGAAGGAGGTTGTTATGTGTATTAAGGAATTCATTGAAGCAAACTAAAGCAAAACAATATTCAAGTAAATCTATAAGATTGAAAAACATTTCAAATAAACTCAATCACCAACACAAGTCACGAGGGTGCCTTTGGACACCTCTGTCTATTTCAATGTAGACGCTTCTGGATGCCTTTGAATAATTTAGTGCACCTTCGCTTTAAGAGATTATGAAGTTAATGGTTTTTCGTTTTTGAGAAAAGTACAAAGCAAGTGCTTAATACATAATAACATGACATGCCTATATCATATATGACATGTGTATTTTCAACCAAAACTTAAAGAGATTTACCGCTTTCCAACAGTATCTGACCATGAGAGCTCGCCCCATATGTATCACCACACCCACAACAATGAGTATACCAAAATCTAGCAGTATAACCTTGAACACTTCCTCTCCTACATCATTCTCCCAACAACAGACAGTCTGAAAGTCAAAAACAAGTATTTCAGTGGTACATTGTATTTCAAAACTGAAAAGGGAAAAAGACTGCAGATGTGCCAGAAAGGAATACTTGTGGGAGATGGCACTTTGTACTTAATCATGTACAATATAGAACAGAATATATTGAAGCAAATGCTGGATGTCAGCATTTTCTTCTTTTGTCTAGATGTTTTCCAAAAACGTTTGCTTCAATGTTATTTGCTGCTTTAAAACATATTTCAAAACATATCATTGTTTGGAAAAAGACATAACCTTTCATTGCAAAAAAAGTAAGCAGATGGTATCAAAGAGGCACAATTTCTCAAACATTATTCCAAAAGTAGCATAGTGATGTTCTTACCATATTGTAAGCTGTGTCCTGTATGGTATTACAGTTTTTGTTCTCTGTCACTTTATACAAACTCAGTACAAACACCAGTAAACTAGCTATGTAAAATATTGTGGTTCTGAAAAATAAAGAAATATTACAGTAAAGTAAGAAAGGATGGGGACCACAAAATGAATCTTGATAAAGGAAGATTTTATAAATTTGGACCTGCCAAGAAATCGGCTGTTTTGAAAAAGGTTGAAATTCAGTTTGACTCCATGAAATGTATTATCTTCTTGTATGTTGTGAGCAGCACTGGGCTTTCATACAAATACATCAACATTTTTGTTTAAAGTCTTATTTGCCCATTTACTATAACATGTTTAGTTTATCAAGGTTAACTAAGGACATCTGTATTAGTAATGACCATACTGTGGCAAAGATTTCTAAAAACGCTCAACTATCAGACAAAATGAAGATGCCCTAGGCTAATACAATACAAATGTACCTTGCTAAAGTAAACTTTGTTTCTGTTCTTGGTCGCCATCCCTCCAGTTTGACCAACTGTTGAAATATTGGTGGTACAATGAACTTTAACCCAGCAACTACAGCTGTCAACTGAAACATTTATACATGTACATGACATTGGTTACCCCCATGGGATCGGGGAAAAAGATCAGATGGAGTTTCAGATGAAAATGGGTCCTGATCACCCTTTGCTTTGATAAAATACAGCCTGATTGGTTACTATTATTCTTCTCAACAGTTGCTACAGGTAGCCAAAAAGCTATAAGAGAACAGCATGGACCTTGATGTTTTTTGAAAGATGAAAAAATTATGTGACTGAATAAATATTTACTTAAATAAAGGTGGTATAGATGATAAATTCAACAAATTTCTGTTACCTCTGTGGTCTAGTCAATTATTGATCTAACAGAATGCAAAGAGCTCGCTCAAGTGTTTTTCTATCTTATAATGAATCAAATTCAACCACATTTATCTGTAGTTCTGCTGCATTCATGCATCTAGAGTGGCTTCATGACAGAACATGGGTGTATCCACACATTCCAAAATGGTAATGTTTTAGGATGGTGTAACTCAAACTCTACTGCAGACCACAAAATGGATGTTAAAAGTGATTGAGTGTTTGTGCTAGATAGCTTGGAAAATATTGAGGCAAAAGGAGAAAATGCTGATGATCAGTATTTTCTTCTTTAGCCTCAATGTTTTCCAAATTGTTAATAACAATTGAGTTTTTGTGCAATATACCGTAGCTAGGAAAATATTGAGGCAAAAGAAGAAAATACTGATGATCAGTATTTTCTTCTTTTGCCTCAATGTTTTCCGATTGTTTTCTAATAGGAATGATAAAAGTAGGTCTCGTTTGGTAAAGGGAGAAATAAATCAACCTGATATTTCGTGAAGAGTTCCTGTAATGACTGGGCTGCTGTGTCAGGGAGTATGTCCTTGTTAGCTACAGTATAGATCAGATACCCACTCCCAAATAGTATACAGAGTACTACCACATTGCTGATGAAGCGACCTAGGTAACAGGTTATCCTGAAACGTTCATATAATACAATACAGTATGTCCTTGTTGGCTACAGTATAGATCAGATACCCACTCCCAAATAGTATACAGAGTACTACCACATTGCTGATGAAGCGACCTAGGTAACAGGTTATCCTGAAACATTCATATAATACAATACAGTATGTCCTTGTTAGCTACAGTAAAGATCAGATACCCACTCCCAAATAGTATACAGAGTACTACCACATTACTGATGAAGCGACCTAGGTAACAGGTTATCCTGAAACATTCATATAATACAATACAGTATGTCCTTGTTAGCTACAGTATAGATTAGATACCCACTCCCAAATAGTATACAGAGTACTACCACATTGCTGATGAAGCGACCTAGGTAACAAATTATCCTGCAATGTACCGGTAGTCAAGTTTCTGTCAATTTTGAACAGGTCAATAATTTGGATGAATTGAATTGGCATATCCATGCATATAACAACTTGAAAATACAGTCAAAACTGTGTTAGCGGCCACCTGTGTATAGCAGCCAAACTGTCGTATACAGCAAGTCCAGGTCCTCCCATGCAATTTTACTCTTTAAAGTAACTGTGTATAACAATATACTGTCTAATGTGGTCAGTGGCCAGCTTTAATTGTCCCAATTGCTCTTTACCTATATCCCTTTAAGCAACCATGCGCAACTAATTGGTGGCAGGCAATGTGTGAAATATTGATAATACATCTGGCAATTTGCCTAATCATGTGCATAAACCATGAAAAGGTGTGATAAACAGTTAAATGTCATATAAAAGTGTACCGTTTTTACTTTTCAACACTTGCCTTTTCTGCATATTGACAGGGTCAATCATAAAAGTAGACATTTACAACCAGCCTTTAGAATATTCTATTTTGTGTTAAGCAGCCAACTGTCGTATGTGGCCAGTTTTGGTGTGTCCCTTGGCTGGCTGCATACGACAGTTTTGACTGTATAGATCTATTTTCAAAACAGTGTGTGACAACTGACACCTTTAGTTGAAAATTTTCAAGAATTTCCAACTGTATCCGATCACAAATTGATTATAATTACCTTAAGCTTCATTAGTTGAGCATCTTGATGAAACATTTTGGAAACAGGGTCAGGGGCGGAACATGCAAAAGGAGAGGGGTTTGTTTCTCTAGTATTACTCATATCACTGAAATTCTGGGAATCCCCTCTCGATCCGCCACTGATGTTCATTATTTCTACTGCACTATACCTGTGAACAGTATTTTCCTACATCATTAAAGTTCAACTTACCTTGTACAAGTTGTAACTTGAACAGTGTCTTTTTCCTCTCTGATTAATTCCTATTGGAACAAACAATTTGGTAAGTTTAAAGTATTTATCAACTTATATTTGATAATACTACTTCACAAAATGAAAGTGCTACAAGCACTGTAAATTGGGCTACTTTCAATGCTTGTGTCGAATAATGTTCCATAATTCTTACTAAAAGAGCAACCAGTGATGTGTTTTGTTTTCAAAAACAATTGTACTAACTATGAAACACAATAAAAGCAATATAAATGAAAACTATAGGACAAAAACAGTAAACCATGACCTACATAAAAACCTGGAATTCCAACAAAAAGGAAGTAGGGTTCATCCACTACACTATCCAAACAATAGAATAAGTATCAAACAAATTCTCTATAATAGAATAGACTGGTGTACATAGCTGAGAACAGTTACACAAGTTGGTTGAAATTGAGTAAAGTAAGATTCATCCATACTTGTCCTTTGAATGGTAAAAAAATCACTTATTATGCATATTTTTCCAACAAACAGGCTGCATATCATACACAGTTTGTAAGCATATTAAAAGCTGTGGAAAATCTGACCTTTAAGTCTGTCCTAAGTGAGGTTCTGTGGTCTAACACCCCTTGTCTGCTGGTTATAGAGTAGTCCCAGGTACAAAATGTCCGCCATGCAAATCTGTATTCACTTCCCTTCTCTGTCAACAGTTTACTCTTCTTGTAACGTACAATCATTCTGTCAAAAATATTTTTATAAAAAGTTGAAAAAGTATTGGAGTGGCTAAAACTTTTCTAATAGATGCTGGATAATAAATACGTATTTTTGAAAAAATACATAAATTATGAATTTCAAATACCAATAAAACACGTCTGTTCTTAATTACGATTTTGAACTTGATATATAACCTTGGTATCTTGATTGTATCACATATGAGACTGAAAACTTTTATTAATTGTAATTTCAATGATTTACAACTCCTTGTATTCATTTGAACCCCTCGAACCCCCTCGGACCCGCCACTGACTTCCTGATTGCAAGGCTGTCGCTCTACCTCTCCACAAAGAACACCCGAGTCATTTGTGTATGTGAAGCAAATAGTCCGAGAGCCAGCACTAGGTTTAATCATGTTATCGAGGCCAAAAGGTTTGAAGGTGTATTCTTATGTAAAAAAGAGTACTGAATTCAAAAATCGAAGTCTTACAAAAATCCGCTGGTAGAGAAATGTGCTATGCGCGTCTGAAAACCCTTAACCCTATAAAATTGTTCATTTAAATTTTCAAAACGCTTTTAGTCATATCTTGATTGAATATTGACCTACTGATGTCAGAATGGTATCAAATGAAAGCTTATGACTTGCTCTTTCATTTGCAGTTATTTTATGCAAATTAGCTCATTTGCATATTTATGAATATTAATGAATTTCCTTAAAAATCTGATTTTTGGGCGAAAATTTGGTAAATAGGCCTACTTTCCAAAACAAGGTGGTTTTGTTGAAGGGAAATGTTGCAAACATGGTTTATGTTAAAGAACATTATGTAAGAAACATTCAAAGCAATTTTTGCACTCTGGTGCTGATGGCTTTTGGTCGTAACCCTTGTCTAAACCCTTAACCCTATAAAATTGTTCATTTAAATTTTCAAAACGCTTTTGGTCATATCTTGATTGAATATTGACCAACCGATTTCAGAATGGTATCAAATGAAAGCTTATGACTTGCTCTTTTATTTGCAGTTATTTTATGCAAATTAGTTTATTTGCATATTCATGAATATTAATGAATTTCCTTTAAATTTGGATTTTTTGAGAAAAATTGGCAAATACTTTCCAAAACAAGGTCGTTTTGTTGAAGGGAAATGTTGCAAACATGGTTTGTGTTAAAGAACATTATATAAGAAATATTTTAAGCAATTTTTGCACTCTGACGGTCACGGCTTTTGGTCGTAACCTTTATCTAAACCCTTAACCTAATGAAATTGTTCATTATATTTTAAAAACGCTTTTGGTCATATCCTGATTGAATATTGACCTACTGATGTCAGAATGGTATCAAATGAAAGCTTACGACTTGCTTTGTCATTTGCATTTATTTTATGCAAATTGTCTCATTTGCATATTCATGAATATTAATGAATTTCCTTGAAAATGTGATTTTTATGGCAAAAATTTGGTTAGATACTTTCTAAAACAAGGCCTTTTTAGGGGGAATATTGTAAACACTATCTATTGTAAAATAATGATAATAAGGTAATATAAAAATACTGATAGCAATACATGAAATTAGAACATTCTTGAAATGGATGTAACGCTGTTTGTTTTTTTTTATCTATTTAGCAAACACTTTATAAATCCAATAAAATAACATTGACCACTGTATGTACTGGTATCAACATCATTGGTGCAGAAAAAACATCTTGTAGGAAATGAAATATAGTTTAACGTTATATCAGTTAGATAAAAGCATGTATAATATTAAAATGGAATACTGTATGTGTAGATATTTTCGCGGAGCGAAATTTTCGCGGAATGGCCCCATTTTCGGGTTTTACTAATATTCGCACAACTTTGAATTCGCGGAGAGACGAAATAAGAATTCTTAATTTCGCGCACAGCAAAATGAAAGTAAGTGAATGGGAAAAATTCGCTCTTATTTTCAGCTTTCACTCCGGAATAAACTAGATTAATGAATATTGCTTTACTATAACTGATTATTTTCTTTATGCATTCTAGTAAAGGGTTTGCTATTTCAAACGAACAATGTCAAACAATGCACTGTCCGATTAAGTGTTAAATGGTTAGCATGATATTCACACATTTATTGTTCAATTAGTCTTAATCTCTTGTCACCTTGTTCATTAATCAAGACAATGCAATATTTACACATGTAAACTGACGGTATATTCGGGTATTGTTAATAATAAACATACATTTGGCACTTACGTGAAAATTAAACTATTAATGAAAAATTGGGAGTACAAATATTTGCGCAATCATGAATTCGCGGTACGATGGTCTCCCGCGAATATAGCGAAAATTAGGAGCCCGCGAATATTTCTACACATACAGTACTTCACTATTAAAGAAAAACGAACATGGTTGCCTTAACTATTGTCTATGTAACTGTTGCTATTTGTCCTAAGATCACAGAAACTTTCTTATGTTCCTAGCCCTCACAACGGAGACGTAGCGCATAGGCCAGTCACTTTAGCATTTAGGGTACCACTAATTCTAACAGAAATAATTTTGTAACTGAACGAAAGTATTTTATATCATGATCAACATATCAAAAGTCCTCAGAGCAAATCTGGGGGGAAATGGTGTTAAATCACCCTAAAAGATGCCTTGATATAATCGTAAAACACTGGTCCATTCTAACCACCATACATTTTCTCGATTACCACATGCTTCTCTTGTACGCTGTACTTGTCACATATTATTTCTAATTTGATTGAATTTTATATTAAAACTGAAAAAATGTATTCGTTATATAAAAAAATAAAAGGATAAATATAACAAATAAGTAAAAATAATTTAGCTTTAAATAGAATTATCTGCGATCGAATTTTAAAAGTACGGAAGCTCAGTGTGACTCTAATATTATTAGAGCAACGTCGGGTTATTTCGACCATCGGGAATTATCGACCATTTACTGTTTTGATTACCATTTCCTTCATATGATCTCATTAGATTTCATTATAACTTAAAAATCCGACACAGTAGATCTTTACCAAGTATTATGTCTACATTTCTACCCAAAATCAGGCGTTCTTCAAGAAATTTTAACCATTCATTGCAAGAGGCACATGAACATTGTTTACAAAATGGCCGTCTTATCCGATGAGTTAAGAGCTATGTTCATTGAAGAAATGGATTTTTATGACATAGCGCTTTGTATTTTTCCATTTTATTTATCAAAACAAGTGCCAAATTGAATTTCTCACCTCTTTAACTTTGTCTGATGACTGTATAAGCTGTCTGACGTAAGATACATGGGTGGTCGGTAACTGCCACAAACATTTACGGAGTGCGGGTGTTACCGACCAAAGAAGTGCCCTTCTTCCTGTAACTATGTTCAGAGGTCGGTAACACACACAATTGAAAGGCATTTTTTGAATATGGCTGACAGTCTATGATGTTAGATCAAAAGTCAACACAATTCATCTTCCACATGGTTTGAACCTCCAATGGTCGATAACACCCCACACTCTTCTGATCAGTCATTGTTGTTAAGATTATTACTAAACGACCTCCCTAGAAGTAATCAATCATTTGTAAAAGCAATGACCTCTGCATAGAGATGACGGATCGTACACCCGTATATCAACTTTCAAACTATAAATAACATTTTGGGTAAGTGGTCGATAACTGCCACACTGGTCGATAATAGACTGCTCAAGGTCATATTATAAAAACGTTGGTACTTAATTACATTTCAAAGATATATGGTCGGTAACACACGCAATCGAAAGCCAATATTTGAATCTCGGTGACAGTCAACGATGTTAGGAGGACAGTCAGCCGGTTTCACCCGTAACATGATTTGAACCTTAAGTGGTCGATAATACCCGACGTTGCTCTACATCCGTCAGATATAGATCATTCAAATCGGAATTACACAATTTGCAAGAAAATCATCTTTTACTCGCCCCCAACCACTTGGATTGAAGTCCACACATGTTTTTTTGTTATTATACGCCCAAAGGGTCGTATTATGTTATGGCCTGGTCGTCCGTCTGTCCGTCTGCCTGTCAGTCCGTCCATTATCAATTTCTTGTGTGCGCAACTTCTCCTACAGTTTTGATCAGAATTTGATCAAACTTGCCATACTGAATTTCTATGGTATCTAGTTGTGCACACTGCTAACGGAATTCAGATAACTCTTTTCGTTCTTGAATTATCTGCCCTTGAATAAAAAATGCCCATAAAAATGCCCATTTTATTGTGTGCGCAATTCCTCCTACAGTTTTGATGAGAATTTTATCAAACTATCTATAATGAATTTCTACGGTGTCTAGTTGTACACAATGCTCATGGAATTTAAATAACTGTTTTCGTTTCTGAATTATCTTCCCTTGAATTAAAGAAAAAATGCCCATTTTCTCAAAAATGCCCATTTTCTCGTGTGCGCAACTCCTACAGTTTCAACCCGAATTCAATCAAACTAGCCACAATGAATCTCCATGGTGTCAAGTTTTACACACCGCTCACGGAATTTAGATAACTGTTTTTGTTTCTGAATAATCTGCCCTAGAATTTAAGGAAACTAGAGACAACGAATCTATTGTGTCTGTGAAAAAGGACGGGGAAAGTATTGCATTTGCAATTTCGTAACGCGGAGATAATCGAATTTCACTTCAATAGAGAGCATCCATCAACTTTTAGTCGACGAACTATAATACTTGCGACAACTAAAAAATTAGCTAATTTTTACCCTGTTTGTATGGCGTAGAACGCGAAATAGAAGGTGCATTAATGACGTCATCAATAATGGACGAAATAACGTCAAATGCATTTAAAATGACACTAATGAATTGTTGTTACAACATAACAACAAGCTGGGCAACTAAGCGGCGTATCGCGATTCCAAAAAAATCGGATTAAATCCGCGAAGATGGGCATCCGGTTTCTAAATAATATTCACAATTAGAGACATGTATGACTGTTTGGTGATCCCATGTCTTCAAACTTCTTCTTGAAGCTGTTCACCTGATTCTTACTGATTAGCTATTTACGTTTATGTGCATTCTTCATTTGAGTAATTACATAATTTTCTGACATTTTCCCTTGATAAAGCCAATTTTGAAAAAAAAAATTATACGATAAGAAGACGTCAACAATGGCGTAGTAATGACGTGTTCCAGCATATTATACAATTTAAGTATGTTGCACAAAATTGCATTATCATATCTAAGAATTGATTTTTAAATTCTGTATGAATGAAATACCACAGGCCTACATGTTCTTATTTCATTTGAAAGCTTAACACGCCTTATGAAATACCCTTATAACAAAGCAGTTCTAGTATTTAGGTAATGTAGATCGTTAAACATTCATAAAGATCTACTATTTTTTCACACATAATCTTGAATTGTACTAAATAGAAAACATAACTTCATTTCTTTAATGACTTAAGGTTTACGAACTGAGAATGAAAACACCACTTTCTAGCCATACGAAATGCATCAAATTTCACACACATGTAAATACACTTCACACAAGTTGATTCACCAGGCCGGATTTCAAGATTATGCTACAAGAAGATAATAATTTACAAATATTGTTTTACTCTATTTTCATATGCAAGGGAGGTAATTTTGAACATTTTGGTCAAATATTTCCATAAGTATGCATTAATTCAAAATTCTAATCCATACAAAATGCTTATATTTGTATTTGGAAGGGAAATGTAGCACAGATTAGGAATTACTGGCACTTTTCAAATTTCATCTCTGGCTCTGCATTTCATTCTCAGTTCGTAAACCTTAAATTAATTATATAGTGATTTGTTTTATGGACCGGTGACCTTATCTAAGACAATGTCATGATTGGTTGATTGTATAACAAGAAAACAAAGTTCAATCAGCAATGAATAGCAGTCGTTGATTTGACGTCTCTAAAGAGAACCGACTCTTAAAAAATGAAGAAAGTGCTGACAATCAGATTTTTCTCCTTTTGCATCAATACGTTTTTCTCTTGCTATTTTTCTATAATGTATACAAATCCATTTTTTTTTCAAAGAATTTTTGTCGTCTACAGCAGCTTTCGAACTAGACGTCTAATATTTAGCTACAGCGAAGGGTTTAAAAGTATTTGGATAAGTTAACTTTAATACATGAGTGGGTGGGGAAATTTCGCTCGCAAATTCACTTTCCATATAAAATTCAAATAAAGAAAAATAGCAAATTCGATGTTTTTTACTCTATAAACCTCTTTTCAATTATCCGTAAAATATTCCATCCACAATAGCATACTTGGTTTCAAAAGACTGTTTTCTATGCCTACACCCCAAAACATACTTTTGGCTTGCTTTGAAGGGTGCCCCTAGTAAGATCGATTTTTTTTTCATATTTCCCCTCGAGTAACATTTGAGGACTTTTTTTCTAGAATGGGTAAATGGTTTTAGATTATAAAAATGTTGGTTTTGTTTCTGTTAGAATTAGTGGTGGGTTGGGCCTATTTTTCGGCTAAAGTGACTGGCCTAGCAATACAGATGGCCAGTCAAGTCCGGGGTTTTGTCATCCAAATATGGGTTATCATCCACATATTGTGGGAAGTCACTTAATATGGGTAATCATCCACTTGCTGTGGGAAGTCACTTAAATATGGATTATCATCCACTAATTGTGGGAGGTCAATTAATAAGGGTTATCATGCACTTGTATTGGAAAGTCACTAAATATGGGTAATCATCCACATCTTGTGGGAAGTCACTTGGTATGGGTAGTCATCCACTTATTGTGGGAAGTCAATGAAATATGGGTAACCATCCACTTGCTGTGGAAAGTCATTTAATATGGGTAGTCATCCACATATTTTGGGAAGTCACTTAATATGGGTAATTATCCACTTCTTGTTGGAAGTTACTGAGACAAATCTATATAAAAAAAAGAAAAACAAGCATAAAGAAATTGATTTTTTATGCAAACCAAATAGATTATATAAAAAAGAACTAACAAAGTATTTTGCACGTTTTCAAAATGACTGTCAATATTATGTCATCAGAATTGTTTGGTATATTATAGGTATACATATATATAAAGTATATATTGGTTTATGGAATGATGAATTTGGCATTCTGCTCAAAACAATTTTATTAAGAGGACCTCAATCATCATCCGAGTCATTAGCTGATGAATATACAGCGTCATCTAAATCTTCATCAACTATTGAATCATCGATGACACTTAAAACGTCATCTGGCATTTGTTCACCAGCAAACCAATTAATCATATACCGTCCGTCTTTCAAAATCCAGCCAAGTTCAACAGGATTCATGATTCTGTAGTGGTATTGGCCTATTTGCGTTCTTCCACATATGTGATATTAAAGCGGTTCTCAGTATTTTTGATGAAGTGTCGTTTTGGAAGGAGGCAAGACACTTGTGCCAGCTCCTTTTATCTTCGACAAAGGATGGGTTTCATCTTTTGGTGCATATTTGTCTATGAAAACGGCATAGCGAGCATCATCTACCTTTTGTAGTTGTGACTTCCCATACATACTGCATACAAAAGCCTCTAACGTGTCTTCTGCGGAAGCAAGTATTTCGCCAGTATTATCAAGTGTCTTAAAAACATTAATGAACAGGGCTGATTTTTGTACAATATCAACAGGACAAGATTTGCCTTTACGCAGAAAAGCAGATGTATAATCACATCCAGTGAAAGCATGTATAGCCGGTAAGGCAAGGTACATTTCTCTACCTAACTCACCAGACAAGTTTGTCACATCCACAAACCTACATGTGTTATTCTTGTCCAACCCAACATCCATCCACACAAACCCTTCAATGTTTTATGTATGGTAAAGCAATATTATGAGAACATCAGTATCTACACAGCGCACAACAACGTTGGGAAGCACAATTTGTTCATGTGCAGGACAATACGGGTATCAGCTTCTTCATGCTAACACTTTATGTATTTGATTTCTTCACGTGTCATTTGTCCGTCAAGTACTTTGTATCTGAAGCACGCCTCATCTAATCGGAAAGATAGCTCTGTTGTCTTTAGCAAATCAGCATACTCATTCTGGCACCATTCTTCTGCAAGGAATTGTAACAAAGATGTCCTAAATTATTCAGACTTCAAAGCCTGGTTAATGTATTTTGGCCTACGCTGTTCTGGTTCAGACATTTTTATCTCTCCCTCTACTGAACCACGGCCGCGGCCTTAGCGCAGTTGGTAGCGCATATGTCTCTCATTCGAGAGGTCCTGGGTTCGACACCCGGCCACGGCAAATACCCTTTCTGACAAAATTGTCACCCACCAATGGGTTTGAAATCTAACCTAAGTGGGCGAGCAGCTGGAGGCTCAGTAAGGGTGATGTGGTAGTACTGGTTTAAGAAACAACAGGAATCCATGGGTAGGTGTTCCAGCCACGGCGATATGACCCTGGCAGTTGAAAACGGCGTAAAACCCCAATAAACTCAATTTCTACTGAACCATGATAATCTCTAGTTAAATCTCTGATTGATGTGTGTTTGACATACGAAATCTACCCCATTCACAAGTCTGACAAGACGAGACAAGATCACATGTGCTACACCACCGAAAGTTGAGGGTAAATCAACAAGAGACTGTATGAGGAACATTCCATCTACATCTTTAGTGACTTCCCAATACAAGTGGATGATAACCGATATTTAGTGACTTCTCACAATATGTGATCCATGATAACCCATATTTAGTGACTTCCCACAGCAAGTGGATGATTACCCATATTTAGTGACTTCCCACAGCAAGTGGATGATTACCCATATTAAGTTACTTCCCACAGCAAGTGGATGATTACCCATATTTGGATTACAAAACCCCGGACTTGACTGGCCATCTGTATTGTTGCAACGTCTCTGTTGTGAAGGCTAGAAACGTAAGAAAGTTTCTGTGATCTTAGGACAAATAGCAACATAGACAATAGTTAAGGCAACCATGTTCGTTTTTCTTTAATAGTTAAGTATTCGATTTTAATATTATACATGCTTTTATCTAGCTTATATAACGTTAAACTATATTTCATTTCCTACAAGATGTTTTTTCTGCACCAATGATGTTGATACCAGTACATACAGTGTTCTATGATATTTTAGTGGATTTATAAAGACTTAGTGTTTGCTAAATAGATAAGAAACAAACAGCGTTACATCCATTTTAACAATTTTCTAATTTCATATATTGTTATCATTATTTTTATATTACCTTATCATTATTACTATAATTATCATTTTACAATATATAATATTTTCAATATTCCCCCTGAAAAAAGCCTTGTTTTATAAAGTATCTAACCAAATTTTTGCCATAAAAAATCACAATTTTAAGGTTATTCATCAATATTCATAAATATGCAAATAAGCTAATTTGCATAAAATAACTGCAAATGAAAAAGCAAGTTATAAGTTTTCACTTGATACCATTCTGACATCAGTAGGTCAATATTCAATTAAGATATGACCGAAACTGTTTTGAAAATTTAAATGAACAATTTTATAGGGTGAAGGGTTTAGATAAGGGTTACGACCAAAAGCCGTAACCACAAGAAAGCAAAAATTGCTTAAAAAGTTTCTTATACATTGTTCTTTAACACAAACCATGTTTGCAACATTTCCCTTCAACAAAACGACCTTGTTTTGGAAAGTATTCACCATTTTTTTTCGCAAAAAGATCAAAATTTTAAGGAAATTCATTAATATTCATGAATATGCAAATAAGCTAATTTGCATAAAATAACTTCAAATGAAAGAGCAAGTCATAAGCTTTCATTTGATACCATTCTGAAATCGGTAGGTCAATATTCAATCAAGATATGACCAAAAGCGTTTTGAAAATTCAAATGAACAATTTTATAGGGTGAAGGGTTTAGATAAGGGTTACGACCAAAAGCCGTAACCACCAGAGTGCAAAAATGGCTTAAAATATTTCTAATATGATGTTCTTTAACATAAACCATGTTTGCAACATTTCCCTTCAACAAAACCGCCTTGTTTTGGAAAGTATTTACCAAATTTTCGCCCAAAAATCAAATTTTAAGGAAATTCATTAATATTCATGAATATGCAAATGAGCTAATTTGCATAAAATAACTGCAAATGAAAGGGCAAGTCATAAGCTTTCATTTGATACCATTCTGACATCAGTAGGTCAATATCCAATCAAGATATGGCCAAAAGCGTTTGAAAATTTAAATGAACAATTTTAAAGGGTTAAGGGTTTTCAGACGCGCATAGCACATTTCTCTACCAGCGGATTTTTGTAAGACTTCGATTTTTGAATTTAGCACACCTTTTTACATAAGAATACACCTTCAAACCTTTTGGCCTCGATAACATGATTAAACCTAGTGCTGGCTCTCGGACTAAAAGGCATTATGCTTTTTGTAGTTACTATGAAACATTATATACTGTTTGACAAATATATATCGCTGCTTTTCAACAAAAACCTCATAACTGCAGCTTAAAATAAGCTACAGTTACAAGGTTTTTGTTAAAAAGTGACAATATGTAATACTTACAGAGCTATAATGTACACAAAACAGACGATATTGACAGACAGCCATGTTATAAAGTAAGCAGCGGGTAGATTATATGTAAAGTCCAAGTCATTTGTGTAGATACCATAGAACATTATACTGTCGGATAAATCACCCTGCAAAAAACCCGGATGATATGGTAAACACAATGTATGTTTGTAAAAGTCATGTTCCACTATTATCACTTTAAAAGGGAAAGTTGGCCATGTCATGATAGCATGGTTAAAATTGCCAGGTAATATTTGGTATATCAATGGACAACAGGCTAAATGAGCAAAGTGAAATAAATTCTGTCATTACTTCATTAAAGAGGGACATACTAGTGGGGACATCTCAGTTGGTCTAATCCCATTTGGTCTAAAATTCAAATTCCAATTTCGTCTAAAACTATTGGCCCTGGTATCAAAAACATGCATATGGATGAACTGTACCGACAAAGCATACACAAAAGAAATCCTGTATTTTACTGAATCATATCCGAAAATGTTACAAATGTACCAACCTTATGAAATAATTATTGTTTCAAATTCAAGTGGCAAGATATTTTGGTATCCAACAATATTTGTTTCTGTTATTTATGATGTATATTCAGAACTTTGGTGATCTGATAAGGGGGGTTTAGAATACAATACCAACTTACAAAGTGTCCACCAAAAGTCACATTAGATTTAAAGGTTCCGTCTATAATCTGTAAAACATATAAGGTAAGGTTTTGTCATCTTTTCCCAAAGAGGACCAGGTGTTCTTGTCTCAAATAGAAATAAAAGTGATTGAAAAACATTGAAGCAAAGGAAGAAATGCTGATAACCAGTATATTCTCCTTTTGTCTCAATATTTTCTAAGCTATAATGAACACAAATATTGCTTTTGTTAAGCATCTGTTTTATTGTCTGCAGGATCTTTCAAACTAAAAGTTTTAAGTTTTGCTCCACAAGTGTTATGTCCCTAACCAAGAAAGCATCAATGAAAAGCTTTGACAACCATGCTTTCATGTTTTGTCATATCATAGAACCATATCTTGTAGCAATGTCATGACCATGTCTTTCCCAAACAAGATCTGGTTTTGAGTTCACGGATAGAAAAGCTTTGGGAAAACATAGATGCAAATGATTTTCAGCATTTTTCTCATTTTGATTCAATATTTTATGTGCTAAATTGTACAAAAAATTTTAACACCAAAACATGGTATTTGTTGTTTGCAGCAGCTTATGATTTGGACCAACCTAGATTAACCCATTACCAAACAGCAAAATATTAGATTGGTCCAAATTCAAAGATGTTGCAGACAACAATTTCAAATGAACGTAATTCTAATCTATATTGATATTTTGCGTTAAAAAACATTGTGGGAAATGAAGAAATTGCTTGTTACAAGCAATTTCTTCATTTTCCACTATGTTTTCCAAGGCATTTATCTTGAGGAATATCAAAAGGCATCAATGTGTGGTAATGGGTTGAATAAAAGTTACCTTTGGTGCTGTAATGAGACCAGCCAATAGCAGAGCCACAATGAGGTTCATGTACACAATACTTCTTACAAACCGAAAATACGAGGCAACATTGCTGCCAAAATAAGCTGAAAATAAGCAAGGATAAAGATTTATAGAAAATTGGGGGGACGCAAACAGATTATCGAAATTATGGAAAACTAAGGTTACCTAATCTATCTGCAAATACTTAGCCTTTGAGTTTGACTATGATTAAGAAAAATTGAAATGGTAATGGTGAACAATAGTTGTAATGAAATCATTTTGAAATTCTTAAGTAGACCTTGTTATTGTATAATTATCTTTTCAAATACAAAACCAGAGAGACATACCCGTGGATCACTTTAACCCAATACCAAACAGCTGAGTTTTGAACTGTTCCAATTTGAAAGGTGATGAAAACGGCAATTTATGTTTATTGGGTTTTAAAATTCTTTGCATTTCTGGTTACTAAACATTTTGGAGCATGAAGAAATTGCTTGTCATAAGCAATTTCTTCATGTGCCAACTTGTTTTTCGAAGCATTTTCTTTAGGAGCGTCAAAAAGCGTCAGGGTGAGAAAATGGGTTAGTCAGTTCCAATATCTCACTAAATATATTAGATAAATAGGCCATAATCAGCATTTTCTTCTTGCTAATTAATTACTTCTATATTGACATCACTTGCGTTGATGTTTTTGTTTCTATTTTCAATTTCCAGCATTAAATGTTAGAGTGTTTGTCCAGATCTACCATAATCATTAGGAAACATGATTAATGAATAAGTAAGCACAAACCTGTAAGATTGGCTATTGTTTCTTCCCATAATGTGACAGCACTTGTGAAATCATTCAAACCTCTTTTCTGAAATGATAAATCTTGTTATGTCATATAAAAAGAAATCTAATGCCAGTTAATGCTAATGTAATGCCAGTAATAGAGCATTATGTCAGCATGTGCAGTCAGACAAGCTTAAATATCAATAGAAGGCAAAACCTTTACGTAGATAATCTTTCAGTTCGAAGATCAATCAACTTATTATTCTGGACATCAGTGGAAAACACCCTTCTGTAAGTTACTCATTCCAATTAACAATGACAGATCATTTAAGGTAAATTAGATAAACAAACAAGTTATTTTATTACGTTATACAGTAAGGAAGAAGCTTCTTTTTCTTTTTGTGCTCTCCTAAGATTTCATAGTCTGTGATGAGGGAAAAAACCAAGAACAAAACCTTTTCTATTTTGTTTGCTTTGCCTTTTTCATATCTTCTCTTTAAAAATCCTTCAGAGTGCAAGAGTCTGAAATTCAATGGAAATACATTTATGACCTTAATTATAATGCATAATATGAAATAGTATATAAGTATACTACATGGTAAGGTAACTGCTCAAGTCCTTTGTATGTGTTTGTTTGGAAAAAGATAACGTATTAAATAAGAACATATAATTTATTATTATATAACTTGAATCCTAAGTCACTCAAAGGAGAATAGCTTTCCATATTTTAAGCAATACAGCTAAATGAAAAACTCACTTGCATATTTCCAACTTTTGTCTCATCCTCAGGGGGAGAGAATTCAATTCTTGTAGCAGTTTTTCTATGTCCCTCTCCGTGCAGTTTTGTAACAACACCATGACATCTGCTTCAACATTGTAGTGTTTGTCTAACGCTGCATATTTTATACGAAACAGTAGCTCATCAACAGTCAGGTTGAAATAAGGAACAGCTGAAGATGTGGAGGGTCTGCTGGTCGCTGCTGAAATGGGAATTGTAAAGTAAGCCTTACATAAACAGCCATATTTAGAACTATTCCAAACTGTAAACTAGCAAAGTTTCATTCAAAGACAAAAAAAACATACACTTTGTTTCAAAGTTACACACTAGAAACACTTAAAGTGACATTTCAGAATTTATTACATATATTTTACCTTTATTCTATCTGAAAGAGCATATTTTCTTACAAAAATTCTGAAAATTTCAATCCAAAATATTGAACCGTTTACGAGAAATATATATTTTTGTGCTAAAATTCAACAAATTGTTGTGGACAACAGTTCAGATTTATATAGAATTTGTCATTTCTGTCTCAACTTTGGAGGCGTATTTGTCGCTTATAAATTACATCTTAAAAAAAACTGATAGCATTTCTATGCATTAGAATAAACAATCTTTGCATCAAGACACACTTTTAAACTAGAAAGACCTGAAGGTCTTGAGTCGCTCCACAGGCCTGAATTTCTTGTGGTTTACTATAAAAAATTTGACAAATTTATCTCAATGATTAAACTTGTACCGGTATATTTTTAAATTCTTGTGGTTCTTAGAGCAGAAACAAAGTAAAATACTGCAATGTGGTCAAAGAAACACTAGATTTCTCAAAACTTTTGGTTCTTAGAGCAAAAACAAAGTAAAAATTAAGAAGTAATCATGTGGTCAAAGCGAAAAGAAGGTAAATGATTGACCAATATTTTGGGGATTTTTAGAGTGATGATAAAGTTGAAAACTGTCATTATGCCAAATTCAAGGGCACATAATTCAGTATGTGAGTTTATAATCAAGCTGAAAATTAAACTCGAGCAAGATCTTATGGTCAGCATCATTCTGTCCAAATTTTGTCAGTATTTTACTATAAGTCTATATCCGTGGCCGCAAAATGGAAAAAGTGTCAAAAACTGAAATTTTGTCAATTTCAAGGGCACATAACTCAGGTTGTAGCAATGGCAATGGCAATGGCAATTTTGTCAAATTCAAGGGCACATAACTCATGATGTAAAATTCCAATCAAGCTGAAAATTACTCCAAGGTAGGATATTATGCTTACATATATTCTGTCCAAGTTTTGTCTTGATTGGTAAATATTTGTAGATTTCAGAGTAAAAATAAAGTCAAAACCAGCTATTTTTGACATTCAAGGGCAGATAATTCAGGTTATTCTGATTCAATCCAAATTCTTTGAAGGAATCTGAGAGAGGGTCACCCAAGGATCATTCCTTTGAAGTTTGGTTGAAATACATCCAATAGTTTCTGAGAAGAAGATTTTTAAAGAAAAAGTTTACGGACGCACGCACGCACAGACACACTGACGCACGACGGACACATCGCCATGACAATAGCCCGCTGGCCTGAAAGGCCAGTGGAGCTAAAAATGAAATAATGTGAAATGTCACTTTAATGTTTTCCCAAACCATACTTTATATCGGCGGATCCAGGATTTCTGTCATGGGGAGTTGGAACATACAAATAGGGTGTTTGTTTTCCCATTAATGCCCAATTGACCAAATTTCTGCATGAAAATGAAATAATCGGGCTTCAGAGGGGATTCGTTTGAACCCCCTCTGGATCTGCATCTGTTTTACATTCATGTACATCAGAGATTTTTTTTGCAAATCAACTAAGAAAAGGACAAAATGATGTAAACAATAATTCTATCCTTTTCTCCTCCATGTTTTCATGCAATGCTTTACTAAAAATCAGCTTTAAGCCTATTTTGTTATATTTTTAAAACTCCTTCTAAGTCTTATAATCACAATATTTTGTAGAGGGTTGAAGGTGGAATAATTTCCTACCTGCTCCATACCCCATCAGTAAGTAAGCATGGTCAGATGCGCCATCCTCTCTTTAAAATTTCTGTCTATTAACCCTTTCCTAAATGGCATTTAGACTGATCCATTTTTGATACAAGATAACAAGAGCTGTCCGAAGACAGCGCGCTCGACTTTCTAAGTTGCTTAGTATAAAGGGGACATAACTCCAAATATAGTGGAGCCAGGGTCATGGGCCCTGGTAGTAAGGTAGAGGGTGTGATGGTGAATAAGTATTCCAAGTTTGGGTAGAATCCCTTTGATAGTATGGAAGTTATTGATGTTTGAAAAAACTTTAACCTTTGTTGCAACGCCAACGCCGACGCCAATGCCTACGCAGACGCCCGGGTGACAGTATAAGCTCTCATTTTCTTCGAAAAGTCGAGCTAAAAATTAACGGTCGTTGATTAAGGCAGGATTTGTGTACAATATAGCATAGAAAATATTGAGGCAATAGAAGAAAATGCTGATTATCAGCATTTTCTTCTTTTGCCTCAATGTTTTCAAAAGCCTTTTTAGGTATGTCAAAACCAGGGCTTGTTTTGCAAAAGTTGGAATATGAAACTATGTATATTTTTTACCTGCACCATACCCCATCTGTAAGTAAGCATGGTCAGGTGCACCATCCTCTGTCTCTATCAAACAGTCTGTCTCCTGGGTAAAGCCAGACATTCTTGATCACAGACTTCAAAAGGGTTCTATTTCTCCTATCTCTTCACACAAGTTATCATATATTCACACAAACTAGTATAGCCAAATCACCCCCATTTTGTCCTCCATACAAATCCTTCAAAAATTTCAGCATATCATAACAAATTTGATCCACTGCTCAGAAACATGTACAGCCGATTGGATGTGTAGTCATATATATACCACAACTTTTTCCACTGTGTTTTCTTCTTTCTTTACACAATTTTCACAACAAACAATAATTTAAAAACAAAATCCTTTATAGTATGATAAATCTTTTGATACAATAGACAAAACACTCAATTGTGGGTCCATTTAAATTGAAGTATATGAACATTCCATAAAAAGGGACCTTCTAGGTAGTGTTATAAGTTTCAGCCCTTTTCAATCTCTACAGACTGTGTGTACCCTGACTGTGGTCACACTTTTTCTTTTTCTGAATCCGTTAATGTTCTATAATTGGGTCAGGATCTGGAGAAACGTCCCCTAAGGCTTTTGAGCCCAACATGAATCAAGATCAGCCTGCGTTTACACGCAGTCTGATCATGAACCATGTTGTTCTCTTATAACTTCTTGGTGACCTGCAACAACCAAAAGACAGCAGCATAGATCAGAAAGGTTTCTTTCAGACACAGTTTGAGCTGGAAACTTGATAACTACTAGTCTAAAATGCTATAAAGGACCTTTTTCCAGATCCTGGCTCATATGTTTATTGTCGAAATGTGATATCTGGTTGATCTCTTCTATGTCCAAACTTTGGTTTTATTGACTTTCTAGATGGTCCCTTTCTGAGTGTTAAGTCACATTTATCATGATAAAATAATTATCATTGAATTAAACCCTTTCCCAAACAAAACATGGTTTTGAATGTCCTGGAAGGAAAAGCTTGGAAAAACATTGAGGCAAAAGAAGGAAAATTAATGCATATAACCAGTATTTTCTCCTTTTTTCCTCAATATTTTATTAGCTAAATTGTACACAAATTCTATCCCTTTCGACATTCATTTTGTTTTCAATTGCATCTTTCGAACAGTAGTTATATAAAATTTTGCTGTTTGGGAAAGGCTTTTATACAGATAAAGTTATCTTTGTTTTTGATAAATCATAATTGTCAGTGAACATTTTCATCTTTCAACAATGTAAAGTTTTCATGATATTGGTTTTGATGTGTCTATAGGAAGAACACTTTGAAAAGAATTATGAGAAAAGGAGAAAAATTTATAACTTATAAACTTAAAATTAGCATTTCTCCTCTTCTTGTGAAGTTTTCATACTCTAATACTAGGAATTCTTTATACTGTGATTGGCAAACCAAAGTCATAAATCCTATGTTCGTTTGTATACGCCATTAACCCATTCCATCAGACTGACTCCTTTTGACTTCTCAAAAGATAAAGGCTTTGGAAAACATTGTGGAAAATGAAGATATTGCTTGTCACAAGCAATTTCTTCATTTCCCACAATGTTTTCTACCAAAAATGTCCTAAAGATTTTAAATTCCATTAACTTGAAATTGTTGTCTGCAACATCTTTGAATTTGGACCAGTCCAGAATTTGTCGTTTGGGCAAAGTAAAGTAAAGTAAAGGTGGTTTATAGTCTCAAATTTACGAACTGGGTCCATATTCGCATGACTTTCACACTTTCCTCCACAATCATTGACTGTTTGCTGTTTACAGTCGGCGCCTGCGGCAGCCACAGCAATTTGGCTTTCAACTCTCCCTTGTACCCATTTATACACCTGGGTGAAGAGGAGCAACATGGAGTAATTTTTTTGCTCAAAAAAATTCCTGTGACCTCGGCGGGATTTGAACCCGGGACCTCTAGATCCCGAAGCCCACGTCCTACCACTAGACCATGGCGCCCCACAAGGGTTCACTGCTGGTAATTGTCAGATAGGTACCTGGCTACAAAGTTTGTACTCCTTTCAGCCCTACTACAGTTGTCGCCACATCGTATGGCACATGTTTATGTTTTGTTTAACGTTCAATTACATTTGAACAAGATATAAACATTGTGCAATACGATGTGGCGACAACTGTAGGCAAGCGAACAAAAAAAACAAAACAAATAATTTAAATGTTATCCCTCCTTTATTTTCATTATGTACAAATTAATCTCAATTTCATTCTCAATGATTTATACATAAAACTTGGTAACAGGAGAAATTGCATTTACAACTCTTGTTCAGTCTTTTTAGGCCATTCCAAAAAGGTAAAGATCCGGACATTTTAACTCAAGAGCTGCTGCAGACAACAAAATAAATATTGGTTTGGACAAGATTCCTGCACAAAATAACAAAGAAATTATCAAGGCAAAAGGAGAAAATGGTGACTTATTTTCTACTTTTGCCCCTATGTCTTCCAAAACCATTCAACGAGATATGCCATAACCAGGTCTTATTTGGGAATGGGTTAAACACAAATACTCTTATCCTTTCGCAAAAATTACATTAAATTCCAGTTAGATAAAGCTTCAGAAGCAAATAGGGAGATAAGAACATTTTTCCTCTGCACTGATTTTGTTGTCTGTAACACCCTTATGTTTGGACAAGTGTTAAATTTTGTCTTTGGCATAATTTGTAGAAACTGATCTTATTCTGTCACTGTGATAGATCTACAACAATTTCAGAAAATCTTCTATAAGTTTGTAAACTCTTTCCCAAACAGCTAAATTTTAGGGTGGTCAAATTCAAAAACTGCCACAAATGGCAAAATGGAAGGTATTAAAGATATAATTTGTGTAAAATATGGCACAGAAAATATTGAGTCAAAAGGAGAAACTGCTGGTTATCAGCAGTTTCTTCTTTTGTTTCATTGTTTTCCCAAGCCTTTTTCTATTAGGGGCGTCAAAACCAGGTCTTGTTTGGGAAGGGGTTAATATGGGAAGAATTTGAATTGGATTTGAAGCAGAGAAGGTGGACAGATGTCACACATTAGATAGACAAGGTAGATTTTTGAAAGATCAGACGATGAAAAAGTTATTGAAGATCAACAAAAAAGTTTGGATGATCTTCAATATCTTTTCTATCTGTTGATTTTCCAAAAATCTACAATATCTATCTAATGCATGACATCTGTCCACCTTCTCTGCTTCAAACCGTATTCAATTTGGTCAAGTATTAACAAGAATATTGATGATTTTCTGAAATTTTGAGTCACTTGATTAACCACCATGTTCTATGCTGCCTGCTAAAGCCCAAAAGATTTTTCTAAGAAATAATTCATCATAAGACAGGAAAATTTTAGAATTTTCCAACTTCAAATATGTTGCAGACGACAATTTCAAGTGAATGAGTTTAAACATTTTTTTGTCTTTCTGGGTAGAATACATTGTGTGAAATAATAGAAATAGCTTGTCACAAGCAAATTCTTCATTTTTCACAAGGTTTTCCACAGCCTTTATCTTGTGGGGTGACAAAAATCGTCATTATATGTGAATGGGCTGAGGGTTGTTCAAACATTAAAATAACAAATCAACAAACAAAATCCATATTTTGATTTTATACAATTCAGGTCAACCTGAATACGTGTATAACAACAAAACTTGCCATCAGGCAAGTATCAAATGAAACAAAGTTGTATTCATGAAACACCAATGCACCCAAACATTAGTCAGTTTTTACAGGAAGTTTTCCAGTCAAGTTTCAGACACACAGACAGTGATACAACAATACAACCCCGATCTGTCAATACAGGGAAGTAAAAAGCAAATATATGTGACCCGTCACGCTAAAAGGGACCTTATTCGATCTCCAGAAATTCAAATTTGACAAACTTGTCAGACTCAGCACAGACCAACCAGATAATGTATGGGGAAAATGAAGATAAAATAAGATAGGGAAACATTACAGATTTCGAAAATTACATAAAAGTGAAAAGTGTCGGCCCTAGTCTGGCTGCGCGGACTGCGCAGACTGACTAGGGTCGATATTTTTCACACACCCGATAAGGTCCCTTTTAGCGTGACGGGTCACATATATACAAGAAATGTCCGTTTGCTCAGATTGAAAAATTGTTTTCTCTTTAAACCAATGAAAAAAGTTGTTCAAATGAAACTAACCAGCAGTCTAAATAACTTTCTGAATATTCATATTCAGAACTTGCTGAGCTATAAAACGGACCTTGTATATTTCTATATACTTTCTGTATTATGCAAAATTAATTTTTCTGGAAATATTATTGGCAAAAACCTCAATGGCACATAATAATACAGCACTTATAGCAGAGAAAAGAAATCTACTAGAAAACCCAAACATTCAATTTAGTTTTCTCTGAGATTCATAAGGATACAAACAAAAACAAACAAGAGCTGTCAGAGGACAGCAAACTATCAAGTGTGGGAAAGTGAAGTCTGAAAAGGGTTTAAATTCCACTAAATTAACCCTATCCCAAACAACAAGATAGTAGGATGGTCTAATTCAAAAGCTACTGCAGACAACAAAATGGATGCTAATACTTGTAGGATTTTTTGTATAAAATAGCCAAGATCAGCAATTTCTTCTTTTGCCTCAATTTTTCCAAGGCTTATTTTGTTAGTGACGTCAAAACCAGGTCTTGTTTTCGAAAGGGTTAAAATACAGAGTAACAAATCTCTGTCTAGAAGCTGATATAATGATCACAAAGCATGTGCAAACTCAGAGCAATAGCACCAGTAGAAATAGAGATATGACACTAGCATGTGAAACCTTAACCAAATACCAAACGACAAAATTTTGTACTTGTCCATATTCAAAGATGCTGCAGACGACAATATGAATTGAGTGAAATTTTGCATTCTTTAATCTTTCTGAGCAGAAAAAATTGTGGGAAATGAAGAAATTGCTTGTTACAAGCCATTTCTTCATTTTCCACAATGTTTTCCAAGGTCATTGTCTTGTGGGGTGTCAAAAGGCATCCCTGAATATTAATGGATTAACCAAAGTATTACACCACAACAGACACCCAAGTGACTGGAATAGGCCCGCTATTCTAGGAATAGTCGTGCTAAAAATACAAATGACAAAATAACAAAAGTTGCAATATAACCCGCCTTCATGGAAGATTATCACAATAAAATAGGTCAGACCGTCACAAGGTCATGGTGGTAAAAGAAGTCATGGCAGGAGTTTTTCCAAGTGTAAATATCCAGCCTCTTTCTCTTCTGGTTGTTAAGATATAGAACAAATGAAAATTTTAGTAAAAATGGTCAAACTGAAAGTCGAAAGGCCAATATTATCCTAAATATAATGTCTCGGTAGTAGGTCTCCATGTGTGCAATAACTAGTATCACTTAAATTATTCATGAGTTATAGACATGGTTGAAGTGTTTGTCTATGCAACCATTCCTGGCAACACTAGGGCTGTGACATAAGCTACTATGATATACAGTCCTGAATTGCTAACAATGAAAACAATGTAACATTTTCTCAGTTTCTGATTTCTAGATTACAGTATATGACCCAAATAACAATTAAATAGAAAATTGCAACGGTTTGTAATGAACCATTAGCCTTTCCCAAACAACAAAATTTTTGGCTGCTTAAATTTGAAAGTTGTTGCAGACAACAAAACAAATGTTTAAAATAATATGGTACTTGTGTATATCTTAACACATAAATAATTAAAGTATTTTCTCTTTTCCTTCAATGCTTCTGACATTATATCATTATAGGATTGTCAAAACCTGGTGTAAATGTTTGAGAAAGGATTACTTCATTTGCAATTAACAAACATGTTTCAAATGTAACAATCATTAAAATGATACAAAAAGTAACAAGAAATCTATCACTAAAGGTGACGAAATACCCCCCCCCCCCCGGCTCTACATTTATCCGGACAAGCCATTTTGTCAAGAACCAAGGGCAATAACTCACAAAATAAGCAAGGCAGAGTTGTGCTCCTTACATACTGCACTTCTCCTAAGTGATATCTATCTACTCATGAAGTTTCATGATCATAGCTACTATACTTTCAGAGACATGTCCTGGACAAGTATTTTGTACGCAGATGACAGACAGATGGACAGACAGCTGATTCCAGTATACCCCTAAAGCATTTGTTTTGCAGGGGTATTATGAGTTTATTTAAATAAATGGAAATTTAAAACAAAGGAAAATAACACAGATATTACCGGAGCAATAAGAATTTTTGAAGCTTTCAAAATGGAGTCAATGTTTTGAAAAAAATTACAGAAAATACATTTCACAAGCTAAATATCAGGTAACAAATGTTGCCCTATTTTTCCAAACTTAACAAAACTGCTTCAACATGTTGCCTTATTTTCAGAATCTTAACAAACAATTCATTATCAAACAATTAGAGAAAATGAACATTTTTCAATCGCATAATTTCCATATTTCTAGTAGGGTTATATGGTTTTTCATGGGGAAATTTGCCATCAATTATTGAACAACTCAACGCAACCATAATATTCTAAAATCAGATTTGGTCACTAATTTTCTCCTTTTGACTCAATAGTTTCCATCCTATCACAGAGCTTCAATATTCTTACTGAAACGTCAATGACTTTGGATAGGTTTAAGTATTGTTGTTTGGAAAATTCTTGACCTGCATTGTTTTAATCTGTCTGTATGACACAACTTTAGGACAGTTACAAGCTTCTGGCCCACATACGTATTTCTCTATTGTGATACCAATGGTTTCAAGTGACATTTTTAGTGACAGAGTTACATCTCTAATTGAGATGATCATCTGCACTGTTTAATTCTGTCTATGACACAATATAAGGACAGATTTTTGTGACAGAGTTACATTTCTCAATGTGCTGATCATCTGCGTTGTTTAATTCTGTCTATAATATGACACAACTTGAGGACAGGTCCAAGTTTCAGACCCATGTATTTCATCATCATATCACTGTTTAACAACATCAGCGCCTTCCCGTCTATCTCCTGCAACAAAAATTAACAAGAGCTGTCAGGGACACATTATGCTCCCCGAATAAGGCATTGTCACAAATAATGTATGACATTGACAGAAAAAGTTTCTTACTTCTCATTTTTATGAAAGGTAATATTCTAGATTACTAATCAAAAGTTGTGACCAATGTTTATTTGCTGCTGAGAGACGGAGAGCTAACATAAAGCTAACAAACATTAAGCCCCTTTTTCCATGATATATTTTTTATACACAAATTTCAAATAGTTTAAGGTCAAGGGCATCTGATTTACTACTCAAATATGAAATTTCTTCCTTTTCTTTGGATATTTACCAAAGCATAGATATGACATGGGCGCTTGAAAAGATGTCATTGTTTAGAAAGGGTCATTAAACAAGTTATGAATGCTTTTGCTGGATGAACATAATCCATGACAAAATTAGGCAGTGAATGTTTGTGTGTCACAGGGACTTCAGGTTTACAGACCCTTATTAAAAACACCACTTTCTAGCCATACAAAAATGCATCAAACTACACACACTTGTAAATACACTTCACAGAAGTTGATTCACCATGCCGGATTTCAATATTATGCTTCAAGAAAATAATTTACAAATATTATTTTGCTCTGCATTCATATGCAAGGGAGGTAATTTTGAACATTTATGTAAAATATTTCTATAAGTATGCAATTATTCAAAATTCTAAACTGTACAAAATGCTTATGTTTGTATTTGGAATGGAAATGAAGCACTATTTGGTAATTACTGGCACTTTTCAAATTTCCCATCTGGCTCTTTGGTGCTACTGAGGGGTTGCATACCTTAAGCAATATTATACTTTAACCTCTTCCAAGACAGCAAAAACCTAGGGTGGTCTCAATCGAAAGCTGATGCCAATGATGAAATGGATGTTGATAAAGAAATGATTTGTGTACAAAAGATCTCACAAAATATTGAAACAAAAGGAGACAAGAGCTGTCATAGGCGGATAATGCTCCCCTTATACGTATTTGTCAATATAATACGGTCTAGAACATCTCATTTATCACACAAGAATAAAATTTCAGAAATTCTGCCAATAAGATGAAGAGAAATTACAGAAAACTAATTTCTATTTTAAGGGCCCTTTTTCCTTGACGCAGCCTCAAACTAAGAAACTGAGTAAAAGATCTCTAGGAATTGTCCCAGGAAGTTCACATGCAAAGTTTCATTGAATTTAGTACAAGGGTTGATTAGATCTGGCTGTGGACAGACAAACAGAAGGACAGCCTGACGGAAGGACAGCGTGGCAACTATAATTATGCTCCCCTGAATTTTTTTCAGGGAGCATTAAATGCTGATTATCAGCATGTTCTTTTATTTCCTCAATGTTTTTCCAATCCCTTTGTTTAAGAGACGTCAAAACCAGGTTTTTGTTTGGAAAACGATTAAGATCAAACCTACATGTTTTTTAAACAACTCTGCATGAGGAGCGAGTGCGGGATCCGTATCACAAATATGTTTCATCACATCATCAATCGTCCATTCTAGCGGATCATTCGATCTGTGGAGCTGCGTATCATACGTAGTAGAACTGGCTTCTGCTTGATGTGTCGGGTCGTACGACCTCCGAACTTTTGTTGTCTTGGTTTGTCGGAGACTGTCAACAGACTCTGTGGACCATCGGCGTATCTTTTTGTGTTTTGTGCGACCATCACTGGACTGTTGACCTTCTGAATCTAAAATACATTGATATATTATCTAAACCAGAGCCACAAATAGCAGAGGGTAAAGACATTCTGACTTTGATTATTCAAATCAAAACACACTGTTGAAGGTATTTATTTGAATTGTCTCATCAAGGACGAATGACATAAACAATATCTTAATTGCTCAAAATTATTTCTTTCAAATTACTTTTCAAAAGAAATTTCTTCATATCCAATGATGTTTTATGCCAAAAAAACGATATATGTTTAATTCTACTCAATTGACAAGAGCTGTCCGAAGACAGCGCGCTCGACTTTCTAAGTTTCTTAGTATAAAGGGGGCATAACTCCAAATAGAGTGGTCCCAGGGTCATGGGCCCTGATAGTAAGGTAGAGGGTGTGATGGTGAATAAGTATACCAAGTTTGGGTTGAATCCCTTTGATAGTATGGAAGTTATTGATGTTTGAAAAAACTTTAACCTTGGTTGCAACGCCAACGCCAACGCCGACGCCCGGGTGACAGTATAAGCTCTCATTTTCTTCGAAAAGTCGAGCTAAAAATGTTGTCTGCATCATCTTTGAATTTTGATTATTTTAAATTTTTGCATTCTAATTATTGGGTAAACCAATCTGTGACCTACCAGATCTATTTATTTTGCTACATTTCAAGCAGACGCTGTTGAGTGGTTTGTTTGAAAACAAATTCTCGCAACATCCAAGATCCTCGCTCAGTTTCTGTATGAACGCCCACATCTCATCTGGACGATCAGCCGCTGTTACCCGCTTTGTGTACGTCTTTTGATTATGTGTTGCTGAAATGATAAGAGCTGGGATTTGCATTGTTTCCCTTACAGAATCTCAGACCACCATGTTTCTAGATTAACATGTGCCTAAAAGCAGTCTGATCAGGATCTATTCTGCTCTCTCACAGATGCTACAGGTCATAACTACGGAAAAGCATGTATCTTGATCATACCGCATGTATATGTAGGTTTATCTGGATCTTTGTGGCTCTCAAATGCACTAATGGCCTTTTTAAAGGTATAGTCTTTTCTACTAGTGATTGACACCATTCACCTCACTGCTTTGGGTTTTCAATTTGATAGCACAAGATTTACCGCTCCATCACTATCAATTTTGCAAATCAAGATTTTAGTGACATGGAAATAACAATTCAGCCTTGAGTTATGCATCAAATGTGTATACAGTCGAAACTGTGTTAGCAGCCACCTATGAATAGCAGCAAAATTGTTGCATACAGCCAATCCAGGTCCCCCCATGCAATTTTACTTATTAAAATAACTATGAGGAGCAATATACTGTCTAATGTGGTCAGCGGCCACCTTTAATTGTCCGAATTGCTCTTTATCTATATCCCCCTTAAGCAGCCATGCACAACTAATTGGTGGCAGGTAATGCATGAAATATTGATTATGATAATGCAACTGGCTAATCATGTGCATAAACCATGACAAAGAGTGATAAACAGATTTAACATGTCATTTAAAGTCATACCCTTTTTACTTTATAACACTTGCCTTTTCTTCATATTAATGGGGCCAGTCTTACAAGAAGACATTTACTTATACCATGGCCAATGGAAGTTATACACGCTTACAGATAATATAATCTGTCTTAAGCAGCCAACTGTCGTATGAGGCAAGATTTGGTCTGTCCCTTGACTGGCTGCATACAACAGTTTCGACTGTACAGTGTACTGCTTACCTGAGACCATGACCCTTCCATAGCCTTCTGGTATTAAGTTATAGACCACTTTCTCTGTACAAGCACAGTTTATACATCCCTTCAGTAGATCATGGAGCACTCTCATAATGCTGTCAGGCCCGTACTGGGAGGGCAACTGTAGAACTTTCTGTTGATTCAAATATGGACCACAACTACAACCATGGTTAATGTAGATACACACTGGGGGAGAAAACAGAATACAAGATTAGCAAATGTAAAGTACAAACTGTTCTTCTTCTCTTCCCAGTTAATATGTAGCCAGAAAGCATTATAGACTGGTCTAAATTGAAACAGAGGACAATTTCAGGTCTATAAAATTTAACATGCATTTGTCTTTCTGGATTTTCAACAAAAGCATTCAAAAGCCTTTAGCTTGTTGGGCATCAATCATCGTCATAATGTGGAAATGGGTTACATTCTTAATAAATGTTCAGTTTCAACACTATGGACCGTTATATTTCACAAGCTTTTTCTTGTGAGGGAGTCAAAATGCGTCACTGTGCAGAAATGGTTTAATACAAACCTGTTGTTGGACTAGGAGAGCTTGTATCTGGTTCTGTCACCGTGACAACTGGTTTGTGTTGATCCCACGGCGACGAAGGTCGTCTGGTTGAGTGACCTTGACTTGAGTGACCTTGACTAGAGGGTAAAGGTGAAGGACTTTTCTGTCTGGCTGAAGTAGAAGTTGTGTTGGATGGACTCGTGGCCGTGAGATTAGCAGCAGTGTCCTTGACCCGCGTTAACTTTTGACCTCCTCCTGTATGAAAATAGCAAAATCATTATACAGAGATATAGATAAGCAGACGTAATTATTCATATTTTTTTTAAAATGCAAAATATATTTCAATGTTCATCAAAACGTATATTGTGGGTGCTCATAAGAATTGTCTCTAGAAATTCCAATAGGTACACAAATAAATTGGCCTATCAACATATTTAACTCTTTCCCAAACAAGACTTAATTTTGACGTCCCTAATAGAAAAGGCTTGGGAAAACATTGAAACAAAAGAAGAAACTGCTGATAACCAGCAGTTTCTCCTTTTGTCTCAATATTTTCTGTGCCATATTATACACAAATCCTATCTTTAACAACATTCATTTTGTCACTTGTAGCAGTTTCTGAACCGGGTCACCCTAAAATTTTGACGTTTGGGAGAGGGTTACGCTGGACATAACCCACATTGCCTTACCTTTGCTGCCAGGTGGTTGTAAGGGATGACCATTATTGGCACACCAGCCTACAGGAAACAGATCCCGATCATCATATTTACACCAATAATCAAACGCCCCTCTCCAGCCGTCAAATCTGAAAGGCAGGAAACATGTCAATGCCGATACCTGGCCAATCCTGGCAACACTTTTTTAAACAATAATTTTGTCATCAACAGCAGCTTTTGCATTGGCTCAGTGCATCTTAAGTCGTCCACCCTTTTAGACTAATTGGTATGTTACCATATTATATGACAATTGAAAGTTAAAATGCTGTGGCACCTAAAGGCACAACATGTTAACAGTCAACTTGAAACTGGTGGCCCCTAAACTAGTTGTACATACCTGACATGTATTTGATCCCCACAAGCGGCCCCTACTGTGGCAGGACAAATCAACATGAGGTTCTTCCTATCTACTAGGGGCTGGATGGCCCCTAAACTAGTTGTACATACCTGACATGTATTGGATCCCCACTAACGGCCCCTACTGTTGCTGGACAGATCAGCATGGGGTTCTTCCTATCTACTAGGGGCTGGGTGGCCCCTAAACTAGTTGGACATACCTGATATGTATTGGATCCCCACTAACGGCCCCTACTGTGGCAGGACAAATCAACATGGGATTCATCCTATCTACTAGGGGCTGGATGGCCCCTAAACTAGTAGTACATACCTGACATGTATTTGATCCCCACTAACGGCCCCTACTGTTGCTGAACAAATCAACATGGGGTTCTTCCTATCTACTAGGGGCTGGATGGCCCCTAAACTAGTTGTACATACCTGACATGTATTTGATCCCCACTAACGGCCCCTACTGTGGCAGGACAGATCAACATGGGGTTCTTCCTATCTACTAGGGGCTGGTTGTTCCCTAAACTAGTTGTACATACCTGACATGTATTTGATCCCCACTAACGGCCCCTACTGTGGCAGGACAGATCAACATGGGGTTCTTCCTATCTACTAGGGGCTGGTTGTTCCCTAAACTAGTTGTACATACCTGACATGTATTGGATCCCCACTAACGGCCCCTACTGTGGCAGGACAGATCAACATGGGGTTCTTCCTATCTACTAGGGGCTGGTTGTTCCCTAAACTAGTTGTACATACCTGACATGTATTTGATCCCCACTAACGGCCCCTACTGTTGCTGGACAAATCAACATGGGGTTCTTCCTATCTACTAGGGGCTGGCTGGCCCCTAAACTAGTTGTACATACCTGACATGTATTTGATCCCCACTAACGGCCCCTACTGTTGCTGGACAAATCAACATGGGGTTCTTCCTATCTACTAGGGGCTGGATGGCCCCTAAACTAGTTGTACATACCTGACATGTATTGGATCCCCACTAACGGCCCCTACTGTGGCAGGACAGATCAACATGGGGTTCTTCCTATCTACTAGGGGCTGGGTGGCCCCTAAACTAGTTGTACATACCTGACATGTATTTGATCCCCACTAACGGCCCCTACTGTTGTTGGACAGATCAACATGGGGTTCTTCCTATCTACTAGGGGCTGGGTGGCCCCTAAACTAGTTGTACATACCTGACATGTATTTGATCCCCACTAACAGCCCCTACTGTAGCTGGACAGATCAACATGGGGTTCTTCCTATCCACAGCCTCTAACTTTTGTCCAACTTTAAACCCATTCTTACTCGGACTTGGGGGCTCCTACGACAGATAAAAGGTCAGCTGAATATCCATTACAAAATATTACAAAAACTTTTATCTGCTATATATATGTACAATAAGCTGAGATAACAAAGTAACAACATGACAAACAAGAGTTGTCCGCGGACAACGTAGCTCGCCTATACGAGAGCTTGTCACAAAAATAGCAATTTTTTAAAAGTAGGTCAAACTCCAAGGTCAAGGTCAAAAGGTCATGGTCCAAAATGAAAGGGCTTGTCGAGATGTATCTATGTATGAAATATCAAGGCTGTAACTCTAATAGTGCCTGAGATATAGGCCAGGTTAAAGTTTTTCAAAAGTAGGTAAAACTCCAATGTCAAGGTCACAAGGTCAAATGAAATGGTCCCAAATGAAAGGTCTTGTCGAGATGTATCTGTGTATGAAATATCAAGGCTGTACCTCTAATAGTGCCTAAGATATAGGCCAGGTTAAAGTTTTTCAAAAGTAGGTCAAACTCAAAGGTCAAGGTCACAAGGTCAAAGGTCATGGTCCCAAATGAAAGTTCTTGTTGAGATGTATCTATGTATGAAATATCAAGGCTGTATCTCTAATAATGCCTGAGATATAGACCAGGTTAAAGTTTTTCAAGTGAAGACGCGAGGGGACGGGACGCCAACACTAGGGCTTCGACATAAGCTCCCCGGACATAAAGTCCTGGCTCGCTAAAAATGATTTTCAACATGATGTGAAGAAGATATTTTAGTAATAAATTCAAATCAATTTCTTATTCTCACAATTGGTTAACCAAATAAATGAATTTTGCCAATTCAAAAAAAAATCATTTTCGGATACTTGTAAGAAATTGGACTTTCCAGAAAGAGATTAGGCCACCTATGAAAATTAATTTTAAGAATCAGATTCAGATGTCACCGTAAAATTGAAGACAAAGCTCATAATTCATCTTTAACTTTGGGAATTTTAGTGTCTGAATATTTCCCCCATATCCCTTCCCACGTGCACAGCTCCAGATAAAAGGGGTGATGACTTTTTAAACTGCAATAATTCTGTTATTGTTCCTCAAACCATATATTGTTGGTACTCATTTGTATCGTCTTGTCGAGACGATTCAAATGAGTACCCACAACATAGGGTTTGGAATTGAATTGACCCTTTCCCAAACAAGTTTTTCAAACTGGTTTTAACGTCCCTAGTAGAAAAGGCTTTGGAAAACATTGAAAAAAAAGAAGAAACTGCTGGCAATCAGCAGTTTCTCCTTTTGTCTCAATATTTTCTGTGCCAAAATATACACAAATCCTGTGTTTATCCACAACCATTTTGTTGTTTGCAGCGGCTCTCAAATTGGACCACCCTAAAATTCCGTTGTTTGGAATTGAATTAAGAAAGTTAGAATGTCTTCATCAACGCTTATCTGTAGCCCTGCCATGTGTGAATACTGACCGGTTTGAAGCAGCTGTCCGGAGCACATACAGCACCATTCAGTGTCTTCTGCATGAACGACGGCCATGAGGAGGGGTTCATCCGGAAACCTTAAATTGTAGAAATCAAAACAACTATTAAGTAGCAGTCCACCTAAGAATCATGCAAAAGGTGATTTATCCATAGTCACAGATTTACATCTAATGTGTCTTAATTAATGTATCTTTAGTCATGAAACACAAAAAATAACTCAAATTCGCTGAAAGTCTTACCGATGACATTGTTGTTAGGGGCCCTTAGCAACAAGGAAATTGCATTCCAATTTTGATAAAGAGGCATCAAATTTTGATCATATTTTTCAAGAATTTCTGTGCAATGTCATTGAAGAAAGTTTTTATTTTCAAGTAGTACAATATTTTAAGAATCTAAAAATCATGAAATAAAACGGTTGGTGTTATTTCACTTTGGTTACCATAGCAACCAATTCAATCAAAATTGACAATTTTGAAAATGCTGAAAATACAGCAGTTTACAGGATATTTTTTCCAAAAATCATGGGGCCGCACAACATAGTTGTCACTTGCAAAACTTTCTACCATTACTGGGCTAAAACATATCAAAAATAATCCACTGTAGCATATTACAGATTTTTCAGAAATTTCAGTTATTTATGGGAAGGGTTTACCAAATATCCACGATATTATTGCTCTTATGGTATAAATATTAAAGCATGTTTAGCCCTAAAAGACTAGATATGTTTACATCAGAACACTTATATGTCTTCAATCGCTGCTAGCAAAAATATTTTAATGTCTTTTCACAATTTTATGTTTAAGTTACCATGGGAACGGTTGCTAGGCAACAATATGGTGATGTAATTATCTCATTTTTCACAAACAATGGACAAATTAATGTTTTGCAACAATTAGTACATGTTTTCTAATGTTTTCATTGAAGTTAAATAATAATTACTGCATTTTCTTTAAAAAGGACAAAGAGAAACCTCTGCTTCAATCAATTATTCCATTTACTGTATTTAACCTTAGCAACAGTCGTAGCAACGAGCATATTAACAACCTGTCATACATGTCTACAAGAAATGCATAAGGAATTAAAATGAATTGTGAAGTTGTGATAATAGTCTAAATCTTGTTACGTAAGTCCCTAGTAACATACTCTTTAAGAAAATGCCTAGTCGCAAAAAATTATGGTGGCCATTTTGAATTTCAAAATGGCTGCCAGTAAGAAATGTAAAGGTAATGGTCCTGCTCTCTGACGACGTAGAAACCTGATTTAATTGATTTGAATTGTGTTAAAAGTCTAAATTTTGTTGCCTAAGTCCCTGTTAACATGTTTTGTTTTTTTTTGTTTTTTTTTTTTTTTTAAATGCCGAGACACATGATTGGTAAAAAATATGGAAGCCATTTTGAATTTTCAACATGGCTGCCATAAGAATAGGTAATGGTAATGCTCTCTGACGTTGTAGAAATACGATTTATATAATTTGAAATGTGATAAAAGTCTAAATCTTGTTGCATAAGTCCCTAAAACATGTTTTTAAAAAGAAAAATGCTGAGACACATGACTGGTAAAAATTATGGCGGCCACATTGATTTTCTAAATGGCCGCCAGTAAATAAATGATAACAGTCCTACTCTCTGACGACATAGAAACCTGATTTAATTAATTTGAATTATGATGAAAGACTAAATCTTGTTGCATAAATCCCTAATAACATACTATTTAAGAAAATGCTGAAACGCATACCTGTTTAAAATGATGGCTGCCATTTTGAATTTCAAAATGGCTGCCAGCAAGAAAAGGCTATAGTTCTGCTCTCTGACGACATAGAAACCTGATTTTATTCCTTTAAATAGTGATGAAAGGCTAAATCTTGTTGCTTAAGTCCCCAGTAACATACTTTTTAGGAAAATACCGAGACGAATGAACGGTTAGAATTATGGCAGCCATCTTAAATTTCATGATGGCCGCCAGTTAAGAAATAAAGATTCTGCTCTCTGACGACATAGAAACATGATTTAATTAATTTGAATTGTGATGAAACATGATTTAATTAATTTGAATTGTGATGAAAGTCTAAATACTTTTAAATGAGTCCATAGTAACATTCTTTTTAGAAAAATACCGAGTCTTAGAATTGATGAAAATTATGGCGGCCATCTTAAATTTCAAAATGGCCGCTAGTAAGAAGATGTAATGTTTCTACTCTCTGACGACGTAGAAACCTCATGTTAGTTAATTTGAATTGTGATGAAAGGCTAAATTTTGTTGCATACGTCCCTAATAACATATTTTTAAGGAAAATGCCGAAACGCATGCCTGGTAAAAAATTATGGTGGCCATATTGAGTTTCAAAATGGCTTCCAATGATAAAAGGTAATAGTTCTGCTCCCTGAAAACATCGAAACCTGATTTAACCCTTTCCCAAACAAGACCTTTTTTGACGTCTCTGTAAGAGAAGGCTTGGAAAAACATTGAGACAAAAGAAGAAACTGCTGATAACCAGCAGTTTTCTCCTTTTGTCTCAATATTTTTTATGCCATATTTAACACAAATCCTATCTTTGATAACATCCATTTTGTCGTTTGTTGCAGTTTTTGAAGTGGTTCACCCTAAAATTTTGTCGTTTGGAAAAGGGTTAATTAATTTGAATTGTGATGAAAGTCTAAATCCTGTTAGATTAGTCCCTAGTAACATACTTTTTTTCGAAAATTACCGAGTTTCGTAGTTGATAAAAATTATGGCGGCCACCTTGAATTTCAAAATGGCCGCCAGTAAAATAAAGATAACGGTTCTGCTCTCTGACGACATAGCAACCTAGTTTAATTGATTTAAATTGTGATGAAAGTTGAAATTATGGAACATGAATCCCTAGTAACATACTTTTTAGGGAAATACTGAAACACATGATTGGTTAATATTATGGTGGCCATCTTTAGTTCAAAATGGCCACCAGTAAGAAAAAGTAATCGTTCTACTGTCTGCCGACGTAGACACCTGATTTAAATTGATTTTGAATGTGATAAAAGTCTAAATCTTGTTTAATAAGCCCCTAAGAATATACTTTTTAAGAAAATGCTGAGACACATGCTTTGTAAAAATTAATGCCGCCATTTTGGAAATTCAAAATGGCTGTCATATAATACATCAGAAAATGAATTTGGAATATTATGTCTCTTTAAACGTAAACTCATCTGATAAAAACCAGATGTCGAATCTTATTTCCTTAGTAGCATCTGGCGGTCACCAGTTTAAGGTCATTTTAATGACCCTGGGAAATTCGAATCTATTTTAATCCTTTTCAATATATTCAAAACTTGTGTTATCCAACGCGTGCCTATGATTTAAAAATAGATTCCATATACTCTCGCGTTTAAGGTTCATGTAGTTCGTCCCTAATGAGATTCATGTGGCGTTGGAATTATTCAGGCAGTGGAACTTTCCAACGCTGAATGTTTACATCCGCGCCCGAATAGGCTAGGATACGTAACGTCAACGACGCTCGAAAAAAGCGGCTAATGTTTATGAATCTCTACCTTAACCGCTCAGGACTCGGATATTTCCGACTCGCTCTTGACATTGTAAACTATGGCGTACCTAATGGGTCAAAAGTCTATTTAGAGCGTGCACGCATAAAATATACGCGTCAATGCGTAAATTCTATGCGTCGACGCGTATATTTACGCGTCAACGCATAAAATTTACGCGAGCAGTTGAGAATTTATGCGTAGACGCGTGAATTTGCAACTGCTCGCGTAAATATACGCGTCGACCCGTATTTTATCTATTAACCAATCAGATCCTTCGTTTCATCCATCGATTTTATGGTATGTCACTATGAAGGGAAAGGTTGTTAACCGCCTCTCCAATTCGCCCGCTTCGGTTTCGCATTTTTTACTCCTGCTCACGTAAAATTTAACCGTCGACGCATATTTTTTCAACTGCTCGCGTAAATTGTATGTGTCGACATGTATATTTACGCATCGACGTATAAAATTTACGCGAGTAGTTGAAAATATATGCGTCGACGCGTATTTTTTATGCGTGCACGCTCTATAGGCCTATAGACTTTTGACCCGTCTAGTACGTCATAGTAAACATGACACAATACAGTACAGCTGAACTGCTTGCATTTTTTTTTGCCTACAACATTCGAACACCAAAAAAGTTCGGGTGGAAAATTGCTGTGATTTTCCATCACGACCGTAGCGTTTTTCCATTCTCAATCTCCGCTCTTCACTGGTGTTGTGCAGTTGGAATAGGCTTCATTTATATTATCATATGATCAGAACTCGGTAACAGAAAAACTTCAATTCCTCGGAATCTGCCCGGCTTTAGGCATTTTTTTCCACACTCTGTCACAGAAGCTCTTGTATATCGCCTCTGTTATGGGATCAAAAGAATAAAAAATAGTCCCATTTTAATAAGGAAGAATAAGGAAATAGTCCCATTTTAACTAGATTAATGCTTAAATTTGAGAGCACTTGTGATGCAAACAGAATAATAATTTCTTTCTCTAATGAAAAATACATGAGATGAAACAGTTACACAGTAACAAAGGATGTTATCCGTCGGTACACCACTATTTGTGGACTCTAGCCGAGGTAGAGCCTTGCAGAGATGATGTGTGAAGAGCAATGAACGATCACTTTGCTGGGAGAATGCAATTTTTCCCACATTGTAGGAAAATCTTTAGATTTTCTTTTATGGATCTTGTATTGGAACTTTTTTCAATTGTACACATTGTATACTTAATGTATATTTATTTGTAGATTTGAAAACAACCATTTAAATGTGAGGGTTCTTTTTAGAAATTAAGATTTCTGAAAAATGCATCATTGTCAATATGGCAACATAATAACAAAATGTAAACAATTGAAATATCTTCATGAGGACCCTTAGTTAATAGATTTATAACCGTAAGAATACTAAATCTAGATTGACCTTTTCACCTACCAGGATGAAACATGTCGTTACTTAATATTCCATTTTCAATGTTGTTGCTAAGGGAAAGAAATGGTTGCTAACAAATTAAACGTTTTGTTTTAATGGGCAAATACATGTATGTGTAAATTGTTGCTCTGCGTAATATTTTGGTTATTTCTTTTTTTAGAACGATATGTCAAAACTATGTTTATAATTGATTTTATCTCAAGACTTGTTATTTTTCCATAAATTCGCTATTTTAAGGACATTTTTTCAAGATTTCTTCTAAAAATGCTTTACTTTTTCAATAATACTTCTTATCAAGGGGCTTTTCCTCAATTTCAAACACAATGGGAAGTATGTCTATCTAAATGCGGATTTAGGAAAAAATAATACCATGGTATATTTTTCAAACTTGCAAAGTATTGAAAAGAAGATCCTTTTTTCATCACCATAGCAACATAACGACAAGATGTAAAGTTTAAATATATTTTAATGCTATTTAGTATATTAAAGATTGATTATTAATGTATGAAATTGAATTGAAGTTGTAAATGTGAATAAAATCTGTATCAAAACCACTAAAAAAACTATTTTGATTATTTCCACAGTTCCAAAGTGTCCTTGACAACAACTAAAATTGTCGCACAAATGGAATTATGTTTAGTTTCATTGACAAAGTCAGAAATTTTTGAAATACCAACCTTTTATATGCTTTTTCGTGAATTCGGTGTGGGCTAAATTATACGAAATGATGTTTATATCAATTTTCTATTAAGTCAGAGGGCAGAATAATGGCCTCTGCAGCTTTTTGTTGGCGGCCATTTTGAAATTCAAGATGGCCACCAATCAGTTTGGCCCATTACACAAGTCCCACAGCTTTCTTCAAGTCTATGTTTTATGGCATGTCTATGCGGAGTTTCTTTTTTCGATCACATTTTCAAAATATGTTCGTTTTCTAGTTATATATGTATGGTATGCCAAAGGCATGTTATTCCCACTTTAGCTAGCTTAAATTGCAAAATGAGTACTTAATTGTAATAAAGCATCCTTCTTTTTTCTTTTAAAGGAAAATACAACAAGTCTTATATGATTAAAATTTAAAAAAGAAATGAACAATGTATATAAAATTGATGCAAAAAATATCTAAAATGCCTATATTTTGTTAATTTTGAGATATTCGCATCACTAAATTGTTGCCTAGCAACCGTTCCCATGGTAACTTAACCCTATTGCACTCATGCATATTTGGATTTTCTATCTAGCTGTCCTCGTGCGAATTTATCCAATATTAGATAATTACCTGTTTCTATTGGGGGTAGGTGGATTTAAATGTAAATATCTTCATTATTTATTATTGGATTTTAGTAATTTTTTCTTTATTTTGCAGATAAATGAATTTCCTTTCTGGTGGTCTAAAGAAAATGAAATATTATTCTGATCTTTTTATGTAAAAATGGAAATAAAGGGATGATTTGTTAAAAAAATCTCATGTTTAATTGTCTTTTAAACCTATTTCTTTTTGAGTATGTGGATATCAATTAATTATAATCTTCACTATAAATGAATATATTTTAATTTTTTTTTTCTTTATTTTGCAGGTAAATGAATTTCCTTTCTGGTGGTGTAAAGAAGATGGAAATATTACCGTGATCTTACATGTTAAATATGGAAATAAACGGATGATTTGTTGAAAATCTCATATTTATTGTCTGTTTACTAACAATTCTTTTTCTTTACTATTACATATTTTCAAAAACAATATATTTAAATCTGCAAATTTGAACCATAACATAAAACAATAAGCAAAACTTTCAGTGTTAGAAAAAACAAACAAACTCATTGACAGATCCAGGATTTCTTCAAGGTGATTCCAGTTCCTCAAAAGGGGGTTTGGAATAGGTAAATTTCAACAAAAAATTATAATTTATTGACTAATAATTGAATAAAAATACATCAAAGTGGGGGCTGCCCCTGCCTGCCCCCCACCCCCCACCCCCTGGATCCTCCACTGCATACTCAATGATTAGCTGAAATGTTCCGGGTGGGGAAAGGCCCCTTCCCCCTCTAGATCCACCACTGCATAGTCAATGGTAAGTTGAATTTTTTGGGGATCAACCTCCTCCCCCCCCACGATCAGCCACTGCATACTCAATGGTTAGTTGAACACAATTTGTACTTACCCGATTTTAATTCCATAAAATTTTATCCACGAGACACAATATAAATCCAAAACATGTATATGTTTTATTTGGTAAAGGGTATTTTTTTATTCACTCATAATGCTTTCAATTAATTCTTATTTCTTAATCGTATCTGCTGTTTTTACTGTATTGAACAATTTCAATTTGCATAATCAACACAACAATAACAAAACAAAAAGAAGAGAAATGAACTTGATGTAGAAATTTGCAAACTGCCGAAGACGAGAAATATTGTACATCCAGCAGAAATAAAGGAAAATCTTGTTCTAGACAAGCATAGAAAATGCAAATCTTTCCCTTATTATTTTAAAATACGAGATTACCAAACATATAAAATTCAACATGATTGTTTTGGCACTTTGATAATATTGCTCTTACGCGAAGGGTAAATCACACCTGGTCTCGGGAATTGACAATAAATCTCGAGCAGGGTTACGTAATCAAAGCATACGTCACGAGACACCGACCCCTACATCAAAGAAGTAAGGCACGCGGTTGACCCGACACAAGGTCACATTCCATAAAGTTTCCGGCTTTTTACCCTTTCACAAGTCAATTTATATGTGCACAGAAATAATTACATATGGAATTATAGAGAAAATCGGTCAGTCTTTTTTTATATTTCATATTTTTTGTTCACCATAAGGGTACCGATAATTATAGTGTAATTATCACGTTTAGACCGTGAACTTGCTTGATTTATGGCAAATCTTTTTGACAGTTTGCAATAATTCTAATTTAATCTTGTAATTATTTCATAATCAAGTGCATATTTTGAATTCATTTTGAATGTGTGGCTTACAATGCATGGCCAGTCCCGGAAATTCGGCGATCTTGACAGACCTTATCTAGGCCTTTTGTAAACAAAGGAATTTTCCGAGAAATGCAGTATTGCACAAGATACGCATTTCAATCGGAAATATCGCCGATATTTTTGATGGATAATTTATATTCTAGTGAATCAAAGGATGTTTATTTAATCAATATGTGTTGAAATGTTAGGTTTGTATACCGGAATTTCGGGGATTAATATCGACTGTTCGAATCAAATAGATGCGTGGGGGAAATTACGTCCTCGCTTTTTAAACTGCAATATCTCCGCTAATAATGAAAATTTTCTTAATTTTTTTTCACTAGAAGATACTTTAATTTGTACTTATTCTGCCGGCGTTGAATAATTTGCAATTTAATTGAAAATCAACTTGTAAAACAACATAAATGGAGCACCTATAAAACGGCTGGTTTTGGCCGGTCTGAGGAAATTATAAAAGGTACGGTTTTGGCCGGTCTGAGTGCAATAGGGTTAAACATAAAATTGTGAAAAGACATTAAAATATTTTTGCTAGCAGCGATTGAAGACATATAAGTGTTCTGATGTAAACATATCTAGTCTTTTTAGGGCTAAACATGCTTTAATATTTATACCATAAGAGCAATAAAATTGTGGTGTAAACATATCTAGTCTTTTTAGGGCTAAACATGCTTTAATATTTATACCATAAGAGCAATAAAATTGTGGATTTTTGGTAAACCCTTCCCATAAATAACTGAAATTTCTGAAAAATCTGTAATATGCTACAGTGGATTATTTTTGATATGTTTTAGCCCAGTAATGGTAGAAAGTTTTGCAGGTGACAAATATGTTGTGTGGCCCCATGATTTTTGGAAAAAATTATCCTGTAAATTGCTGTATTTTCAGCATTTTCAAAATTGTCAAATTTGATTGAATTGGTTGCTATGGTAACCAAAGTGAAATAACACCAACCATTTTATTTCATGATTTATAGATTCTTAAGATATTGTACTACTTGAAAATAAAAACTTTCTTCAATGACATGCACAGAAATTCTTGAAAAATATGATCAAAATTTGATGCATCTTTATCAAAATAAGAATGCAATTTCCTTGTTGCTAAGGGCCCCTAACAACAATGTCATCGGTAAGACTTTCAGCGAATTTGAGTTTATTTTTGTGTTTTATGACTAAAGTTACATTAGTTAAGACACATTAGGTGTAAATCTGTGACTATGGATAAATCACTTTTTCCTGATTTTGCATGATTCTTAGGTGGACTGCTACTTAAAACATATCATGCCATTCATTCCAATCTTTACACATATTGTATTTATAAAAACTTGAAGACTAAATAGACAAAACACCAAACCTTAAAATATTCTTCAGAGTGGAACCTTTCTTAAAACTTGTTCTGAATGACCCAACTTGGACCGCTCTAAGTTAAAACATACTGGTACAATTTCCATTTAACCCTTTCCCAAACGACAAAATTTTAAGCAGCTCCAAATTCAAAGATAATGCAGACTAAAAATTCAGATGCATGAAATTGTTCATTCTTAGGTAATTTTGTGTAGAAAACATTGTGGTAAATGAAGAAATTTCTTGTCGCTAGCAATTTCTTCATTTTCTACAATGTTTTCCAAAGCCATTATCTGGGAAGGAGTCAAAAAGAGTCACTGTGTGGGAATAGGTTAACAATTTTAATCAGACTTTCAGAATATTCATGCTCTTTGACAGCGTGAACAAATTTTAGGAAAAGGTAGGAAATATTGGTAATCAGCATTTTCTTTCTTTTCTTCAATATTTTCCTAATTTTCAACACATGGATCCAACAACATGTGTAATTGTTTTGGAAAGGTTTCACATGATTATCAATCGACATGCAATTTTTAACCCCTCCTATCTATAGCTACTCCACCCACCTAGCGGAGGTTGTAGCATCCCACCATGTTTCTCACTATAACCTATAGGGTGAAGGTCACCAGAGTCCACCAGCTTCCAGAAATCATTCTTGTTGTCGCTTCCGTCTAGTCGCAGTCGTAACCTGGACCCTACAGCCCCGATCACCGTGGCAACACAAGTTGAGGTCAGATTTCGGGGATCTGCCGCCTCTATCTTCATCCCAGCCTCAAACTCATTCTGAGGTAATTTTTCTGCCTGTTTAACACAGTCATAAACAAATACAATTTACAGCCTTACTAGGAAAGAGACTTAAATTCAAATTACAGAGAGTAATACCTAATTCTTTTTAAATCTATAGAATAAAAAAAATATGTATTGTAATTAAGAAAGTTTAGTTTATAGGCATAAAGAGAACAAAACTAGATTTTTCTAGATATATAGAACATCTCCTTTTTCATCATACCTAAATCTTATTTCCTTCATAAAGCTTTTATGAAAATGATACATGTATATCATCTTTAAATTATTTGCCAAATTACTCGATAACATTTTTAAATTCTTTCAAATCACATCATGTTTTTCCATGCTTCTTGGTCTACACCACCTCTGACGACAAAATGAAGTTTGATGAAGATATCAGTAATGTACAATATAGCTCAGAAAATAATGAGGCAGCATTTTTTCTTCTTCTGCCTAAAAGTTTTCTCATAGGTCTTCTATCAGGGATGTTAAAACCAAGTGTTGTTTGGGAAGGGGTTAACCCATTACAGTGACTCCTTTTGACTCCCCACAAGATAATGGCTTTAGAAAACATCATGGAAAATAAAGAAATTGCTTGTGAAAAGCAATTTCTTAATTTTCTACAATGTTTTCTATGTAAAAAGACCAAACAATGTAAAATCTTATTCACTTGAAATTGTTGTCTGCACCATCTTTGAATTTGGACTAGTCTAAAATTTTGTCGTCTGGTAATGGGTTAAGCATATGTGACCCGTCACGCTAAAAGGGACCTTATCGGATGTGTGAAAAATATCGACCCTAGTCAGTCTGCGCAGTCAGCGCAGCCAGACTAGTGCCGACACTTTTCACTTTTATGTAATTTTCTAAATCCAGGATGTTTTGCCTATCTTACTGTGTGTTCATTTTTGGCATACGGGATCTGGCTGACCAGTGCTGAGTCTGACAAGTTTGTCAAAATGTGGATTTTTGGAGTTTGGATAAGGTCCCTTTTAGCCTGACGGGTCACATATGTTTATAATGCCAAGTTGAACATACCTGTTTAAAGCATGTAGCTGGTGCTGGCTCTTCTTGTGACTCTTTCAGGTATTCATCCCACGAGAATGTGACATCTGAAACAAAACATGTCACAGGTCTAAAACAAAACAGACCACAGGTAATCATGTCTAAAACATCCAAATTTGAGCAGGGATCTGGAAAAAGGTCCCTTTTTGCATTTGAGACAGCCATGTTTCATGATCAACCTGTGCCCAAGTGTAGTCTGGAAGGGGTTCATGCCGCTTTGTTAAGGTCTCTCAAAGTCAAGAAGAACCTTCTGGAGACCAACATGGTTCATGATCAGACTGCGTGTATACGCAGGCTGATCTTGAACCATGTTGGGCTCAAAAGCCTTAGAGGACGTATTTCCATATCCCTGCTCATTGTATACGTGTATACGCAGGCTGATCTTGAACCATGTTGGGCTCAAAAGCCTTAGAGGACATATTTCCAGATCCCGGCTCATTTATATTGATAAAAATAAAGTTTAATCATATTATAGCACAGAAAATATTGAGGAAAAAGGAAAAAGTGCTTATCAATTAAAATATCAGCATTTTTTTTTTTTATGTCAGTCAATGTTTTGCAAAACCTTTTCTAAATGGGATGTAAAAAGATTGTTTTGTTTGGTAAAAAGGTTATACATAGTTTACTCAGTGATAATTGTAGTAAACTGATTTCAAGGATAAATTTCCCACTGGTAAAAAATTAAACTGTGACCAAAACCTTATATACATCTGACATTGTAATATCATAGCATATGGCCCATGCTATTCATCAGAAGCCCTGATATCATTCACTTTAGCGCAGATCAAAATAAGTGTCTCGACTGATAAAAAGGATATTTCATCTCATTTCAGTCAGGCAGTATTCCCAATGACAGCTCTGAAATACAGAGCTACAGATAAGAGGGAGTGATGGCTTTTCAAAATGAAATATTTTACTAAATATTCATTAAACCCTTTGTTGTGGGTACTCATTAGAATTGTCTCAACAAGACAATTCAAATGAGTACCCACAACATATGGTTTGGAATTGAAATAACAAAGTTAGAATGTCTACACCACTGCTTATTTGTGGCTCTGGAGATAGTTTCACTTACTCTGTATTTCTGAGAACCCTTTCGGTGTTACTTGCTGTAAAGACATTCTGTAAGATAATAGTACATCTGATACATCACTCGCAGTTCCCTCAACGTCAACGTCTTCCTACAAAATATCCAAACTATCAAATTCTGATCTAATCTTATTGGCCCTTTCTTTCATTTCCATTTTCTTTTTTTTTTTGTTAAGAAACAGGGGCCCAATATCAGCCCCTTACCCTCTAGGATTTTTTTCATAAATTGCAATTTTCTTGTAATAAATCAATTTTTCAACCTATACCAGGTTCTCCCATTTGACTGTTACCAATAAAATACTTTTGATTATCAGCTTATCATATGCTTCTAAAATTTGTTTCCTTTGAGTTTTGCTTGTTTTTTTTTTTTTTTTTTTTTTTTTTGAAAATTATTTTCTAATGTTTTCAGTATACAAATACATCACAGACACCAAACATCAACCAAGAGCAGCCCATAAATCATGCACTTGTCAACTTGCCCACTGAGTTTTGATTTTGAGGGTACATCTACCCACTAAGTTTAAAATTGGGGGTACACAGAAAATCTCAGGGTACAATGAACACTTAAATTTAAGAGTTAATGGTACATCATTTAATAAATCTTAACTATTACTAGTACATGCAAAATAATTTAAGCACCAAAAGATTGTTTTGCTGTAGGTTTTAAATAATGGAATAACTAATATTCAAAAAGAACTCTGAAGCTAAAAAACTTGCTATCAACAACTATTCTAGTTGCAATTGTTAGCCCTCCAATTTTTGAAAATAATTATAAAATTGAAGAAATCAGTTCCTTTAAATTTAAAATAGCTGAAACTAGATAAAATATTAAATATCTTATAATTACAGGAGCCAGTTGAATCACTGAAGAATCTTTGAATTCTTATGATATACACACACATAATTAATTAGAATTCCATGGCTGTCAATATTAAAACCCCATGATTACCGTTCATTGATAAGCAACACAGCTTCTTCAATGGATAAAATAAATGACTGTGACCATATAGAATTTTTTTACAGATAATCAGGCATCCAAACCTGATACTCTTTCATTCCAAACAATCATGTAATGGTCATCATCTTTCTACGCTCATCCATTATTCATACTTGCATGTGTGACCTATAAACCTGCACATGAATGGATGTATTTCTATGTGAATGTGCTGTACTATGTAAATGGGCACATTGCTTTTCCACCATAACGACTGTTACAGATACAGCTTTTCCCAAGTTGCAATCCTGTGTGGAACAGCATGCTAGCCTCAATAGCTGTAGCAGAACAAAATTATAATGTTCCTTCGATCTTTAGGTAAAGTGCTATTGATTGGCTCATAATTGGGAAACCCAATTTACAGTAACATCTAGACCAATGAGAATCGCCAGTATGATCACGAGAAAAAACGTGAAAGCCCCCGGATGAAAATAAAATAGAATACTTCCAGCAATTCGCCCCAATAATGATTCGTATCAGCAGCGCTGCAATGGCACGTCCTCAGCAGAACTCTGTAAGGGGAGCGTCAGAAGCGAAGTTTATCAAAGTTTTTTCTGATGAAATTCGCTCTTTGATATGTTTATGTCGCTCATTTACGTCAGAGCGCACTATTAAGTAGGGGTGAAACAATACGGCAAAAACCGTATTGCAATATATTGCAATACAGCTGACCCGTATTGCAATATATATGTATTGCAATACCCTGTATTACTGACATTTACCATATTTGACTACTATATACTTGTAATCACTCTTAGCCTTAGGATGCATGTGTTCAATACGTGATAAACAACACTAGTACATTGTTGGGAACTCTTCCTTTCTTTCAATTTAACTAACCTTAAAATCAAATCAATTGCATGCACAGATATTACAAACAATCAGAAAATGACTAAAGGTCAGCAAAATCATCTTTTGCTGCAATGTTTTCCCACAATGTTCCTATAAGGGATGTCATAACCAGATTTTGCTTTGTGAATACTTTCCAAGCTAGCAGACAAGATCTATAATTATTTTTTCCTCTGACAATACTTTTAAATTAAACAAGTCCAAATATTTATAGTTGTTTCTGGAAAAAATTTCCAATTAGAAATTTCTGTGCAGATCGCAGACATGAACCCACTTTCTAATCAAACCAGTCTAAATTTTATGTGTCTCGTCAATGGATGAAATAATTGCATTGATATGATAATTCAGGGTTTTCACTAAGAGCCGTCCGCCAGCCGAAATGACCGCCTCAAATCAATTTTCAGCCAGCTAGAATCGTTGGAGTTTCGAAAAATGAAAGAAAATAAAACTGGTAATTTCCATAAAATGAAATCTAATAACAAAATATTTCGTTCTTGAGTAAAGTTCTCAATTTAGTGTGCAGCGGCTGCAAAGTGAAAATAGAAATTGTCAAATCTTGACAAAAACAAGAGATCACAATAGGCGGTGTGATTGATTGTACTCTCGTGCCAAATAAAATCGAACATATTGATACACTGAATTTTAAAATAAAATATGTTCCAGCATTTACGATCTTAAATATTGTTCAGTAATGAGTATTATTTAATCGGTTGCAACTAACCATGTAAGTTGTAAAAGAATAAATAATCGAACTGTTTTAATCGCATCTTTTCAAAGAACATAATTCTGGTCGTACTCTCCTGACACAATAGAGCATACGTAAATAAGGCTAATAGTTTTCGCGGATTTCGATCTTTGTTAAAATCAAACCACACATCAGAAAAGATATGAAACAAGTTATGAAGTTTTATGTAAGAGGTCCGTGTATTTGATTTGGCCATTAATTATTGCAAATAAAATGACAAACTCACACGCACATAGAAAATGTTAAGAGAGAGGCAATTTTACATGGTCCAGCAAATCGACAGCTTTCCAATAGATCTGAGAGATGGCATAGTCTCTGAAGATGACAGCGATTGAAACCCTTTTTTAAAATTGATTTTTGTAAATATGAAATGAGAATAAAATACTTGAATTTTGTGGGAAAAAATCAACAAAACTAAAAAGCCACATTATTGCAGTAAAAAGGATTAAAATAAAATTAAATATATGTTAATAAAAAATATATCTAGGTAATAATCAAGTGCAGCTGGGTATGTTCAAAAATAATGAAGCAAGAAATGATTTTTTGATGAATTTTAGATGCTTAAATAGGACAAAATCTTTGTTTGCATCATAAAAGAAAATGGTTCAAATTTGATAAATTACTAGGGCCGTGATGATAAGTGCAAACATAAATTCACAAATAAGGCTTTGCTTTGAACTTTTAGTTAAATTTTGTGAAAAAAATGGCAGTATTTGATACCTCATTGAAACCAAATAAATCATTCAATCAGTGTTTTTTCACTATTTCAAATAAAAATAGGTAATATTCAAAGCTTGCAATGCCAAAAAACATTGCGTAGCTATAAATAAAATTGAAAAATTAAGATTTTTAACTTTTTTTACCTACTTTTTTTAAATGTGTACCTCTAAAAGTTTTGTTTATGTTTGTCTGGAGTGGAGAAGGATTAAAAAACTCAATGTTTACTAGAATTTATGATATTCCTAAAAGAAAGACGAAGTTTCGTCAATGTATGTCAAAAGTTGCTTCAGATATTTCTTGTTAAAAATGGTGCATAATGTGGATATATTTCGTACACTTGGGACAATTGATCAAGATAAGAACAATGACACATACACAAGCAACTATAACACACAAAATTAATATTATTTATACTTGGCATTATACTTGGCATTAAAAAGCCATGTTCCCATTTTCAAATTATGGCACTAGAATTTGTTCTAGAAAATCTTATAATTTATAACAAGAGCATCATGTTTTTTGAAATTTCAAAAATGTGTTCATCTTTCACTAAAGCTGCAAACAGCAAATAAGTGTAAATTTTAAAGTATTTACTCATCTTTATCCTTACAATGCTAAAACAATTAAACATGAGGAAATCTTAAAGTATTTTTCAGAATAATAAACCATGTTTGTACACTTGGGACATTTATGTATGGAAAGGCATAAAACACCCAATTTACAATAAAACATATTATCCTTTTGTGATTAAAAAATATCTCTAAAAATAATACTGAGAGACTCACATATATACATGGAAATGATGGAATAGTGCTTTTTAATTCACTTTTGAAACATCAGGATGTTTGAATCATATCATACGAATATCGACAAAAACAAATGTACAGATCATTCATGAAATAATTGCCTGACTGACTAATGAGCACCTTTGCTTAAAATCTGCTCCTTACTAAATAGCACTAACTGTACTATCCCTCTTTTCTTTTTTTCTGACCCTTCTAAACCCCTTCCCTTGCTGTGCAGCCTAGATTGTGTTCAGTGTGATGGGAAACCCATACTACAGGTTCTCTCTCAAATATTACATGACCAAGACTAAATTTCACATTTTTTCACAACCCCCTGTTTCTTTGACGTCACCTAAAACTCTTTTGTCCCTTAATAAGATATTCAATCAGCATCCATCAATAGATTTGAGTTTATGCTATTTAACAGGAACTTGCATACAGTTCTTAAAGTAAATACAAAGCCACAATTCTCTGTACGCTTAAGCAAAAGGTGTATTGACCAAATACATGTCAATGTTCACAACAAAGGAGGTACATCTCTGAATTGATTCCTCTGAGCTTGATTCTTTGCCCTGGAAAAGTTCTGATTGTTTGACAATCACAACAATGATTGTCATGGACTTGCAGTTACATGTACTATAATGTTTGTCAAATTGATCGTGGAATGCTATGTTAACTTACTAAGACCCCTTTGGAGTGTAGAGCGGTACACATATCTTTCATATTTGCTTTTAAACATAGATTGTTTTAATAACTAGTTAGAACTGCTCATGTCAGACTATTCTTACAAGTACCCACAATCTGCTAAAACAAAAATACTGTTATCAATTTATGACTTAAATTTCATTTTTCCAACTAAATAAATTCCACTTATACTTACATAGGTATGCTTTTTTTAATGTGAATAGGGTTTGAAAACATCTACATATTTCATTCTAAACAAAGATTGCGGTTATATAAAACCAAACTGTAATAGCAGCTCTTAAATGTAATTTTTTTCTTAAATAATGATAATATCAATTTGTTTTCACAGAAATTTGCAATTTTAGGAGCTAAAAAAGACAAGAGCCGTCACAGACGGATTATGCTCCCCGAATAAGTGTTTGTCACAAAATAAAAACTATCATACATTAAGCCCCCTTTTCCCACGACAGCCTTTTTGTACACACATTATTTATAAAATATGGTCTAGAACATCCTATTTATTACATAAGTGCAAAATTTCATTAAATTCTGCCCATTAGATGAAGAGAAATTAGAGAAAAACTAATTTTTACACTAAGGCCCCTTTTTCCATGACGCAGCCTCAAATTAAGAAACGGAGAAAAAGGTCCCTAGGTATTATCCCAGGGAATTCACATGTGAAGTTTCATTGAATTTGGTCCAAGGGTTGCTGAGATCTGGCTGTGGACGGACGGACGGACGGACACACGGACGGACGGACGGACGGACGGACAGCCGAACGGACGGACGGACAGCATGGCGACTATATGCTCCCCCGAAATTTTTTCGGGGAGCATAAAAATGCAATGACAAGTTTTTGTAACGATGCCGAATACTGATGTATTTGTCCCAAGTGTACAACAGTTAATAACCTTTATCAGTATCATATAAATGCAAAATAGTTATATATTCTGTTGTAAAATTAATACAATTTGAGGAAAAGAATGTTGTTTTCTTTTATGGACACATTTTTTAGTCAAATATCGTTAATTTAAGATACTTCTGATTTATTTTACCTCTTACTTGAAATATCAGTACAAGATGTTTCAGCAATACCAATTATCAAGCAACCAGAAATGACAAATTCACTGTTTGATGTGTTATTTTGTTCATTTCTGTAAATTAGTTGAAAAATGTGTGCCTGAAGCTAATTTATTAAGAAATTAGAAGCTATCAATCAAATGTGACAAAATTCCGTACACTTGGGACAACACAAGATAACATCTTGGACAAAAAGTACAGGCCACTATGGCAAAAGGGTTTATTACAACTTGTTCTGAGTGACCATATTGTGAATTTAAAAGTGTAAAACTTTGAATAAATCATTCATTGAAAAAAATATCTGAAATTTAAAGCAAAATGTACACTTTGGGACAAATTCTGAGTGCATTAGGTATATACCTTATATTTATTGACTGTTTCAGATTATTACACTAAAACTTGGAAAACCTTGAAGAATAAACATGTGTCTGCTGAAATGTGCAAGTTGTTCTTGTACATATTCAATCACATTGTATTACTGCACCTTTATTTGTAAACAATGACAAAAATTATGGCAAGAAAATGGCAAGCACCTCAATGCTTTGAACCTGTATAACAAGAACACAAAATGTCGACAAACTTTGAAATTCCATTTTTCTGAACCTTAATATATCTGCCTACTTGATAAACAATGATAATTTAGTGAAATCCTTTACCTTGAAATATAGTGAAGGGTTGAAATTAAAGCTTAAGTTAAAATGTCACGCAAAAACCGTACACTTGGGACATTTTTGGGGTGTTTTTTCGGAATATCTTTTTACCTAAGTGAGATATCACAACGAAACTTTGCACTCAGGTTTGCCCCATGGAAACACATCTTTTAGACCTAAAAGCAATTCTATAAAACCTCATGCTGAAGAAATATATGGATGTTTTACTTTTGCTTCATTATTTTTGAACATACCCAGCTGTAATTCAAAATGAAAAAAAAAAAAAAAAACTAAGTTTGTCTCGAACCCACAACCTTCTGCTTCGTAGAAACTTGCTTGACGTGACAACATGAAACCAATCTGCAATGATGTCAGCGTAATTAAATTCTAAAATAAATAAATATTTTTTTCGTCTGTCATAAACGGATATACCCGAAGCTATTTTTATCCAACTTGTGACGTGAATAATTCATGCAAATAGAGGTTAAGCTGTGCAAGGTCAATTGGTAATCGTAATACCATTCAAAAACAATGGAAAGTTTGACACAAGTTGTGGCGCTTTGTTCACCAGCTGATCTTAAACACTATCCTTAAAATGCCTTATGATACTGATCGATGAACCATTCATTGTCATGCCTGGTGAAAAATTTAAGACCAAAAAGATGTGTTTGTGAAACACAAATGCCCCCGAAATGGCCATTTTTCTAAAATGTTATGTTTTCGTAGAGTAAAGGGTTAATAAGGGTTAACAGATGACCTTGAGGAAGGTCAAATTGCATGGAACAGATAGCTATCATTGAAATTTGAAAGGAAGTTGCATACCAAATTTGAGCTTTGTATGTCAAATACTTTTGGAGAAAAGGCAAATGTTAAGTTTTCGCACAGACAGACGGACAGACAAACGGACACAAGTAAAACAATATGCCCCCGATCTCTCGATATGGGGGCATAAAAAGTATTTCTAAAAGGTTTATAGGCAATGTTTTGCAACAACCCTCACCTGAACAGCCATTGATTACAATGACATACTTTCTGTTGCTTTTGAGTGGTAGTGTGCTCTGGTATAAATGAGCGAAATCAACATATCAAAGAGCGAAATTCATCAGAGAAAACTCGGTTTAATGTAAAGTAAGTACCCTCAACTCAAGCTATGCAAGCGGGGCTTTGGGCCTTAGAACTGCAGTGAAAGCTGGATTTGTTGAGTCTAGATGGGGAAAAAACAGCTGTCAACCCTTCTCACTTTTTTCTATCTTTAATCTTCCATGCATTTCTCCATTTGTCTATTTCCTTCTTTCTTTCACTAGATTTCTTCTTTAAATATTTTTCTTCTGTGCACCATCAAATATTAAATTGTCAATTAATGACAGTTTGGCGTCTTGATGTAGATGCAAGTAAACTGTACCTATCTAACGTTCTTGCATAATTATCCTTCTTTCTGCTCAATTCGTGGTACCCTATCGATTCGTGGACTTTTTTAATGACATATTTTTAGAATAAGAACGGCACTTTGCAAATTTTCTTTGGTTTCCAGCCGACGCCAGCCATTTCATCACATGTCACGTGACTTGGTCCTAGTCAAAATAGCGCTTGGGCGGGGCGCAATAGGGGAATTTTTATCTCGTCGATTTCAAACACGATAACTCATAATGTCATTTATAGAACATTTAAAGATCAGGGGGGCTTACACTAAAAAAACATGGCTAAAATAATGAACTTGGAATAAAATGAAGAAATACGTCGAATAAATACTTAGAATAAGTGAATAAGGTTGTTGGAGAAAGTCCCATGCAAACTACCCCTTTGGTGCCCCAGTATTTGCAGTTTGACCTAGATACCACGAATCTGACAGGAAGCTTCCGAATGATCCAGATCTGGTGACATTGACCCAATTCGAGGTAATGTTTACATAGTTTGTCGGTTTTGCTGGTTTTTTACTTTTTCTTGTTGTTAAACAAGTTTTTACGATATTGTCTTCATTAAAAAAAGTCATGACACGCTGAAGTAATGCGCAAGCGCCGATTGAAAAATTAAGACCCACGAATCCACCAGACAAGAGCATAAATTGTGAAATTGTCAATATTTCTGATGAGCCCACATGAACCACTTAAAAAAGAAATGTTCGTGGAAGAAATCGAAGACGATTTTCATTCTAGTTCATAAAAAATGTACCTACTATTGAATGCTGTCCCTGTTTGTGACTGACAACAAGAATTTCGGTGATAAATCAAGAAATAAAATCTGTTGAAAATGCGATTTTCTCGTAATTTTTACCGGAAATAAATAATTCTGGTTGAATCAACACAAAAGAATTTATTTACAGGAAAGGAATATTTTAATTGGCCTGGAAAAGAGGTCCAGATCCCTTTCCCAAACAATTTGTTTTTATAAATTAGACTATTTCGAATCAAACTACGTTCAGAAATGGTACTTGACTAAATATTTTCACAAGCTTCCTTTCATGCTTTCGCAAACGGCAAAACTTCAGTTTTTAATGCTGCTGCAATCGACATTAGGCCTACACTCATTCTTCAAAAAAGTGCACAAAGAAAGAAATACAAAAATCTGAAAAATCGACCTTTCTTAAAAACGTAATTTTTACTTATTCTTGCAAAATATTGTTTTAAATTATAGAATTCAATTTCAGTGTACCCAAACAAGGCCGGAATATTTCAATTTTAGGGCCGAAACATGGTGACATCTATGCATGATAAGATACATTATGCCGGTGTTTGGTTTTCCCGTTTACACATTGGTTTTGTATATTTGCGTTGAGAGAAATAGCATTTTAGGTTTCTGCCAGATCAAGAATTCATTGTATTGCGAAATAATGATGATTTATTGACGTGCGTGTTAAAAAAATTAAGGCCTTAAAGTTCGAACTGAAAGGAAAAATCGTTTCTCTTGTTATTTTTTGCTTGTTTTCTAATGAAATGAATAGACTTTGTATAAAATGGAATAAATTCACGCTGAAAATATAAAGATTAACAACCACGTAATTGAATTATAACGCAAAAAGTATCTTATTGAAACTTATTTAGCATCAGTGATTGTCATAAGGTAAGGAACTATGCCGTAACGTATCTTATTTTAAAACAAAATCTCTATCTTTGGACATGTATACATTGTCGTATTTTATATCTTTTTGGTGAAAAATGACAGGAAAATCTGTAGGTTTAGGAGTTGGTTAGAAATGCGCTTGTTTCAAGATTGAATTATAGAAGACAGTCCGAGGAATAAGGTTTTAACAAGACACAAATATATTGGAAAGGCTTCATTTGGTCATTGTTAGAGAATAATTGCACCAAATACCCTTTCTAACCTTTTTGTAACAATTACCATTTAGACATATACAGAAACTGATCAAATACTATGGTAAAACTAATAAATGCAGCACTTATTTTGGAAATAATGCTATCAAAATGGTTCGTAACGTATCTTATGATTTCATATGTTTTATTGTTTCAAATAATTCAAGGTCTTTATGAAGTATTATCAAAAGACACATGCGTTTTCGTGTGCCAACTGGATCGACGATTCTACAAAGAATGTTATTGGAAGTTTTCCATAGCTTGTGTGCCTTTGTAGGCTATTGGAATAAAAAGTATTGTTTTGTATTGATTTCTTTCATTAATTGAGTAAAGAGGGTGATTCCATTAAGATCGACGTCTATTATTTGTCCGAAATATACTGTGTTCGAAAAGAAGTCCAAGTGGATAGTCCAATTTGATTATGTCAGTTTTTTATTACCATGGTTCAATCGAACGTCACGTATCTTATCATAACGTATCCTATTCATAAATTAGTTTTTAAAGAAATTCATCAGGAATAAAGTTCACTGGCTTGTTACGCTGCAAACTATTTTTTCTAGAGAATGTGTAGAATCATTTATTATATCAAGTGTATTAAAAATGGTGAAAAATTTGAAATAAAAGTAGGTTTAAGACGTAACGTATCTTATGAAAATAATTGGGGGGGGGGGGATTCTCGTTTTTTGACTTTGATGTTGTTTTGTTCTAAATTGTGAATTAGTTTGACCTTTTTGTGTGTGTTTCTGTTTACGTTGACATCTAGCCTATCACTAAAAGTTATTCTGACTCTATGAACATAATACTGTTGTGATTTACTATCCGTTAAAGGAGCGTTAAGTATCTTACGCTGGAAATCGGGACATCAAAAAAACTTTTTTCTCAAAAAAGTATAGTCCTGCATCCTCAAAAAACAGTAAACAGACCACAGGAAAATATATTTGGCAAAGAATAAAAAGATTATTGAAGCAAATATAGATTAAAATACGTTAAAATCAAACTGATTCCGAATTGCTCCAATGCGGGGACAACGAAAATACATTGAAAATAAGCTAAAGATAGGTGAAATTTCAGAAGAAAAAATAATTATTGGTCTTATATCATGCTTGAAATATTCACAGGGTGTCTATTGTACAATCTTAAGCAAAGAAACGAAAACAAAAACCTTACAATGAATTAATTACTGGCGAGGGACATCGAATTTCAGCAATTCTGCACTTTTTTGAAGAATGAGTGATTAATTAGGATAAATTAACAAAGAGCTACATAGAACCCTACACAATCTTAATTCAGAAAATATTGAGGGAAGGGAAAATGCTGAATTATATGATACCGACGTTTTCTTCTTCATCTTTCAAAGCAATTTCTGTTAGGGACGTCAAAAACATTACCTGTCAGTAATACCAGAAAGGAGAGTTAGGCAGTAGGCCTAGGGCCTATATAGGCCTATGCCCTATATAGATAGGTCTTGTTTTGGTAAGTAGGCTAACCGTCAGCCTAATTAACCCTTTCCCAAACAATAGACCTTCCTATCTGATTTTAAAAGACGCCACAGAAAGAATAGCTTTGGAAATATTAAGGCAAAGGGAGAACATGCTGATGCGTTTTCTCCTTTTGTCCCAATATTTTTGTGTTCTATTGCACGCGAATCTAATCTTTATCACCACCCATTTTGTCATCTTCTGCAATTTTCAAATTATTGTATTATTGTAATTATTTTATATACTAGTATCAAAGAAATATGCGGGCAGCGAACCAGAAGAGCTGCATATTGATGCAAAAAGGACTGTGGACTTGTATGGGTGAAGATACAAGTGCAAGATAGTTCTGACCTGTATGTTGGATCATTCTATAAACCACCAGACAAGGCAACTCCAGACTACCTTCAACAGCTCCAATCCAGCTTATCTTTGATACCAACAGACAAGGGAGCACATCTCTGACTAGGCGGGGACTTCAACCTTCCAGATGACTGGGAAATCAACACCACTCTACCATATGCAACAAATAGTACTTATGTAAATAGCTGATCGATATATCTCTAATAATGTGTTAGTAAAGAAGAGATCTAGAGTGTGTGCTGTGGTTTTTGATCTTCTAGTTGGTTGATTTATAACTTGACTTAGCAGCGACGGATCCAGGATTTTTGTGAGGGGGGTTCGTTTTTACAAAAAGGGGGGTTCGTTTTTTAAATATTACACAATTTTGACTGAATTTCTGCATGAAAATGAAATAATCCGGCTACAGAAGGGGGTTCATTTGAACTCCCTCTGGGTCCGCCACTGCTTAGATAGGCATTTGTAACAATCCCACCCTTGTAAACAAGGTAGATGTGATTCCTGGATTCTCTGACCACGAACCTGTGTACCTAGAAATTATTCTCCGACCAAGGAAGGCAACTATACCGCCAAGAAAGGTTATCAATATAGGATAGCAGACATTGAATCCATGAAAACCAAATTACAAAAATCACTCCCAAGTTTCAAGGAAACAGCCAAAGCGGAAAAAGCAGAAGACCTATGGAACACCTTTAATAAGAAAATCCACTCACTTATGGACCAATTTATTCCTTCCAAGATTCTGAAAGGCATCAAAATTCACAAACCTTGGGTATCTAGACAAGTTAAAAGCCTAAGAGGAAAACAACTTAAGTTATTCCAAAAACAAGGCAACAGCAAATCGGCACAAGACATCAGAATCTACAAGAAGACAAAGACAGAATTGCAAAAGGTTGAAAGGCAGTCCTACTGGAAGTATGTTGAAGACATCATCGACAAAGGGGAACCAGACCAAGAGTAACCCCCGAAGCAGAAGAGACTCTTCAGCTTCATAAAATCACTACGGAAGGACAGCAGCGGCATAGCACCTCTGAAGGAGAATGGGAAACTCCATGATGACCCAAAAGATAAGGTTGACATTCTAAATCGCCAATATGAGTCTACATGGACAAGGGAGGAAGTGATAGATATCCCAATCCCAGATGGCACACCATTTCCCACAACGGAAGACATCACAATCACTGAAGATTGTGTTGAAAAATTCCTGAAGAAGTTGAATCCTTCCAAAGCTTGTTGCCCTGATCTTCTCCATGCACGAGTGCTGAAGGAACTAGCCCATGATTTTGCGCCTTACCTCACCATCGTCTTTTAGAGGAGTATAGAATCAGGTGACTTACCAAGGGACTGGAAGACTACAAATGTAACTGCCGTATTCAAGAAAAGTGAGAAATACAAGCCAAGTAATTATCGGCCAGTCTCATTTACTAGTATATGTTGCTAGATACAGGCGCACATCATTACCAGTAATATCCTCAATGCCAGGGATCCGGACCCCCCATCCCCTTCTAGATCCGCCCTTGGCCCACATAGTATAAATACAGAAGAGTTCTGTAGTTTGAACACCAAGAAAGATTGGTTTGATTATCCATTTTTCATACGTAAACCAAACGGGGAAATCTTTCCCCAATCTATTCTATTAGGGACGCAAAACCCGATATCGTTTGGGGAAAGGGTTAACCCTTTCCAAAACAAAACCTTTCTATAAGGTATCTCAAAACCAGCGCAGGATTCGGGTCGCTTACGTCGCGTATAAACTATTCTAAATTAAGACTGTTATAAATTGTGTTGCTGAATAAGGAATTTAGAACGGTCTTGTTTAAGTAACGAATTTTGAATTAAGACAGTCTAATTCTAAATTTTAGAATTGTTGGTAAATATGGACCCATGTCTTGTTTTGTGAAAATGTTTCACATCTTCTCGATGTAAAAAAGATAAGCCCTAAATTAGCGAAATTCAAGTTTTGAAAAATACATGTCTTTAACCCAGTTCCAACTTCCAAAACAAGGATGATTGCTTTCGAAGCACCTAAGTATTTTCTTAAAGACAAACGAAAGACGGACGACAATTGATCACAATATTTCCTTGTAAACCTTTTGTTCATTTGAGACCATGTTTTGATGCCCCCGTGAAAGACATAATTGGAAAACAGGATGAAAAGAAAATGCTCAGTATTTTTTTTCCGTGTTTAAAACAATCAACAAACCATATGCTACAATTTCCGTCTAGGCTGACTTCAGCATGTGTCCAGTCGTCAATATAGGCTACCAGTTGGTCAATATGATATAGGGTGGCTATCCTAGTGACCTTTTGGAAACGCACGTGTACACGTACACTCGGAAAAAACCCAATTGCTTCAAAGTATTTTTTCTCTAATTTATCGGCTTACGTACTCGTACACTCAGCGGATTTTGACGAGATAAAATGCGACGTACGCGCGTTTGAAGGCACCGTTCCCGCATCGATCTCATTTTACACCAAACACTGTCATTTTTCCAAATATTCAACGCAAGCAATTACATTTGCGAAGTAAAATGGCAAAATGTAGCAACCTCGGCTGATTTATATGAATACATTGTGGACACATGTAGCAGGCATCTTTTGGTAAAAATATTCTTACAAACTCCCGGACCAGAACATCATTAACTATAAAGTGGCGAGTGGAATAAAGTGGCGAGTGGAATAAAGTGGCGAGTGGATTTACGATGGCCTTTTCCTGGCAATGGATACTAGATAGCAGTATCATGAAAATTTAACAAGAGCTGTCTCAGGACAGCCAAGCGCGACCGCCAATTGCTGGATGGTAAAAAATTCCGAAAATTGTAAAAATTAGATTAAATGAAATGTCAGAGTAACAAATCTTTGCATAGAGGCTGATATTATGGCCACAGAAGTACGTGCAAAGTTTGAAAGAAGTAGATGTTCGCACATATATTATTGAAGTTTCACGTAAAAAATAATAGAAATTTCCATGTCCTAAAGGGCAAAAAATCCACTAGATTAAATTCTATAGTGATGAATATTTGCTTAGAAGCTGTACTTATGGTCACAGAAGCATGTGAAAAGTTTCAGATTAATATCATTAGTAGAGACAGAAATTTGAAAAACTTGCACATGAAAACTTTAAAACCATTACCATAAAAGCATTACGCCTACGACAACGTGACAAGCATAGCCCCCCTATAAGGCCTATTCTAAAACTATCATGATAATTTTACATTTTCATGAAATGTCTTTCCCAAACAAGAACTGGTTTTGACGTCCCTAGTAGAAAAGGCTTGGGAAAACATTGAAACAAGAGAAGAAACTGCTGATAACCAGCAGTTTCTCATTTTGTCTCAATATTTTCTGTGCCATATTTCACACAAATATTATATCTAACAAAATCCATTTTGTCATTTTTGTCAGTTTTTGAAGTGGATCACCCTAAAATTTTGTTGTTTGGGAAATGGTTAATCTTAATCCTGACATGATCAACTTACCGTTATATGCCTGATCATGCATGGTGGGCTAGACAAAACAAGGTAGAATAACTCAGGAAGTACTGATTGGATGGGGTTACTCAGCAGCACATTTACAACCATTGATTCCCATCGTTTCTCACACCAGAACTACCATAACCATTTCCCAAACAAAACCTGGTTTTGACGTGTCTATTAGCTTTGGAAAAAAATTAGACAAAAGAAGAAAATGCTGATTATCAGCATTTTTCCCTTTTGCCTCAACATTTTCTTTTCTATAATGTACAAAAATTCTTTTTTTCATTTACACCCATTTCGTTGTCTGAGTCAGCTTTCAATAGGACCACCCTAAAACTCTGTAGTTTGGGAAAGGGATAACATCATCTATGAGCCTCCGTCCGCTTGTCCACATAGGTTTATAATTATCCAACCATTGGCGGGAGTCAAATGCCAGAAAACATGTTTGTCATGACCGGGAATCACGAGCAAGAGTACGATGTGCTACCAACTGCGCTATGGCAGTAGCCAATTCAGGAAGAAAGGCTCCAAGTATTACTATTCTAATTACTCTTGCCAGTGGCACTACTCATAAAGCGATCTACGTTTGTACGCAGTTTGGAGTAGCTTGGTATTTCACATATGAAAGGTCTTGATAAAAGAGGTATCCACATGTGAAATATCAAATCTGTATCTGCAATAGGGCAAAAGATATAGGTTAAGAAAAAAAATTAAAACGGTAATCAAGGCTGTATCTCTAACAGGACATGGGAGTTTTTGCGGATCCACGCTGACGACGACATAGGAGCATCTTCGCAAGCCAAGGGTGACATCTACGACGTAACGTCGTTTCTGTATTCACCCTTGGCGTAGTTAGTCCGATTTTCTTGGTCTCCTGGAAAGCGTTTTCATTGGTTCCAGCGAGGTCTCGCTGGAACCAATCAGATTGTCGACTGATACATTTGTTATGAGTAACCAAATCATGGCAACGGGCGGGAAAAAGCATTGCATTTGCAACTCAAAAACGCGAAGATGGGCGGTTTTTCCTAAGAATATCACTGCAATAGACAGAAATTCCCTAACTTTAATCGACGAATTATTATACTTTCGACAATTCGACCAAAAAAGCAGCTAACTTTTACATAAGGAAGTGGCTAGAGATACGGGCCCGTATCTCTAGCCTATGGGGGCTAGAGATACGGACCCGTATCTCTAGCAAAACCCCCCATATTTCACTAGAGATACGGGTCCGTATCCCTAGTGAAAACTAGGGGTTTTTGCTAGGGATACGGGTCAAACGACTTCCGGTCTAACTTACGGGATCACGTCAATTATGAAAAATCGATAATATTGATCCTTTCCCAAACTACGAAATTTAGACTACGTTTTGAAATTAGTTTCAGACGACACATTAAATAGTCTTTAAATAGGAAAATGTCTTTCTTACAAAATATCTATCTATCTACACTGCATCACCCCCTCGCGGGGATTACGTGCAGGTGAAATTGCTGAAACTATTTCTTCTTGTTTGATAAAGGTTTAAAATGGAAATTATTTATTTCATAGATATCTTATCTCGTTATTCATACACTTTATGCCGTGTGTATTAACCCTTTTGTTTGTTAACCCATTACCAAACAACAAAATTTTGGAGTTGTCCAAATTCAAAGATGCTGCAGACGGCAATATGAATTGAATGAAATTTCGCATTCTTTGATCTTTCTTTGTAGAAAAAAATGTGGGAAATGAAGAAATTGCTTGTTACAAGCAGTTTCTTCATTTTCCACAATGTTTTTCAAAGTCATTATCTTGAAGGGATTTAAAAAGAGTCATTGTGTGGTAATGGGTTAATATCATTCTTGTTTGACAAGACACTGTAAATGTGAATAAGGCGCATCCAGGGGGCTTCGGGGGGGGGGGGGGGTGCTCAAACGGCCGATTCTTTCACTTTTATGCAGAAATTCAGCCAAAATTACTTGATACTTGGAAAACGAACTCGGACTATGTGTACATCCGAATCCCCTGAGCCTCACCGAAACTCTGGATCCGCGATAGTCAGAAATATGATTCAGTTGATCATATGCAGATCTGTATAAGCCTGCCCGCCTCCAGATTTATGAGAAAATTAACCGACTGTTATTTAAATTAAACTGTTAATTTTGAATATCTCATATATCTAGACCTCCTTGTATCATGTAATAGAGTAATAAGACTAAGGGAATAATAAATGGTGTTTATGTCCATAAGGAACGAGTTCATTATCACCTGCTAAATTTTCTGTACATTTTTTTCATCTAAAAAAACATTTTTAATAATAATAATAATAATAATAATAATAATAATAATAATAATAATAATAATAATAATAATAATAATAATAATATAAAAAAAAATTATGCAATCACTTCAAGTGGCAGATTATCGTGATAAGCTAATTAATTGCCGGTAATAAACAATAACATGTTGTAGGCCTGTTTGGTTTGTTTTACTATATGCATTTCAGAATAATTAATCGAACCAAACACGTGAAATTGGAAGCGAGGTGTCGTTTCCAACAAGTTTACTTTTTTTTGTAATTTTCAAACTTGCCGCACAGAACAATTATTATCACCGTAAATATTCAAATGAGTCAAGTCCGATCTTTAGCTTCGTTTATTAAATATTACGATCATGCATAATTCACGCACCGATCATCCGAATCGTCCCCTGTAAGTTTCACATGACTATGTAGGCCTATTATTGTCTAAGATCGGCGGTTAACCGGTTAACCGATCGGAAAAATGAACGATTAACCGGTTAGTAATTCTGCTAACCGTTGCCATCCCTAAAAATACATTGGCATCCACCTATAGCGTTTACCAGTTTATTCGGATTGCCATAGAATTTTATAGATAAATTACATTTTCATTTCTCACCTACAGTACAGTTTTATTTTCCTTTAATTGTCCCGCCTACTTTTAGACAAATAACGTTATGATTACCCTTTGACTTGTCTACTTCAAAAGGATATTGATATAAGATAAACAAAATAATGGAAGCGTTTTCCCCCAATTATCATAGTTTGGTCAATTAATTTATGTTACACTGCCCTTCCCCAGCAGTTTGGTGTTAGCCGCACGAAGGTTTGCGATTAATTATATAAATCAATTGAAGTTTTAATTAAAGGATTAAAATGTATTATATAGTCTAAATTTCGCAGTTTGGGAAAGGATCAATATTATCGATTTTTCATAATTGACGCGATAAGTTAGCCCGTATGTAAGACCGGAAGTCGTTTGACCCGTATCCCTAGCAAAAACCCCTTGTTTTCACTAGAGATACGGGCCCGTATCTCTAGTGAAACATGGGGGGTTTTGCTAGAGATACGGGTCCGTATCTCTAGCCCCCATAGGCTAGAGATACGGGCCCGTATCTCTAGCCACTTCCTTTACATAATCCGCATGACGTATGACGCGAAAGACAACGCGCGTTAATGACGTCATCAATAATGGACGTAAACAACCAGCAGAACAACCGCTAGGCGGCGCTTCGCGATTTCAAGAAAATCGGACTAAATCCGCCAAGGGTGAATACAACGTAGGTGGGTTCAACCTTGGCTAGCGAAGATGCATAGGAGGGAGTGACAGTAGTTCTTCCGAGACTGTGTCCCGGGAAAACTAAAAAGAAAAGAGAAACAACATGTGTAAAAATATTACAAGATTTATTCATCTAAAATCAACAAAAAACCTCAAGCTCTTCTCAATACAAGACGATTGTTATTAAGTAAATAACAAGGACACAGAAATAGATTCCTTAACCGATTACTAGACAGCAGAATATAAGATCGGTCCAATTTCAAAGATGTTGCAGGCGACGATTTCAAGTGAAGGAAATGTTACATTAATTTGGCTTTTTGTGTAGAAAACATCATGAGGAATGAAGAAGCCGCATGCAATTTCTTCATTTCCTAAGATGTTTTCAAAATCCATGATTATCTTGAGGGGATCAAAAACAGCCACTGTGTGGGAATGGGTTAAAGGGGGGCCAGCTAGGCTGTCGAAAATGCAAATGGCACAATAATTACAAACCAGAAATAACGTATGAAATTACCAACCTGAAGGGGTAGATCACTTACGTCCATTTTTAGCACTCATCAAGCTTTATCAAGTATTAAAATCCAAGTCAATTAATAACGTGCAGCCAGTTTTTATTGTCCTTGTTTTTGTTTTGTAACGGCTACATATGCCCAACCTTCAAAAATCAATTATGTCAGAGGTACGTCATCTGTGCTCAGCGAGATTCAACACACCGTACAACCAAATGCGTCGAAAGTTTGCGCAGACAGATTCGGCATCTGATGTCATGTGCATGGTAGGTCAAATGAATTAACTTTTATAAATTAACGAAAGGATCTTTGGTATTCTACAGTTGATAAATACGCGTATAAATGGTCAGTGTTTGTACAAAATAAACATTTCCACCTATCCCTCGCAAATAAGGTCAGTCATCGACACAGCCGGTTGTACGGTGTGTTAATACCGCGGAGGTGTGTCTCGTTGACCTTGACCTTGTCTCGTTTTGAAGTAAAAATAGACTGTGTAAACACGCTTGTAAAGGATTGATCTATAGCAAAGGAAAGTTGGTTATTCGCCGTGTTTGAGGTTTTCATGCATTGCAAATTGCTTTTCCATGCACAAATATGAGCTCCCGAACAGTTCGGAAGCATAAAAACCTAGAATGGGTCCCTTTAACCCTTTCCCAAACAGAAAAACTTTAGGATGGTACAATTCAAAACCTGCTGGGAGATGACAAAATGAATGTTGAAAAAGATTGGATTTGTATACAAAATAGCACAGAAAATATTGAGGCAAAAGGAGAAACTTTTGATTATCAGCAGTTTCTTCTTTTGTCTCAACGTTTTCCCAAGTGTTTTCTGTCAGGGACGTCAAAACCAGGTCTTGTTTGGGAAAGGGTTAAGGCTTTTGAGTCCATCATGTGCCCAGATCAGTCTGTATATACACATTGGTTGGTGTTCGTTTTTTTATCGTAGAACTGACAAAGTTAAGAGCAAAGGAGAATATGCAATATCAGCACTTTCTTCTTTTCTCCATCTTCTTTGCCTCCTTCGTTTTCTGAGCATTCTACTATGAAATTCGGACACTCAGTAGATCGGTATGGAATGGGGTAGTTGAACCATTTCCCAAACAGGAATATTGATTTTGGAACTGTTCCAATTTAAAAGCTGCTGCAGATGACTTAAATTAACGGTTATGACCATAATATTTGTGAATGATATAGAAAGAACACAAACAAAAAGAGAAATGATGATTATTAGCATTTTCATCTATCATCTTAATGTTGCACTTTTCCTATTTGACAGCTGCTACAGAAAACAAAATGATTTTTAATAAAGATAAAATTTGTACATTCCATAATAAAGCAGAGAAAATATAGAGACACATGGAGAAGATGCTGGTTGTCAGCATTTTCTTCTTTTGCCTCAATGTTTTCCCAAGCCTATTCTATTCCATGTGTAAAAAAATCATTGTACATGTATAAGCACAAAGACAGTTTTGATATCACGATTTTGGTTTTATTTTTCTCTCTATTTTCTGTCCTGCATATTTTTCTTCCGCCGCCATCCAAATTTTATCTGTATAAATTTGACTAAATTCCCTTTGCCTTCTGATGTCTCTATTACCAATAAACACAATTGTAAACATCAATGTTATTAAGCTGACGATTGAATATAAGCCAAAATATACACGAACTCTGTCGTAGGTACCATTCAAAAGAACCAACCTGAAAGGAAATGTAATATCATCATTTTCTTCTTTTGTCTCTATTTTACCAAGATTTATATATACTGAGAGGCAAAAATAAGTATACACCCTAGTTCTTCCACGTTTTCTAAGAAAGCGATAAATTCATTATATACGATTTTAGCAGCCACCGAATGTGGTCGTTTATTGATGTTACCTTCCCCGCCTATCCGTCTATCCGTCCTTCCTTCCGTTGTGAAGGTGTTTTCATAGCATACAGCGTCATCAAAGGGGATTTAATCAATTAATTAATGCAACATTCACGTTGACACAATCGCTACATTTATGAACGGATTTCGATAAAATTTTCACGGAAAGTGCTTAGTCATCTAGGACCATGCGAATATCGTTATTGCTTTTATGTATTACGATGTGTCATGGCAAAGGGGGACTTGATGCTAACAATATATCTGACTTTACTCTTTCTAAATTTATTGACGGATTATGATAAAATTTGCACAAAATGTCCCTAGCCACCTGAAATAATGTATAAAGTGTAACGTTTCTTTCATATCATGCTGCATCGTATAAAAATGGGTCTTAATGCAAAAAGTGGCATACCGATCGATTTCTTCCTGCCACCGAAATTTGTGTTATAATGTTAGAGAAATTTTAATGGTGTGATTTGTTGTGATAAAGAATAAATAATTCAAATACGGATTAACGACAATATTTGATGCTCCACTAAGTCGCATGTGCAAAGTTTGCAAAATCAGCAAGTAGCAAGAGTATGAGTAGTCAAGTAATTTAAGGAAAAAAATATTGGTATTGTATTATTGGTTAATGGGTAGAAATAAAAAGTACTAAATTTTAAGCCGATATGACGGAAATTAAGAGAGATATTGACAAACAAAAAGTGTATACTTTCTTTTGCCTCTCAGTATATTTGGGACATCAAAACAAAGTCTTGTTTGGGACAGGGTTTATAATTTTGTGAAATAATGAAATTAAAGTGATCAAAATTAAATGCTGCTGAATACAACATAACGAATGCTAAACAAGAGGGCCAAGATGGCCCTGCATCGCTCACCTGAGAGGACTTTGAAACAAACAGCTTGCAAACTTCAAACTCGCATGACCCACTTTTTACATGACCTAGACATCATCAAGATAAACATTCAGAACAATTTTCACAATGATGAGTAAATATTTTGGTTCTTAAGGCAAAAAACAAGATTTGACCTTTTGACCTAGTTTTTGATCTAACATTAGCCATTTTCTACATGACCCATTTATCACCAAGATAAGCAATTCTGAACTATTTTCACAATGATGAATAAATATTTTGATTTTTTTGGGCAAAAACAAAATTTGACCTAGGTTTTGACCGCCCATGACCCACTTTATACATGCCCCAGATATTGTGAAAATAAACATTCTGAAGAATTTTCACATTGATAAAGTAAATATTTTGGTTCTTAGAGCAAAAACAACATTTGACCTAGTTTTAGACCTCCCATGACCCACTTTTCACATCACCAAGATATCATCAGGATAAACATTCTGAAAATTTTCACAATGATAAAGTAAATATTTTTGGTTCTTAGAGCAAAATCAAAATTTGACCTAGTGACCTAGTTTTTGACTTCACATGGCCCCCTTTTAACATTGACCAGATATCATCAAGATAAATATTCTGAACAATTTTCACAACGATAAAGTAAATATTTTGGTTCTAAGAGCAAAAACAAGATTTGACCTAGTGACCTACTTTTAGACCTCGCATGACCCACTTTTCACATCACCAAGATATCATCAGGATAAACATTCTGAACAATTTTCACAATGATAGTAAATATTTTGGTTTTTAGAGCAAAATCAAAATTTGACCTGGTGACCTAGTTTTTAACCTTGAATGACCTGCTATTCATATCACCATGATAAACATTCTGAATTTTCACAATGATTGAGTAAATATTTTGGTTCTTAGAGGAAAAACAAAGTTTGACCTAGTGACCTAGTTTTTGACCTCACATGACCCACTCTTAAAATGACCCAGATTTTGTCAAGGTAAACATTCTGAACAATTTTCACAATGATTGAGTAAATATTTTGGTTCTTAGAGCATAAACAAAATTTGACCTAGTGACCTAGTTTCTGACCTCACATGACCCACTTTTAAAATGACCTAAATTTCGTCAAGATAAAATTCTGAACAATTTTCACAATGATAAAGTAAACATTTTGGTTCTAAGAGCAAAAACAAAATTTGACCTAGTGACCTAGTTTCTGACCTCACATGACCCACTTTTCACATCACCAAGAAATCATCAGGATAAACATTCTGGAAATTTTCACAATGATATAGTAAATATTTTGGTTCTTAGAGCAAAATCAAAATTTGACCTAGTGACCTAGTTTTTAACCTCGAATGACCTGCTATTCATATCACCAAGATATCATCAAGATAAACATTCTGAATTTTCACAATGATTGAGTAAATATTTTGGTTCTTAGAGGAAAAACAAAATTTGACCTAGTGACCTAGTTTCTGACCTCACATGACCCACTTTTAAAATGACTCAGAATTCGTCAAGATAAACATTCTGAACAATTTCACAATGATTGAGTAAATATTTTGGTTCTTAGAAGAAAAACAAAATTTGACCTAGTGACCTAGTTTCTAACCTCACATGACCAACTTTTAAAATGACCCAGATTTTGTCAAGATAAACATTCTGAACAATTTTCACAATGTTTAAGTATATATTTCCGTTCTTAAAGCAAACCCAAGATTTGACCCAATGACCTAGTTTTTGACCTTACATGACCCACACTTTCTACATAACCTAGATATCAAGATAAGTATTTAGGATAGTTTTGACAAAGTTTTGGGGCAAAATTGGCATCTCTAGAGCAAAAGGAAGGATCTGTAATATTTGACCTTGTGACATAGTTTTTGACCTTGCATGACCCTCCTTTGATCATGACACAGATATCATAACGATAAACATTTAGAACAATTTTGACAAAGTTTGGACCAAAATTGCCACCTCCAGATCAAAAGGAAGGATTTCACGACCTAGTTAATGACCTGGAATGACCCACTTCTTGACATAGCCTAGATATCATCAAGATAAACATTCAGGGCAATTTTGACAAAGTGTGTGCCAAAATTGGCACTTATAGAGTAAAAAGATGGATTTTACAATATTTGACCTAGTGACCTAGTTTTTGACCTGGCTTGACCTATTTGTAATCATGACCTAGATATTATCAAGACAAATATTCTGAATAATTTTCACAACGATTGAGCAACAAATGTGGCCCCTAGAGCAAAAAGAAGATTTGACCTCGTGACCTACTTTGTGACCCCATTATGGCCCCTATTCAAATTCTTTGAAGTATTTTGAAAAAGCATGACCCATAGATCATATGTGTGAAATATGATTGAATTCTGTCCAGTACTTTAGGAGGAGAAGGTTTTTTTCTGAAAAGTTGACGGATGGACAGTTAGACAGATAGACAGTTAGACAGACAGACGCCGGACAACAGACCGATCACAATACCTCACCTTGAGCACTTTGTGCTCAGGTGAGCTAAAAATATATAGATCTACATGTACTTTGTTAATAATATACAATGAAAACTTTTGTGGCAAAAAGAGATAACCTTTGTCTCATCTCACATACACAACTTCTGTACAACTTTCATTGCAGAAAACAATTCATACAATGCTGGTAACAGAGAGTAATACTCATTACTACCATGAGAAATGCAAAATTTCCATTAAGGATCTCTGACAAACAGAATTGGAGAAAATTGTATTATCATGAGACAATTCTACACATAAAATTAATATTCAAAGCCTTAGACCAATTAACGGTTCAGGCGAAGAAGATTGTACAACATTTCCTTCTTTGTCTCTAAATGAAAATTGATACCCACAACAAAGGGCCAATTTTCCTTGTATCACAGTAATTTGAAGTAATTTGGTAGAGGGCTTTGAGACTATTCTACACACAAAATTTCAAGACTCTTGGCCTAATAGTTTGAGATGAGAGGATAAGATTTTTTAGTAATTGTGGACAGGCAAACGGACAATGGATGGTGAGCGATCAATAGCTTTGTGCTAAAGTGAGCTAACAAGTCAACGCAAGGACGTACACATGGACCAACACACCACAGATACAACGCTTTGGTCAGTGGAAGTAATTAGTGTGTTCCACAAGAAAGATACCTTCTGTTTATGCCTTTCCTAAACAGCAAAACTTTAACCCATTACCAAACATTGACTCTTTTTGACTCCCTACAAGATAATGGCTTTGGAAAACATTGTGGAAAATGAAGAAATTGCTTGTGACAAGCACTTTCTTCATTTCCCACAATATTTTCTATATAAAAAGACCAAAAATGTAAAAAATTTTATCAGTTTGAATTGTCGTCTGCAACGTCTTTGAATTTGGATTAATCTGAAATGTTGCTGTTTGGTAATGGGTTAAGAGAGTAGGCCTCTTTGAAAAGCTTCTTCAGACAGAAACGTGTGTTGATATAGATACCGTATAGCACTTTATTTCTGTGGGGTCCAAATTCTGCGTTTTTTCCAGAAATCAGACGGGTTAAATTTCTGCGTAACATATTTCTGCGGTCTCTCACGTTGCAAAATCAAAGATTTTATTTCTGTGCTATGAAATCAGTTTTAGTCAGTATCAAACATAGTTTGACGAACCTTACCAAATATTCGAATTACCCCGTGATGGTTAAGGGATAATCCCATCCATTTATCTGTAAAAGTCGTTATGGGAAACAATGCCGTATACAGATTGGTGTTAAAAGAAAGACGTGTCAAACTGTTACCAATCAGTCAGACTTGTTTTAAAAAGTCATTGTCTATGGGTGAACTAAACTGTCCTATCAATATGCCGTACCGAATGGGTCAAAAGTCTAGATACCAGGTGCACCTCTAAAAAATACAGGTGCACCTGTATATTTTGAGGTGAACGTATAAATTTTATACGTGCACCTCCATTTTTTAGAGGTGCACTTGTATTTTTATAAGTTCACCTCAGAATATACAGGTGCACCTGTTTATTTTAGAGGTGCACCCGTATTTTTAGCCTCGTTTTATGAAAAATACAAGCGCACCTGAATTACCCAATCAGAACTTTCGTTTCATCCAACAGTTTGTCCATATTTTGAGTTGCCTAAAATGGAGGGGGGGGGATATAGTCTATGCGGGACTTCCATTTCCGTAGTAACATGTTGCCAAGTTAAACAAAATCTGATAGACCTAGATCTATACATTTTTTTTGAGTAGGCTATGCACCCCGACAGATTTACCTACCTTTTTCATAATCTATGCGTGAATCCAGACATATCCCAAGATGGGACACGTGTTTTGAAATGGGGGAAGGGGCGGGGCTCTGAATCAGCTGAAATCAGCATATTTTCTCTTAATTCTTCAGTATATATTCTGCGTTACAATGTAAACAAATTCAACATAACTCGTTCATTGCTATGCGGCGCACCAGGATTTCTTTTAGGGGTTCGAACATACGAATAATTAGGGGATGTAGTTTTCCTACTAGATCTGATTACACAATTTTGATTGAATTTCTGTATGAAAATGAAAAAAAAAAAGTATCAGGCAACAGAGTGGGTTCAAACGACCACCACCTCTGTATCCGCCACTGCTGCTGCAGCTTGTAAATTGGAATAAAGCCGGTCAAATTTTTGCCGTTTAAGAAAGGTTTTTACGAAAATTGTATTTTGATCCAAATTGGTCTCAAGTCTATTCGGCCCGAATTTTTCCAGACTAATTATACATGCCTGCCACAACAACAACTCAACGATGTCATGCAAATTAAACATCAAATATTATGCCAAAACGGGGTAAGTATTGCTGTTTTAACCCAGAACTCTCTCCTCTATCAGACTTTCGAATTACATGTCAGGATATGTGTGTTTCTCGTAGTCAGGAATGCATTGTGGACAATAAGTAATTGGTTTTCGTGTTTGACGTTTGGGAAAGGGTTTCAGACTAGCATTCCTATATAAGGCTTATGTACAGGCATTTGAATACTTCTTCAAGTGTTAAGATATGGGATGATATCAAAGTAAGAGGCATTCACGCATTGATGCCATACTAGTAGGATTCTTCACTTAAGTTTAAGGTAGTACGCCTCCACTGGTAATGAGATTCACAAGAAGTCAGAATTTGTTGGACATTGTTAACATTGCTACATATCGGACATGTTTTGGAGACATCTAAAATTCGACGTTTGAATGTTCCAATGCTGAATATTTACGACTGTCGACGGACATCACCCAAATGACTGCGACAGCGCATGAATTTCATAAGGGGATGGACTAGGGGAGATTCGGTATAACTCGGACACAAAACGTAGTCTCTGACAGGACACGATGGATATGTCACTCTCTCGGACAGACAAGATTCTGAATCAACAACGAAAACAATAAAGTATTCCAATTCTAAACTAATTTCATAGGCTAAAACAGTTAAAATAAAGCCACGGCAGATAATTTTACGAAATAAAATATACTACCAGAGTAAGGTAAACTCGGACATTGAACAGGGAATCTCGGACGCAACTGTTGTTTTAACACATTCCAAAACGGTAAAGTTTTGCACACTGCTCCAATTTGAAAGCTGTTGCAGTCGACATCATTTATGTTGCTAATTCGCACATGAAAATCGGATAAACATGGAGAAAACCTTAGTGTCCGAGTTTAAAATAGCTAAATACGATTTAACGTCGGACACTACGTCACAGAAATGAATAAACTTCCCCACACGTCACGATACATGTCACGTGGTGTCATCTATTCAGGCACATTTGATTGATGACGCGTTATACCTATTAATACAGCTGATTTTGGGAAATATTTAATAAAGATTCTTTATTTATAAAGAGAAACATCTGGCTGTCCGAGATTACCAACATGTCCGAGAAATCCCGAATCTCCCCTTTGGTACTTTTAAAAACACGGTTAAGGTCTTCCTTTTGTACAATATTGTGTGAACATACACAATATATAATACTATTATGATTTGTAAACTTTCATTCCAAGTTAATGGTTTTTGAGGATTGTTCCTCTTCAGCTTCTCTCTTCAGCCCTGGTAAAGGACTAGAATTTTTTGTTGTACAGTACATTCAGTCTGGCAGTGCTATCTATCATTTAGACAGGAATCTACTTAACATTCATGAAACATTTTGGTGGCAATGCCCATATTCGGAGTAAACTCCGAGATCTATACATTGAAAGGCGTCATAGCCAGTAATTCAATTTAACTTCTGTTAATTTTTCAGGCATGGAAGCGCTCATCAAATCACAGCCTTTGACCTGTCAATCTGTACATCCTGCGTTACCACTGCTACACCAAATCATTTATTCTTCGGATGAGTTGATGAACAATTAGCAACAGCAGCGATAGGCAGCATAACAAACCGTGAACAATGATACAATCACTAGGTGTTTGACAGTCTTAGAACACATTCGTTACTTTTGATAAAGCTGGATGAAAGAGTCGGTACAGAATTTGTCACCTAGGGACCAGGGCTAGGAAAAAGAAATTTTGAGAAAATTTAGACTTGGAAAATATTGAAGGTGATATAACATGCTTGTCATCTCAATAGAATCTGAGGGATAATAATAGCCTCTATGATGGTTGAAGAAAACTTAGACAGTATTGTTATAGCTGTGAAAACTTGTTTACAAATAACAATTAATTTGACCGGTAACAAAACGTTATCGGCTAGAAGAGATTTGAAGTTAAGACAGTCTCGATCAGACATAAACATCTTTAATCAAAGCGAAACATCATGTTTGCTCCATAATAGAGCATAATTATTGCCATGTGCAGCTACTTCAGAATGAAAACCTTTCAAAATATGTATGTTTTGTGAAAAATATCTGGTTTGCTCTGTGGTTACTTAAGGGGAATAATATTCTCCTAAGAGCACCCATGTTAATTAGAAAATCTTTCGTAGATAGTTTGTGTCAAGTACAGACAAACAAAAAGAAATTTACAGACTATCGAAAAGTCTATCAATGAACCATAAACAATACAACATGGAAAATATTGATACAAAAGGAAAAAGGATCATGTGAATTTTGTGCGATTTGAGCACAATGCTCAGATTTGAGCATGAGAACGTACTTAAGTTTAACGACAACAATGCTGTTTTACTGGAGTGATATTGAGCGACTGGTGCATCTAACCAACTCAATATTTTAGTTTAAGGTTTACGAACTGAGAATGAAATGCAAAGCCAGAGGCGAAATTTGAAAAGTGCCAGTTATTCCTAATCTGTGTTACATTTCCATTCCAAATACAAATATAAGCATTTTGTATGGTTTAGAATTTTAAAATTATGCATATTTATGGAAATATTTTACAAAAAAAATTACCTCCCTTGCATATGAAAATAGAGTAAAATAATATTTGTGAAAAATTTTCTTCTTGAAGCATAATCTTGAAATCCGGCCTGGTGAATCAATTTATGTGAAGTGTTTTTACAAGTGTGTGTAATTTGATGCATTTCGTATTGCTAGAAAGTGGTGTTTTCATTCTAAGTTAGTAAACCTTAACGGCAACAATGCTGTTTTACTTATGTGATATCGAGCGGCTGGTGCATCTAACCAAGTCAATATGGTAGTTTAACGACAAAAATGCTGTTTTATTTGAGTGATATTGAGCGGCTGGTGCATCAAACCAAGTCAATATGGTAGTTTAACTACAACAATACTGTTTTACTGGAGTGATATTGAGCGGCTGGTGCAGCTAACCAAGTCAATACGGTAGTTTAACGACTACAATGCTGTTTTACTTGTGTGATATCGAGCAGCTGGTGCATCTAACCAAGTCAATATGGTAGTTTAACGACATCAATGCTGTTTTACCGGAGTGATGTTGAGCGGCTGGTGCATCTAACCAAGTCAATATGGTAGTTTAACGACAATAATGCTGTTCAAATCGAATGAAATCGAGTGGCTGGTGCATCTAACCAAGTCAATATGGTAGTTTTACTACAACAATGCTTTTTTATTTGAGTGATATCATATTGAGCGGCTGGTGCATCTAACCAAGTCAATATGGTAGTTTAACGACAATAATGCTCTTCAAATCGAATGAAATCGAGTGGCTGGTGCATCTAACCAAGTCAATATGGTAGTTTTACTACAACAATGCTTTTTTATTTGAGTGATATCATATTGAGCGGCTGGTGCATCTAACCAAGTCAATATGGTAGTTTAACTACAACAATACTGTTTTACTGGAGTAATATTGAGCGGCTGGTGCAGCTAACTAAGTCAATATGGTAGTTTAACGACTACAATGCTGTTTTACTGGAGTGATATTGAGCTTCTGGTGCATCTAACCAAGTCAATATGGTAGTTTAACGACAACAATGCTGTTTTACTGGTGTAATATTGAGTGGCTGGTGCATCTAACCAAGTCAATATGGTAGTTTAACTACAACAATACTGTTTTACTGGAGTGATGTTGAGCGGCTAGTGCATCTAACCAAGTGAATATGGTAGTTTAACGACAACAATGCTGTTTTACTTGAGTGATATTGTGCGGCTGGTGCATCTTACCAAGTCAATATGGTTGACAATGCAATAGAATAATCCTTAAAATAAGATTGACTTTTTTGTCAAGACTACTGAATAAGATTTGTAAACAAGAGGGCCATTGGCCCTGAAGCGCTCACCTGATATAATAACTTTTTTTTGTAAACCAATTTTCAGGTTGATTGGACAAAGAATGTGACCTCTAGAGTGCACACAAGGTTTATCTAAGATTTGACCTCGTGACCTAGAATTGATCAAGACAATAATTCTGATCAATTTTCAGGTTGATTGGGCAAAAAATGTGGCCTCTAGAGTGCACACAAGGTTTTACAAAGATTTTACCTCATGACCTAGTTTATGACCCCAGATGACCCAATTTCAATCTTGTCTGAAAATTGATCAAGACAATCATTCTGATCAATTTTCAGGGTGATTGGGTAAAAAATGTGGCCTCTAGAGTGCACACAAGGTTTTTCTAAGATTTGACCCCGTGACCTAGTTTTTGACTCCAGATGACCCAATTTCAAACTTGTGTGAGATTTCACCAAGACAATCATTCTGATCAATTTTCAGGTTGATTGGGCAACAAATGTGGCCTCTAGGGTGCACACAAGGTTTTTCTAAGATTTGACCCCATGACCTAGTTTTTGACCCCGTATGACCCAATTTCAAAATTGTGCGAGATTTTATCAAGCCAATCATTCTGAGCAATTTTCAGGTTGATTGGGCAAAAAATGTGGCCTCTAGAGTGCACACAATGTTTTTCTAAGATTTGACCCTGTGACCTAGTTTTAGACCCCAGATGACCCTATATCAAACTTGTGCGAGATTTTATCAAGTCAATCATTCTGAGCAATTTTCAGGTTGATTGGGCAAAAAATGTGGCCTCTAGAGTGCACAAAAGGTTTTTCTAAGATTTGACCCCGTGACCTAGTTTTTGACCCCAGATGACCCAATTTCAAACTTGTCCGAGCTTTCATCAAGACAATCATTCTGAGCAATTTTCAGGTTGATTGGGCAAAAGATGGGGCCTCTAGAGTGCACACAAGGTTTTTCTAAGATTTGACCCCGTGACCTAGTTTTTGACCCCAGATGACCCAATTTCGAACTTGTCCGAGATTTTATCCAGACAATAATTCTGATCAATTTTCAGGTTGATTGGGCAAAAAATGTGGCCTCTAGAGTGCACACAAGCTTTTTCTAAGATTTGACCCCTTGACCTAGTTTTTGACCCCAGATGACCCAATTTCAAACTTGTACAAGATTTCACCAAAACAATCATTCTCAGCAAATTTCAGGTTGATTGGGCAAAAAATGCGACCTCTATAGTGCACACAAGGTTTTTCTAAGATTTGACCCAGTGACCTAGTTTTTGACCCAAGATGACCCAATTTCGAACTTGTCCGAGATTTTATCAAGACAATTATTCTGAGCAAATTTTAAGTTGATTGGGCAAAAAATGTGGCCTCTAGAGTGCACACAAGGTTTTTCTAAGATTTGACCCCGTGACCTAGTTTTTGACCCCAGATGACCCAATTTCGAACTTGTCCGAGATTTCATCAAGACAATCATTCTGAGCAAATTTCAGATTGATTGGGCAAAAAATGTGACCTCTATAGTGCACACAAGGTTTTTCTAAGATTTGACCCCGTGACCTAGTTTTTGACCCCAGATGACCCAATTTCAAACTTGTCCGAGATTTTATCAAGACAATCATTCTGAGCAAATTTCAGGTTGATTGGGCAAAAAATGTGGCCTCTAGAGTGCACACAAGGTTTTTCTAAGATTTGACCCCGTGACCTAGTTTTTGACCCCAGATGACCCAATTTCGAACTTGTCCGAGATTTCATCAAGACAATCATTCTGAGCAAATTTCAGGTTGATTGGGCAAAAAATGTGGCCTCTAGAGTGCACACAAGGCAAAGTTTGACGGACGACGGACGACGGACGACGGACACCGGACGCCGGACGCCGGACGCCGGACACAGCGGTATCAGAATAGCTCACCATGAGCACATTCGTGCTCAGGTGAGCTAAAAACATTAAAGAAAAGGAAAAAATTAAGAAAATACAGATAGAATTTAGATTTAACTCCATATTTAGCAAGGACCCTTTTGCGTTAAGTTTGATCTTGTGCCATGTTCTATCCCGAAGGCACATGGCACATGCGCAAGCTTAGACGCAAACTTGTGTTCTGATTCCAATTGAATAATTGAATGGGGGCTAATGCCTAACTGTTATGCATGGTCATAGCGTTGCAGCTTGAGCACATAACCATGGATTCCTGTCGTTTCTCTCATAAGTATTACTACAACATCCTTTTGGAGTCTCTGAAACTACTTAAGATCAATTGCTTAATTGAATTGGGTTTAAAGCCTAACAGCTATGCATAGTCATACCATTGCAGCTTGGGCACCTTACCATGAATTCTTGTCTTTTTTTTTAAAGTACTACCACAACAACCTTTTTGGAGTCTTCGGCTGCTTGCCCGCATAGATTTACTATTGTCCAGCCACTCGCCACTCGTAGGAGAAAAATGGCATTTAGGACATTTGCTATGGCTTCGCGTTCAAAGCCAATGAGATTCAGACTCTCTACCGACTGCGCTATGGCCACAGCATGTAAATTAATAAACAAGAAGTAGTTTACGGATTGATAGCCAGACTCAGTTAGCGCATGCTTTGAAAGGTTTCCGGATAGAAAATGGTACAATAAAACATAGATTCGTGTGTTTATATGTCTGAAGCAGTTTTATGTTAATATGATTTAAGATTGGCTTTCAATGCAGATTAAGAATCCATAATGAATATTTTAAATGTCATAAGCATTTTCCATGTGCAGAAAGAGTGATTGCGAATTGCATAATAAAGCTGATCATGTATAAGATTGGTTTAAATATAATCCAACAGTTTGGTATGTTAGTTATCTATTGTTTTTCTATGCACTATCTGCCCCTGTGCAAGTTCTATGAAAATCCCCATCATTTTATTGTCTTTCCAGTGGTATCTTTTCAAAGATTTGTGGCTCATCATTTGGTCTTAAAAAAATGGCAACACTTTTATAAAAGAAATTTATATGAATGAAGTTCAAAACTTTATAGCATTGCTAAACCTGTGGGCCCATTGTACAAAATCGATGGTATGTCTAATATTGTAAGCATGGTAGTAAAATACTTGGTGCGAAATAGTTAGGGTACGAATCACTCGTGGTTCATATCAAATTCGACTCGGGTGTAGATCGATGCAGTTTTTGATTAAAATATATTAGAAAGAATAATATTAATAGAAGGAATAAATTGAACATTCATTTTCTCTCTTTTTTAATGTTAATCTTCAATTAATTTGAGATAAGGATCGCTGCAGAACAACTGTCCCGCAGACAGGCGCCGCTAAATGGAGCGGAAAACCAAAACAAGATAGGAAAAATTATAGATCTATAATTGAATCTAGATCTAGTTCTAAATTTTCAAATTTATTAAATAGTAGGGAGTTACAAATCAATTATAAATCTTTTTTTATCTCTATTTAGTCTCCTAAAGAAATCGACAAAATGTTGGATATAACGTACATTCTGATTGGATGAAACAGGTGCGCTTGTATTTTTTATAAAACGAGGCTAAAAATACGGGTGCACCTACAAAATTTACGGGTGCACCTGTATTCTCCGAGGTGAACTTATAAATAATACAAGTGCACCTCTAAAAAATACAGGTGCACCTGTATATTTTGAGGTGAACTTATAAATTTTATACGTGCACCTGTATTTTTTAGAGGTGCACCTGGTATCTAGACTTTTGACCCATTTGGTACGCCATATATCAACACATAAATTAAAGCTATAGTTACACCATTTTTGAATGGGAAAGAACTCCAGTGTTAATATATTGTGCTTAACAGTTTTAACTTGTCCATATACAGACTAAAATTGCAGAATAACAGCAACCTCTACATTCAGGTTTAATATTCTGCGGAATTTAATTCTGCGGTGCTGTCCAGTACCGCAGAAATAGCAGAAATAAAGTCCCCGCAGAAATAAAGTGCTATTACGGTAGATTGTGTGTACAATAAAGCAGAAAAAATATTGAGACAAAAGTACAAAATGCTGGTTATCAGCATTTTCTACTTTTGTCTCAATGTTTTCCCTATCTTTTTCTATTAGGGACGTCAAAACCCAGTCTTGCTTTGGAAAGGGTCAAAGTCTAGAAACAAGCCCTAGTCTGGACACCTGTTTTAGACAGGGTAAAGTGTTACAGCATACCTAACTTCTGGTGGAATATCTTCTACAGAATCATATCTACTGCCGTACATCAAAATCTGTTTGTCCCACCAGGATGGCACCTTCTTATTGAAATCTGTGGACAGAAATCTAACCCTTTAAACCTTTCCCAAACAAGACCTTGATTTGACGTCTCTAATAGAATAGGCTTGGGAAAACATTGAAACAAAAGAAGAAACTGCTGATAACCAGCAGTTTCTCCTTTTGTCTCAATATTTTCTGCGCCATATTTTACACAAATCCTATTTTTAATAGCATCTATTTGGTCATTTTTGGAAGTTTTTGAACTAGATCACCCTAAAATTTTGTTGTTTGGGAAAGGGTTAACAAATATGTCAATCATCAAACAGGCTGTGGAAAGTATTAGGACAAAATGAGGAAGTTACCATAAATAAAACCAGTATTTTCACCCTTTGATTCAATTTTTGTGTTACATATATACAATTTTGTTCATAACCCCCATTACTATTAGTACTTGTTTTGTCGTCTGTAGCAGCTTTCCAATTAGACCATCCTAAAATTTCATCATTTGAGAAAACGTTTGCCATTTCCTAAAAAACACAAGTATTTATACCATCAATTAAAAGGGCATTGGAAAGCATTTAAAGAAAAGAAAAAAAACAACACTGCAATCCAAATAGAATATGGACAGAAAGATGGACTTATTGAGTTACAGACAGACAAACTGACTCTAGTATAATCCTTAATACTCTTCAAAACAAAACCCTTCTTTTACATCGCTGATAGAAAAGGCCTAAGAAAATATGGAGGCAAGAAAAGTACATGCTTAAACTATGCATTTTCTCCATTTGCCTCTATATTTACTGTGCTGTATTAACTGCAAATCATTTTATTACTACCCATTTTGTCATAAGCAGAAGCTTTTTTCTTGCCGTTAAAAAGTTAATACACTATGGACCACAATTTACTAATTAATAATTTCAGACGTCATTACAATATTCTCATCTTTGTGTGATTTCACCATCCAATTGATGGTCATAAATGCTGTAACAAATAAAACTCAGATACAAATTTCATGGGCTTTATAATTATATTCCAGTTGAAGGTAAAGTGAAGTTAAATGATGACAAAGTAACTAAATATTGCCAATTAAGGCTAAACCTTTTATCATTTGTCATTTAGGAACGAATTTCAGGGTCATTAACCTATTACTGCACAATGATGAATTTGGACTCCTTTACAAAACAAGAGTTGTCCGCATACAACATAGCTCGCCTATGCGAAAGCTTGTCGCAAAACAAGGAGTCCAAGGTCAAAGGTCAAGGTTACTGGGTCAAAGGTCATGGTCTCAAGGTCAAGGCAAGAGGTATCAATATGTGAAATATCAAGGCTCTATCTATAATAGTGCATGAGATATAGGCCAGGTTAAAGTTTTTTAAAATTAGGTCGAACTCCATGGTCAAGGTCACGAGGTCAAATTTCATGGTACCAAATGAAAAGTCTTAGCAGGAGGTATCCATGTGTGAAATATCAAGGCGCCATAATGTGCATGAAATATAGGCCAGGTTAAAGTTTTTTTAAAAATAGGTCAAACTCCAAGGTCAAGATCACTAGGTCAAAGGTCATGGTCCCAAATGAAAGGTCATGGCAGGAGGTATCCATGTGTGAAATACCAAGGCTTTACAGCGTTTTTTCTGGCCAATTGGGAAAGGTACCTGTACCCCTACAATTGGGAATTTTTTGCATTGCGAAATCTGAAAAATTGGGAAAAAACGAGTCACGAAATATTTTAATTGGGAAAAGATTTACTTGCAAAATCAATGAATAAGGAATTTTTTAAGTGCATCTTATCTTTCATTACTGGTTATATTCTGCAAAACAAACCATTGTAAGATCTAGGTTTTAACATGAAGCTACTGGTGAACATATTTAAAATTTTTAGACTCATGGTTATCTATACATATGCTGAAATCTAGCATTCACTTCAATTCTCTCAATACTTTGGATGTTATTATATACAAATTCTGTCTTACATTTAAAGAAACATTAATTCTGTTGTCTGCATTGAAGTTCCTTTCATTTTTGACCATTCCAAAACTACATTGTGGAAAGGGTAAAAGGAAAATAAGAGGAAAATACAAAACGCTTTTAGAAGTTAATTAAAGCTCCTTTGTTCTCAATCTTTTCTAGCTATTATATAAGTGATTTGTTGCTTAGAACTTTTGATTTGGATCTGTCTAAAAAGAATTCAAGTTCTCAGTGTTTGGATGTATTGGCAATTAAAATTAAGCATTTATTGAGACATTTCCAGCCAAATTAAAATGCATTGGCCATTGGGAACGGCACATAAGATCATTGGGAACGGTAGATATGGAGATTGGGAAACGGCATGTGCTAAAATTGGGAAGAGCCTGTAGTCATTGGGAAAGGTTCCTTTTACCGGTACTAGTTATAGAAGGAAAAAAATCCCTGCTTTATCATCAACAGTGCACGAGATATTGGCCAGGTTAACGTTTTTTAAAAGTAGGCCAAGTTCAAAGTCACTAGGTCAAAGGTCTTGATCCTAAATGAAAGGTCTTGGCAGGAGGTATCCATGTGTGAAATATCAAGGCTGTACCTCTAATAGCGCCTGAGATATAGACCAGGTTAAAGGGTTTTTTTCAAGTGAAGAAGTGATGGGACGGGTCGACACGATGACACTACGGCTGTGACATTAGCTCCTTGGACTTAAAGTCCCGGCTGGCTAAAAAGGCTAGGGAAAACATTGTGTTAAATGAAGAAATTGCTTGTAACAAGCAATTTCTTCATTTTCCACAATGTTTTCTAATCCAAAATGGAAAGATTTTTTCATATTTCATCACCTTGAAATTGTCGTCTGCAACACCTTTCAGTTTTGAACAGTCCAAAATGCCATCTGGTAATGGGTTAATAACCCATTATGAATATTTGAACATACCTCCTGTGGTGTCTATGTATTGTTTTTGTGTACCTGTAATGTAATCAAACATAGAATGATAAACAAGAGGACTATGGTGGCTTTAAATTGCTCACTTGAACTATGGTGAGGAACCATCACAAAATATTTCCAACGAATCTCAATAACTCTGTCAATAATTGACCAATTTGAAAAATGCTAGATGTGTTACTGACAAACAGGGTTAATTTTGTTTGCTTGTCCGTAACTTATTTTATTTTTATTATCAAGTTTTCTTTAAAACATCCTCCACGCACAATAAGACATCTTCACCTCTTCTTGCTAAGATAAGCCTACAATAAACAGACAGAGTAAAAGCTATTACTAGTATATATTTTATATGTAAACCTGTTAATTCAATGTTTGAGCAAAAAGATGCATCGTTTTTGAATATCTTGCACAGTCTGCTTTTGATTGAAACATTGACGTTGGTTTATTGTATTATAACAAATGGTCTTTCTATCTTAGTTTAAAAAAACTTCTTCTGTAAAACCAACAAGGCCCTGAAAACACAGCTATGGTCGTGGTATTATACTGTATTCCATTATCAGCTTTTTTACAATGTAAATGAAAAGTTGTTCCCATTATGACTTTATGAGGCATTTCTACTTACCTTGTTTCAATTCCTCTGTTGGCATTTTTTCTTCTTCTTCTTTGTTTTCTAAAATTTCCTTTTCTGTATCAGTTTCTGTATTTCCAAGTGTTGTGTCATCTTTAGTTTTCGTCTCATTAGCTACAAGAAAGTTGGAGACTACATTCCTTTAACCCTTTCTTATTCAGAAAAGACTAGAACTGTCGCAAAGCGGCCAAATATCCACCACTAGTGCCTTGTCACTGAAAAAGTGCTATACGTTAAAAGTCTCTTTAGTTGGAGTACAGAAATATTGACCTTGACCTTTGACCTGTATGACTCAAACACAATAGGGCACCTCCTTGGGTCAAGGGCAACACCTGTGTAAAGTTTCATGGTCCTAGGTGAGCAGGTACGAGTTAGAGCACAGAGAAAGGATTTTAAACAAAGTCCGATTGCGACCTTGACCTTTGACCTTTGTGACTTTAAAACATTAGGGCACCTCCTTGGGTCATGGGCAACAACCGTGTAAAGTTTCATGGTCCCAGGTCAACTGGTTCTTGACTTAGAGCACGGAAACGGATTTAAAACAAAGTCTGATTATGACATTGACCTTCATGACCCCAAAACAAAAGGCCACCTCCTTGGGTCATGGGCAACAACTGTGTGAAGTTTGATGATCCTAGGTGAACAGGTTCTCCAATAAGGGCAAAGAAACAGATTTTAACCACAAAGTTAAATAGTGACCAAAGTTAAATAGCGACCTTGATCTTTGACCTTCGTGACTCAAAAACAATAGGCAAACAAATGCCTCCTTGGGTCATGGGCAACAACTGTGTAAAGGTCGATGATCCTAGGTGAACATGTTCTCGAGTTAGGGCACAGAAATGGATTTTAAGGTATCCAACCCCTCAAAAGCACAAAAGACACAGATGCGAAAATTGAAAAGTGCCAGTAATACCTAAACTGTGTTAAATTTCCATTCCAAATACAAACATACGCATTTTGAACGGTTTAGAATATCAAATTAATGCATACTTATGGAAATATTTGACAAAAATGTTCAAATTACCTCCCTTGCATATGAATAGAGTAAAATGGTATTTGTAAATTATTTTCTTCTTGAAGCATAATCTTGAAATCTGGCACGGTGAATCAACTTATTTGAAGTGTATTTACAAGTTTGTATAATTTGATGTATTTCGTATAGCTAGAAAGTGGTGATTTTTTTAGGGTATGTAAACTTTAAACTAAGTCCTATTGTAACCTTGAACTTTGACCTTCGAGAGCCAAAAAATGATAGGGCACCTCCTTGGGTCATGGGTAACAAGTTACTGTGTGAAGTTTGATGATCCTAGGTCAACCAATTCTTGAGTTAGAGCACAAACGAAAGTCTATGGACAGACAGATGGACGGATGGATGGATGGAGGGAAGGACAGACAGACAGACATGGTGAAACCAATATACCACCCTCTACTTCATAGATTGGGGTATAATTAAATGCTGGAGTAACAGATCTTTGCCTTGATGCTGATATTATTGTCATAAAAGCATGTGCAAAGTTTGAGAGAAATAGCATTAGTAGAAACAAGATTTGACAAACTTGCAAGTGAAAATTTAAGTGAGACGCTGATGTCGACCCCAAGTGTCTAGAATACTAGCACCCCCTCCCCCCCTTCTATGAATAGTCGCTTTAAAAAAGGCAGAGCCCATCTTCTCCACTAATCAAAATATCTTTTATGTCTGACTTACATAAATATAAAATGTTTAAGATTATCATGAATAGTGATGTATCCATTAAATTTATATCTTTATTATTGTAAAATCTTATATGGCATTGTAGCCATCAACATTCCTCTGTATATTGTCCACCCACTTATAGTCCAAACAAATTCAGTCACATACCCTTTGCTTCCACGAGATCATGGATGCAGTGAAAAGGCTCAAAAATGGAAAAGCACCAGGCCTAGATGGGATCCCACCAGAAGCCTTGAAAGCAGATTGCCAAACCACCGCGAATCTTCTTATAGGCCTACTTCAAGATATTTGGGATAAAGAAGAGGTACCAACAGAATGGAGAACAGGTCTGATTGTCAAACTACCAAAGTCAGGAGATCTAGGTGACTGTCAGAACTGGAGAGGCATACAACTTCTATCGCTGCCAAGTAAAGTCCTAACAAGAATAATCCTGAAACGTATGAAGACATCACTAGACAACATAATGAGGGATGAACAAGCAGGATTCCGCCAAGGGAGATCATGCACAGACCAAATAGCGGCACTGAGGATTATAGTTGAACAGTCATTGGAATGGCAATCACCATTGTATATCAACTTCATAGATTTTCGAAAAGCCTTTGACACTATAGACAGAGCTACCATTTGGAAAATTATGAAACACTATGGAATTCCAGACAAGATCATCAACATAATCCGAAGCCTGTACCAAGATACAACCTGTCATGTGATCCACAACCAGGACCTTTCCCCTCCCTTCAACGTTTCAACGGGTGTACGTCAGGGCTGTTTGCTGTCTCCTTTGATCTTCTCCCTTGTAGTTGACTGGATCATGAAGACTGTGACCACAGAACCAAGAGGGCTACAGTGGACCTTCACAAAGAAGCTTGAAGATCTTGACTTTGCTGATGACATAGCCCTCCTGTCCCATACACACCAACATATCCAGCAAAAGACAGAATGTCTGGATGAAACAGCCAAGAAGACCGGACTCCACATTAACATCAAGAAAACCAAGAGCATTAGGATCCACAACAGGAACGAATCTCAGCTTATGCTGAATGAACAGCCGATTGATGATGTGGATAGTTTCACATACCTTGGCAGTGTAGTGAACAAGACAGGGGGCTCTGATCAAGACGTGAAGACCAGGATCGGAAAAGCAAGAGGTGCCTTTAGTTCCCTTCAAAACATCTGGAAGAGCACAGTAATACGACTAAACACCAAGATAAAGCTATTCAACTCTAACGTAAAGTCTGTCCTGCTATACGGTTCTGAAACCTGGAAGCACTCCAAGAGCATTGAACAAAAACTGCAAGTCTTCGTCAATAACTGTCTTCGCAGAATCCTGAGAATAAGGTGGCCCGAGAGGATATCAAATGAAGAGCTTTGGAGGAAGACCAAGCAAAAGCCCATTATGCACACCATCAAGGAAAGAAAGTGGAGATGGATTGGGCATATTCTACGACGAGAACCAACAAACATCACCAGACAAGCTCTTGACTGGAATCCTCAAGGGAAGAGGAAGAGAGGCAGGCCTGCATTGACCTGGAGACGAACCCTTGATGCCGAGCTTCGAAAGGTCAGACTGTCATGGAGCGAGGCAAAGAAGAAGGCCGAGGACAGAACCGACTGGAAAGCTGTAGTGAAGGCCCTATGCCCAATCATGGGCGAAGAGGAATAAGTAAGTAAGTAAGTACCCTTTGCTTCCGCCAAATCCAAGCCTCGGTAAATTACTCCAAATACTCATTCTACCCCCTTAAAATCGTTAAATGGAATATGCTCCAACCACATATCGCTTTACTGCCCACTTTCGACTCTTCTAAGAGGGCAGTTAGCTTAGTCAAACATCAAATGCATTTAATGTCAGCGCACTGTTTTTACCTATCAATGTCAGCTTGTTTCTGACTTTTAATATCTTAAACCCTATCATCTTTTACTCCACACTAACTAACAAAATTCATGGAAACTTTTTCTGTGAGGGGATGACACAGAGATACATTCAAACAATACCTAGTTTTTACGTCCCTTGTAAAAAGGGCACAGGAAAACATTGAGACAAAAGAAGAAATTGCTGATAAAGTTTCATATCTTCTCTTTCGTCTGCAACAGCTTCCAAATTGTACCATATGGCTTAACTTGAGCCTTAAGGAGTTTCCTGAATGATGAAATTTCAACATGTCTGAATTCTACCGTCTACAACATCAGAAATCTGATTATCTGAAGCATGACAATTCTATTTTATAAGATGGACAATATTTATGAAAAGGGTGTAATGCTATAATGGAGTTAGGCTCATACTTTAGTCTGTTATAAATGAAGTTTATCTGAATCAAATCATAAATTGTAAATTATCAACTTTTGAAAGATACAAGAAATGGCAGTAATAGAATGCTACACAAAATATTTTTTACATCTTTAACCCTTTCCCAAACGACAAAATTTTAGGGTGATCCATCTCAAAAACTGCAACAAATGAAAACATGGATGTTTTTAAAGACAGGATTTGTGTTTAATATGGCTACAGAAAATATTGAGACAAAAGGAGAAACTGCACTGGTTTTCAGCAATTTCTTTCTTGGCGTCATTAGATAACAATAGTCTAAGACGACGGTGCGTGCGATTCTTATGACAAATATCAAATCTTACTTCAGCATATGCATTCTATCGATTGATCATTTCATTTTCAAACATTTCCAACATATTTTCACTCGAAAGTTACGTCATTTCTCACAATTTCAAGGTCGAGTTGTAGGTGTGTCAAAATCACGCGATCTGATTGGCCGTCATGTGTTATCGATAGTTTCGAATTTACTCATAAAGCACCGTGATCATCAGTGCGTGCCGTGATTTCTTGTATGGTGTTCAATAAGGGTAATTAATATTATATTCGCCAACAGCACTCACTAAGGCCTATAAAACAGTTGTGGAAGACAAAGTGCCTGTTTATAGAGCTGCCAGGCAATTCCAGGTTCCTTTGACAACTCTTAGGGACAGAGTTGACAAAAGGGTCTCAGTTGACTGTACTAAGCCTGGTCCAGAACCAATACTTTCCCAATTAGAAGAGGCAAGACTTGTGGATCACATCAAAGAGTTGGCATCAGTATGATATGGTTACACCAGAGCAGAAATTTTGACAATGGCTACTGATTATGCAGTTTACCTGGGGAAGAAAACTAAAACTGACAAATGTTTCAGCGTGCAGTGGTTTTATAATTTTATGTCCAGATGGCCAGAGCTGCATGTTACAAAACCATCCAGTCTTTCTGAAATTCGGGCCAAGTGCGCTTCGCCAGAGACTATCAGCAACTATTTCATAGAACTCGGACACATAATGACAAAACACAATCTGAAGAACCGCCCCCACCTTATATACAACATAGACGAGAAGGGTATAAATACAGAATGTAAGCCACCTAATGTTGTCGCTGCAGAAGGTTATCATCCTCAAGCAGGGAATGTTTGAAAATTATCAATCGATAGAATGCATATGCTGAAGTAAGATTTTGATTTTTGTCATAAGAATCGCATGCGCCGTCGTCTTAGACTATCGTTATCAAATGACGCCAGGATACTTGCAGTTTAACAGTAGGGTGGTCACACTTTTTTCAAAAAGTATTCCAGACCCTACAAAATATATACCAGCTTACAGAGAATATTGAGAGAAACATAAAACTGGTTGAATTGTGAAAATCGGACATTGCGTTATGGAATAATGCTTATTCAGATTTTTACAAAAGGGGAGATAATTCTGCCGAGTTACGTTCTTGTTTATTTTTCAAAGAACTTCAACATATTATATATCATTTTCAAGGTATGAATGAGAGGAATTCAAAAATGCTTACGTTTTTAAAATCGGACATTTAATAAAAAAGTTACGCCCCTTTGAAGTTTTACAAAGGATGAAATTATTCTACCAAACAATTTAGTTCTTCAATTTCTACCCAACAACAATAATTGTTACATTATTTCAACCCTTCCCCGAACAAGACATGATTTTCACGATCATATATGAAAAGGTTTTGGAAAACATTGAGACAAAACAAGAACATGCCAATAACCAACATTTTCTTCCTTTGCGTAAATATTCTCTGCACTTCGTTGGGCATATATCATTTCCGTGTCATTGCCTCCGATAAAACAAGATTTTATGACATACAAAATAGGAATTTCAAACAAAACAATTTATTCAAACTTTCAAGTGATCGATTATTAACATTAAATCTCTGGTTCGTGAAAACAGCCTTTCAAAACATTGACCCAAAAGAGCACCATGCATTTGAACATGTCCATTTTGCAACCTGTAAATTCAATCTAATGTTTGGCTGCCTCACCCTTTCCCGCACAAGAACTGTATAGACCTGGTTTTGACGTCCTGAACGGATGTTATTGAAGATGAACAGATTGAGACGAAATAATCTTATTTTCTTTTACACTCATTCTGTCACCTGTCACAGCTTTTGAGTTGGATGACCATAATTTTTTTCTGTTTGGGAAAGGTTTAAATGGATGTTTAGGAAGCCCATGAGAAACGCCGACTTTGTAAATCCCTTTGGACTGAGCACGCAGTGATCAAGATGAGCTATTGTTGTCACTCGCCGTCCGTCCGTCCGTCTGTTCGCCCATAATTCCTTGAAAAACCTCCTTCTCCTTAACCATTGGGCCATTTTGACAAAACTTTACAGGAATGTTCCTTGGATGATCATATTCAAACAATGTTTGCGATTTTTCGATTCGTCAAAAAATATGGGCTTGGCAAGACGAGGCTTATCGAACTTTGAGATATCATGATATCATTCTTTACAAATCAACCATTCGGCCAATTTCAACCAAACTTTGCAAGAATGTTCTTTGAGTCACTGTCGTCAACATGTTATGAATAAATTTAGAATAATGGAGTTTAAACAGAAATTATCGATAAATCACGGGGGAATTAAAAAACACTTCCCATTGTTAAAGCCTTTGCGCTTGAATGCGCTAAACTAAAAGCACAAGATGTTTTATTATTTGAATAGATAGGATGTTGAAGAAGATTTGTAGGCTTTTCTAGGCTTTTCTGCCGCATAGTTCTTGCCATTTGAAGTCGAGTAAAATGACCTATTTTGAATACCTAATCATCGACTCATAATTCATCGGCTCATCGTATTAACAAACACGGATGAATAGATCTATTTTCCCTCTTTATTTTGATATGCGATTTGTGAAAATCCGTCAAGAAATGGCAGTGCCAAAGCAATTTTATCACACATACCCACGCGTCGTTCTAAGGTAACGACCGAGTTCAAACAAAGAAACGCAGAGTTGACCCACTTTTTCAAATAGAGATTTAACACGAAAAGAAGGTGTATCAGGTAAAAGTATTTTATCATGATAAAATATAACTATTTAGCTTTAAGTTTTTACACACTTTTTGGCAATTTAATGTGTTATTTAGGCTGAAAATGCCGTTTGTAAATTACTCGTTCTTACATAGAATCAGATAGAGGCAGTATTTTCAAAACGAGACTGTGACCACACTATTAACAGTATGAAAACCAGGTCTTGTTTGGGAACGGGTAAAAAGTTTGTGTGATCACAACTGCCTCAGTATGTCGCCTGATAAGATAAGATTTATTTAAAGTCAACAAGACAATATAACATACAACATATAACAGATTACTAAGTCTTAAGAAGTTTCTGCATAACTGTCCGGGTATATAACATATCCGAAAATAGCAACTTTTTACAACAAACTTCATTTTGTATACCTAGCGATTTTCTACTGCTGCTGAATGGTCGAGCCAACTTCACTCCTTGAATTCTGAACCTTGAAAATTCTTTCAATTGGATAAATGGGTATTTTTGAGATAACAACGATGACACTTTTTTGACATTGGATCCCATTTTGATGAACAGACTACACCATCTTACAAAGCAGAGTGATTGAAATTTAATAGTCGTGTGATTCATTTGAAATAGAGAAAGAAATATGAACATGGTTAGATTAAAACTTTATATTTAATATACATTTAACATTTCGTCTATTTCGCCTTCTTCACATCGCAAAAATTTATATACAAAAAGATTTTTTGCAGTCTGTCCACAAAACTAACACTTCCGGTCAAACCGAAAGTAACTTTTCTCTGATTGGGTTACTAATTGTCTTTCCGCGAATTTCATTGGTCAATCTTATTGACAGATTCCCATACACCAACCTCAACTGCTCATTAATAAATTCATCTCCAATTTCATTGATTTTCGACAGATCAAGAGCCTCAGGGCTACCGCTGTCAGGTAGATTTTAACATTGATATGTTCTGTTTTCGGTTAGCACGTTTGGTTTTAACATTTTGATAGGAGATTATTCCTTTTACAAATTATGCACTTGATACAAAATGTAAAAGAAGTTCAATGAATTTACTCACTCAGTCATAGACAGCAGATTCATGTTCTTAGGGTGAAAAGAATCCTTTCTTTCAACAGGTCTCTTAAAATTCTTAAACACTGTAATAGAAGCTTTCCTCATTGGAAGTGGCTAGAGATACGGGCCCGTATCTCTAGCCACTTCCTTTTTCATTAAGCAATGCTAATAGTATTAGGTGAGTAGATGTGTAATTATTGATGACCATAACACCATGCTGACTGATGTCAATAAATGCTGCCTGCAAAAGTGACCAGAATTTTCTATCATAGCATTAGGATCTACTTAATTATACCATATATGTATGTTACATACTCCCAGATTTTGTCGTTTTTGCAAGGCTGAAGTTTGCCAGTATATAGTAAATTTCCCTGATGACCATGTACTGCCTTGTTAGCGAACTTGGTTTGCGCACTTGACATGCGATCACAAGTTTAAGCTCTTTTCAGGGTAATCCGAGTTTTATCTGATGAAATTCGCTCTTTGATATGTTGATGTCGCTCATTACATCAGAGCGCACTACCATTCAAAAACAACGGAAAGTTCAACACAAGTTGTGGGGCTTTGTTCACCGTCCGATCTTAAACGATATACTTAAAACGCGTTATGATACCGATCAATGAACCGTTTGTTGTCATGCCCGGTGAAAAATTTAAGACCAAAAAGTGTTTCTAAAAGGTTTATATAGGCAATGTTTTGCAACAACCCTCACCTGAACAGCCATTGATTAGAATGACCCACTTTCCGTTGTTTTTTAGTGGTAGTGCCCTCTGATGTAAACGATAATCCGAGTCTTCTCTGATGTAAATACGCTTTTTGATATTTTGATGTTTCGCTATTTACATCAGAGAGCGTTGCTCTTTGAAAAAATGAAGAAGTTCTCAACAAATTGTTGCGCATCGTTCACCGTCCGATCTTAAACGCTATCGTTAAACCCCCTGATGATATCGATCAATGAACCATTTATTGTCATACATTTTGAAAAATTTACGACCAAAAAGAATTTCTAAAAGGTTTATAGGCAATTTTTTGCAACAACCCTCACCTGAGCAGCCTTTGTTTACCTTGACCTTCCATTCAAAACCAAAGGTTATACTCATCCAGCAGGCCGATTTGAAATGAAATTTTTGGTCAGGTATGACAAAAAATGATTTATTGATCTATACCCTACAGTGTTTTACCGAGTGATTCGATATGATACACAAAAACAAAGCTTCACTACTTGTAACGTTACCGAACTTTCCGCTGTTTTGAAAGAGCAACGCTCTCTGATGTAAATAGCGAAAAATCAAAATATCAAAGAGCGTATTTACATCAGAGAAGACTCGGATTAATGTAAACGAGTGACATCAACATATCAAAGAACGAATTGAATCAGAGAAATCTCGGATTATATTCAGGGAGGTGTGTTTTTTGGTAAGATGCCTTATGCTGATAATTAATCTTGAGTTTTCTCTGAAGAAATTCGCTCTTTGATATGTTGATGTCGCTCATTTACTCAGTGCGCACTACCATTCAAAAACATCTAGGAAAATAGGTCATTGTAAACAATGGCTGATCCGGTGAGGGTTGTTGCAAAACATTGCCTATAAACCTTTTAGAAATACTTTTTGATCTTAAATTTATCACCGGGTATGACAATAAGTGGTTCATTGATTGGTATCATAAGCGGGCTTTAAGTAAATCGTTTAAGCGGGCAACAACGAACACGTCATCAAAATGGGCCAAAGAGGCATCAGCCTAGGAGAAGGCCTCTAAAGTCAAGTATCAAGTAAGTAAGTATCAAGTATAAGGCTTTTTATGGATAGCATTTAAGATCGGACGGTGAACAAAGCGCCACAACTTGTATCAAACTTTCCTTTGTTTTTGAATGGTAAGTGCATGAGCGACATCAACATATCAAAGAGCGAATTTCATCAGAGAAAACTCGGATTAGCTGATAATCAGCATTTTCCATTATCTGTTAAATGTTTTCTGTTATTTAGTGTACACAAATGTAATTTCTTGTTACATCCTTTTGTGGTGTGAAGCAACTTGGAACAGTCTAATTATTTGCTGTTTGAGAAAGATTTTAAGAAAAACTAATATATCTAAATGACATAATTTGCAGGATGGCAACAGGTGGTGTAACAACCCGACTGCTGGGTGAGAAGTTTACATGCTTGATTTGTGGACAAGAGGACCTAACAGAGGATGAGATGAGGAGCCATGTATTACTGGAGCATGTGGAATGTAACATTTGTTGTCCATTTTGTGATCTGTCTGGAATTACCAATGATGAAATGACTCTCCATATCAACAAAGTTCATTTTGATGACCTGATGAGTCCCATAGAGAAATGTAATGAAAAGGAGAATGAGGAGCCATCCGAGAAGGATTTAAAAGGTTCTGATTGGGAGTATTCTGGTCGTGAGGATGTAGATAGGTTTGGCGAGGAGCATGGTGGGGCTATACCGAAAACAAAACTGAAAAGTGTGTCGCTGAAACATTCACAGAGCCTGGATCAAGGAAGTCCTCATCAATCACCAAAAAGAAGTTCTGGTTTAAAGTCTTCACTTTCAGAAACTAATATCAGTAAACGCGGAAAGCTTCAACTAAATTTTTCTTCCATAAATGTACCAGCTGCGTCGCCATCATTACAAAACATTGGTTCCTCAACATCTTCCCATGCAATAAGATCTTCAATGTCATCACATACAATACGGGCTTCTTCTTCTGCACAATCTTTCACTGGGTCAAGCTCATTTGAAGGATTTAATACTGTTGCTGCTGGTAATGGTAATAATGATTATGACAATGGTTTTGGATCTTCAAGACTGCGCTTTCAGAACAATAATTACAGTGATATCATAATGGAGGAGCCTCATACGCAGGATAATAACAATCTACCGTTACAACCTAACCTTAACCAGACTTTAACACCAGACATTAACGATAATGTAGAACCGGACATTAACTCAAATATGCCCGCAGCTTTCTCATGCCCACTGTGTCAATTCATTACATCATCAGAAAATGTGATTCAGAACCATGTTAATTTAGCCCATGTAGATATACTCAGCCCAGCTAAACCTATCAATAATGCAGTGGGTGCTGCAGCAAATGGTTACAGACATACAAACGGAGCTGCAGCCTCGGATGTAGTTACTAGAGCTGATTCTATAGAAGATGCATACAAGGATGAATACCCCTGTCCTATATGTATGCGGATATTTAACAATTCAGGGGAGTTAAGTCTGCATGTGAATCAGGATCATTCTAGTGTGTTTAGTCCGGACAAACAAATCGCGGGTGCCATGATGCCGAGTACATCGTATGATGCTGACTGTGTAGGGACGGCAAGTTTGATTTGTCCTGTTTGTGAACATGTGTTTTATGATAGATATAAACTAGAGGCTCATGTCAATGGACATTTTTCTGCTGAACAAACCCCAGGTAATATGATTATAATGTTTTAAATAACCCTTTTTGAAACAATAATGCCTTTAAGTTTTGAGAATTAAAAATGCTTTTATTAAGGTAAAGAAAGAAAATGCTTATAATCAGCAACTTTTGCAATTGCATGGATGTAGGTGAGCCTGTGCATATGCGAAGTCTGAATCTGATCAGTATCCATACCTTTCTCTTCTGGTTAGTACAAGGCGGCGGCCTTAGCGCAGTTGGTAGCACATCTGCCTCTCATTCGAGAGGTCTCGGGTTCGATACCCGGCCGTGGCAATACCCTTTCTGACAAAATTGTCACCCACCAATGGGCTTGAAATCGTTAAACTAAGTGGGCGAGCAGCTGGAGGTTCGGTAAGGGTGTTGTGGTAGTACTGGTTTGAGAAACAACAGGAATCCATGGGTAGGTGCTCCAGCCGCTGCGATATGACCCTGGCAGTTGAAAACGGCGTAAAACCCCAATAAACTCAAACTCTGGTCACTACATGTCATGATTTAAAGCTTTTGGAGAGCAACGTGGTTCTTGATAAGACTGCATAAATCTACATGAATATTTCATCTTAAATGCCTTGAAGGCCCCTTTTCCAGATCCAGACTGATTTATTTTATGGCTGAGGGCAAAAATACAAAAAAATAAATATTTTCTCGTTTAAATTTCTCTTCTATTGTATTTATCTTTCTGTTTTCATAAAAAGATTTTGCCGTCTGCATCACCTTTCCATTCTACTTTTAGTGCAAGAAAAAACAGATAAAATGATTGCTCAAGAACTTCAAGAAAAGGAAAAAGATTTAGTGAAACACAAGGAAAAAAAAGAATTCCAAAAACTACAGGTATTTGACCCTTTCCCATATATAATCTGTTTTATGTCCATAGTAAAAGCTTGAAAAATATATAAAAGAAGGCTGCTATTCTGTTTGGAAGGGGTTAAACATTTATGAGGGACTCCAGGGTTTCTTATAAAGGGGTTATAAAGTGATATCCTGTTAATTGCAAAACCTAGGCTATTTGTCAAGACAGTTATTGCAATTAAAGGAACTGCTAAAAAAATGGGTAAATTGTTCATAAAATCTAAAGTATATCATCCCTTTTCAACAAAAACTTAATAACTGCAGCTTAAAACAAGCTGCAGTTACAAGGTTTTTGTTGAAAAAAAAGCAATGATATGCAGAAAGCCCACTATTAAGAAGCATTAAATTGGTAATAACATATCATCGGTGGGAAGTCAAAACCTCGTAACTCCAGCTTATTCAAGCTGTAGTTACGAGGGTTTGACTCCCCACCAGTGATATTTGTAAATAAATAGAGTCTCTGATATCTGCAATGTTTTGTTTTGTACAGGCAATGTATGGTATGATAGACGGCACTCCATACAGGAAGCAGTATGAACGTAACTTGGAGAAGGCTGTTGCAAGTGGAGACCTCACAGTTGTGGAGTTTCATGAACGTAAAAATGGATTTAAACAGGCAGATGCGCGGGGGATAGATGATGGAAGCTCATTCACCAAAGGTAGTTACAGGGCAATACCCTTAAATTAATATTTTCCCACACAGCAAAATGTTAGACCGGTCAAATTTGACAGCTGCTAAATACAACAAAGTGCATGATGACAAGGACAGAATTTGTGTACAATGTAGCTCAGAAAATACTGAGGCAAAAAGGAGAAAAATGCTGATTATTAGCATTTTCTTCTTTTGCCTCAGTGTTTTAAAAAAAAAATTATTAGGGATGTCAAAACCAGGTCTTGTTTGGGAAAGGAATAACAGATACATTCTTTGAATAATGGACCTCTTGAGTGTGAAAATATAAGTACTGCTTTTTTCATGATCTTTTGTTTAACTTCAAAATGTCTCAGTTTTTAGGAAATTTTGTCCCAATGTTTTCCAAAGTCTTTCCTTATTGGGACATTAAAACAAGGTCTTGTTTGGGAAAGGGTTAACCAATATCTACACTTTGACGCTTCCTGATGCCTCTGTTAAAAAGGGCTGGGGAAAACATGGTAACAGGCAATTTCTTCATTTACCACAATGTTTTATTCCAAGAAAGATGAAAAATGTAAAATTCCATTGACTTAAAATTGTCTTCTGCAATATATTTTGATTTGGACCAGTCAAAAATTTGCTATATAAGTAAAGGGTTTAGCATTTAAAAGAAAGCAAATGAAGCATCATTAACCATTCTTTTCTTGCAGGTGTGATGCAGAGACTTCAGGAGTATTATAGAACAAGAACACATGGTGTCACCAAGTCATGGTTATGTACGAGCGTAGATCATTACTCGGGGTCATACGGGGACAAGGGATGGGGCTGCGGATACAGAAACTTTCAAATGTTACTCTCATCTTTAATGGCTGACCCAACATATCTAAAGATACTTTTTAATGGTAGGTGGTGCTTAAGAAATTTTTACTTGTGTTACATATTTGAATTTGTCTAAAATGTTGCTGTCTGGTAATTGATTAAACTTGTACCATAATTATGACTTATAGCATTCAATTCATAGGTTTTCTTCAAACGATAAAATAAGGGGCATTTTGTTGCAAGAATGCCCAGCTATGTCGTAATCCTTTTCTTTTTCAAGTGTCAAGGTTCATTTTGTTGTCTATTTGCATCTCTTTGATAGATATGTATAGATATCAATTTGATGGTTATCCATTAAGGCTAAATATCAAAGCAACAATTAAAAAAACACACAAGTAATAACTGTGGTTATATAGTGTTCCACAAGAAGATTTTGAGTATACCAGTTAGGATCAATTCCTATCTCATATTTTAGGTAAACCAATGATGCCCTCTATACCAAAGATACAACGACTGATAGAGAGTGCATGGGAGAAGGGGTTTGATAAACAGGGTTGTGATCAGTTAGGGGGCCGTGTGTTTAACAGCACCAAGTGGATAGGGGCCACAGAGATTGTGGCAACTCTGGCTTCTCTCAAAGTCAAGTAAGAACATTTTCATGCCTTCTTGTTGTAGAAAACGTATGATTTAAGGTTTACAGACCCTGAAAAAATCTACACTTTCTAGCCATACGAAATGTATCAAATTTCACACACTTGTAAATACACTTCATATAAGTTGATTCACCGTGCCGGATTTCAAGATTATGCTTCAAGAAGAAAATAGTTTACAAATATTATTTTAGTTTATATTCATATACAAGGGAGGTAATTTTGAACATTTTTGTCAAATATTTTCATAAGGATGCATTAATTCAAAATTCTAAACCGTGCAAAATGCTTATGCTTGTATTTGGAATGGAAATGTAACAGTTTAGGAATTATTTGTACTTTTCAAATTTCACATCTGGCTCTTTGTTGCTTTTGAGGGGTCAGATACCTTAAGATATTTTCTTCTTTCTCAAAGGATGAAATAGGACCTGTCCAAAGTCAAAGGCTTAGCAGGTCACAAATTAATCAGATCATCAGAATGAAAATTCTCATTGATAGGGTAGAAAATGGAGAAGTAAAGGCTGATAATCAGCATTTTATAATATTTTCCAAAGCTTGATTACTTGAACATGTCAAAAGGTGTCACTGTTGAAAACTGCCGCAGTTATTTAGCAAGCTGAAATCATTATTTGTTTCATGATCACAATTTTGTGTTGTAGATGTAAGCTGCTAGACTTTCACAACCCATCAGGAGCTGACGGCACTCATCCTAAACTGTTTACGTGGGTGAAGGAATACTTTGAAAAACCAGCCATATTTAAACCACCTCTCTATCTGCAGCATCAAGGTGAGTCTAGTGTGTGAAAATATGTAAAAAAAAGTTTTCTTTCAAGTTACAAAGCTTATATTTTCTATGTAGATAATGTTTGTCTCATTTGGTCCTAGACTGTCAATTTCCGTGATCAAAAGGCGTCACTGTGCAGTAACGGGTTAACACACATCTATTGCTCCCAATGTATCATTATCAAGGTCAAAATCAAGGTTCTTCATGGACACACTGTTGTCAGTTGTCACTCCCTCATTGACTAAGCCATGTATTACACAATTTTATCTGAATTTCTATATGAAATAATCATCTGGCCCCGATTTCTCGAAAAAACTTAGGTACGTTTTCAGACTCAAATCTGAGCATGTACTCAAATCACACAAAATCCATGTGCACTTCAATCGAATACCCTTCAATATTGGAGAGTATTCCATTGAAGTTGAGCATGTACTCATGAGTATGTACTTAAGTTTTTTTTCGAGAAACCAGGGCCTGGATTCTCCCTCTGTATCTGTCTCTGAAGACCGCTGTATCCAGTTACCAAACATGGCTTAGCCCATTACCAAACTCAAGGTGGTCATACCACGTGATTAATGACGTCATAAACTGACGGTGTTAATGTAAATTGTCACCCCACACCAACATTTCAAACGGCTGTAATTACTTTATCTTTTGTTTAAAATAAGCGAGACTGGGCCTATTCGAAGCGCAATTTTGTAATTTATAAACACATGTTTACACCTTGTTCCAAAAAAGTGCGGTTTAAGCAATATTCGCGGACAACTTCGTGAAACCGGAGAAAATCTGGTAGAAGACCGGAAAAAATCTGGTAGATACTACGGTAAGCAAACCCAAAATTTGTAAGAAAAATGGCATATTTGTATCAATAATATGTTGATAACATCATAGTGACATTGAAATGAGTCTAAATTTACCTACATAAGAACATGCTATTGGTAAAACTGTACGAGGACATCGTAGTAAAGGCCGTCATGAATCGGCTACAACGGCAAGCAATTTCTACCAAGCTACATTGGAAAGCATAATTATGAATGGTTTCAGAAAACAAATGCAAATGAGTATCTTTTGCGAACCATAATGTTATATTCAACTGTTTATAAAATCACATATTATGTCTTTGTAACTTCGGTGTGTTGAATTCTTCCTTAAGTAAGGCTCCTCTTACTTATTTTGTAGATGACTATTTGGTTGGTGTCTGTTTCACCACCGACTTCTTTCCACCGCTTCTAATTCGCTCTAGTCGACGAGGTGTAACAGGCTTCAATGGTGAACGTTTGATATCTATGACATTTACGTGTCTCACAGGGAATTCCACGTAATTGGCAATTTTCATCATTACAAATTGTTTTAGAAGTTAGGCAACTTTTAGTTCTTCCTTTTTCGATCTTTATTATCTTTTTTCACAAGTTAGGCCTACCATCATCCGAAAAATAAACAAAGACTGAATGTTAATCGTGTGTGAATAATCCGGTTTATTTTTTATTTTTTGATAACCTAGAAACGTTTAAAGTAACGATGGAACTGTCGTCATATAATTAGACACATGGACAGGACTACTAAGGTTTCGTTCAAGAACGAACACGAATCTCAGACAAAGTTTATAGATCTTTAAGTTAACAAGCATTCTGAAGTATTGCAAAACAATACCAAGTCCCCTACCGGCTTTATATATGCGTTTAGAAAAAGAAGCCCCAAAAATTTCTAAGTCCAGCATCAGTATCTTCCTCAGAAATCAATGGACCGGAACGAAACTCATACTTGTTCTGTATGTCATCAATGTGTGTTCGCATACCGAAAATCAGCTCAATACCTGCAAGCGTTCAGAAAAGAAACGTCAGGAAAACTGTAATTTCCCAGTAATTTTCTAAGTCCAGCATCCGTATCTTCCTAAAGAATCATTGGACCGGAACGAAACTCAAACTTGTTCTGTAACTCATCAATGCGGGTCTACATACCAAAAAACAGCTCAATTGCTGCCAGCAGTTAGAAAAAAAGTCTGGAAAACTGTTATTTCCCAGAAATTTTCTAAGTCCAGCATCCGTATCTTTCCCAAAAATCACTGGACCGGAACGAACTCAAACTTGTTCTGTAACTCATCAATGCGGGTCTACATACCAAAAATCAGCTAAATAGCTGCCAGCATTTAGAAAAAAAGTCTGGAAAACTGTTATTTCCCAGAAATTTTCTAAGTCCAGCATCCGTATCTTCCCCAAAAATCATTGGACCGGAACGAAACTCAAACTCCTTCTGTAACTCATCAATGCGGGTCTACATACCAAAAATCAGCTCAAAAGCTGCCAGCATTTAGAAAAAAAAGTGGAAAACTGTAATTTCTCAGTAATTTTCTAAGTCAAGCATCCGTATCTTCCTCAAAAATCACTGGACCGGAACGAAACTCAAACTTGTTCTGTAAACCATCAATGTGGGTCTACATACCAAAAATCAGCTCAATAGCTCCCCCCGTTTAGAAAAAAAGTCTGGAAAACTAATTCACCGGACTGACGGACAGATGGACGGACAGACGGACGGACAGACGGACGGACGGACTGACGGACAGAGTGCAAACCTAAAGTCCCCTTCGGCTTCGCCGGTAGGGGACTAAAAATGTGGTTTCATGTTTACATTTCAAGTCACTCGGAAATATACGGGACTAGTCACACAAAGGGGGACCAAATGAGAATGGTGAAAAGTAACGACCCGTATCAGACTGTGCAGTTTGCACAGACTAAACGGGAATAGAATTCCATTGCAGTCTTTTTACGCATGACTGGTCAAATACTCAGCAGCCAGGGAAAACACAAACAAACTAGATGGTTGTCCCATGAAAATTGCTATCGAGTCCGCAAAATGCTCTAGATGAATTTCAATTTTGACATTTGACAGTGAGCTGTTACCTTGACCTTGTAGTTTTCTGATATTTCTTCCAAACATCAGGTCTACATTGACAGAGAACAAAATTTCCGCTATTTTTGCTTAAAATCCATTCATAAATTTTGGAGTTATGCAACGGACTAAAACGGGCGAACTGGCGGACTGACTTACGCACGTACACCTAGATGTTATATAGTGACAAGGAACTATGTCTCGCTCACCGCAATCGGGCTAAAAAAACCATGCAAACTATTGTAATAGAGTCGGGTGTGAACTATTTATAAATTCTGCTTTCCAATGTAGCTTCCTAATATCTGCTGCCCGATATAGCTTTCTCATAGTTGTCCTTTTAGCGGCAAGATTTTATTTGCTTTTCTACTTCTGATTTATCTAAAAAAATAATTTAAGACTAAAAATACTATACACGTACAGAGATATCATGTAACCAGCTCATAATTAGCTAATTTGTATCAATTTTGATTTCGCTTTCCGTTGTAGCAGGGTTTATTTTTGTCGTTTTCAATCAGTTGTCCACAATTTTTGCAAAAACCGTGACTTTTTGGTACAAAATGTAAATATACGGGTTAAGCTCCAAAATTGCGCTTCGAATAGGCCAGGTCTTGTTTAATTTGAATAAAAAACAAAGTACTTACAGCCGTTTGAAAATTCCAGCCGTGGTGTGTCGGGGTGACAATTTACCATAACACCGTCAGTTTATGACATCATTTATCACGTGGTATGACCACCTTGAAACTGCAGAATTTCACACTGGTTTAAATTGACAGAAGCTGCAGACGACATTTTCAATTTGATGAAATTTTGAAATATTACAATTTTTGGGGTAGAAATCATTGCGGAAAATGAAGAAATTGCTTGTGACAAGCAATTTCTTCATTTTCCACAATGTTTTCCAAAGCAATCTTCATGTAGGGCGTCAAAAGGTATCACTGTGTGGTAAAGGGCTATAAGTCAATGAGGGAGTGAAAACAATCTATCAAGACCCGCCTAATTGTATGTTCGAACCCTTTCTAAGAAATCCTGGATCGGTCACAGTTCTTATAACATAACGTAACATAACATCTACTTTTTATTAGAATAAAACGTACAAAAACGTTTGTGGCCTAAACAAAAGAATATGGTGGAGACAAAGTTTACAGAGAAAATACAAATGGAATTTAAATAAACACATGATGAAAAAATATACAAGATAAATGGTCATATATTATAATCATGGTTGTTGTTGTTGTTGTTCGCTTTTTAAATTCTTTACTGTATACGTGAATTTAGCTAAATTATTCAAAACCCAGAGAGACAGAATCTCCTCCCTCATGTTTTGAAAAGGCAGACCCTTTTTATCAGATGACTATATTGTAGGGTTATCTAATTTGTAAGATGCTGCAGATGACAAAATGGATGTTGAATGATAAAGATTGGCTTTTTGTACAATAGAGAATAGAAAGTATTGAGGCAAAAGGAGAAAAATGCTGACTTGCCTCAGTATTTTCTGTGCTAAGTTGTATTGTGCACAAATTCTATCTAATTCAAAATCTTTTATTTTTCATATTGAAACAGTCAAATTTTTATACACCCGAAGGGTCGTATTATGTTATGGCCCTGATCTTCCGTCTGTCTGTCCTTCCGTTAGAAATTTCTTATGTGCGCAACTCCTCCTACAGTTTTGATTGGAATTTGATCAAACTTGCCACAATGATTCTCCATGGTGTCTAGCTGTACACACAGCAGAACTATTGTGGGTATAGAAGAGCTGAAGGATGAAAAATTATGACTGCTGACGACATTTTCAATTTGATGAAATTTTGAAATATTACAATTTTTGGGGTAGAAAACATTGCGGAAAATGAAGAAATTGCTTGTGACAAGCAATTTCTTCATTTTCTGTGACAAGCAATTTCTTCATTTTCCATAATGTTTTGCAAAGCAATCTTCATGTAGGGTGTCAAAAGGCGTCACTGTGTGGTAAAGGGCTATAAGTGAATGAGGGAGTGAAAACAATTTGTCTACTAGCCCGCCGAATTGTATGTTTGAACCCCTTCTAAGAAATCCTAGATACGTCACAGTTCATAAAGGACAGAATCTCCTCCCTCATGTTTTGAAAATGCAGACCTTTTTTATCAGATGACTATATTGTAGGGTTATTTAATTTAAAAGATGCTTCAGATGACAATATGGATATTGAATGATAAAGATTGGCTTTTTGTACAATAGAGAATAGAAAATATTGTGGCAAAAGGTTGGATTTAGTACAATAGAGCATAGAAAATATTGAGGCAAAAGGTGAAAATGTTGACTTGCCTCAGTTTTATTGTGCACAAATTCTATCTTACTCAAAATCCTTTATTTTTCATATTGGAACAGTCAAATGTTTGATATTTAGGAAATGTTTATAATAACCAAATATATTTGATACAGGACACAGCAGAACTATTGTTGGTTTAACTCTTTCCCAAACAGCCAAAATTAAGGGTTGTCCAACTTGAAAGCTGCTGCTGATGACAAAATGGATTTTGCTAAAGTTAGAATTTGTGTATGATATAGCACAGAAAATATTGAGACAAAAGGAGAAACTGCTGAGTATCAGCAGTTTCTTCTTTTGCCTCAATGTTTTCCTATACCCTTTCCATTTGGGACGTCAAAACCAGGTCTTGTTTGGGAAAGGGATAGAGGAACTCAAGGATAAGAAATTACGTCTGCTGATATTTGATCCTAGTACACCAAAGAAACAGAATGATGATGCGAACATTTTCTCAAACAATGACATTTTTTCATGCAAGAAATAGAAAAGGCTTGAGAAAACATTAAGGCATAAGAAGAAAATGCTGATAATCAGCATTTTCTTCTTTTGTCTCAGTGTTTTTGTTTCTTTTAGCTCACCTGAGCACGAAGTGCTCGAGGTGAGTTATTGTGGTCACTTTTTGTCCGGCGTCCGTCCGGCCGTCAACATTTGGGGTGTTTACACTCTAGCATTCACAAAAGTTTGGCAATCTTAATCAAACTTGGCCAAAACAAGTAGGGTCATAAGTTCTCGGACAAATTCGATTATGGGCCTGATCGGACCAGAAAGTGCGGAGTTATCTGCCCTTGAATGTCAAAAAATGCTGTTTTTAGCTCCACTGGCCGAAGGCCAGCGAGCTATTGTCATGGCGTTGTGTCCGTCGTGCGTCCGTGCGTCCGTTAACTTTTTCTTTAAACATCTTCTCCTCTTATACCAGTGGGCCAATTTTGACCAAACTTGGCAGGAATGTTCCTTGAGTGACCCTTTTCAAAACTTGTTCGCGAATTTTTGATTCGTCAAAAAATGTGGGCGTGGCAGGGCGGGGCTTATCAGACTTAGAGAAATCATAAGAAAATTCTTTAAAAATCAACCATTGGGCCAATTTTAACCAAACATGGCAGGAATGTGCCTTGAGTCATTCTGTTCAACATTTGTTCACAAATTTTTACATTTGTCAAAAAATGTGGCCGTGGCATGGAGAAAGGGGCTTATCAGACTTAGAGAAATCATAAGAAAATTCTTTAAAAATCAACCATTGGGCCAATTTTAACCAAACCTGGCAGGAATGTGCCTTGAGTCATTCTGTTCAAAATTTGTTCACAAATATTTGCATTTGTCAAAAAATGTGGCCGTGGCATGGAGAAAGGGGCTTATCAGACTTAGAGAAATCATAAGAAAATTCTTTAAAAATCAACCGTTGGGTCAATTTGAACCAAACCTGTCAGAATGTGCCTTGAGTCATTCTTTTCAAAATTTGTTCACAAATTTTTACATTTGTCAAAAAATGTTGCTGTGGCAGGGAGAAAGGGGCTTATCAGACTTAAAGAAATCATAAGAAAATTCTTTAAAAATCAACCATATGGTCAATTTGAACCAAGCTTTGCAGGAATGTTCTTTGAGTCTTTCTTTTCAAAATTTATTCACAAATTTGTACATTTGTCAAAAAAAGTGGGCGTTGCAGGGAGGAAGGGGTTATCAGACTAAAAGAAATCATAAGAAAATTCTTTAAAAATCAACCCGTGTGCCCAATTGAACCAAACTTTGCAGGAATGTGCCTTGAGTCATTCTTTTTAAAATTTGTTCACAATTTTTTCCATTGGTCAAAAAATGTGGTCATGGCAGGGAGAAAGGGGCTTATCAGACTTAGAGAAATCATAAGAAAATTCTTTAAAAAATCAACCATTAGGCCAATTTGAACCAGACTTTGCAAGAATGTTCTTTGAGTCTCTCTTTAAAATTCATTAACAAATTTCAAGATTTGGCTGTGTAAGGCTTACAAGAAATCTTTGGATAATTCTTCCACTTTAGCCAGTGGAGCGATTCAGGCCCTCTTGGGCCTCTTGTTAAGTTTGTTTACACTCTAGCATCTACAATTATTGATCTATCAAGCCAAAACTTGGACACAATGTTGGAGACCATAAGATCTCGGATGAGTTTGATTTTCAGTCTGATCTGACCAGAAAGCTGAGAGTAATGTGCCCTTGAATTGGGCAAAATTGCCATTTTTGGCTGTTTTTGACCTTGTTTACACTCTAGAATCTACAATTATTAATAAATGAAGACAAAACTTGGACACAATGTTGGGGAGCATAAGATTTTGGATGAGTTTGATTTTCAGTCCGATCTGATTAGAAAGTCGAGAGTTATGTGCCCTTGAATTTGACAAAATTGCCGTTTTCGGCTGTTTTCGACCTTGTTTAACCTCTAGAATCTACAATTATTACTCAATCAAGATAAAACTTGGACAAAATGTTGTGAACCATAAGATCTCGGATGAGTGTGATTTTCAGTCTGATCTGACCAGAAATATGAGAGTTATGTGCCCTTGAATTGGGCAAAATTGCCATTTTTGGCCGTTTTTGACCTTGTTTACACTCTAGAATCTACAATTATTAATGAATGAAGACAAAACTTGGACACAATGTTGGGGAGTATAGGATCTTGGATAAGTTTGATTTTCAGTCTGATCTGATTAGAAAGTCCAGAGGTATGTGCCCTTGAATTTGACAAAATTGCCGTTTTCGGCTGTTTTCGCCCTTGTTTAACCTCTAGAATCTACAATTGTTACTCAATAAAGACAAAACTTAGACACAATGTTGGAGACCATAAGATCTCGGATGAGTGTGATTTTCAGTCTGATCTTACTAGAAATATTAGAGTTATGCGCCCTTGAATTGGGCAAAATTGCCATTTTTGGCTGATTTCGACCTTGTTTACACTCTAGAATCTACAATTATTAATCAAGACAAAACTTGGACACAATGTTGGGGACCATAAGATCTCGGATGAGTTTGATTTTCAGTCTGATCTTACCAGAAAGACGAGAGTTATGTGCCTTTGAATTTGATAAAATTGCCATTTTTGGCTGTTTTCGACCTTGTTTACTCTCTAGAATCTACAATTACTTAAAAAAAAAATGTTTGGCACCATAAGAGCTTGGATGATTTTCACAACGTTATTGACCATAAGTTCATATTCAGTCTTAAATTCATAAATATCAATTGAATTGAACATAAGTGTTGCTCATATCATTTTGGTTCAGTTGAGCGATATATGACCATCATGGTCCTCTTGTTTGGCTATATTGTACACAATCGCATCTATTCCAGAATCTTTCATGTAATTTGTTACAGTTTTCCTATTTGAACAGTAAATTTTTTTGTCATTTGATAAAGTGTTCAATCAATCCCAAACTTCTTCATACAGGACATAGCAGAACTATTGTTGGTATAGAGGAACTCAAGGATAAAAAATTACGACTGCTGATATTTGATCCTAGTACACCAAAGAAACAGATGATGTTGTTTCACAGCATCGTGAACGCTAACATTATGCGAACACTGCGGAGAACGGAGGAGGGACTCAAGGCAAAACAGTATCAGATTGTAGCTGTTGTGGGCACACTGAATGACAAAAATTATGAGGTAGGGTTTATAATAATAGAGCATAATGAATAACTTCAAAAAATCTGAAATTTTGTTGTGTCTTATGTTTTTCTTGCCAGTGTATATAGGTTTTATTTGGAAATGGACTTTTTATGCCCCTAAATCGAAAGTTTGGGAGCATATTGTTTTACTAATGTCCGGCTGTCTATCCGAAAACTAACTTTTACCTTTCTCCAAAAGTATTCAACATACAAAGCTCATATTTTGGTATGTAACTTTCTTTCAAAGATATCTATCTGTTCCATGCAATATAACCTTCCTCAAGGTCATTCTTTAACCCTTATCATTTCTTAAAATGAAAACTAAACATTTTGGAAAAATATCAATTTCGGGGCATTTGTGTTTCACAAACACATCTTGTTTTCCTTTAGAATTATCTTACTCTAATTGAGTTTTATTTTGAGACAACTTGAAAATTAATGGGTTTTTTTTTTATATCAATTGTTGTAATTTCAGGAATACAAAGTTTTGAAGTCAGAACGTTTGAGTTAACACAAACTGAATGTAGCAGAAATATAGAAGGAAATACTCGTCAGATTAGTGCTAGTCATCAGCCACTACTATATAATATAAACAGAATTACAAGGTTTTCAAGTCAGAGCTTTTGAGTTAACACAAACTGAATATAGCAGAAATATACAGGAATATAGAAGGAAATACTTGTCAGATTAGTGCTAGTCATCAGCCACTACTATATAATATAAACAGAATTACAAGGTTTTCAAGTCAGAGCATTTGAGTTCACATGAACTCTGGATATAACAGAAGGAAATACTGGTCTGATAAGTGCTAGTCACCTGTCATATTGTTACTACAGTCGACACTCGTTGTGTCGAAGTCGGAGGGGCCATCAAAATACCTCGACATATCCGGAGTTTGACACATCCAATTTTGTTCGGCTTCGAGATATTTGATATTTGACCCTTTTTGAAACTTATCAAGTACGAATATTATTGAAATATAGTAGGAAAAGGAAAGAAATTGCTCGTGTCGAGCAATTTCTATCCTTTTCCTACTATATTTCAATGGCTATATTCAGTTCGAAATTATTTCGTTTTGAAAAAATTATGTCAAAAGATAAGGACGGGACCAGATTTGAACTACTTAAGCGGAAATTCGACTTATCCGATGTCGACATAACAAGTGTTGACTGTATATTGTTAACACAATCTCCAATCCAAGCTTCCAAGTACTCTCTCCCGTAAATGATTCACACCAATTGGTAAGAATAAATAAGTGACTCTTGTCAAATGTTTGAGTGGATATTGGCCCCGCGCAAGGGTTCAAACTCAGGACACTAGGATTGAAAGACTCAGACATTATAGACTTAGCTATCTGGGATTTGCATTTCCTTTTCAGATTCGCAATAATTATATACCTACATATTGATATAAAGAGCAGCATATCCTCGGTGCTACTGCAAAACCGCATAACTCCAGCTTTACTTAAGCTGGAGTTACGCGGTTTTGCAATAGCACTGACAATATATTCCCTGCCTTGTCTGTCTGTTTTCTTGTCCAAATCATTTTTAACCCTTTACATGCTGTACATGTCATATTCCTGTTGTGACCAAAGCTTAGGCAGACAGTTTAGACTAGGATCAGCCTGCACAGATTTGCAGTCTTATCCTAGCCTACACCACCCACCTCCTACTGAATTTATTATGGCACAAAAAAGGGGACAAACTGATGTTTCTTAAGTTGGCAATTTTTTTTTAAACAAAACTTAAAAGTCGGCTGGACAAGGGTTAACATTTGCCACAACTTTTGAACCATATGAGCTTTCATATTTTACAAGTATTTGCTTGTGCCATGGCATTTCCTGTAGTGTCATTGTTATCAGTCAATGTCCAACATCAAGGTCATGCTTATGAAAACATTGCCATGGGAGGTCATTCATGTTTCAAGAACACATCAGCCGTGTGCGATTTTGGCCGGTAGAGCTCTTCTAGAAGTGGTTGCACTAGTCTGGTTCCCTCCTCTGATACACTACATTGTATTTTTTTACACTTCTGGAAGAGCTCTACTGGCCTAAATTGCATGCGGCTATCTTTTTATCAACTTTTTGAAATAACTTTTTTCTATATTGCACAGTGTTGCTACTTTTCACACTTTATAATTCCCATTTTTTTGAAGTGCCATTGTATGTGAGCTAGATGTATGCCATGCAATTTCTCCATATAAATGATCCAGGATATGGAAAAGAACCATTATAATATTTGAGACAATGCCATGACTTCAGATCAGCCTTTGACTACATGCAATCTGATCCATACAGGTCATGATGAAGCTTATTATCACCAGACAGCGAAATTCTAGACTTGTCCAAATTAACACATTCCCCCACGATGACGCCTTTTGACGCTCTACAAGGTAATGGCTTTGGAAAACATTGTTGAAAATGAAGAAATTGCTTGTGACAAGCAATTTCTTCATTTCCCACAATGTTTTCTATCAAAAAAAGACCAAAAGATGTACAATTTCATTGACTTGAAATTGTCATCAGCAATATCTTTGAATTTGGAACAGTCCAAATTTTTCCGTCTGGTAATGGGTTAAAGGAAGTTTGCATTTTTTGGTCTTTCAAGGAAGAAAACATTGTGGGAAATGAAGAAATTGCTTGTCACAAGCAATTTCTTCTTTTTCCACCATGTTTTCAAAAGCCTGTATATTGTGGGGTGTCAAAAAGCTTCATTATGCAGTAATATTTGAAGAACAGTGTGGATTTTCATCAGACAATGCACAGGCTGATCTAGATCCATGATGGTCTCAAATACAATAAGGGCCGTTTTTCAAGATCCCCTCTCAAGTGTTGAAGTTTTCAATGTTAAATGTGCCATACAATAGGCAATGCCTGCCACTTTTACAAAATGACAAACATTCAATTTAGAACTTACTCTAAGTGACAAAGATAGGCTGTATGTACAATATAGCACAGAAAATAATGAGTCAAGAGGAGAAAACCCTGGTTCTTAGAATTTTCTCCTTTTATTTGAATATTTTTCGTAGCTTTTTAGCACAACTTCATAGAGGGGCTATTCAGATCACCTAGGCATCAGCGTATCTCCTTGGTTCAATTTTTACATGTAATTGTTGAATCTCCCTTTCTGCCAATGATATTGCTCTGAAACTTTGCACATGCTCCTGTTATCATAATTTCAGCCTCTAGGTAAAGATTCATTACTCTAACATTTAAATTAGTGGAATTTTACCCTTTCAAACTTAAAATTCTTGGTTTAGTTTTATTATATTGTGCAACTGTCATATATCTGTGATAACTTTTTTCTGCTTTAGCTATAATAGCTTTCAAATTTTGCACATGCTTTTGTGACCATAATATCAGCCTCTAGGCAAAAATTCATTTTTCTGAAATATAATTTATTGGAATTTTCTAAAACTTTTTCGGACTATCCAGCTGTTCACCATCCAGCACTTTATAGACATGTATTTCTGTCCTTTGACAGCTCGTTTTGATGTCAAAACCAGGTATTGTTTTGTTAAAGGTAAATAAATGCTAAATTCCTGTTCAAAAACTGTGTTAATAGCACATACAAGCTTGTAACAGGTTTATACCTCTCATAAGATGTGCTTTGAAAGATTTCAGCTAACCCTTTCCCAAACAGCAAAACTTTAATGTTCTATTCTGAGAGCTGCTGCAGATAGCAAAATAGTTGGTGATAAAGTGAGTATTATTTTTTAGCACTATATTAAGGTAGAATACCGGTAATGTGGCCATTTTGAGATTCATAAAACATAAGATTTTTTCGGGCCTCGTCGTTACACTAACAAACTTATTCAGGCGCAGTCGTAAACTTTCGGCGGTTGAAAGTTCCATGGCCGAATGCTTTCGACGTTGCCCGAATAATTCGACGTTGCCGAATCTCAATAGGGGTAGACTACCAAAATATAGCTAAAACAATCCTGAAGAAAGGAGAAATTGCTGGCCTCTGTCACTATTTTGTGTTCAGTTACCTAATTGTTTTCCCAAGTTTTGTCTGTACTCAAAACCAAGCCCTGTTTAGGAAAGGGTAATGCTGATTCAAATAGAATGGTGTTGAGCTCATTAAAATGAATCCAAGACAAAGCACTAGATATGTAAAAACATTAAAGGTAAAAAGAGGAAATGCTGATGTTTCACTATTTGTATTCCTTTTCCCAATTATCTGTAAAATGTTTTGAATAATTGATTTATACACATTGTGTGGCAAAGGCTTTAAAATATACTGTATGTATCAGGCCTAATTTAACCCCTTTTCAAACAACAAAGTTGTAGCCAAGTGTAAATAGTATGCCGATGACAAACGCTTTGGCAATAGAAAATTAGATCATAAGAATTAGAGAAAGAAAGAAAATGCTAGTTTTTATCATTTTTGTCTGTTCTGTCAATGATTTCCAATGCATTTTCCGTAAGGTTTGTCAAAACCATGCTTGTTTTGAAAGAGGTTAAACTTTGCAATAATGATTTTTGCAATATTTGTTTTGTTTGTCTTTTTAATCTAAATGTCTAGTCTTTGTTGAATTTGCTTATTAAACCAATCTTTATTAAATACTAAAAGATAATTGTATCTTCCTTATTAACACTTTTCCTAACACCAAAAATTTGAACAGTTTTAAATTGAATGTTGCTTCAGACAACAAATATGTGTTGAGAAGGAAAGGTATCACATACAATATAGCACAGAAAATATAGAGGTAAAAGGAGAAAATGCTGGTTACCAGCATTTTCTTCTTTTGCCTTAATGTTTTCCAAACCCTTTTCTTATTACAAATGTCAAAACCTGAACATCCACTAAATATCAATCCATGGTAGCTATGGCACCAAACAAACACTAATAGTGCAAGCTATTTGATGTAAACAAATGCCCTTGAAATGGCCATTTTTGTAAAATGTTAAGTTTTCGTGTAAATGGTTGATAAGGGTTTACAGATGACCTTGAGGAAGGTCATATTACATGGAACAGATAGATATCATTGAAAGTAAGTTACATACCAAATTGGAGCTTTGCATGTCAAATACTTTTGGAGAAAAGGCAAATGTTAAGTTTTCAGACAGACAGACGGACAGACAGACACGAGTAAAACAATATGCCCACCATCTCTCGATACGGGGGCATAAAAAGAGCTGGTATGAAAGACAGCGGACAAATCAAAGGTAAACAAATAAGGTAAACAAAGATTTTGATTGACACAGAATGGGTGGTGGTGGTAAACCTAAAAGATAGAAACCATTAGCTTGAATGATCGCAAGCAAAGTCGACAGACAATTAAATCAACAGAAATTGAATGATTTGCATGATCTAGTAAAGTCTTTTAGAGAGCATTGCCGGAAAAAGGAGATAATGATAGGTACAAGCATTTTCTTCTTTTGCTTATTTTCCCTAAAGGTAAAGATGTCAAAAATATCAATTCTTTTGGGAATGGCTATTCATTCTCTGCTAAGTAATCTCTGATACATACATCCTTTAATATTGATTCCATAGGAAAATGCAGATAACCATCAGTGTTTTTCTCCTCCTCTCTAAATACTTTCTATGCTTATGGAAAGATTTCGCTATCCTTCCCATGAATTATGTCTTCCAAACACTTTATTTGAGATCACAGCAGATCCATATCAGTCGGCTGAACCCTTTCCCTCCTAAAATGACCTGGTTTTGACATCCCTAATAGCAAAGGGTTTAGAAAACATGGATACTTTGTTGGTAAATAGGGCCCCAGGCTCCATACTGCTGTCTTGCAGTGTCTAATGAATATTAAATACTAATAAGGAACGGCATGTCTTAACTCTCTCCCAAAACAACAAAACTGAAGAATGATCAAATTTTAAAACTACTTAGCATGACACAATGGATGCCACCAAACAAGAAATTTGTGTATATTGGAGCATGGAAAATATTGCAACAAAAGGAGAGATGCTGTTTATCAGCATTTTTAGCATGACTATTTGTAGAATAGCTGGGAGGAGGGATGGGAGCGCTATCCTGGTCACACATACATCAGTGTTATGCTTTGGTTAATTAAGTTATATGTGCAACTGTCCTATCTCTGACTGTATCCATTAATGCCATTACTCTGAAACTTAGTACATGCTTCTGTGACCACAATATTAGCCTCGATGCAAAGATTAATCACTCTCATTTAATTTAGTGGAATTCTTACCCTTTATGACTTGGAATTCTTCACCATCCAGCACTTGATAGTCGCATTTTTGTGTCCTCTGACAGCTCTTGTTTTCTTTTGAAAATTTTCCTAAGCTTTTCCATTTATGGCTGTCTGACTTGTTTTAGAAAAGCATGAATATAAGGGGATAAAATCAAAACGATATTTTCCATGTTTTCTATACTTTATTCAAAAGGCATTGACTGCCCTACATATGATACATGTACATCTATATTGATAAAAGAACATCAAAAGCCAAATTGTAATTGGTGTAAGTTTGAAGGTTACAAAACTTTACATGTAGAATTAGCATGGTAGGGAATCATGCGATACATTTTCAATATTTTTTCTCTAACTCTCTCTTCACTTTCAAAAACAAGACCTGATTTTGACATTCCTAAAATAATTGACTTGGAGAAATATTGAGGCAAAAGAAGAAAAAGTTTTTTCACCTTTTAAAAACTTAATGAAGACCAAATTTTTGGTTGGTAGTCCATAACTTTTTATCACGAGGTTTTTAAAACATCTACCACATCTAGTAAACATCTGGTGATTTAATACCTTCTCTGCTCAATTTTTTTCAATACAGTCAAGTATAAACTTAATTATTATACCCCCCACAACAAAGTTATGGGGGGGTATACTGGATTCAGGTTGTCCGTCTGTCTGTCCGTCCGTCCGTGGACATAATTTTGTGTCCTCTTCTCCTCCCACAGTTTTTGACCGATTTTGCTGAAATTTTAGCTGGTTGTTTCCTATCATATGAAGTTGTGCACCTGCAATTTTCAACGCGCTAGTGGGGGGTATTTGTCCGCTTTGCGACAGTTCTAGTTGAAAATAGTTGAAATTGTTGTGTCATATGATTCCTGCCATAAGCAGCCTCATGGAGCTGGGGAGATTGTGGAGGCTGATCATTGTCTATGCTGGGTACCACAGCTGAATTATTCCAGCTTAAAAATGAATATCCTTTTCCCTAACAAGACCAGGTTTTGATGTCCCTAAAAACCGTTGGGGAAACATTGAGAAGACATTGCTGATAATCAGTAAATTATCCTTTTTCCTATATTTTCTTTTGGTATCAGTTATTTGTGACAAGAAATTTCATCAATTCCCACAATGTTTTCTAGATCTACCAAGAAAGACAAAATGAATGTAAAAATTCTATTCATTGAACGACAAATTTTTACATTGGTCTTAATCCACAGTTATTGTATATAACAACATATAATGATTCGGAAAATGTTACAGCATTTTAATCTTTTTCCCCCAAACGTTTCTCTGTTTAGAACCAGAAATTGGGAAAAGGTTGTTTATATTCATTCTAGACCAAAAAATCATATGAGCGAAAATAATGTTTTTTCACCCGTATACAGGCTTTGTATTTCTGGATCATGTCTAGCACATATTGTCCCAAAATTGACATGATAAACCATTCTACTTGCTTATAAGGCAATGCTAAAGAAAGCATTTCTCTGTTAACCCATTACCATATCATGAATCCTTTTGACGCCCTACAAGATAAAAGCTTTGAAAAACATTGTGGAAAATGAAGAAATTACTTGTGACAAACAATTTCTACATTTCCCAAAATGTTTTCTACACAAAAAGACCAAAAATACATAATTACATTCACTTGAAATGTTATTTGCATCATCTTTGAATTTGGAACTATCCAAAATTTTGCCGTCTGGTAATGGGCTGAACAAGAGTACTACAGTCAAAATATACACCAATTTTAATGCATTTAGCCCCTTTTTCCATGACACAGCATATGGCAAACTCCTGCACACCGTCAAGCGACAAGGGACATTTTATTAACATTTCAAAATCCTTCCATGGTTGTTCAGTACAAAATGAACATACATACAAACAGAGTTGAGTTTATTGGGGTTTTACGCCGTTTTCAACTACCAGGGTCATATCGCGGCAGCTGGAGTACCTAACCATGGATTCCTGTTATTTCTCAAACCAGTACTACCACAACACCCTTACCAAGCCTCCAGCTGCTCGCCCACTTAGGTTAACGATTTCAAACCCGTTGGTGGGTGACAATTTTGTCAAAGGGTATTAGCCGCCGCCGGGTATCGAACCCAGGACCTCTCGAGTGAGAGGCAGATGCGCTACCAACTGCGCTAAGGCCGCGGCCCTTACAAACAGAGAAGATGACACAAATATACAAGGACCTTCGATAGCATATAAAAACAAGGGCATGTATGACAGAAACCCTTCATCTGCTGCAATAACAGGCAAAATTTTTGACTGTTCCAATTTGAAATGTATTGCAGATGACAATTACAAGTTGATGAAATTTTAAAAATATTTCTATTTTGGATTAGAAAGCATTGTAGAAAAAGAAGAAATTGCTTGTCACAAGCAACTTCTTCATTTTCTACAATGTTTTCCCAGCCTTGTCTTGTGTGGGAGTCAAAAGGAGTCACTGTGCAGTAATGGGTTAAAAAATAACACACAAATTCTAAAATAATCACAACATTTATATTGGATATGAAATATAGACTTCTAAAATACAATGGAAACTACTTATGTACCACCCCAAAATTGAATGTGACATAGACTCATGATTACTTCTTCAAAGTTTGTACTGTTTGCATTGTGTATGTAATAAAAAAATGAATTAATTAGTTGAAAGCAAACAAGTTGTCCGCTGACAACGTAGCTCGCCTATACAGGAGCTTGTTGCAAAAAAAGCTTCATTTTTCAAAAGTAGGTCAAACTCTAAGGTCAAGATCACAAGATCAAAGTCCCAAATAAAAAGTCTGTATCTCTAATAGTACCTGAGATATAGTCAAGGTTAAAGTTTTTGAAGACGCGACGGGACGCCGACACTAGGGCTGTGACATTAGCTCCCAAGACATAAAGTCTCGGCTCCCTAAAAACTTGCGCTTGCACCATTTTCATTTTGAGTCCGCTTCACTAGGGCTGGAATGAGTACCCGAGTGCCTGCAAAAGTTTTCCACACAGGTCTCTCTGACGGGTACACCTATTTGATCCCATTTACTATTCAGCATGATCAAATCTAAAATCTTAAAAAAAATTCAACAAACAATAACTAAATCCTTATTAAAGGTTTATAAAATGAAACTTGATATAGAATGATACCTAATATACATGAACAATATTTACAAATGAAAATTTTTACACAAATGTTAGGGTACTGAAAAGTTCATTCTTAGAATTGTTGATGAAAACTCCCCCAGATTCTAAGTAAACAATAATTATCATATTCAAGATTCATTAACCCTTTCCCAGATGACAAAACTTGATGATGGTCCAATTTTACATGATACAAAATAGTTGTTGATAAAGATGAGATTTGTGAACAATACAGCACAGAAAATATTAATCAAAAGGAGAAAATGCTGATTATCAGCATTTTCTTCTTTTGCCTCTATGTTTTCCCAAACCTTTACTCATAGGGACATCAAAACAAGTTTTGTTTGAGAAATGGGTTGGAGAAGAATCTCAACAAGTATTGTCTAAGTGAACATTATATGTAGACGGGTTGAGTATGTAAATGCGCTTCCTGTATTTCCCTAACCAATCGGATCCTGTTTAACATCTTGGCCATGGCGTCAACACCCAGCATCGCCGTCGAGTACCATACTGGACTGTCCGGGACACAAGATCTCTCTGGTACCAAGTAGAATGTGTCGTTACGATTCTTGATGCTTTCAGGGCTGTAATATAAACAAAACTAACAGAGTCAGATCTGTGTAGGAGAGGTGTTGTGTAGTTATATTCAAATTTATGCAAAATATATTCATAGGTTTGTTACCCCATTACATAATTTGCAAAATTTTGAAATTTGAAAGACAGCAATTTCAAGTTGATGAAATTTAAAACATCTTTAAATTTTAGGTTAGAAAACATTGTGGAAAATGAAGAAATTGCTTGTCACAAGCAATTTCTTCATGTTCCACATTGCTTTCCAAATTATTTTTTCTTGAGGGGTGTCAAAAAGTGTCACTATGTGGGAATGTGTTACCCAAGACATTTTCTAAACTAGGACTTAATCCAGCATGTGTCCTAACCCCTTTCGAAACATAACCTGTTTTTGATGTCTGTAATAGAAAAAGCCTGCCAAAACATTCAGATAAAAGGATAAAATACTATTCCTATCTCAATCAACATCCATTTTGTTTGTGCAGCTGTTTTGAAATTGAGTCAGTTCGATTTTTTACCATTTGACCATTCAAGTCACCAAAAATAAATATCGACAAAGACTTACCATTTTGATAGATAGAACTCGTACAGTTTGACAGGACATCGTAAAGGATTGTCCAAATTCTCTGTCTGCTCATACACCGGCATTTCTTCCTTTTTCTTCTTTGAGGCATTATCTATGGAAAAGAAATACAGAATAATAGATTAACGCTTTCCCAAACAAGACCTGCTTTTGACATACCTAATAGAAATGGCTTAGGAAAACATTGAGACGAAAGAAGAAACTGCTGACGACCAGCAGTATCTCCTTTTGTCTCAATATTTTCTATGTTATATTGTACAAAAATCCCATCTTTAATTTCTTCCATTTTGTTGTCTGCAGAAGTTTTCGAATTGGAACAGTCCAATTTTTGGTTGTTTGGGAAAGGCACATCAGTATTCCTACAATGGTAATGGTCAATATGACAATGTCTACTCAGTCAAGAATTACATTAACTTTTTTTACAAACATGACCTTATTTTGACTTCCCTTGAACAAAAGGCTTGTAAAAACATAGACAAAAGAAGAACATACTGCTAACCAGCATTTTCTCCTTTTGCCTCAATATTTTCTATGTTATATATCAAACAAATCCATTCTAAATCCACATCCATTTAGTCATCTGCAGCCATTTTTTTTCTTATCTCATGCATCAAAACCAGGTTTTGTTCAGGAAAGGGATAATAAATGCCCACAGGCCATGTAGTACAGTCAGTGACCGAAATGTTCCAGGATGACAACAACAATAATTAATTCGATTTTTTGGAAAACGTTTGGTAAAAGAAGGAATAATTATAGCGTAATTTCATACCTTTACTCTGTGGTGTGGGACAGTAATATCTGAGATAAACACTTCTCCCTTGATTCACACCCACACCGGAGCCCCGCCCAGACGCTGTCTTCTTCCAATGTTTCATGATGTGTGTGAACGACAACTTGAGATGATCTTCGGATGTCTTTAACATGAAGTATTTTGTATTGAAGTATACTAGCGTGTTCAGAAGGACATGTGGTGAGTGTGCCCCAAGTTGTTTAGACTCCCATAGATGTTCCTCTTCTATTCGACAAACAAGTTGACCTAGAATAAAGTGACATTTATACTATTAGATGGAATTTATCCTTTTCCTAAATAATAAAATATGGCCCATTTGAAAGAAGCTGCAGGTGCTAATTTCCAGTTGAGGATTTGTTTATTTTAATTTTTTGGAGAAAAGTGTGTGGGTGTTATATCTCTGTAGAAAACTTTGTGGCAAATGGAAATTCATGCTTCATGCCATTCTCTTAAAGAAACAAGTAATTGAGCAGGAATAACAGGTGGAATAATGTGTATTGCCTCTTTATTTTCTATGCTATAAGATACATATATTCCCTATTCAATCATGTCAATTTTGTTGTATGCATTTGTTTTTTCTATGAAACAGTCCAAATTCATGTTACTTGGGAGAATGTTAATACACTTACCGGCATGGTTAAGTTTGGGTTCATATCTACATAATAACTCGTTCAAACATTCTGTAAATCTCTCGTAGTAAATATCCGTAAACACATTGTCAATACGGCCATTCTCAAACAAATATTGCTGAATACCTGTCCAAAGAACACAAACTCATTAATATATTCAATTCACAGGTGAACAAATCCATGGACCCTTAAATCTTTCGAAAACAATGACAATTTTGGACGCAACAGAAAGAAATTGAGAAAGCATTGAAGCCAAATAAGTAAATGCTGATCATCAGCATTTTCTCCTTTGGCCCCTATTGATGTATGTGTTCCTATAAACATCCATTTTATTGTCTAAATCATCTTTCATTCAAGAATTTTGTTGTTTGCATAAGGGTAAATGTTTTATAAACCATTTTCTATGGGTTGTACACATTCTAATGTCTATCAACTTTGCCAGTTTTATGAGTGAAGCATTGTGAAAATATTAGTCCATATTTTACAGACATGACAACAAAATACAAATAAGTGTGGTAGAACATTTAAATTTCATGCCTGATGGCATTGAATCATTTGGTGAAAAGTTATTATCTTTTCCCTTTACTTTCAACCAAACCAGAAGCTTTCTACTCTAGGTAGCAATTTTATAGGGTAGCAATTTCCAGACTGTGTATATATGGTCCAGTCACAAATTTAGTTTTTCACAAAATCAGGGGTTCTGAAGTCTTTGCATTGGCTTCTTGTCCATGTTTGTTTGTTTGACAAATGTCAGTTGTCTGCATGAACAATAAAGAGCAAAATGTTGGCAGAATCTACTTGTCCGTAATCTCTTTTGGACAACCTTGGCAACTCGGACAATGGAATTTCAGAACCCCTGAAAATATTTCTAAATATTCACAAAATATAAAACTTACCTAAACAAAGATAGTATATGCTGTCTACAGCATATTCTTCAGAGTTTGGCTTCCTAACTTCCTTCACAAACAAACATAATGCATAATTCAGTTCGTCCGCAGTACACTGTAGAATATCTGTCTTGAATGTCTTTAGACTCCTAGTATGTCCTGACTTCCCTGCATCCTCCAGCTGTGAATTCTTCTGTGTGACCCAGTACTTGAACGCGTTCACACCGTAAGTGTATTTCAGATGGAAGTTCACGTCCGGAGGCGGAGCTTGAGGCGCAGGAGGGGGTGACGGTGTTGGTGTGTGATACACAGGCTGTGGGATTGGTTCTGTTTTCTGGCGTTTAGAGCTACGTCTGGGTGTAGCCTTTGTTTGTCGTTTGGACCCGCCGCGTCCGCGCCTGGTTGACCGTGTTGTGGGTACATACTCCTCATCATCGTCACTCTCATCTTTAACCACGGGTGGTGGGGGCGGTGGGGGCTGTGGTGGCTCTGTAACAATAATGGTTGTGCTGACTTTAAATTTCATCTAACCCTTTCCCAAATGGCAAAATTTCAGGGTGGTCAAATTCAGAAGTTGTTGAAGACGACAATGTATTTGCTGATACAGATTGGATTTGTGTATAATATAGCTAAGAAAATATTGAGACAAAAGGAGAAACTGCTTGTTATCAGCAGTTTCTTCTTTTGTTTCAATGTTTTCCAAAGCCAATTCTATTAGGGACGTCAAAACCAGGTCTTGTATGGGAAAGGGGTTAAAACAAATTGCCAATTAAAGAGACATTTCAATAGGTTAATCTCAAGTCTTTTCAAAAATATTTCAGTAGACAGCAGGCAGTGTAGGCTGAGATTAGACTGCACGTCTGTGCAGGCTGATCTTAGTCTATAACTGCCTGCCAAACCTTTGGTCACAAAAGTAAATTGATGTGAACAGCATGAGAAGGGTCAAGTAGATGTAGATTTAGATAGGTTAAATGTAAAAATATCATGGTACTCTGGTAGACACTCTCCTCTTTAACTACTGGTGGCGGGACAGTGGGGTTGTGGTGGTTCTGTATATAAAATGTAAACATAAGAATTTAACACTTTCCTAATCAGCGAAGATTTTAACTGTTCGGATTTGAATGTTGTGGCAGATGACAAAGTAGATGTTGACAATGATAGGATTCATGTACAAAATAGATCAGAAAATATGAAGGCTAAAAGAGCAAATGTTGGTTATCAGCACTTTCTTCTTTTCTATCAATATTTTGCAAAGCTTCTTCATCTAGAAACAGCAAAACCTGGTTGTTTTTGGGAAAGAGTTATGTGTGTTACAAAACTGGAAATATCAAATCAAATGGGCTTTAATATGTACACGAAATTCTATAATCTGATTTTGTTATTTGACTCTGTTTTGAACATCAGACAGAATGTCCTGTAATCTAATACTTTTCAGAATATCTGTTAAAACTAATTACAGGGTTTTCAAATTGTGCGTCATTGTCGCAATTTCAAAACAAATGACCCTTTGGAAATTTACCTGAGGGTCATTCATGACGCAATTATTAAAGTCCAAATTTTCTTATAATACTTGAGTCCTAAGGCTTTTTCAAAATTCGACCCACAAAATCGGAAAATGATCCCAAACTTTGAAGGCAAGGGGATCACAACGACCCCCTAATTCTAGTTATGCATAGGGAAAATCCTGTGATTACCTGTATTAACCGCGACTGGTTCCAGTGATGTTTCCAGATCCATAACAGGTTCGTCTGACATTTCTGATGCCATTCTGAGAGCCATCTGTAACATATCCTCTCCCAACTCACCACCGCTAGCTGCCGGGGTTACATCTTTAGTTACTGCAGCTAGAAACATAAATTATACACAAGAGATGCTTGTGAAACAAGTATGATCCTTTAAGGGCCAACCTTCAACCTAGCATCTAATAATTGAAGCACTCCAATGGGAGTACATGAATTAAGGTATTCTATCCATCATTAGATATCAAACACTTTGTTTACTTAAAGTGTCCTCCACGGCAAAGGAAAATGGCGATGTATACCCTCATCAATTTCCATTCCCACAGATGACGCCCAAAGTTGCACTGTGCTTGGTATGTAATGAATGATGGAATGCCTTAATCAAGTAAGAAAATTAACAAAAGACAATACCTCAACAAATGTGATTAGCAGAGTTATGCTTTTGACCACTGAATTTCTCCATAATGAGATCTATCCAACTATGAAAATTGTATTCCAAAGTATTTCCTGTTAGGTGCATTCAGAAATGTCATTGTTTGAGAAGGGATTAATCATATCAAATCAAAGTATGAATGTACCCATGCTTGTCTTAAATAATGAAATGTTTACATCAAATAATTTCTTGCTCTTATTTTGTGGGTTATTTTTTTTTACACTAAGTTTTGTCTTCTGGTAATGGGTTAACCCTTCCCTACTCATTGACGCTTTTTGATGCCCCACAAAATAAAGGCTTTGGAAAACATTGTGGAAAATGAAGAAATTGCTTGTGACAAGCAATTTCTTCATTTCCCACAATGTTTTCTACCAAGAAAGACCAAAAAAAGTTAAATTTTGTTCAATGGAAATGTTGTCTGCAACACCTATGAGTTAGGACTAGGCTAAAATTTTGCCTTCTGGTAATGGGTTAAACAACATACCTTCTTGTTCTCCCTCGTCGCTGTCACTGCTAGAATCTTCTCCTTTTCCTGCCACAGCCTCCGCCATCATGAGTAACTCGGCTTCTAGGGGATCAGCCGGGATCTTCTCTTGGATTTCCTGTAGAAAATAAAACATTTATGAACATAGTTAGTGTAAGGGAAATAAAATGACAATGGCAACTTTTTATAAATATCGTCAGACATGGGGTAATCATAATCAGTAATTTAATCGATTATTAATCGATTAACAAATGCCAATAATCATGATTTAATCGATTAATTAGTTTTTTCTGATTATTTGATTAGTAATTTAATCGATTACTGGTGAAAAGATGACAGTAATCATGATTATTTTATGATTACTTTTTGATTATTTTGGATGTATCAATGATCTAAAACAAAATAAGATGCACCTGTAAGGTCACACAACACATTTTACCTGTTCACACCTATACAAAGCAGTCTTTACCCAAGGGCCACCTAGTGTTATTCTTACACCTGCCATTGAAATTTCACACATTTTGGGGAGTTCAAACTGAAAACTTATATTATTTAGAAAATGCTGAACAAAAAAAATAGTTCACTTTTAATTTTTTTCTTAAAATGCAATATTACTATGCACATGTAAAACTAAATAACAAAATTAATGTTCATACAATAATATACTGATTCATTATCAAGTAAATACATGTGTTGAACTTGATAAAAGATTTTTTCTTTTATTATCTATAGGCATAAGTTGTTAGAAAATAATGTAAAACAAAGGACATTTACTTACTTTGGACAAAAAAAAAACAAAAAAAAACAGAACCAAACTTTTTGATTTGAATTTTAAGATTCTGATAATAACCAGGGTATACATGAATTTGATAACTAGTATCTTTTCTCTTTACTTAACTCTTTCCTTTATAAGTTTGTAATCCTAGATATGAAAGGTTTCAGATAACATTAGGGCAAAAGGAGAAAATGCATTTATTAAGCATTTCTCTATACTAGATGCCGAAGGGCAACATGTCGAGCCCGCGACACTCCACCTCATGATGGTTAATATTCATGCCAAATTATTTTAATTCCCCCCAAGTAATGACCAAATTTTGGTCCAGACAAGCATAATCCGGACAGACGCACACACGCACATACACCAAACTGCCACTGTGACAACTTTGTCAAGCTCATCGCAAGCGGGCTCAACAAAAATCAACTCATTTTTGATATTTGACCTAAAATTCTGACCTTTACTTTTGAGCTAGCAATCTGGTTCTACAAAAATCAACTCATTTTTTACATTTGACCTCAAAGTTTGACCTTGACCTTTGAGCTTGGAATCTGGTTCTTGCACGCGACACTCCGCCTTACTGAGCTTGACATTTGTGCCAAGTTAAGGAATGGCCCGGACAAGCAAAAATCAACTCATTTTTTACATTTGACCTCAAAGTTTGACCTTGACCTTTCATCTTGGAATCTGGTTCTTGCACGCGACACTCCATCTTACTGAGCTTGACATTTGTGCCAAGTTATTTCTGAATCCCTCCATCCATGGTGAAGTTATGGCCCGGACAAGCAAAAATCATCTCATTTTTGACATTTGACCTCCAAGTTTGACCTTGACCTTTGAGCTTGGAATCTGGTTTTTGCACATGACACTCCGCCTTACTGAGCTTGACATTTGTGCCAAGTTATTTCTGAATCCCTCCATCCATGGTGAAGTTATGGCCCGGACAAGCAAAAATCATCTCATTTTTGACATTTGACCTCCAAGTTTGACCTTGACCTTTGAGCTTGGAATCTGGTTCTTGCACGCGACACTCTGCCTTACTGAGCTTGACATTTGTGCCAAGTTATTTCTGAATCCCTCCATCCATGGTGAAGTTATGGCCCGGACAAGCAAAAATCATCTCATTTTTGACATTTGACCTCCAAGTTTGACCTTGACCTTTGAGCTTGGAATCTGGTTCTTGCACGCGACACTCTGCCTTACTGAGCTTGACATTTGTGCCAAGTTATTTCTGAATCCCTCCATCCATGGTGAAGTTATGGCCCGGACAAGCAAAAATCTTCTCATTTTTGACATTTGACCTCCAAGTTTGACCTTGACCTTTGAGCTTGGAATCTGGTTCTTGCACGCGACACTCCGCCTTACTGAGCTTGACATTTGTGCCAAGTTATTTCTGAATCCCTCCATCCATGGTGAAGTTATGGCCCGGACAAGCTCCATCCGGACGGATGCACGCACTAACGCACTAACGCACATACACCGAACCGCCATTGTGACAACTATGTCGAGCTCACCGCAAGCGGGCTCGACAAAAATCTAGTCACCGTGGTCCAATCATTGGTCCCATGGCTTCAACATGGTCTGACAGAGTCCCGAGTCCCTGACTCACATTTTTTTCTCAGGACTCATTGATAAATATTAAGTGAGTCCCTGAATGCAAACATTTTCAATGTGTAATCAATGTTGTCTTACAGAGAGTTTTTTGTTTCAAATTGGACTCATTGTTTTGGAAACTAGTGGGTCTTAGGGCTCTTCCGAAAAAATTTGTAACAAAATCACTGGTCTGATATACATGAACTTAATTTTCATCATCACTGTTGTGATAATTTATTAGAGCATTAAGGAAAGATAGTCCATACATCCTATTTTGATACAACTTTATCAAATGGAACTCTTCAATTCTTCTTACCACAACATCTGGTAAAGACCTTTTTAGCATGCCATTCATCTTGATTGAAGTGGTCTGTTTACAAATATCAAACATCTATAATGAAATTGGTTTGTTTCAAGACATTTAAAAAGAAATGTAATTTCAATAGTAAAGAATTTCATATTTTGTGATTCTGTTTAGATTATTTATTTGAAGAGAATGAAATGCTATTTGCCCCTTGTAACTGTTTATTTTTTGTTCTGCAAAAGCTTTTATCCGCGATTAATGATTAATAATCGATTACTTACCCCCAAATTAATGATTAATAATCAATTACTGAGGTATTTTTCAGTGGAAGTAATTTAATCGATTAATAATCAAGGGTGCATTAATCATTAATTTAATCGATTACTTTTTCAAGTAATCGACCCCATGTCTGAATATCGTACGCATTCAAATATACATGCATGTGGAAAGCTAATTTCAAACAACCAAGAAAATTAAAAATTTGTTATGTATCACGCTAAAAGGGACATTGTGGGAAGTTCAAAACCAAATGTCAAGACACAGAGCGGATTTAGGAACCAGATGCTGTATAATTTGGAAAATGAAAATATGGCAAGACAGCGAAAAATATATAGATCCAGAACATAACTTAGAGTGAAAACTTTTGATCCTAGTCAGTCTGCGCAATCTGCACAGACAAACTGGAATCAAATTTGTTTTTTTTTTTAAATTTTCCAGAAGGTCACCTTTAGCATGATAGGTCAAACATGCTATACATTACCTTTATTTGTTTGAGTATACTGGCCGAGTTTTTCTTGGTTGTTGGTATAAAGACGGGTACTGGTATTGGCACAGGGACGGGAACCAATATGGGAGCCGGCATCGTGTACATGGACAACGGGGTCGGACAGTAGATCGGAACAGGTACCGGAACAAATATCTTGTCTGGCTCGGGTTTACCCACTGAAACAATCACAAGATGATAAAATTTTACACTTGTCCAAATACAAAGATGTTGCAGACAACAATCTAAAGATAATGCTATTCCAACTTTATATTGTGGGGCATCAAAAAGGGTTATCATGTGGAAAATACTCATCAGCAGCATTTTCTTCAGTGAAAATGTTTTTTTGGAGCATATTCTATCAGGGATATCAAAACCCGGTCTTGTTTGGGAACTAGCTAAAAACAAGCAAATTCGTTGAATTGATATCCCCCGCCGAATATATTTTCATTGTCAATAAAGTAGCGTGGAAACGAATATAAATCTGTATGTATATGGCTTCAACAGAACGAATATCACTCTGTATGTATATGGCTTCAACAGAACGAATATCACTCTGTATGTATATGGCTAAAATAGTCAGGGGCAGTAACACTAAATACAACGGCCGAACCGGGTAACCCCGACGATATGCGCATGTCCTCATTGTAGTAAAGCTGTGTGCCAAGTTTCATTGAAATCCGGTGTATAATTTTCAAGAAATAGCGCGGAATCGAATATCACTGTATGTATATGGCTTAAACAGTCAGGGGCAGTAACTCTAAATTCGGCGGTCGAACCGGGTAACCCCGACGATATGCGCATGTCCTCATTGTAGTTAAGCTGTGTGCCAAGTTTCATTGAAATCCGGTCTATAGTTTTCAAGAAATAGCGCGGAAACGAATATCACTCTGTATGTATATGGCTAAAACAGTCAGGGGCAGTAACTCTAAATTCGACGGTCGAACCGGGTAACCCCGACGATATGCTCATGTCCACTTTGTAGTGAAGCTGTGAGCCAAGTTTCATTGAAATCCGATCTATAGTTTTCAAGAAATAGCGCGGAAACGAATATCACTCTGTATGTATATGGCTTAAACAGTCAGGGGCAGTAACTCTAAATTCGGCGGTCGAACCGGGTAACCCCGACGATATGCGCATGTCCTCATTGTAGTAAAGCTGTGTGCCAAGTTTCATTGAAATCCGGTTTATAGTTTTCAAGAAATAGCGCGGAAACGAATATCACTCTGTATGTATATGGCTAAAACAGTCAGGGGCAGTAACTCTAAATTCGGCGGTGGAACCGAGTAACCCCGACGATATGCGCATGTCCACTTTGTAGTAAAGCTGTGTGCCAAATTTCATCGAAATCCGGTCTACAGTTTTCAAGAAATAGCGCGGAAACGAATATCACTCTGTATGTATATGGCTTAAACAGTCAGGAGCAGTAACTCTGAATTCGACGGCCGAACCGGGTAACCCCGACGATATGCGCATGTCCTCATTGTAGTAAAGCTGTGTGCCAAGTTTCATCGAAATCCGGTCTATAGTTTCCAAGAAATAGCGCGGAAACGAATATCACTGTATGTATATGGCTAAAACAGTCAGGGGCAGTAACTCTAAATTTGGCGGTCAAACCGGATAACCCCGACGATATGCGCATGTCCACTTTGTAGCGAAGCTGTGTGCCAAGTTTCATCGAAATCCGGTCAACAGTTTTCAAGAAATAGCGCGGAAACGAATATCACTCTGTATGTATATGGCTAAAACAGTCAGGGGCAGTAACTCTAAATTCGGCGGTCGAACCGGGTAACCCCGACGATATGCGCATGTCCACTTTGTAGCGAAGCTGTGTGCCAAGTTTCATCGAAATCCGGTCTACAGTTTTCAAGAAATAGCGCGGAAACGAATATCACTCTGTATGTATATGGCTTAAACAGTCAGGGGCAGTAACTCTAAATTCAATGGTCGAACCGGGTAACCCCGACGATATGCGCATGTCCTCATTGTAGTGAAGCTGTGTGCCAAGTTTCATCGAAATCCGGTCTATAGTTTCCAAGAAATAGCGCGGAAACGAATGTCGGACGGACGGACGGACGGACGGACGGACGGACTGACGGACGGACGGACGGACGGACGGAAGGACGGACGGACATGGCAAAAACAATATCCCCCCCGAAAAATTTTTTCGGCGGGGGATAATAAACAAGCTATTTTTCTGTGTATTGTTTAACCGAAGTAAACTTGCGCTCGTTATTATCAATATTGCAGACGATTACGTTTGTTTATAAATATTCACAGCGCACGGTCACTTTGGTTTAACAATATATCAATGTTGGCCAATTGAAGAGATAAGCGTATTTAAATATTTGTCTATATCATCTTTAATTGAATTTGTTTGTTGTTTTCAATGTCATCAATGCTTGAATTTATTGTTTTATTAAGAGTTCTATAGACGAAAGGTTGAATTTTAATCGTTACCCTGCTAAGAAGGGTGTAATTTCTGTTTCTACTTACCAGTTTGTACTTCTTTCGTTTGTGTATGTGGTCTACAGGCAGTGGCTTTAGTTTGTACAAATGGTTTACACAGCAGTGATTTATTCTTCACACTTTTAGGAGGAGGGGGTTGTATGATGATCTGTTGTTGTACAGTCTGGTTCCCTGTAGATGTGGTGATCGTCTGGAATAAATCATCATTAATGTAGCAGAGGATAGCAGTACAATTGTCCCTTTCTTAACCTTTTCCCAAACAAGACCTGGTTTTCACGTCTATAATATATTAAAGGGCTTGTGAAAACATTGAGACAAAAGGAGAAAATGCTGATTATCAGCATTTTCTTTTTTTGCCTCAAAATTGTCCATGCTATGTACAAACAGGCTATCTATTTCAACATCCATTTTGTTATCTGCAGCAGCTTTCAAATTGGACCACCCTACAATTTCGCTGTCTGGAAATGGGTAAAACAGCCAAAACTTAGACAGTCCCAATAAGACAGCTGTTGAAGAAGGCAAAATGGATGGTGATAAAGAAACATTACTGACTTAGCTATTTGAGCTCTAAATCCATCAATAACTGTAGAAATGTTCACAATATTTGGATGAATCAAGATATATCGACAGATGGAGAAGATGATACTAAAATACATCCACCTTGCATCATATAACTAGTCTAGATATGTATAACAAATATTGTTGAAAGCTGATCCTCACCTTTCCACTTTGCTGATCTGTAACAGTGACTCCACCCACTGATCTTATGTTGATTTGTTGTTGAGTTCCTGTAACACAGAAACATGAGAATACAGGCCTCTTAGCAAACCAAACCAAGCTAAAGGTTTTTTATTAAGGCTTCCGAATGAAATGTAATGGTTTTAAAGGTTTACATAAGAGACCTGGATAACCCATTAAGTTAGCTCTAGGTTATAAGTACAAGTATGAGGTCAGACTTGTTAAGACATTTGTCATTTAGAAAAGGATTAAATTGTCGTGATATAGATTCATACATCATCTAAAATTAAATGTCAATAAGACTACCTTTTGGTGCGAGGGACACAACATTTGATATGATAGGGAAGGCATCTTGATTAGCTGTTTTTTTCTGTTTGTTGTTTATTAAGATTTATACCACACCAAGCTATCTACAAGCTTACCTTTTGGTGCCAGGGACACAACATTTGAGATGATAGGGAAGGCATCCTGATTGGCTGTTTTCGTGTGTTTGTTGATCTCTTTTTTCTGTTGTTGTTGTTGCTGCAGGTCAACATACTGCTGCTGTTTGGCTCCTGGAATTGGTAACAGATTTTTAAAACAGGCCCTTATGGCACTTGAGACCTACATGGATCCAAATCAGCCCTCATATTTTGCAGAGTCTGATCAAGATCCATGCATTTCTCTTATAGCTTCATTGAAACCTGTACCATGGATCCTAATCAGACTGTATTTAGGCACAGACTGACCTGGAGACATATTGGTCATAAATCATATAAAATACTGTACTGTATCTTATTCCAGATCCTGGCTCTTTAACAGTGACTAACCACCTTTGACCAGAAGATGACAAGGGATAAAGGCATTCTAAATATGTTAATCTAAATCTTATGTTGCGGGTACTCATTTCAATCAAGTCGAGGTGATTCAAATGAGTACATGTCCCACAATGTAGTATTTTGCATTTTAGAAGTCATGGCCGTAATTATCAATAAGTAGCTCATGAACATATAAGTGACTAACCTCCTTTAACAACTCTGCCAGATCTCGTCGTCACTTGTTGTTGTGGGGGCGGGGTTGTTTGTACTTGTTGTTGTTTCTGGGCATAGTTCTGTGTGGGTTGTTTTGGGGCTGATGGGGTTTGAAACTGGGCTTGAAACTGCATGACACAGCCGTAGGAGCAGAAGTTTCTGACGGAGGCATCGCTCATTGTGAGATGATACTGTGCTGGCACACACTTCTGACACTGGTCACAAATCACAGCCTGTAATTATGGACAAATTGTTCATGTCAATCAAAATGTTAAATGACAAAAAAGTATAATTGTAACTGCAGCTTGTTTTAAGCTGCAGTTACGAGGTTTTTGTTGAAAAGCATCAATAAGGAGTTGACTGAAATGATATAATCCGCAGCACCTTGTCGAATGAATAACACAATCACAGTAGATTTATCTTCCAAGGCTTATCTCAGAGAGTCAAACACTTGTCAGGCGAATATCCACATCATTTGTATGTTATTCCTTCATGCGAATATCATATCATGTATGTTATTCCTTCAAGTAAATTTCTATCGAAATCCTTCATGGCGTGTAACATGTATCACCCATTTCTTTTGTAGCTCTGTATAAAGAATGTTTGGGGTTTTTTTTAGAATAATGTGAAGTGTTTTGTGGTCCAGTATCATTAAATCCTTATAAAGATAGTTCTCAAACATCTTGTTTTCATGCAAATGATCTAAACATCTAAACATTATGGGAAAAGAAGAAATCACTCAAAATGAGTAACTTTTTCTTTTTCCACAATGTTTTATTGCTAACCTGGTTTGATGTTGCTTGTAGATTGACCCTGTAGAGTGACAGACAGTTGAGAGAACAAAACAGCTGAAATCTGTTGTTGGAATCCACGCGTTCAATCATGTCAAAATTACTCTTCTTCGTTGAACACCAGGCACATGGAACTAACTTTCTCTTCGTGTTCCTGAATTGATTCACACACATAAAGCTACAAAATCGTTTCTGTTTTCCTTCAAACTGGACAAAATGCATCTCATCGTTATTTTGTGTGCACGGCGTCCCACATCCATCACAACAATTTAATGTAAGTTTATTTGCATACTGGAAGGCAGAGAAACAAGGATCGCTACACAGTCGATGTACCTTCTTGTCCAGCTTCAGTTCATGTTTGATAGGTCCACTCTTGGAACAAACGGCACAAGTAAAGTTGCCAGATGGCGCGACGGCGGTTTTTGTTCCTTGAAGCAGTTCACCGGTGACCTCAACATCCTTGGTATTTTTGTCTTCATATTTCTGGAGACAAGTTTGGCTACAGAAATCTTTAAACATTCCCTGATTCCCTACAGGTGCCATGAATGAGTCATTCTCCTTCGCCAGATCCTTATTGCAGTACGCACACACTTTTATTCTCTTCACAAAGTCTGTATTACATAACTGGCTACAAAAATGTTTCACCTCACTTCCGATACGGGCACAGAATTTTGCCTTGTTTGCCAGAGCAATATGCGTGGAGCAAAGTGAACAGTTTACACTGAGATTACTCTGAAACTTTCCCAGGCACTCTTCACCACAGTAATCCAGTCCTTGCCAGTTGAGGAACGGTTTTGATGTTTTTACATTCATCAGTTGACAGACAGCACACGTCTTATATGAATCTCCCTGTAACATACATACAAACATCTCAACTTTCATTATTTTTACCAAATTTTTTCGAATGCAATTTAATGCTTTTTGTCTAACAAGAGGGCCATGATGGCCCTGTATCGCTCCACTGGCTTTTAGACTTTTAGAATACAAAATCCTTCCAAGGAATGACAATAGAGGTCTATCCAAAGAAGATTCATGCTACACCAGAATGAAATCCAATAAGTGATTATGGAGGAGAAATGTTTTTAAAATTTTCTTAAAATTACACTATGTTTCATAAAGCGAAACATAAGCCCAGCCCACAGCGGCCAAGTTTTTCATCGCATCGTGAAGGAATTTGGAAGAGATTAATGCAAGGAAGATACCTGTGAAGTTTGGTTGAAATTGGTCCAGTAGTTTTGGAGATGAAGATTGTTTAACGATTTTTCAAAAATTTAATGTAAGTTCTACACAGATTTTTTTAAAAGAATTTAGAAGAGATTCGTGCAAGGAAGATTCATGAGAAGTTTGGTTAAAATTGGTCCGATAGTTTTGGAAAAGAAGATTTTTCAAAAATTTAATTCAATTAAATCAATTAAAAATTTAAGTTCTAGACAAAACATTTTTTTAACAAAAAAAAAAAAAAGAATTTGGAAGATTCATGCAAAGAAGATTTCTTTAAAGGGGGTGTCTCAAATCTGCCCACGCATGAATTTTCTTTTAATTCTGCATGGTGATAAAGGACCATATACAAGCTATGAAAATGCATTTAGTTTCTTAGATAATCCAAACTGAATTCCAAAAAGCCACCTTGACTTATTCCCACTATGACATGAAACATGGCCCCTTTTTCATGTGTCGCAAAACTTTAGTTTTGTGTATTTTCAAGATCTGTCAATTAAATTTGATCCGAGACACATAAGGCATTACATTCATACCAGAAAAGGCATTTGAGGAAATTATTATGAATGTTTTTTATTGAATTAATCATGAAAATATGCATCTTTTTCAGCAAAATTTTGGAAAAGAGTAAAATTAAATTCCAAAGTTAAGTATGTTGGAGTCTTTGTCAAGATTCCATATCATCACAAAAACATGCTACATAGTTCCTCTTACTTTGAGCCAAATTATATAGAAATCCAGAACCGGTAACAATGTCATATAATACATATTATTGATGAAGGTGATGTTTTGGTCCAAAACTTGTATTAAGTAAAAATTTGATTGTTCTCCTAAAAACATTTTTATATTCAGTAAAATCAACTGTAGCATACAGTACAAACCTACAGCATTATTCATGCCCAAAAAACTCATTGGAAAAAACATAGAATTAATATAAATATTACTTATATTTATAAAATTACATGTATGGAAGCCAAGATAGGCATACATATACGCATTGCAAGTTTTCTTTACTATTTAGTCACATTGTCTATATACCATTTTTAGTGAGACTATGACATGCAATAAATATCAAGCCAAATGTTATGAAATTGAAAAGACGCTTAAAACCGGTACGGTAAAGCATCAAAAGGTGCCCTTCCGGGTAACCAATACATAACCAAATATTTTTGCTCTAATGAACTAACATGATATGGAAGGCCCCTATGATTCAGTAAAAGACTGTTACAGCATTATATCTTTTCAGTTACACAGTTGAAAATGTGCTTGTTTATTTCAAAACGTGGCCCTATTGGGATAAAACAGGGTGCAATTATTTCCTCAAATTATTTTTCTGACCATATCTTAACCTGTATTAATACACAATTTATACACATTTCAATGATGTCATATGATTAACATGTTGTTTAGCCATCAACCCTTAAAAGTCACATGGGAGCTGGATTATCTGTTTCTTAGGCATCACAACAATATTTTCACTTTTGCACGATTGTCAAATGCCATCAGAGAAATCGGTGCATTTTTCTTATTTGCTTTCTCATGTTTCAAAAGATCTATAAATAACTCTTGCTGTTAGCTTTCATAAATCACGGCTGACTTGAATAATTTAAAATGATTTTTATAGAAAATTTCCTCTCTTTTATGTAAAGTAGTACCACCTGGGACAAGATCTAATGTGACCATGGACAAACATATTGTAACCAACTTTGAAGTCTACCCCTAAGCAAACTTACATACAAAATTTAAAACCTCATGGCTGTGTGAAGCTTTACAAAAAGAGCTTATTTTTATTATATAAAATGTTTCCCCTTTTATGCTGCTACAGCAACAAAAGTTTATGACAAAAAGAAATTCTAATAACACGGAGTTGTACTCCTTTAACCCAAGGATACTTTTTATCAAGTTTCAAAAAGATTTACATATTAGATTGGGAGAAAAAAGAATTTTTGGGAAAATGCCAACAGACAGACAGACACACGGACAGATGACAGGAAATAATAGAAAAAATGCCTTGCATCTTGATTTATCCTCAGGTAAACTAAAATGACCAAAAAAGTAAACAAAACACTTGAAAAAAGTCATTTTTAAAAAAATCTTAATTTTGTCCATTCTTGGAAATGTGCACTAATCAGGGGGAAATTCCAAAAGCAACATTTTACCGGTTTTATTTTTTCTCGATATTTCACAATAACCATCAGTATATTTGTGCGCAACTTTTACATAATTTTCAAATCTTGACAAAAACTGGAACAAAGAAAATTTTTGAACAGAATTTGCTTAAAATATTTAAAAACAATGAATTTTTGGGTTACCCCCTTACATCAGTTGATATAAAACAATTTTTTGTACATAATTATATATATTTTTGTTTCATACAGGATCACGGACTACTGGGCATTATTTTTAGAATAAATTACGCGATGAAACTAACAACCAGAACGCTTGCACACTGTTTTAATCAGGGTACCCTCTTTTTTCATGGTGAAAACTTAAAATTCCGAGAAAATTGTTTTCTGGAATGTGCGATTTGAAACATTTCATGAATATGAACCGTTATCTAGTGTACTAACTTCACGCCAAATTTCATTAAATTCCGAGCGTGGGCAGACTCCCATGTTATTTTTCCTATTCGTGAGACACCCCCTTTGGTTGAAATTGGTCCAACAGTTTTGGAGGAGAAGATTTTTTTTAAAGATTGTTCGAAAATTTAATTTAATTAATTCAATTAAAATTTAAGTTCTACACAGAAGTTATTTTTTTGAAGGAATTAACAAGAGATTCATGCAAGGAAGATTCCTGTGAAGTTTGGTTGAAATTGGTCCAGTACTTTTGGAGAAGATTTTTTTAAAAGATTTTTCGAAAATTTAATTAAATTAATTGAAATTTAGGTTTCTAGACAGAATTTACTTTTTTGAAGGAATTAAGAAGAGATTCATGCAAGGAAGATTTCTGTGAAGTTTGGGCTAAATTGGTCCAGTAGATTTGGAGAAGAAGAATTTTTAAAGATTTTTCGAAAATTTAAATCAATTAAATTAATTAAAATTCAAGTTCTGCACGGATTTTATTCTAATGGAGGAATTTAGTAGATTCATGCAAGGAAGATTCTGTGAAGTTTGGTTGAAATTGGTTCAGTAGTTTTGGAGAAGAAGAATTTTTACGGATTTTTCGAAAATTTTATTCAATTAAAATTCAAGTTCTGCACAGATTTTATTCTTTTGAAGGAATTTGGTAGAGATTCATGCAAGGAAGATTCCTTTGAAGTTTGGTCGAAATTGGTCCAGCAGTTTTGAAGAAGATGTTTGAAAATTGTTTAAGCACGCACAGACGGACGGACGCACGAAGGACACAGGGCCATGACATAAGCCCCACTGGCCTTTGGCCAGTGGAGCTAAAAATTAATATCTGTTTGACATAACTTTCTGCGATGTCTTTCAATTCAGACCAGTCTTTAGTTTCCTCATAAAAAAAAATTCTCTTTTAGCTTTTCCACCAAATATCAGATACAAAACACTTAGGGCAACTTGGCATTTATCCCTCATGACAACAATGAATTAATCAAGTGTATCCATATTTTTGGCCACCAAAGTAGTACAAAGTGTTTGGTATCTAATGATATAGCAGAATTTATCAAATTAACTTTAAAGCTTACCCCTGGACCTTTTATTTTTGAGGCCAGCACATTTTTCAAGTTCGTGGAGGCAGGTTGAAGTGGCTCTTTGGCGCCATTTTTGACTGCAGCTTCTTGTAGGTTCTTTTCTTTCTCTGCTTGTTTCAAGAAGGAGGTCGGATCACTACGGAACTGTTTGAAACATTTATCATCACACAAATGTTTGACATCTCCATTACGAACTATGTTATACTTGCACTTTCCAACCTGAATGGTAGATAAAATTTGCTTTAATTTTAAACCTTTCCCAAATGAGAGGTTTTGGAAAGCATAAAGGGAAAAGAAGAAAATGTTTTTACCAACATTTTCTCCTTTTCCCTGAACGCTGTCCAAGCTATGATGTTCAAAAATCCTGATTAATGCATCAATGTTTTTATCATCTACTCTGCCATATTACCCTTCGGAAAAGGATTAAAATTTTTTTACATGATTAAGAAATGATTATTTGCAAGGCCTTAACAGACAAGGATCAATTTTCATAACAACAGTTGATTGTATGCACATGTTATAATAATCTTTTAATTCTTTCCCAAAAAGCCAAATTTTAGGGTTGTCTAACTCAAAAGCTATTGCATACGACACAATGAATGTTGGTAAAGATTGGATTTGTGTGCAATACAGCATGGAAAACATTGAGGCAAAAGGAGAAATATTGATTATCAAGGTTTTTTTTTTTAACACAATGTTTTCTTTAACCGTTTCAAACGTCCAAACTGGGTCTTGTTTGGGAAAGGATTAACTGCCTCATTGGTTTAGTGTAGACTATGATTGGACAATATTTACAAGGAGTAAACTACAGCAAGGGAAAGTGAAACAAACCTTGGCACAGACAATACATTTCTGTATTTTGGAAGATTTAGGTTTGGGTGGAGGGAGTTTCTTCTCTTCTTTGATTGCAATCACATCATCGTCATCATCAGCAACAACATTTTTCTTCGTATCTGTAGCAGTACAAAAAGTTTATTAGTATCATGTTTTACTTTGCTTTCAACAATTACTTATTTTCAAAAGTTAAAATTTACATAGACATGTGCTTTTCCGTAGCCTCACTAGATCAAGGCTAGGGCTCTAACATGCATTTTCTAATGCAGAGTTTAGGCAAGGCTGCACACTTGAAAAACAACTCATCATTTGTAGTATATGCCAAATCAAACCAAAAAATAACAGGTCAAATTTGCACACCAACTTTATAACCAAGATTCTGCTTTTAACTCTTTATCACCAATATGCATTGAAATTGTCAATCATATTTACACTAAGCAGGCACTTCTCTTTGCAAGGAAAAGCTTTTCGGAGATCGCTTAGACTGGTTGAAATTCTTCTTGTAGACAAGGTTCTTTAGATTTTATGATCAAATAGCCTATTTTCAATTCAGGGATGAAACTCTACCATGTCTTTGTTAAATTCATTGTTTTTCAACATTTTTTACCTAAACCACCCTTACACTGTGTTGTTTAGGAAGGAGTTAACCCATTACCACAAACTTCAAAGTGACACCTTTCAACCCACCGGTTTAATCCCATTTCGTCTACTCCCAATTCGTCTACTCCCAATTCGTCTACTATTTTGAGCACAAGTCCCATTTCGTCTACTATTCTACATTTTGTATATCAATATGATATTATATGATTCTTATCAAAATGTTTGCATTTTTATTTCATTTGTGAATATATCAACTTAATTTCTTTTCTTAAAACAAAAATAATGTTGTTTATTGATGATTTGACACAAAAGTAGACGAGTTGGGACAGTAGACAAATAGGGACTCAAGGCACTAAAATAACAGTAGACGAAATGGGAGTAGACCAATTGGGATGTTACCAACCCACCAATAGATAAAGGCTATGGAAAACATTGAGGTAAATTAATTGTGCCAAGCAATTTCTTCATTTCCCACGTTTTCTATTCAAGACCTCAAAATTTAAAATTTCATTCACTTGAAATTGTCATCCGCACGATTTTTCAATTTGGACCACTATTATATCTTGTAATTTGGGGAAAGGCTAACCCTTTCCCAAACGAAACCTGGTTTTGACGTCCCTTATAGAAAAGGTTTGGGAAAACATTGAGACAAAAGAAGAAACTGCTGATAACCAGCAGTTTCTCCTTTTGTCAAAATATTTTATATGCAATATTTTACACAAATCATGTCTTTATTATCATCAAATTTGTCGTCTGCAGCAGTTTTCAAATTGGATCACCCTAATATTTTGTCGTTTGGGAAAGGGTTTTAAACTACCTGTGTCTGGGACTTTCAGATTATCTTTCTTGTCTGTTGTCACTTGTTCTTTTTTCTCTGTTATAACTTGTTCTATCTTTTCCTTCTTCACTGTCACAGGTTTGGATTCTTCCATTTTAGTCTCCACCTATTCATTAAAAAAATTAAGATTGTTTCAAACAAGACAAGTTTGTAAAGCAAATATTTTCCTGAAAAAGCCAATATTTACCAAAATGGTAACATTGACATAGCCTTGAACTTTGGTATTACAATGAATGATCATGTGAAAGCTGATTTCAGTTTTTGTAAATATGTGATTTCATAATAGCACTATTTTGAATATAAATATGATAGGAATTGGCTGACGAGTTGCCTTGAGACATGCTTGTTATTGACTGAGACATTTTGAATATTGAATATAAATCTGAAATAAAGCCTGCTTCGTAACCTTTTTTTCATTTACCTAAAGATTCTCAAACAATAAATGGATGTTATCATAACAGGCCACCGTCTCGGTCAACACATAATTCTTATACCATTACCACATATTGACACTATGACAGAAATTGCTTGTGACAAGCAATTTCCCACAATGTTTTCTACCCAGATTGGTGCATAGATGTTAAATTTAACTAGAACTGTCGCAGAGCGGACAAATACCCCCCACTAGGGCCTTGTCACTGAAAAAGTGCTATAGGTCAACCAGTTCTTGACTAAGAGCACGGAAACAGATTTTAACCAAAGTTTGATTGAGACCTTGACCTTTGACCTTGGTGACCCAAAAACAATAGGGCACCTCCTTGGGTCATGGGCAACAACTGTGTAAAGTTTCATGATCCTAGGTCAACTGGTTCTTGACTTAGAGCACAGAAACGGATTTTAAACAAAGTCGGATTGTGACCTTGACCTTTGACCTTCGTGACCCAAAAACAATAGGGCACCTCCTTGGGTCAAGGGCAACAACTGTGTAAAGTTTCATGATCCTAGGTCAAACCGTTCTTGAGTTAGAGCACGGAAACGAAAAAGTCTATGGACGGACGACTGGACAGATGGACGGACTGACAGACAGACATGGTGAAACCAATATACCCCCCTCTACTTCATAGGTGGGGGGTATAATTAACATGAAATTGTTGTCTGCAACTTTGTTAAATTTGGATAAGCCTAGACAATTTTGTTGTCTAGTAATGGTTTAACTCATTACTGCAGTGACGCCTTTCGACTCCCTCACATGAAAAGGCTTGGGAAAACATTGTGGAAAATGAAGAAATTGCTTGTGACAAGAAATTTCTTCATTTCCCACAATGTTTCCAACCCGAAAAGACCAAAAAAGTTAAATTCCATTCACTTGAAATTGTCGCCTGCAACACCTTTCAAATTGGGTTGTATGGAGTTTTACGTCCCACTCAATAGCTTAGGTCATATGGAGACGGGACCTTGGTTTAAAGTCTCATCCGAAAGACTAACCTTTCAAATTGGAATTGTCCAAAATTTTGCCATTTGGGAAAGGTTTAAATACCTTTGGTTTTGCCTCACTTGTTCCTGTGACTGAGTCGATCTTTAACTGTAATCCAGCAGAGTCAGCAGAGGCATGGTTGGTCTCGTTCACCTTGTTGACAGCTGATGTAACACCAATAATCTTCAGCTCAGAAGTGGTGTCTGAAAACAACAAGTTTTGTTTGTTTTAACTTTGTAAAAAGCAGCAACTCTTTTCCAAACTGCAAAAATTCAAACTGCTCCATTTTGATAGCTGCTGAAAACAACAAATAGATGTTCACAGAAATATGATTTGTGCACAGCATCATAGCGCAGAAAATAGTGGGACAAAAGGTAGAAAGGAATACATGCTGGTTATCAACATTTTTTTCTTTTATCTCAATGTTTTCCAAAGTGCATTCAATTACATGTGTCAATACCAGGTCTTCTTTAGAAAGGGGTTAGTGCTTGTCTTGTGAAACCATGCTATTACAGCCTCTTTTGGTTGGCAGCTTTTAAGTGCATTCTACTCTTGTTCTGCACTGCCTGCATGATGTTGGTTTTTTTTTTGTTCTTTTTAATTCAACATGGCAAGGCTTAAATGACTGATCATATTCATTATTGGTGAAAATATGTGTCCAACTTAAAGCAATTTTTCCCTTTTTTTTTGAAATTATGCACTTCAAAAAGCATAATTGTTTGAGAGAGTAATATTACAACATAAACTTTGTTGCTCACCTTGTTTATCAATGATCTCCTTCTTGACTTGTCGTTGCATCTGTGCATCATTCCCCGCCGCAGGTTCATCCATCTTGTTTGAGTCATCAGTTATATCCATAGCCTCTCCATTTACAGTCTCCTCCTACAATACATATTTCATACAGGACATTTATTTCATTAGCAGAATTTCTCACCAAACAAGATGTGTTTGTGAGACATCAATGCTCCCAAAATGGCCATTTTTGTAAAAAGGTAGGTTTTCATAGAGTAAAGGGTTGATAACAGTTAACAGATGACCTTGAGGAAGGTCAAGTTTTCGGACAGACAGATGGACAAACAGATGGTGAACACGAGTAAAACAATATGCCCCGATATTTCAAAAAAGGGAACGTAAAAGTGTATCGCTTTTCTCTGAAATCGTATTTGAAAAAGCTTACTAAACAAGATGTGTTTATGAAACACAAATGCCCCCGAAATGGCCATTTTTGTAAAATGTTAAGTTTTCGTAGAGTAAAGGGTTGATAACAGTTAACGGAGTACCTTGAAGAAGGTCAAATTGAATGGAACAGATAGATATCATTGAAAGGATGTTACATACCAAATTTGAGCTTTCTATATATCAAATACGTTTGGAGATAAGGCAGAGGTTAAGTTTAAGTTTTCGGACAGATGGACAGACAGACAGACACGAGTAAAACAAAAAAATCTTTTAGAGTTTTTCAACAGATAGAGTGATTTTGAGATATTTTGTGTTAATATCTGGTAATGAAAACCTTTTGTGAAAAGAAAATATTGATCATTTAACATTATAAGCATTTTTTTTTCTTTTCGAATAATGTTTTCACACATAATCATTTTCATAAATACCACAAATTTATGTCAAGTCTAATACATAATGAAACTTGTCCATTATAATTCCAAAATATTCTTCAGAGATCCCCAGTCTAATGTAAATGTTGGTGCACCATATCTCACATATAAACCCATAACCAAATGGAAAAATCTTCAGACAAGTCTGATTTCAAATCACAGAATTTTACATTTTTTGGCCTTTCTTGTTAGAAAAAATTGTGGGAAATGAAGAAATTACTTGTCACAAGCAATTTCTTCATTTTCAACTTTGTTTTCAAAAGCCATTATCTTAATATGGGGAGTCAAAAGGTGTCACTGTTCTGTAATGGGCTAAGTACCTGTACCTGTTTTTTCTTGGTTGGAGTGCCTTCATGAATGTCCATAGACTCTGTTGACATTGTATCCGAGGTGTCAAGGTCAAACACAGGCTTCAATGGCGTAACTTGGGTTTCTTCTGAACTAATATCTGAAAGGAAAAAAATAATAACACAAATAGATATAGAATTTTCCTTCTTAAATCTTTTTTAAAACAAGACCTGGTTTAGAGAGGAAAATGCTTTTCATCTTTTTCTCTCAATATTTTCCGAGTTACACAAATTATATCTTTATTATCATCCATTTTGTTGTCTGCAGCAGCTTTCCAATCAGAACAGTCTGAATCTTTGTCATTTGTGAAAAGGTTAACATTTTTTTTATCTGTTGGACAAATACAAAACTGTAAGACCAGAATCATTCAATGAAAAAGCATAGTCATCGTACAATATAAATTTCAACCTTTTTCAAAATGATCCATTGTTTTAAAGTCCCTTACACAGAAATAATGGAAATCATATCCAATCATCTGAATGATTCCTTTTCCTGAAATCTGCTAAAATTGAGCTTTAATATGTAGACTTTTTATTTATATTTTGATAAAATTCAGTGGTTTTCAATTTGGACAGTCTTACTTTTTGCCATCCCCATTTAAAAGTTAACATACAAAGAGATGTAAGTGTTTGATGGTTTTTTGAACTGCACGGAATATGTTTATGTTTATCAAACCCTGTCTTAAGAACACTTACTGGAGTTACCACCTTCAGATAATTCAATTCAAATGAGTACCTACAATATTAAGTTAATATTTGGAATAAAGAATCTAAATTGCCTTTGTATTCTGTTACTCTGTGTAGTATACATACCTGTTTTTCCTGCTGAAGTCTCTGTTTTCATTTTCTCTTGTTCTGACACTTCAACAACATCCTCTGTATCCATGACTTCCATCACATCACCACCAGTTTTGTTGTCTTCTCCAGCCACATCATTACTATCTGCTGGATCTGCTGACACCTCGGGAGTATCCTTCTCTTGTGACTCGGATACTGTTGTAATATTTGTAACAGCCTCATCTGTTTTGTCTTTATCAACATCTATCACTTCATTTTCTGTTACTGTATCATTTTTGTTGTTATCTATTCCATCAGTGTCTTCTTTTGTTTGACTTTCAAGAATATCTTCCATTGGTTCTTCAGTAGAAGATTTCATCACAGAATTTTCAGTCTGAAGTTCACTTTCTGTACTTTCTATATTGGCATTATTGTCATCAGGTAAATTGTTGACCACTCCTGCCACCTCCATTACATCACTATTTAATTTGTCGTTATCCCCAGTAGTGCTAGTCTGTAGACTCTCTACAGCAGTTATACCACCAATGGTCAGAGAACAATCAACAGAATCAACTGAATCCTCTATAACAGAACTCTCATCTCCCACAACTTCAACTTTATCCACTGATTCCTGAAAATCTTCTGTGTCTTTATCTGAAACCACATTCTCAGATTGTATGCCTGTTTTATCATTACCACTAGTCTCATCTTGTTCAAGGCCACTGTTACCATCATTTGTTTCACTTTCAACATTAGATTTTGGTTCAGTGTCACTCATCTCTGCACTGTCATTAGTGATATCTACTACATCTTCTGGACCTAAAAGAAAACAGTTTTATTGTTCATCTTTTCCTGAATAAGCCATGGTCCGTAGTCCCTAATCAAATAAGGCTTGGACAACACTGAGGTAAAAGAAGAAATTGGAAATGAACAAATATTTCTCCTTTTGCCTCAATATTTTGTGTTATATCATTCACAAATTCTATCTTTATCAGCATCATGCATTTTTTTTTTGTCTGCAGCAGCTTATTCAAAATGAAATTAAGACTTTTAGACCAGTTCATTATTTTTTTTAGACAGACTTGGGTTAAAAGCTATAATTCCTTAAAAATTGTTTAATTTTTGTCATGGTAAACCGGAGTTGTCTTGCTTTGGAAGGCAGCATAAACAGACATAAACTTGCACAATTATTTATACGCCTATAAGCTATAAGCCTATAATAAGGGGTAATGGTTTCTCAAAATGCAAAATATCTTTCAATTTTCATCATACCCTAAGTTGTGGGTACTCATTGAAATTGTCCCGAGATTATTCAAATGAGTACCATGTGCAACACAAGGGTTTGGATTTGAAATAACAAATTTAGAATGTCTGTACCCCCTATTATCTGTTACTTTCAGTTTGATCATATTCTATTGATACATTCAATCTATAATCTTTCATAGTTTTCAGTAATTTTAAACAGACATAAAGAAAAACAAAGAGCCCTTTTGATACTATCCAGAAAAATATTTTCCAACCATTTATTACCACATTAAATGACACTTTTTGACACCCCACTATAAAAAGGATATGGGAAACATGGTGAAAACTGAAGCAATTGCTTATAATTCCAACAATGTTTTCTAACTAGAGCTCTAGACAAAAAATGTTGGAAGTCCATTCACTTGAAAATGTTGCCTGCAACATCTTTGAACTTAGACAAGTCTAAAATTTTGCAGTCCAGTAATGAGTAAAGCTACGCTTTCCAAAACAGTACCTGGATTTGCCATTCTTACCAAGAAATTTGGAAAACATGAGCAAAAACTACAACAAACAGCTATTCCTTTCATTGTGGACCAGTCTAATATTATATTGTTTGGAAATGAAATTAAATAAAAAGAGGTAACTTACTCTGTGACTCGGTACCTTCATCATTTTCTTTAACTTTATCATTATCTTTCTGTTCTGATTCATTTGAGTTTGTTTGTATTTGTTCAGATTGTGTAAGTTCCTGATTGTTGCTAAGTGATTCTATGGACTGCTCTTCCTGACTATTTGAGTTTTCATTCACAGCATCTACATCCTGAATCATTCCACTTGTGTCGGCACTTGTTGCCTTCTCTGTATCAATTGTTTGTTCATTAGTGTCTGGTTTATCAGCACTGGGTTCATCTGCAGCTGTACTAATGTCTATACTGTCTGAAGGATTAGACAAATCATTAACTTCACCGGTGTTGATATTGTCAGAGGCTACATTAGCCTCACTCTCTGTATTCATGCAGGGTTCTTCTGAATCAAGGTCATCTTTATCCTCAACATTGTCAATCATTTCTACATTTTCAGTATCATTGTGTTCATCAAGGCCTTCATTCAGATCCAGGTCCACATCATCACCATCTCCATCAGTATCTTTACTATCATCAACAACATCAGTATTAACAATATCACCAACTGTTTCTCCCACTGTATCTATATTTGCATCTGCTTCTTCTTTATTGAGATCAAGATCCACATCATTATCCCCAACACTGTCTTTACTTTGATCATCATCAGCAACATTATCAACAAAAGTATCAGCACTGGTAAGCCCTGAGTTAGAGTCAGATACCTTGTCTCCAGTATCACGACCCTCACTACTCTCTGGTATTGAATCTTCAGCTTCATTATTGATATCAGTATTTCCTACTGGTGTATTCACTCCTCCAGAAATATCCTGTAATTCTGCATTACTTTCATCTGTCTCCATTTCAGTTTCCATCACATCAGCATTGTCATCTTTTGACTCTGTTTCTGTAAAAAGTAAACAAGAGTTGTCCGCGGACAACATAGCTCGCCTATACAAGAGCTTGTCACAAAAAGGAAAAGTCAAAGGTCAAGGTCACTGGGTCAAAGGTCATAGTCTCAAGGTCAAGGTCATTGTATGAGGTATCCATGTGTGAAATATCAAAAGCTCTATCATCAATAGTGCATGATATATTGGCCAGGTAAAAGTTTTTCAAAAGTAGGTCAAACTCCAAGGTCAAAGGTCATGGTCTCAAATGAAAGGTCTTGTCGAGATGTATCTATGTATGAAATATCAAGGCTGTATCTCTAATAGTACCTGAGATATAGGCCAGGTTAAAGTTTTTCAAAAGTAGGTCAAACTCCAAGGTCAAGGTCACTAGGTCAAAGGTCATGGTCTCAAATGAAAGGTATTGTCGAGATGTATCTATGTATGAAATATCAAGGCTGTATCTCTAATAGTGCCTGAGATATAGGCCAGGTTAAAGTTTTTCAAAAGTAGGTCAAACTCCAAGGTCAAGGTCACTAGGTCAAAGGTCATGGTCTCAAATGAAAGCTCTTGTCGAGATGTATCTATGTATGAAATATCAAGGCTGTATCACTAATAGTGGCTGAGATATAGGCCAGGTTAAAGTTTTTCAAAAGTAGGTCAAACTCCAAGGTCAAGGTCACTAGGTCAAAGGTCATGGTCTCAAATGAAAGGTCTTGTCGAGAAGTATCTATGTATGAAATATCAAGGCTGTATCTGTAATAGTGCCTGAGATATAGGCCAGGTTAAAGTTTTTCAAGTGAAGACGGGACGGGACGGGACGGGACGGGACGGTACGCGACGCGACGCCGGCACTAGGGCTGTGACATTAGCTCCCCGGACATAAAGTCCCGGCTCGCTAAAAAGAATCTCAAAACAACAAAACTGAGATTGTTCCTATTATCAGACAACAAAATTTTAGACTTGTCTAAATTCAAAGCTGATGCAGAGCCTGGACAATTTCAAGTGAATGGGACATAATTTTGTTTCGGGTTTTCCTTGATAGAAAACAATGTGGGAAATGAAGAATATAACAAATGAAAATATCTTTGAATGTTCACCTGCTTTACTGTGGGTTGTCAATCGAATAAGATACAGTCAATCTTGTATTAAGCGACCACCCTGGGGAAATTCCAAAAACGGTCGCTTAACAAAACGGTCTCTGAATACAATGTCTAACTTTTCATTCGAGTTCTTCCTTTCACACAATGTTTATCGAACATTTCTACTTATGGAAAAGAGGGCCTATTGAATAACGACCAACGGTATGAAAGATCAATTTATTGTTAAGTTAAAGGAAATATGTCTCTGATTTAGGGAAGAATCGTTGATTTAGTCAACTTGTGAAAAGAAATGAAGGAATTAATGACATACAAGATATTATTTCACCATGTCTGGGTGATTAATTTCAGTTTCATTTTCCCGATTTTTGGTAAACATTACAATTATTTCCCTTTGCTTTTTTATTTCGAAGGTGACTTGATTTATTTTTGTTCACAAATTTAATCGAACAAAAATATTTTCACTTTAGATTTTCTTCTTTATATGGTTAAATAATGCATACTCGATCGGCCAGAGTTTATTATTACCGATAAAACTATCTCCCCGGGTTTTGCCATCCATTATTATTTTTAAATTCTAATCAAAGTATAAACAGATTATATGGGGAACATTATTCCAAATTCATTACAGTATCCAGATTGCATGGTTTTGATTGATTTCACAGGTGACTAAATTGCTGTTAATTAGGGCAATTTCACAGCTTTCATAGCGATTACATACGTTTTGACACCTTTCCCAAATGATCAGTAATGTGGGACGGTCGCTTAAAATAACATTCTATTGTTTGAGGGCCCCCAAAAATGCCGGTCGCTGGTCGCGTTAGGGGAAAAACACTTAATGCAACAATATAAAGAAGGAATTTCATCGGGAGGACATGAGAGTGGTCGCTTCAAACAACAAGAGGGCCAAGATGGCCCTGCATCGCTCACCTGAGAGGACTTTGAGACAAACATCTTGCAAACTTCAAACTCACACTTTTTACATGACCTAGATACCATCAAGATAAACATTCTGAACAATTTTCACAATGATGAGTAAATAATTAGGTTCTTATAGCAAAAATAAGATTTGACCTTTTGACCTAGTTTTTGACCTAACATTAGCCACTTTCTACATGACCCATTTATCATCAAGATAAGCAATTCTGAACTATTTTCACAATGATGAATAAAAAATTTGATTTTTTTTAGAGCAAAAACAAAATTTGACCTGAGTTTTGACCACCCATGACCTACTTTATACATGCCCCATATGGTCAAAATAAACATTCTGAACAATTTTCACCATCATTCAGATATCATTAGGGTTCTAAATGCAGAAACAAGATTTGACCTATTGACCTAGTTTCTGACCTCACATGACCCACTTTTAAAATGACCCAGATATCATCAAGATAAATATTCTGAACAATTTTCTCAACGATAAAGTGAATATTTTGGTTCCTAGAATAACAAGAGGCCCAGGAGGGCCTGAATCGCTCCACTGGTTAAAGTGGAAGAATTATCCCATGATTTCTTGTAAGCCTTACACAGCAGCAGCCAAATCTTGATATTTGTGAATAAATTTTGAAGAGAGACTCAAAGAACATTCTTGCCAAGTCTGGTTCAAATTGGCCTTATGGTTGATCTTTAAAGAATTTTCTTATGATTTCTCTAAGTCTGATAAGCCCCTTTCTCCCTGCCACGGCCACATTTTTTTGACAAATATAAAAATTTGTGAACAAATTTTAAATAGAACTCTAAAGGCACATTCCTGCAAAGTTTGGTTCAATTCGGCACACTGGTTGATTTTTTAAGAATTTTCTTATGATTTCTTTAAGTCTGATAAGCCCCTTCCTCCCTGCCACAGCCACATTTTTTGACAAATGTAAAAAATTGTGAATAAAATTTGAAAAGAGAGACTCAAAAAACATTCCTGCAAAGTCTGGTTCAAATTGGCCCTATGGTTGATTTTTAAAGAATTTTCTTATGATTTCTTTAAGTCTGATAAGCCCCTTTCTCCCCGCCACGGCCACATTTTTTGACAAATGTAAAAATTTGTGAACAAATTTGGAAGAGAACGACTCTAGGCACATTCCTGCCAGGTTTGGCTCAAATTGGCCCAATGGTTGATTTTTAAAGAATTTTCTTATGATTTCTTTAAGTCTGATAAGCCCCTTTCTCCCTGCCACGGCCACATTTTTTGACAAATGTAAAAATTTGTGAACAAATTTTGAAAAGAATGACTCAAGGCACATTCCTGCCAGGTTTGGTTCAAATTGGCCCAATGGTTGATTTTTAAAGAATTTTCTTATGATTTCTTTAAGTCTGATAAGCCCCTTTCTCCCTGCCACAGCCACATTTTTTGACAAATGTAAAAATTTGTAAACAAATTTTGAAAAGAATGACTCAAGGCACATTCCTGCCAGGTTTGGTTCAAATTGGCCCAATGGTTGATTTTTAAGGAATTTTCTTATGATTTCTCTAAGTCTGATAAGCCCCGCCCTGCCACGCCCACATTTTTTAACGAATCAAAAATTCGCGAACAAATTTTGAAAAGGGTCACCCAAGGAACATTCCTGCAAAGTTTGGTCAAAATTGGCCCACTGGTATAAGAGGAGAAGATGTTTAAAGAAAAAGTTAACGGACGCACGCACGCACGCACGACGGACACAACGCCATGACAATAGCCCGCTGGCCTTCGGCCAGTGGAGCTAAAAACAAGATTTGACCTAGAAACCTAGTTTTAGACCTCACATGACCCACTTTTCACATCACCAAGATATCATCAAGATAAACATTCTGAACAATTTTCGTAATGATAAATATTTTGGTTCTCAGGGCAAAAACAAAATTTGACCTAGTGACCTAGTTTTGAGCCTCGAATGACCTGCTATTCATATCACCAAGATATAATCAAGATAAACATTCTGAACTTTCACAATGATTGAGGAAATATTTTGGTTCTTACAGGAAAAAAAGATTTGACCCATTGACCTAGTTTCTGACCTCACATGACCTACTTTAAAAATGACCCAGATATCATCAAGATAAATATTCTGAACAATTTTCACAGCGATAAAGTAAATATTTTGGTTCCTCCTAGAGCAAAAACAAGATTTGACCTAGTGATCTAGTTTTAGACCTCGCTTGACCCACTTTTCACACCACCAAGATATTATCAAGATAAACATTCTGAACAATTTTCGCAATGATAAAGTAAATATTTTGGTTCTTAGGGCAAAAAAAAATTTGACCTAGTGACCTAGTTTTTAACCTCGAATGACATGCTATTCATATCACCAAGGTATCATCAAGAAAAACATTCTGAACTTTCACAATGATTGAGTAACAGAAAAAACAAGATTTAACCTATTGACCTAGTTTCTGACCTCACATGACCCACTTTCAAAATGACTCAGATTTCGTCAAGATAAACATTCTGAACAATTTTCACAATGTTAAGTATATATTTCCGTTCTGAAAGCAAAACCAAGATTTGACCCAATGACCTAGTTTTTGACCTTACATGACCCATACTTTGTACATAAGCTAGATATCAAGATAAGTATTTAGGATAGTTTTGACAAAGTTTTGGAACTAAATTGGCATCTCTAGAGCAAAAGGAAGAATTCTGTAATATTTGACCTTGTGACCTAGTTTTTGACCTTGCATGACCCACCTTTGATCATGACAAAGAAGTCATCAAGATAAAGATTTAGGACAATTTTGACAAAGTTTGGACCAAAATAGGCACTTTCAGAGCAAAAGGAAGGATTTTACAAGATTTGGCCTCATGACCTAGTTTATGACCTGGCATGATCCACTTCTTGACATGACCTAAATATCATCAAGATAAAGATTCAGGATAATTTTTGGAAAATTTGGGCCAAAACTGGCATGTCCAGAACAAACTGAAGGATTTAAAAAGATTTGACCCCGTGACCTAGTTTTTAACCTCCCATGACCCACTTTTTATCATTTCATAGATACCATCAAGATAAACATTGAGGACAATTTTGACAAAGTTTGGACCAAACTCGGCAATTCACGAGCAAAAGAAAGGATTTTGTAAGATTTGACCTCTTGACCTAGTTAATGACCTAGCATGACCCACTTCTTGTCTTGACCTTGATATCATCAAGATAAATATTCATGACAATTTCTACAAAGTTTGGACCAAAATTGGCACTTCCAGTGAAAAAAGAGGACCATGATGGTCCTATATCGCTCACCTGAACATAGGTGACATGAGCAAAAATGGTAATTTTGTCAACTGAAAAGGCATAAAACTAAGGACTTTCTCTTATGATCAGAAGCTACAGCATAGGGATAATTATTTGAGAAAAGATTGTCTTATAATTTGAGAAAAGATTGTTAAACACTGCCTTCTTTATCATATTTATATGGAACCCAGTGAACCCACAACATAGGGGAACTATTCACTGAGCAGATACAATTTGATTCAGATTAAATCTTTTCCTAACAGCATAACATCAGAGCAGTAGAATTAAAATCTGCTGTAACTAACAAAACAGAATGTTGGGCAAGACTGCATTCGTGTACAAAAGTGGCCAGAAAATGATGAGGCAAAAGATGTAAATATAGGCTATCAGCATTTTCTCCTTTTGCTATAACATTTTCCCAGCATTTTCAATCAGTGAGCCAAAACATGCTTAATCCCTTCCCAAACTGAAAAGGAATAGACTGTTCCAATTCACCCTCTCCAAAACAAGACCTGGTTTTGACGTCCCTAATAGAAAATGCTTGGGAAAAGATTGAGACAAAAGAAGAAACTGCTGATAACCAGCAGACTCTCCTTCTGTCTCAATATTTTATGTGCTATATTTTACACAAATCCTGTCTTTGTCGACTTTCATTTTGACGTCTGTAGTGGATTTCTAATTGGAAAAATTAAACTTTTGTCGTTTGGGAAAGGGTTAAAAAAAGAACATAAAATTGATATGGATAAAGAAAGGATTCATGCACAATAAAGCAGATAAAATATTGAGACAAAGGGAGAAAATTACTGATTATCAGTCTTTTCTTCATTTGACTCAATATTTTCCCAAGCCTTTTCTAATTATTTAGGGATGTCAAACCAGGCATTTTCAGGAAAGGGTTTAATCAAATAAGAGAGGTTAAGGGCTTTCCTCATTGTAAAATATCTTTCAATGTTTATCAAACCCTGTGATGAGGGTATTCATTTGAATGATCTAACCAAAACTATTTAAATGAGTACCAACAACAAAGGAGAGTTTGAATAACAAATAGAATTGTATTTACCCCTTTTAACATGCAGCTCCCCATTCTGGCCTGTCTACTGTAAACATTTGTCCGTCTAAAGTAAACATTTCTCGTATTTGTTGATATTATGGGGATTAGACCTATCCCCAGTGGGGGATCAAAACCTCGTAACTCCAGCTTTGTCGAGCTGTATTTATGAGGTCTTGACTCCCACTAACCATATTATACCTGGTTGATTTTTTTAAGAATTTTCTTAGGATTTCTGGAAGTCTGACCCTGCCACACCCACATTTTTTGACAAATCTTAAAATTTGTGGACAAATTTTCAAAAGAGTCACTAAAAGAACATTTCTGCCAAGTTTGGTTCAAATTGGCCCAATGGTTGATTTTTAAAGAATTTTCTTAAGATTTATAAGCCCCGCCCTGCCACGCCCTAATTTTTTGGCCAATCAAAAATCCGCGAACAAGTTTTGAGAAGGGTCACTCAAGGAACATTCCTGCCAAGTTTGGTAAAAATTGGCCCAATGGTATAGGAGGAGAAGATGTTTAAAGAAATTGTGGACGGACGGATGGACGGATGGACGACGGACGGTGAGCGACCACAATAGCTCACCTTGAGCACTTTGTGCTCAGGTGAGCTAAAAAGATGGATTTTACAATATTTGACCTAGTGACCTAGTTTTTGACCTGGCTTGACCTATTTTTCATCACGACCTAATGATCATTAAGACAAATATTCTGATCAATTTTCACAATGATTGAGCAAAAAATGTGGCCCCTAGAGCAGAAAGAAGATTTGACCTAGTGACCTACTTTTTCTACATCTACATCTACTGTTTAACCCAACAATCGATTGCCGATTATAACTGGGTGAAGGTGTGCTAATAGCCGGTAAAAGAGCTGTTAAAGAAAAGATATGTTACAGTGTTAAAATTGTAAAATAGGATAGTATGCTACAGTTAAAAAATAAAAGCGGAGATAGGTTTATACTAGGTTGGTTGCCGCTAGTCTGTCGGAAAATATGCAGAGACTAGGGCTAGACTTGACACTGAGGGGAAGAGTATTCCAGTATCTCACAGTTCTGGGGAAGAAAGAGTTAGTGAAGTATTGGGTTTTGGAAAAGGGGATGAGATAATTGAGATTTCTAGTGGGTATAAGGTGACTACTATCTACTGCGACTGTACCTGCTCTGATCTTGTAAAATAGAATGAGTGAGTTGTGTAGTCTTCTTTCGTGAAGTGACTTCCAATGTAGGGTGTTGAGCATTTGAGTGACACTATGGGTGTAATTATAGTCGTTCATGACATATCTTGCAGCTGACCTTTGGACCCTTTCAATATTGTGGGAAAGGGTTTTCTGCCATGGATGCCATATGCAAGAGCAGTATTCTAGCTGTGGACGCACATAGGTGTTATAGGCAGCCACTTTGACCTTTTGATTGTTTGTTTTGATGTTTCTTTGGATGAAGCGGAGGGTAGATGTAGCTTTGGATGAAATATTCTCTATATGCTTTGACCAATTTAAGTCAGGAGTGATGGTGACACCTAAGTATTTGGCTGCCTTTGTTGACTTGAGTTCAGTGTTGTGAAGTTTGTATGGGTAAATAAGTGGATGTCTCTTCCTCGTTATTCTCAAAATTTCGCATTTATCGGGGTTGAATTCCATTGACCAAGCTCTCTCCCATTTTTCCAAATTATAGAGGTCTTGTGGTAGAGATAGATTGTCATTGTGTGTGTGGATGGTGAGATAAACAATTGTGTCGTCAGCAAACATTCTAGTATTACATTTAACAGAGTCTGGGAGATCGTTAATGTATATGAGGAAGAGACAGGGGCCTAGAACAGATCCCTGAGGGACTCCAGAAAGAACTGGTAGTTCACTGGAAAGATGACCTTCTACAGCAACTCGCTGGGAGCGATTGTTGAGGAATGATTTGACCCATTTTACTATTTGTGGATTGATGCCGAGTTGCTGTAGTTTGAAAATGAGGGAGAGGTGATCAACTTTGTCGAATGCTTTGGAAAAGTCCATCACAACGACGTCAGTTTGGTATCCAGATTCCAAATTATTGAAGAGGTCTTTTGTGAAATTCAGAAGTTGGGTTTCACAGCTGTGACCAGACCTGAAGCCGTGTTGGTATTGACTGAGCAACTTATTTTTGTCAAGGTAGGACATTAGGTTGGATACAATGATGTGCTCAAGTAGTTTCGAAGCAATACACGTAAGGGAAATAGGTCGGTAATTACAAGGTTGGGATTTTTGACCTTTTTTGAAGACTGGGGCTACTGTGGCCTTCTTCCAGTCTTCAGGGACAATACCAGATTGAAGGGATAAGTTGAATATTTGAGAAAGAATGGGGGCTATTTCATGGCTCAGTTCCTTAAGGATACGGGGGGAAATTTCATCAGGTCCACACGCCTTGTGGGGAGATAAACCTTGAAGGAGTTTCTCTACTCCATCAATGGTGACAAATATTTCATCCATGTTGGAGATGGCAGGTTTTAGTAGCCTTGAACATAGATGTGACAGATTTAGGGGTTTTGGAGGTGAAAACACTGACTCAAACTGCTTGTCACCCTCTGATTTTAATGGGGCTATGCCAACATTCTCTTTCTTATTGTGCTTAATAAAGGAGTAAAATTTCTTGTTTCTGCCAGGCTGGGAATCATGGTTGAAAATGATCTCTTCCAAGTAAGACCAGTAAGAGGACCTTATAAGTTTTTGGGTAGTAGATTTCAGGGACTTAAATTCCTCTTGTTTGCGAGGGTCAGGCTTATTTCTGAGTTTGGAATAGAGCTTATCCCGTTTATGTATGAGCCTTTTTAATTTTGGGGTGATCCAGGGTAGGTCGGCACGAGATTTACAGACTTTGGTTGGAATATGTTTGTCGCAGGATTGGTTTAAGGCTTCTTTAAATGACACCCAGGCTTTATTAGGGTCATTATGATTTGCTTGGAAGAAGGTGTTAGAGAATAAGACCATGTCAGATTTTATCGATTCCCAGTTCGTTTTCTTATAATTCTTTATTGGGCGTCTAGGTTGGATTGGTCGGCCCCGGTTTAATTTGAGTTCTTGAAAAATAATATCATGGTCAGAGTTAGCAAGGCTGGGAAGGGATTTAACTTGGTGTACAAGAGATGGGTGGCTTGTAAAGAAAAGATCTAGGGTGTTTGTTTGTCTGGTGGGGATTTTGACCATTTGTTCTAAGTTGTGGTGTGACATGTTTTCCAGGAAATCTGAATAAAAAGACCTATTTTTACAATCACTTTTAATGGTTTCAGATACCCAGTCAATGTCGGGAAGATTAAAGTCTCCCAGGAGCCATATAATACTATCTTTAGGTATCTTTTGTAGAGAGGTCCACAGTTCTTTCAAGGAGGCTGTGTCAAATTCATGGGGTTTGTAATAGGAGGCTACGAAGATAATACGAATCCCTGGTAGGCTAATTTTAGACCATGAAATGTTGCAGTTGGTCTTCAGTTCGGGCTGGTCTTGACTTAGAAGTGTTTTGGTAATAGCTACCATCACACCTCCTCCTTGGCCAACACTTCAATCATCCCTGTAGATACTATAATTGAGGCTGTCAGGGAAGATTTCGGAGGAGGATGTATCAGGTTTTAGCCACGTCTCAGTGAGGCAAATAATGTCGGGCTTTACCTGCTCGATTACTTGATGAAGATCAGGAATTTTATTTCGGACGGACCTACAATTCACGTTTAAGATAGTCAGGCGTTCTGAACTTTTCAGGGTATTATGTTTGGGCTTGTGATTTCGCGAGATTGGGGTGGAGGTATGTTTTGGGGTCGGGGTTTGGATATTTGAATTATTAAATGTTCCATCAGAGGAGTCTGGCAGGTTACTCAAGGGCCAGAAAAATGAGGTATCACTTATTGTATCTAGTGATTCAGATAGTAAATGGTGGAAGTTGGACGAACCGCAAAGACAACAGTACCAACTAACCTTGGAATCTGAAAGCCTATCGTAAGTTGAATCTCCAATACCCTCACAATTGATGTGGAACCAGGTATCACAGTTATTGCAGCAGATACCTTTGTGAGACCAAGACACATTTGCATTACAGGGTCCACATGGATAATTTGTGTGTTGTTCTGTGCTAGAGGTTGGAGCGCATGTTGGTCCTGGGTTAGGCTCAATATCGTATGTTTCACTAGCTATGAGGCAAAACAGAAATATAAGTGAGTTGACTTTGGCATTATCATTGCATTTGTTGTGTGATATAATGTCTTTAAAAACATTTGAGATTGAAGCTCCAATAAGGCTATGTTGTGGAACAACTGTGTCACAGAGGAGAGTATTCTCATTTGGTATCTTAGGTAATGACCTAATAGCAATCACAAGAGTAAAAATCATCAATAAAGTTACTTTGAAGTCCATATCTGGGCAATGAATCATAAACTATCCGAAAATCAGTGACTATCCGAGTACTGGTCTAGTCGCATGTAAACAGTAGTTCACCTAAACTGCGAGGATTCATGCAAAGTAATTTCTCGTAGTTTGTTAGTAATTAGTTGGTTTACTAATAAGGCTTACCACCACCAAGAATATTTTGATAAAAAGAGACTTTTGAAAGAAAATAATTAAATTTAGTGACCCCATTATGGCCCAGATTCCAATTCTTTGAAGTATTTTGAAAAAGCATGACCCATAGATCATATGTGTGAAATATCATTGAATTCTGTCAAGTACTTTAGGAGGAGAAGATTTTTTAGTGAAAAGTTGACGGATGGACAGATGGACAGATGGACAGATAGACAGACGGACGCCGGACAACAGACCGATCATACCTCACCTCGAGCACTTCGTGATCAGGTGAGCTAAAAAGTCGCTTAATGCACATGGTCGCTTGACCAAGATTGACTGTAGTTGAAAAAATAAGCCCTCTTATTATATAATCTATTGCTCTGATGTAAATTCAAACCTTATGCTATGAAAATGATTCCAATGAGTACCAAGCTTATAGGGTACAATGTTTTCAGTGCTCCATGGAATTGTCCAGTCAGGGGTATTCCAATAAGTACACAGAGCATAGGGTTTGGCATAAAGAAGTTAAAAAAGTTTTTTTCCTCTCTTATGATCATATCTATTTCTCTGAGTAAATACAAACCATTCTGTAGATTGGAGGTAGCTACATCAGCATCATCATTGTTATCTAGATTACTATCATCAGCTTCCATCATGCTATCTGATTGATCAATCTCAGCCCCAGAAGTTACCTCCTCAGTATGTTCAGTGTCTTTCACTTCATTATTCAGATCACTGTCCGCATTAGCTTCCAGTGGAGTAGATCGCATTTCAGCATCTTTATTCTCATCTTCGGGAAAACTGGTGTCATCACTTCCTTTGGTGTTCTCAACTTGGTCTTCTTCATGGTTATTTTCAATATTTTCCAAATGGGCTGCCCCCTTATTGGTTACCTCAGTTGGTTCTGACTCGGCCATGTTTGCTTCAATATGCTGAAATCATAATTAAATGGGGAAAAATCAAGTAAGACGGATTGATGGCGTTCATTCCTTTTCCACATAATGTCTGGTTTTGAGTTGACAACCTTTAGCACGAAAGCTTTGGGAAACCATGAAGAAAACAAAAGGGAAAGAAATGCTGAAAATCTAGATTATAGAATCGTAGACCACATGCTATATGATGATCGAATAAGCTTGATTTCTCCAACAAATATTTTCTTTTCATTTTGTATTCTGACCAAAGTGCGTTCTTCTTCATACTGTTATTATCAATACTTTCCCAAACAGAAAATCATTTTGACTCATACCTGTCAACTTTCACGAAAAAATCGTGACTAACACGATTTCAAGTGCAGGAGTTCATCACACGCATGAATGGTCTAAAATCGCTAAAAAACACGATTTTCAAGCAATCACACGCTTGCAATTTCCGTCTGCCTTTATTGTTTATCATTGTGAAATTGCACCCTTACTCGCTCAATTAGCGATTATCTTGTTTATTGTCACCTTCCTTGATTGACAATCAAAACGCGCCGATGCATTAACTCGACGATCTCGGGTATCGACTTATTACAAATGAGGTAAGTGTAAGGCGTGGCTAATATCGACAAGTCAACCAATCAAAATGCGCGATATGTTATCGAGGGGGCAGTTTTCCGATAATCTGTCGATGACAATTACGTCAATTAGTGCTTGCCCATTCAGTTGTAAACAAACTTTGAATATCGAGTTTACCTTCGCAATTCTACCATTTAACAAGATTTATTGGATGATGATCAACTAGTATAACAGCCTACACTGAGAATATCGGATCGATCGTGGGCCACCGCTTCGATAAGATTCTGTACATTCCAGAAAATTGGTATTTCGCACTAGTAGGTTGTTTCGCCCCATTATGTTTTGCGGTTTACCTTATATTCATCTATATTGCACTTCTAATGGTTTTCTTATACGCAAAACAACCGCGATATGGTTGCACAGGCATTATTTTGCATCATTTACCAGACTAAAAGAAAATTTTAAAAACAGGAAGGAACTTGGCAATTGCTAAACTGTGAACAGGTTACAGAAGAATAAAAAAAAAAAAAAAAAGAATAACAGAAAGTTAGAGATAAAGTTTGAACAAATTGGTTGGTGAGAATTGTTTGGAACAAAGGATGTCTTTTTTCCTACAATAATTATTCCTTATGAACTTGGCTATTTAACTATTCTGCTTTTGTAAAGAAATAAAATGATAAATATAAGACATAGAGAACAAGCTACAATCTTTGTTTAAAGACTCAAGTTGAAGAAACACTGCAAAAAAATCTCACTCTTAAAAGTAGAGGTTAAATCACTCTGCGCGAAAAATACCCGCGAAAACTCCTCATTTAAAGGTCGTCGCGCGCAATCTCACTCTTTGAAATTTCCAAAAGTTGACAGGTATGTTTTGACTATCTAACGAACCCTGAATACATTTAGAGAAAGGAAGAAAATACTTTTACTTTTACTCCTTCGCTACATGTACTTCTTTCCATGCCATAACACGCACATTATTTGTCAGTAAATTAGCTTGAATCAGCTTAAAGTTTTGTCATGTAAGAAAGGAGTAACCGCACTTTGGATATTTTATGTGTTGCTTTGCTTTGTTGTATATATTCATGTATATTTTGTAAATATTTGTAGAGGCCCACAGGGAAGACTGGGATATCCCAACTGTGCTGCCTCGTAAAATAAAGACTTTATTATTATTATTATTATTATTATTACCGTATTTCACCTTATAGACGCGCCCTCCCTAATAGACGCGCCCCCCACTATATTAACAATCTTATCATACTTGTGGAAAAACGCTTTATCTCAACAAGTAAAGCGTCTTATAATAGGGTATACGGCTCGGGTAATTGATTGAATAATTTGATTATGGTTATCCCTCTACGTAGAATTGAAATTCATCAGGCCCGGTATGAGCATTGATAAACTTTCCTTTTTCATTCCCCTTGCAGAGTGACCGTTTATGCATTTTATTTCAAAGGCCCGTAAAAGGTCGCGTTTGATTTGTAAATTAAGAAGTGGAAAGCGAATTGATAGTACGCACACATATGAAAAATAAATCATTTTTGCCGAAAATGAATTAATGAATATGGACAGTTACCACGGGAAATATGTTTTATTATTTTGTAAAGTGAAGAAGAAGAAGAAATCAAAACATTCCGAAAACGAAAGTAGAACACACCCGGCTTTTCGAGACAAAGGATTAGACTGGCAGATAACGGTAGACTGGATGAAAGTTACGTCGCTTCGTCTCCGCCTATTTATACATGTACCCGGTGTGTTTTATTTATAAGATACAACGTCATCTACTGATAAAGTGACATATCTTGATCGATAATTTACTGTAGTTGATTTTCTACATTCAGGGAAGCACTTTAAAATTCAGGAAAAGTGGTACGAAATAAGCGCGCCCCCACGGCGTTTTGCATCGTGCCGGGGCGCGTCTATTAGGTGAAATACGGTATGCTCATTTAAAACATAAATTTACTTATCATTTATCTTTCCATCTCAAATACTATGTACAGCATGCATGTTCTTTGACGGCACACATTCGGAGCGAGTACTGGTGCAATTTCCAGAAAGCAAAATAGAAGCGGATTAATACAAGTTGCAGAATTGTTTTCCTGTCCACATATGTCATAAGATAACTGTTTGACCCTTTCCAAAACAAGAGCTGGTTTAAAAGAGGAGACTTTTTCTGGTAAAACTGATCACCTCATGTACAAAGAACAGGTAACTTATTTCTTTCTAATTACATTGAAAAGAATTTATTTTGCAGTACTGGAATTTTACAATTAGACTTGTGTTACTTTCATTGAGGTAAGTGACAATGGATGTTTATCATTTTAGCGTCCATGCGCATATTAAGCAATGCTTAGGGAAGTTAGGGTGCTAGTAGACAGGAGGCTACAAGCTACTCTTTTCAAGAAAGATTTGAATTTATTGTGGTTTTACGCCGTTTTCAACTGCCAGGGTCATATCACTGCGGCTGGAGCACCTACCCATGGATTCCTGTTGTTTCTCAAACCAGTACTACCACAACCCTTGCCGAGCCTCCAGGGCCCCGTTTTACTAACGAACGTACGATTATTTTTTGCGTAATTACTTGTAAAAAGAAACCTGATTGGCCTAATCCGATTTTTCGTGCAATCAGATGACTTGTTACACAGTTTACACAAAAATATGATCGTAAGTTCGTTAGTAAAACGGGGCCCTGCTGCTCGCCCACTTAGGATTACGATTTCAAACCCATTGGTGGGTGGCAATTTAGTCAGAAAGGGTAATAGCCACCGTCCATGGCCGGGTATCGAAGCCGGGACCTCTCGATTGAGAGGCAAATGCGCTACCAACTGCGCTATTAAGGCCGCGGCTTTTTCAAGAAAGATCTGTGGAAAAAATGCATACAGTATTTAAACTGCCTAACTCCCCTTTCGGATATTACTGGCAAGTGCCATTGTGGCCAAATATAACAACTTTTTACATCCATTGCCACAATGGGTCGTTCAGTGCATGGGCCGTTTGGACGGAAACGAAACTAGGTTACGAAAATACCATGTGATGAATTATCCCATGTCCTGCAGTCGGCATCTAAGAGAACAAAATTATTTTTGCAAATTGGTTGGTTCATAGATCATCAAGCGGAACTTTCACGACAGGAAATCTACAGAGCAGACCACGATTTTGTTCACAATAGGCCTACCTGCGTTTCTGCAGCCATGTTTGCAGTGCCCTCAGTACTTTGATTTTCAAATTACTCTTGCACCTAGGGTGTGAAATCACGTTTCTTCTTGAAAATGAGAATCGGAGATCTTTGAAACTTGAATTGCATGGAGTTTTTGGAATATTTTGTTGATAAAAAATAAGGTTATATTTAGATATCCGCCATGTTTTCCTTCTACACAGCCTCGTTTTCACTTCTTCCCGCGACGGTAAAGCGACCGCCCCTTTAACAACTTAACTGACCAAGATTTACTTCCCTTGGTTTCATTTTAAAGACGCCGAAAAATATATTAAACGGATTTGTTTGGTGGAAAAGGGGGTTCTAGGCTAAATTAAGGGGGAATGCTCCAGTTTTTCGGAACACTCGGTCTTTACTGTAGTAAATTAAATGTTTCGTACCAATATGTTTCGCTACCATATTTTCAATAATATAATACATCATTACAATTTAGGCCTACCATTTTCGACAGTAAAAGTGTATAGATCTATTATAAATCAAATCAAATCAAATCAAATCAAATTCTTTATTGGTTTAAGAATCCAGTCAAAGGATTGTTACCATAAAACAAACAGTATTACAAATACAAAAACATACACAATGTCATCTGCATGAAACAAATATTATCCATACAATAATACTATATTGATTATCCATAACACTTTGAAAAGGACCTATTGCCAATTATGATATCTGTAAGCTGTATAATTAAGAAATTGGAAATAGAAATGGCAAGTGATTTGCCTTTTCTTTAAACTTTCCATGTTCTTTAAAGACAGATTATTTCAATGTAGCGGGAACCAGTGGTTAACATAGGCTGGTTTTAATGTCAATACCAGAGAAAAGTCAAATTATGAAGGAAAAGGGATGAAATGCTGGTATTCAGCATTTTCACCTTCTCTCTGAACATCTGAGCCATTCAAAATTACCAACTTGGTTTATTTCAATTTTATTTTCTGCAGAGGCATTCAAATTCCACTGGATCAACTCAAAATTGGGCCATGTAAGGAAAATTTACCTCGGCAAACACTATTATGCATATGATACAATTTGCCACTAAATAGGTATCTATGACCTCTCTATGTAATTGGGTTAACACCTAAGTATTTTTTAAGAACAATACTTCTATAGCTTTTGGGCTTTTCCACCCACCCCCATTTTTAACCCTTTTCCCAAACGGCAATAATTCAGGGTGATCTACAAACGACAAAATAGATGTTATAAAAGATAGAGTTTGTGTAAAATATGGCATAGAAAATATTGAGACAAAAGGAGAAACAGCTGGTCTGGTCATCAGCAGTTTCTTCTTTTGTTTCAATGTTTCCCAAGCCTTTTCTATTAGGGACGTCGAAACCAGGTCTTGTTTGGAAAGGGTTAATGTGATAGACCCTTGAATATCGAAAATTGATAAAAGCAAAATGCTCAAAATAAGCATTTTTCCTTTGAAAATTTGCAGTATGGAATAAAATAAAATAAAATAATAATAATAAAAAAACAACCTTGACATAATTATGATAAGCACATAGCCGTCATCAGTAAAGGAGTGTTTTTGTAAACCCTTTCCCAAAATAATGCCTGCATTTGATTTGGAACCGGTGATTGGCAAAGACTGGTTTTAACCTGCCTATCAGAAAAAAAAAAAAAAAGAAGAGAACTCAGAAATTATTGGAGAAAAGAGGAATATGCTGTAGGCCAGCATCTCTACCTTCATCTTCAACAACCTCATGGTTATTTTAAGACCAAGTTTACACCCTTTGTCATTTCGAACTAGTAAATTCTTTACTTCTACAATAATTGGAAAAGGGTTAAACGTATAAGAATGACATATTAATTAACCCATAACCAAACGGCAAATTTTTTGACTATTCCAAAATCAAAGATGATGCTGACGGCAATTTGAAGTGAATAAAATTTTAAAACATTTTGAATTTTTTTTTTTTTTTTTTTTTTTTATGAAGAAAACATTATGGTGAATGAAGAAATTGCTTGTCACAAGCCATTTCTTCATTTTCCATGATGTTTTCCAAAGTCGTTATTTTGTGGGTAGTCAAAAGGAGTCACTGTGTGGTAATGGGTTAACACAGTGAGAATTGAAAAGAACTAAACTATAAATTGTAAATGTACAATCACAATTAACTCTTTCCCAAAGAATATATGGTTTTGGAAAACTTTCAAGTTACGACTTGGGAAAACATTGAGACAACCAAAGTAAACATTGATATCCAGCGTTTACTTCCCTTCTCCCGATGTGTTCTGTGCTATTTTGTAACCCCTTGCAAGTTTGATCTACATCAATCTTGTCATCAGCAGCAGCTTCCGAAGTGAACCACCAAAAAAATTCTGATGATTTGGGAACTATTGGCTATCTTTATTATCAATGAAATATATATAATTTAGGCAATCAATTGTTCCCTTTCTTTGAACAGGTCATGGACAAATACAATACATTTACTAAGAATATCATATTCCTTGTTTTGAAGAATAAACAGAAATTTTTCATGATCATTCATACCTTTAAAAGATGGAGTAATATTTTCTACGTCGTCAAAAAATAACTTTCTGCCATTTGATAAGGATTGACATTTCATGAGAAAGTGAGCTTCTGTCTCTACTTCAGTATTACAAAGAGGACAAAATCTTTCCTCTAAAGGTTTCTTTTTATGTCTACCCTTTTCAATTTCGAGGCTATGTGCACTGACCCGTAGCTTAGCAAAAGATATAATATTTTCTCTTGGTAAATCATTAATGCGCAGGTACATTTCTGTATCATATTTTATCTTAAAAGATCTAAATGTCTTTAGTTTATTACCAGTATATACACTATTTTCCTCACCAGAGATACATTTTTTCCAATAAAGTATGTACCGCTCCTTTAATTTTTTAAAGACAGCATGTTTTAATCTAGTTTTTGAGAAAGTGGTGTGGTTATTCCATACATGTTTGAAGCCAATACTTTCCAAAAATAATTTAAATCTACTGGCAAATCCTTTAACAAAAGATCCACTTTCGATGTAACTTTTATAGGCATATGCGTTGGGGTTTAAATTGATTAGATGCATCCAGAAACTGCAAGAGTTTTTTAGACAAAAAACACCTAAAGGGAGCATTCCGTACTCAGATCTCACAGCGTTATTACTTACATACTTATTTACTCCCATAATTGATTTCAAAAAGCGAACTTGGACTTTTTCTGACTGTAGTAAATCATACCTAGATTCAATACTAGTTAAGGTGTTTTTGTTGAGAAGGAAATCTATTCCCCAAACTTCACTACAATACAAGAGTATCGGTTGTACGCAATGCTCGTAAACCTTTAGAAATAGGTCAGTGTTCATTTTTTCACCTGCCAATGCCTTTTTGATACAAAATGTTGCTTTAAGTGCTTTATTACACAAATATTTTACCGCATGAGTGAATACCCCAGAAGCTCTGAAAATTATACCCAGGTATTTATATTCCTGAACAATTTCCAGATCATTTTGCATGTATTTAAAAGTATATCCTTTGAGAACCCTACCAGATTTGTTAAATATTATTATCTTTGTTTTCGAAATATTAACAGTTAGGTTCCATTTGTTGCAAAAATCTCCCAATTTATGCAGGGTAGATTGCAAACCATTTGCACTATATGAAAGAAGCACTATGTCATCTGCATATAAAAGGCTTGAAATGTTTGTATTGTCCACCATCACAGGATCACATGAATTGTTAAAACAATTATTTAAATCATTCATATAAAGGGAGAATAATGTAGGGCTTAGTATACACCCTTGCTTTACACCTATTTTAGTATGAAAGCTAGGGCTTAAACCATTTTGTGTTTTCACACTACATACTAACGAAGCATACATATCTTTCAAGATGTTAAGAAAGGGACCTCTGATTTTGTATTTAAACAATTTATGAAAAAGTGCATATCTATTGACTGTGTCAAAAGCTTTGCTAAGATCTACAAAACATGCATATACATATTTAGAGGACTTAAATGCTTTATCAATTATGGTTTTTAAAGTCAAAATATGATCGCTAGTGCGACAATTTTTGCGAAAGCCTATTTGTTCAGGTCCAATGATGTGATTGTTTTCCAAATATGTATCTAGACGATTGAAGAGTATTTTGCTGAAAAGTTTACTAAAGCAACTGGATATTGAAATGCCTCTATAGTTACTAGGATCAGCTGTCCCACCTCCTTTATAAATAGGTTTAATAATGTTTTCTCTCCAATTTGATGGGTATACCCCAGATTGTAAAATATGATTAAATATCAATGTAAAGTGATCTAATAATATTGGTACTGAAATATGCAACATTTCATTTGATATCTCATCTGTACCACAAGACTTTCCATTTCTTAAACTTTTGACTGCCTTAAGCACTTCATCTTTTGAAATGTCTTCATTTATACAAGAATTATCATATTCTTCATATAAGTTACATTCAGACATAGATTCATCGTCAAAGTTATTTGTATAGTCAATATTCATAAGGGATTTGAAATAATCTGCCCATACACTGGAAGATATTTCAGACGATGGATCAGACTTTTGTTTTTCCATAAGGTCATTTACACAATGCCAAAATTCTTTAGGATTTCTCTTCTCACTCTCCATGAGGCCACTTAACATTTTACTTTTAAAAGACCTATGTTTTTTTCTTATTAACCGACAATATTCCTTGCGTTCAGAATAAATCCTACTACGTAAGTTACGATTGAAAGGATCAGAAGCTAATTTTCTAGATAACTGCTTCAAATGCCTATATTTAGAGTCGCACTCATCATCGTACCATTTCTTCTTTGGTTTTCGTTTCCTGTTCTTTTTTCTCGGCATATTGCACTGAGATTCTATATAAGCAGCCTCATGAAGAGTGGATGATAGTTGATTCACAATCTGATCTATTTGCTCCTTAACAGGGATTTGTGAATCATTAAAGACATTTAATATATTTTTGTAAAACAACTTTTTGTCTATTTTTCCCATTTTTTGTTCAAAAATGACTTTTTGTTTTTCTCCCCATTTCAAATTTATTGGGGGTTTTCTCAGGTCTTCTGGTTTTTCCCTTGTAAATATTGACTGAATCTCAACCAATAAAGGACAATGATCAGAAAAAGCAACATTAAAATCTAAAACTTGAAACTTATTTATAGCATACATGAAATCCGCACTGCAAATACAGTAGTCATCAATCGATGAACCATGAAAGCCATGATATGTAGGCTTGCCGCAAGTGTCTCCAATAGTGCGACCATTTAATATTCTTAATTGTAGTCCTATACATAGTTCCAACAAGTTTCTACCATATTCATTGGTAGTTTGGTGTATGGATGTGTTTCGAAAAGAATGATAATTATCGATATTAAAATTACTAAAATGGTCATCCAAAATAATATCATCTTCATCATTAGGTATGAAATCAAAATCTTCCATGTTAATATGGGCATTAAAATCACCCATGATCATTACATAGCTGTCTCGTTGAAACTTAATGACATCTACTTCTAATTTGGAGAAAAGGGCTTTATCTACCTCCATTCTTTTTGTGTATTCTGAATTGATTGGAGAGATGTAAATACCTCCAAGATATAAGTCTTTTTTAAGATCAAAAAAGTGCTTGCAAAGTTTTATCCAAATCATGTCATTGTGGGAGATATCTACTGTTTTAATACCGGCTTTAATCGATCTCTTTATAAATATTGCTACACCTCCACGTGATCTGCTTGGTATTTCTGATCGACAATTAGAAATACATGAGTAACCATCAAGGGTTAAAATATCCTGATTGCATGCATGTGTCTCAGTAAGAATAATTATGTCATGTTTCAAGATTTCACAAAATTCCTGGTCATCTAATTTGCAACTGCGGATTCCATTTACACGATTAAACAAACCATTAACATTGTAACAACAAACTTTGAATTGGGTAGTTAACATATTAATCATGGCTCTTTTTTTACTGTTAGTCTTTGCCATAACTGTTTCAATATGATATATCATCAATATGGCGTATAAGCTCCTAATTACAACTATGTTTTACATGAAAAAGTAGTACTTGTATACTAAATATTAGATAACATGGTACCTGATAGAGAAATAAATGAAAATTCTATTTTGCCCTACTGTTCATTTCCCTACAATGTTTTCCACAAGATATGAACTATATGGGCTGAGTATCATTAAATGTATACATATAACTATAACATAAACTGTCTATGCAAATACTTACACTTGTTATCAATAAGAGAAGAGAAAAGATTGACCAAACTGTGCAACGTCTTCTCTTCCTAAAATGTCAACCCATTACCACACAACTAAATCTAAGATTGATCCAGAAAAGTACCACAGCTGCTGCAGACGATTATCTAAAGTAAATAAATTTCTACCTTTTCCTGTTAGAATCAAAAATCAAATTAAGAATAAACACTACGGGAAACGATGAAATTGCCCATGACAGACAATTTTTCGTTTCCCACAGTGTTTTCCAAAGTTTTTATCTTGCGTGTAAGTGAGCATCGATTTAAAAGCGTAATTGTGTGACAATGTGTCGAGATTTTTATTTATTGGGGTTTTTTTTTGTTGTTGTTGTTTTATTTACCCTTTAACCCTTCCCATACATGACCTTATTAAGACATCCTTCAGAAACAATTTGCAACCATTGGGGTAAAAGAAGAAATTATTAATATGCAGAAATCTCTTCCATTACCAAACAAAACCTGGAGTAGACATCCCATAGTAAGGCTTAGAAACATATTGATGCAAAAGAAGATAATGCTGTAAACCAGCATTTTCTCTCCTTGCCTCAATATTCTCAGTTCTATATCACAAACAAAACCCATCCTAATCCACATCCATTATGCCGTTGCGCGAGCCTTCAAGTTGAAACCCCACAAAGTTGAGTTGTTACAGAAAGGGTTAAAACAGGGTTATAATATTGAGTTTGCCAAGGAATCTGCTAATACTCTCTTAAATTGATCTGGTTTTGTCGTCTTTGAAGGGTATAGATTTAGAGAATTGAGACGAAAGGAGGGAATGCTGATAGCCAGCCTCTTCACTTAACATTTCATCTCAATCCCCTTTGTTGTTTATTTGTAAACACGCTCTATCCATACTAAAGTCATCAATTGTCGCTTTTAAACGAAGACCCCGTAACAACAGCTTAAAACAAGCTACAGCTACCAGACTTTTGTTGAAAAGCAATGCAAAGCTCATGCGAAACTCATTTCCTAAAGATAGAAATCAATTATTTAGAGCAAGACAGTCGTAAATGTGTATGCAGTTACCACTGTTTTGCGTCATTTTATTCATGTGTAGCTGATTAAAAATGCTATAATTCAATAATAAGTGCGCTGGCCTATGCATTCTCTTTTTGAATTATTACCAGGACATGTTGCTTAATTATACAATGGGGGAGTTTAAATATCAAATTCTATTATGTAGAACTTGAAATATTTCCAAAAATATGCAAATTTTGACATAAAACACTCCAGCTTCGTTGATTTAAAACACGTGAGCATGCTGTTTTATACATTTACGCGTTTTTAATGGCACATATTTTGGGTTTTCTGTTCTTATTTAATGTAAGGCGTTGCTTTAAATCCGTTTTCGGGACTAAACGATGACTATACAGCATTTTATTAGCATTTTAGTGACCTTGGACAGGTGCAAGAAATTGCGCACTTTTTCGACGTAGGGGTATCATGGTATGTGATACAAAGGCCTATAAAATTCAACCAAGATCGCTGACCATCCATTTTAATTTTATTTTTCAGTTGGTAATAACATGTAATTTCAACATACAAAATATAAATAAATTCTATTATTGGGAAAAAAATTGGAAACTGGAGCATTCCCCCCTTTAAGGCCCATGGGCGGATCTAGAGGGGGGTCGGGGGGGGGGGGGGGGGGGTTCCGGACCCCCCCCCCCCCTGGCATTGGCCGAAAATTAAATTTTGACTATATAAATTTAGTGTAACATTACATATTTATTACATTTTAAGCCATAATTTGAGCTTGGACCCCCCCCCCACCTGGAAAAAAATCTTGGGCTTGGACCCCCCTGGAAAAAATTCCTGGATACGCCCTTGAGGCCCACAGTACTCTATTAACCCTTTCCCAAACAAGACCTGGTTTTGACGTCCCTATTAGAAATAGCCTGGGAAAACATTGAGATAAAAGAAGAAACTGCTGATCATAACCAGCAGTTCCCCTTTTGTCTCAATATTTTCCATGTCATAGGCTATTTTACACAAATTCTATCTTTAAAAACACCCAATTTGTCTTTTATGGCAGTTTTCACCCTAAATTTTGCCGTTTTGGAAAGGGTTAAAGTAGGCATATGATAAAACAACTGAGATGTGTTTGTGAAACACAAATTATGCCCCCGAAATGGCAATTTTACATTCGTGTAAAGGGTTGATAAGGGTTAGGGGAGACCGGGGTAGGGCCTATCATGGAGCACTTTTTGATAAATTTCAACTAGAGTCTAGGGTTTTCTTGGTTTCACACAGAGTGCTCTGATCAACATCATATCAAAGATCAACATCTCTCGCATGTTTCTAAATCTTTGACAGATTGGGGAGACCGGGGCTAGTTAATGCATTTTTCAGACTTTCTTCTATCACTTATGATCTGAATGGCCAATTTCCATTGTCTTTGTATAATATAAAAGCTCAATTCTTCCTGCATGTAAAATGATATAGAAATCACGAATTATGGTAGGCCTATATTTCTTCCTTTTTCAAGTATATTTCTTTGGTAGGTCGAGTGCATCAACTTGCCCCATGCGTGGGGCAAGTTGATGCAACCCATGGGGCATGTTGATGCATATTTTCTTCATTTACTTCTAAAGTATGTACGCTAGAAATAACAATAAATTTGACGATTTCATTGCCTAAAACTACGCCGAATTGACAGAATAATGTCTAACCAGTTGTCAGGTAACATTCTTACTACATTCAATAGCTTTAATTGACTAGCCTATTCTAAACTCATGGACTGAATCACCCAAGAGCCTGATCCATTGCAACAAATAGGAAGAGAATATACCCGAAACCCAGATCAAAATTTGAAAAAGATGTCCGTTACATTATTGCAACTAGGTCTGGGCAAATCAAACAACTTTAAACCTGCGTCCACATGGAATATCATACAGGTCCTTAAGCTAAACAAGGACAGTGTCTGTGTTTAGGCTGTATTGAGTAGGGGAGACCGGGGCAAGTTGATGCATTTTTCAGACTTTCATCTATCACTTATGATCTGAATGGCCAATTTCCATTGTCTTTGTATAACACAAAAGCTCTATCCTTCCCGCATGTAGGCTAAACTAATATAGAAATCATGGAATTGTGGTATATTTCTTCTTTTTCCAGTAGAACTGTGGCAGGTCGAGTGCATCAACTTGCCCCGGGCTCATTGCATCAACTTGTCCCCCCCCCCCCACGTGACACGAAGCAATGTAGACAACTTGTGCAAAGTATATCATATAAAAAGAAGTTGTCATACTGAAGCTCACACATTGAACTTCTTGTGCGCATAATTAAATTATGAATTATCAAAGACGCGTTTGCACGAAACGAAAATCTGCCAAAAACTATAAAATATATTTTCGTGTATGAAAAACAACTTTTCCACGCCAAATCAACATTTCTTACCAAAATTTCCCTAAACACCCGGAGAAGATGGGGGCTGTCAAGGACTTTCTAACATGTCATCGCTGATGCCGTATATGAAGTATTTACATTTTTATTCCCAATGCATCAAATTGCCCCTGCATCAACTAGCCCCGGTCTCCCCTATTTTCGACATCCAGAATCTACAGAAAATCCTTTTTAAACAGAGCTGGTGAAACGATTTATTTAACCCCTTTGACGGGGTAGGTTGAACCAGTAGGTCTAGGCCTACAAGGGGGAAGTTGAACCAATAGGCATGTTTGCGATAATTATTCACACTAAAGAGAGAATTAAACACGAGATTTCATTCATAATAATGAATGGGGGTGTTACCTTGAACAATAATATCATGAAATTTCATAGATCTACAAAGAATTAAAAAAAATATTCCAGTTTTCAAGATAATTCGCTAAGTCCTACAATAGACACTATAATAGATCCAGGATAGTAAGTATAGGCCCTACATGTTTTCGGCACTTGTTTTCATAGTGGTTCAGCTTACCCCGGTACACACCATGCTCATATAGGCATACTTGTCATTTGTGAAGAAACCATCTTACGATGTCAATAACGGAATGCAATATTATATTCTGAAGGTATCATATAGCTGTTAGATGTAAAGAATACTGTTGAGATTTGCTGTGCATTGTAGTGCGAAGACGGAATGCATGAATTGTGAAAAACAATTTCAAGGTCGAAATTTCGGGGTTTTTTTGGACATGAAATCCACATGATAAGACAAAATCTCTCGATATTTTCATCGTTGAATACTTTACACTCGTTCTCAGAATAGGACGTCGATTCCAATTTGCAAATTGAGCAAAAATGAACTTCTTCAAAACCGTTGTTTTTCGTTTTAATTCCGTAGAACAAACATTTATGAACAATAATGTGAAATATCAGAACTCAAATACAATGATTTTTATTTTTGCAATACTATTTCTTAACTCTGGTATAAATGAAGTGTAATCTGCGTTATGAGTAAATAATTGACAATATTTTACGGATTATTTTGCATTTTACTGTAAGAAACGATTTTATCATATTTCTTGATATTCTAACTGAAAGGGTTTGTTATTTTTTATTCTAAATTCCCATTCTCAGTCTTTAAATAGTCATTCTGATAGATCTGTCGACGGTGAAAATACCCATTCTTTCAAAACTAAAAATAAAAGAAGATAAAAAATTATAAAGTTGTCGATCTACAACTGTAATCCTGTAATAAATTTAATTTACTACTTAAACAGATATGAAAAGTATCTATTATTTGAGATTGTTTGCGAAATTTTACTTTCAAAATTGCCTGTCCTCTTCATAACGTAGATTAAATCACGACATAGAGTAGATTACACCAAATTATAAATGACTTATTTGAGCTTAACAAACCGTAGGTTGCCAAGGAAAAGACTATGAATATGCTAAAAATATCTGGCAAGAAGTTTTCATACATTTATGAATGTAAAATTGTCTAAGGGAAACTATATTTACCGTAGACAGTAACAAGAACAGTAACAACTTTAAAATTATAGACTGAAATTATGCACGATAGTGTTTTAACTTTCATGATTCTTTTCTGAATATCAAAACCTTTTATTAAGTAGGTATAATGATTTTTGAAAAGAAAAGTTCCTTGTAGATTTTAGAAACAATCTTAGATGTGCACAAGCGAAAAGAAAGGGTATCATACACAAAGAATAATACCCCTTTTCTCAGAAATCCTGGTTCTGATCACCCTCTAGAATGGAAAGCAAGAAATAGATAACGGAAAAGAAAATGCCGATAGTCAGCATTTTCTCCTTTTCCTGAAAAGTTCCTATGTTATGAATAGCACACTGTCTGTTTTGAGTAACATTTGTTTCATCTTCAAATTTGGGGTTAGATTTAGACCAGTCTAAAATTTCCCTTTATTATCCATATTCAGAATGCGTATGTTATATGATTTAATATTATTTTGATGAATATAATAATTATAAAGGCTCTGTGATGCAAAAGTCAAATTTGCGCGGATCTTTATTGTTGTAATGAATATTGTTTTTATAATATCAAAGAACGAAAGAAAGAAATGAACGCATCCATATTGATGTACACATTGAGGCAGAACATTTAAGTGTCTAAATTTATTTTGTTAATGCATTCTCCAAGAATAGTGTATCTGCAACATCCTCGACACATGGCACATTGTGGAATGATTCTGCGTACAATGCCATCAAGCTTAACCAACAGCTGGTCAACAGAGACAAATTCTCAAACAGCAAACACTCAGCCTTGCAATTCAAACGATTCTGTTGATGGCAAAGTGGGTGTGGATATTGAATGAATTTATGTGAAATATAGCCGAGAAAATAATTATTTAAAGAGAGAGAAAAAAAACTGAATTACAGCATTTTTTGTCTTTTGTTTAAGTATTTCTCAAACCGTTTCGTTCAAGGGCATTAAAACAGTGAAAAATAAGTAACAATTAATGTTACCTGTGCAATGTGACACTTTTAAAACGTAAAATTTGATTTGTAATCTACGTTTTCTACTTTGGTAATCTACGTTAAGATGTCGAGTTTAATTACTTTGATTCCACGGGGAAAATCCATATGTAAGCAAGTAGATTTAGAAATTCGGCATCTAAAGCCCATGATAACATAGGTCAACATGCTATGATATCTTAAAGATATACTGGTAGAATTTTAGAGCAGATATATATCCATTTTTGAAAGCTACGTATCGCAAAGTGGAATACACGAAGTGACTCTCGTTGAGTTTGAAATGCGACTGATTTATTTACGTTATTTACAAAAACAATTGACAATATGACGTAACGTCTCGTTCGTCGCCCCGTCAACGTTATGTACGTCGTCCCGCCAGCGCGCGTCCGCCGTCCCGCCAAAGTCGCCAACGTCGTCTTTACGACATCCTCCCGGCCGCACAAAGTTGGTCGTCTCTCGTGATCGTGAATTTGTAGGTTTGAATTCGTCACCCCTCGTAACAGTGGTTTTGATTTCTTTCCTCTTACCCATCGAATGAATCATATTGATGTAACCGTTATCGTGTACACGACATTCTCCCGGCCGCAAACATTGAATCGTGTGAGTGTCTCTTTTGTATGAACTTGCATTTAACGAATGTATATTTACCACATTGGAAACTTCAACAGGTTTGGTCTCTCTGACACCACATCTGGGTTCGGTTGTAACAACTGTCACTACTCTGCTAGTTTGCCTGTCTGTAACTGACGATGTGACAGGCCCTGAAAGTAGATAGCCGATTTTAGATTGGACGGCTGTAGGTCCATCACCCCGTATAACTCCATCACCAACGATCCTCCAATAATTATCTGCCCCGATCAGTAGCTCAACGTTGAACGTGTTATTATCAGATACGGGATGTGCCAAGTTCAAACCTCGTAAGTGCGGTAGATTCGCAGCAGCTCTGATATGGTTACGTATGGGTGTGGCGATTGTCGGAACAATTAAAACGTCGATAGCAATTTTCCCTGATTGATCGGTATGGAGGTGAATCGTAGCTCTGTCGAAATGATGAAGTGTGTTTGACTCTGCCCCAAATGCCGCAAGATGAACTGTTTCCGATCCAAGTCTCTCTAACTGTAACTTCTCTGCCAGATCGTTTGTGATAAAGGACTGCTGAGCTCCTTCGTCAAATAAGATGTTCGATTCCACATAGGCTTTCTCAGAGCTTACCGTAGCGACCGCAGTTTTCAGCAACACGTCGTTTTTGCCTCGAGTCACAGAATGGAAGGTGGTAGTAGATTCTACGTCTGGAATAATTCTCGCTTGAAGAGAACTCGATTCGGTAGTAACTGGGTCAGCAATATTTTGCGATTTGCTTTCATTTCTCTGTTGGCATATGGTCGTATGGTGTTTCTGTTGGCAATTTTTGCATCTGTTTGTCGAAGTACAGGAACTGGCTACATGTTTTCCCAAGCAATTAAAGCATAACTTCTTTTGACGAACAATGTTTTTTCTCTCAATGGGATTCGAAATGTTCTCACAATTAACGGCAGTATGGTTGCCACTGCAGAAATAGCACTTTAACTCCTCGGGTTTGTTCGATACCCTAAGCGTCGTCCGCTGTGAATAACGTTTTTCTTTCGTAGACCCAGAACTAGTAAGGAAGGATGCAGTAGCTAAATGTTCACCTGTGCTTTGAACGGGATCGCCTGATTCTAGAATGTTCAATTCTGCCTTCAATGCTCGTCTCATGTCGGAAAGTTGCCAATCACTGCCACCATGGTCTCGGGTCATGTTTCTCTTGATATCTGGGGGTAACTTCTGTAAAATGACTGGGATGAGTAGGTTCCCGAACGACTCTTGTCCTTGGCCGAGGGACTGTAAACCACGGATATACGTCTCTAATTTCTCCTGGAAAATCCGTAGGCTGGACATATTGGATGTGGGTTTAGGCAAATCTAACAGGGCTTGCATATAAGCATTAACGATCTTGTGTGTCTGGCCGTAACGCTCCTTCAGTAATTCAACGGCTTCGGCGTAGTTTGCGTTGGTGATTGGCAGACCTTCAATAACTCTAACAGCCTCGTCACTCAGAAGGGATTTTAAATAGCAAAATTTCTGTACGTCAGAAAGAGATCCATTGCTGTGAATGCTTGATTCATAACAATCCCAAAATGTCTCTCCCTCTCCCGTGAATTCCGGTCTGGTGTCCCCTGGGAAGATCTCTATGCAGACGATCTTGTTGTCATCACTGAATCTTTGGAAGAATGTGTCAACAGGTTGCTCATATGGAAAGAAGGCATGGAGAAGAAAGGACTGCGAGTGAACGCCAAGAAGACGAAGATAATGATCTGCGGGTCAGGGTTGGACATAATGGAGAGCTCAGGAAAGTTTCCTTGTGCGGTATGCTGCACTGGTGTCGGCAGTAACAGCATCCTATGCAGTGAGTGCAAGAACTGGGTCCACAAGAAGTGTAGCCGTTTGAAAAAGCTCAAGGAGGATCCAAACTTCAGATGTGCACGCTGTATGGGACAAGCAAGGCCACTTGATGGAAGACCACAGTCTGAGGTGCAGGTTGGGCAAGACAAACTTGAGGTTGTGGCATCATTCTGCTACCTTGGAGACATGCTCTCAGCAGCCGGAGGATGCGACTTAGCCACAAAGACAAGAGTCAGAGCTGCATGGAAGAAATTCAAGGAGCTTATGCCGATTCTCACATCACGCCACCTCAACTACCGAACTCGAGGCAAGGTATACTCAACCTGTGTCAGAAGCGTGATGATGTACGCGAGTGAGACATGGCCCCTGTCCAAACCAAATCTGCAACGCCTGCAACGTAACGATCGCGCGATGATCCGACAAATATGCAACATACGCCCCCAGGATATCCCCAACATAAGATCAAGCAAGTTACTTGAACAGCTCGGACTCGAAGACCTGGAACTGATCCTAAGGGAAAGGAGACTTCGTTGGTACGGACACGTTGAAAGATCAAACGGGGCAATCAAGAGTGCTCATAACATGCAGGTCACAGGCACACGCAGTAAGGGAAGACCTAAGATGACTTGGAGGCAGCTGACAGAGAGGGACCGTCGAGATTGGTGCCTATCCACCATTGATCCACAAGAGAAAGATAGATGGAGAGCAGGAGTGAAGACAGCCATGCGTGCAGCAAGCCAGTTACCTGGAAGGGAGCACCCTGATGCGGACCATGCTTCTACCCCTGCACGTTAAACATGAAACCCGGGAGTGAGTGAGTGAGTGAGTCTGCCATTCAAGAATTGAGCCACGAAATGTAGGTAGCGTTAATTTTGGTAGTTTGTGAAACGCTGGTGTGGAAAAAGAAGCGTTACTCACGATTGCCGTGCTGTTGTTCCTGTTTTCCGGCACTTCTTCCTGCTGTTGAACTGGATCCTTCTTGTTTACAATATTCTGATGACTCGAATCCAAATCCCCGATTTGAAGCCTAACGTCTAATAGATGCTCCTCTGCCTCTATCATTGCGTCTTCCATCTCCTCCTCGTCGACTACAGAAATGACTTCTTCGTTGATTTCCTCCATTAACGTAATCTTCTTCTCCAAAGTTACTCGAACGGTATTGAAATGTGAAACATCCCCAAGTGATTCCTCTAATTTGACCAGCTGTCGTTGAATCAACGTCTTGAGTGATTGTCTCCTCCTCTTGAGTCGCGCATCCATATCTATTCTCCAAGTTTCGGTCACGGCACCAAAAATATCGCAAAGTGGAATACACGAAGTGACTCTCGTTGAGTTTGAAATGCGACTGATTTATTTACGTTATTTACAAAAACAATTGACAATATGACGTAACGTCTCGTTCGTCGCCCCGTCAACGTTATGTACGTCGTCCCGCCAGCGCGCGTCCGCCGTCCCGCCAAAGTCGCCAACGTCGTCTTTACGACACTACGTTATCGCCTTTTTGCACAACAGGTCAATTCAATCTTTTGAGTGAAATTACAATTAAAACATGTCAAACAATTATTGTGCTTTTAAATTTGAAAAAAAAATCCACATTTGTTTAAGGGTTACAGTTAGGTTTCTGTAATAATGGACTATAAATATTAGAGGGTAAGTCAAGAATTCTAAACACGAATTCAAAGTTTTTGTTAATAAGTATGCTTTAATCAGGTATGTTGTCACAATTTGGAAAACAACTTATACAGTTTTTGTATCAATATATCCTTCATAGTATGAAAATTAATAAAACTGTAAAGAAATTGTGGAATTTTTTTAAAAACATGTAACTTACCTCGAATTCTGCCACCCGTCACAGACTTCTAATGACCCTCCACGAGACTGACATGTTGAGCAATGAAACAAGGAACATGATTTTTTCAGACTCTGTATGTATATCCTACAGTTTAACAACCAATAAATCTCTCTATCGGGCTCAAAAAAGCGAATTTTGTGTTTTTCACTAACGTAGCTTACATAACGTAAATTACTGCATAGGAAACTTTTCTCTATTGACAATTCGGAAAAGATATGAAAGAATAATTTAATACCCCTATTTCCTCCCCAAGTTGAATCCTACTTCCTGCTATATTGTTTATTTTTCTATTTCTTCTAGTATGGGGAAAATGTTACTAACGTAAATTACAAGCTTAAAACAACGGTCGTACCTTGGTTGCATTATTGTTTTTTAAAACAAAACATGGAACTCATGCGTGTCTATATTGCAGTCTGATCATTCAAATGCTTGTTTAAGATGTTAATTTCGTTGATAATCATTGTTTAAAGGGAGTTCTTGAATTATTTATTATTTTTTTAATTGATGCTTAACGTAGATTACCTAAATTCGGGGACAAAATATTATTGCGGATATTTTTTTCTTTTTACCTCAATTAATGAAATATTGCTTATTTTTACGTTGGCACATAATCATTTATCAGTTTCGAAAATATCTTTTTTGTATTGCATTTTGCCAACTTGTCCATAAAAGCTTCAAAACATCAACGAACAAGCGGGGACAGGCGAAAAATCGACCCCTTGGTATAAATATGGATTGCCCAAATCAATACAGTTGTATACTATGATGAGTTTTACCCATTTTTTATTTGTACTATAAATGATATTGAAGGTATGCAAACTTATTTTGAACTATTGATGATTTTCTATTTTTCATAAATATTTTTATAGCGAAGACAGCCTTTTTCAGAAATCGACGTCCTATTCTGAGAACGAGTGTTAAACATTCCCGCCTCGAATACTTACACCGAAGATGTGAAATTGAAAATCACGCGAGAGAAAATTTAAGTGGTTCATTTAACCCGTGGCTCATATAACCCCGGTCTCCCCTAACAGATGACACAGACGAAGGTCATAATATTGCATGGAACAGATCTATAGAAACAAACTATTAGCCTGTAGACATCAAGGACTTAGGCTACAAAGACAAAGAAATACCAATAAAGAATGTAACAGAAGAAAAAGATATATAAGGGAGACCGGGGCAAAGTGTTACATTTTTCCGACCTATTATTCAAATTTTGACGATATTATATACCTTACCTTACAGTCGCGTAAACCATAAAATCTAAAAAATGTATAAACTTCTGAACAAGTATTATGTTTTTCCAACACAACTTGCCTATTTATTGATATGTTAGAAAGAAAACAAAAATGGTGACAAAATGTAACACTTTGCCCCGACATCGGGGCAAAGTGTTACAGTGCCCGGGGCAAAGTGTTACATTGTTACTTTTGTCTTTCTAGAATAACCACTTATCATATTTTCTTTGACACTAAAGTTAAGGGCGGGGACATAAATCTTAGGTGAAAAGGGGAAAATAGGCATACAACCGATCAGTGTTGCAGAAACAAGCGTCCAATTTTCTATATTTTACAATCTGGTGAAGAAAACACCCAAACCGATAGTTACTTAGCCCATCACTTCAATACCGACTCTTATAAACAGATTGGGACTGCTGCTATTCATTTTTTCTTGGAATAAGTGTACACTTAAAGACACTTCCAACGCAACACTTACATTTTTCATCATAATTAAATACATAATGCAGTATATTTAATGAAATTTTCAGCAAATATAAATCAACTACGTCTATGTGTTTTCTGTAAATTTCATTAAAATCGATTCATCCGAAAAATATTTAGGTTTTTCACCAAGACTCAAATATGAAAAGTCGCAAAAACCCAGGCAATTGCAGAATTTAATAGCATCAAAGCAGCGTCACCAATTCATGCTCATATCTCATACCACTGCTTCATAAGATTTGATAACATGCTTTCACGTGCGAGGCAATACTAGAATTCGGTTGCACCTATTTTGTTTAAGATACAATCTATTGTACGTGTCAGCATTGCACCAAATCATCGGATTTGTTACCAGACATTAGTTTTTCAAATTTTTGCTCCAAGAAATATTCAACAACTGGAACAGGAACTTAAAAGGGACGAGTTAAGAATGATCCCGCAAAGATCCATAATCAATTATGCTTTTATCAACGAGAAGGAGTGTCTTCGTGTCATTTAGGTCCATGACGGACACACAGAATGTTAACAGAATGTCATAAACTTTACTGCTGTTACATGAACAAGAGATGTTTGTAAAACATATATGCCCCCCTCAAGGGCGTACATTTGATGTAGGTCAAAGTCCAAGGTCAAGTTAACAAGGTCCAAGGTCATGGTCAAATATGAAAGGTCTTGGTAGGAGGTGTCTATGTGTGAAATATCAAGGCTGTATACATAAAAGTAAAATGAAATATAGGCCAGGTTAAAGATTTTAAAAGTAGGCCAAATGCCAAGGTCAAGGTCATGGTCAAATGTGAAAGGTCTTGGTTGGAGGTGTCCATGTATGAAATATCAAGGCTGTAGGTGTAAAAGGACATGATATGATATATGTCTGGTTTAAGGTTTTTTTAAAAGTAGGTCAAACTCCAAGGTCAAGGTTTCAATATTCAAGGTCATGGTCAAATGTGAAAGGTCTTGGTAGGAGGTGTCTATGTGTGAAATATCAAGGCTGTAGGTGTAATAAGATATAAGATAAAGGCTAGGTTAAAGATTTCTAAAAGTATGTAAAAATCAAAGGTCAAGGTCACACAGGTCAAGGTCATGGTCAAATGTGAAAGGTCTTGGTAGTAGGTGTCCAAGGGAATAAAATATCGAGACTGTATAGGTAACAGGACACGAGATATAGGCCTAGTTTAAGTATTTTAAAAGTAGGTCAAACTCCAAGGTCATGGTCAAAATGGAAATGTCTTGGTTGGAAGTGACCACGTGTGAAATATCAAGGCTGTATGTGTAAAATGACATGAAATATAGGCCAGGTTAATGTATTATAGAAGTAGGTCAAACACAAAGGTCAAGGTCACAAGGTCCAAGGTCATGGTCAAATGTGAAAGGTCTTGGTCGTAGGTGTCCATGTGTCAAATATCAAGGCTGTATGTGTAAAATGACATGAAATATAGGCCAGGTAATGTATCATAGAAGTAGGTCAAAGTCCAAGGTCAGGGTCACAAGGTCCAAGGTCATAGTCATATGTGATAGGTCTTGGTTGGTGGTTTCCATGTGTCAAATATCAAGGCTGTATGTGTAAAAGGACATGGTATATCGGCCAGGTTAAAGTTTTTAAAAAGTAGGTCAAACTCCGGGGTCAAGGTCACAAGGTCCAAGGTCATGGTTAATTGTGAAAGGTCTTGGTAGGAGGTGTCCATGTGTGAAATATCAAGGCTGTATGTGTAATAGGTCATGAGATATATGCCCGGTTTAATTTTTTTAAAGTATGTCAAACTCCAAGGTCAAGGTCACAAGGTCCAAGGTCATGGTAAATTGTGAAAGGTCTTGGTAGGAGGTGTCCATGTGTGAAATATCAAGGCTGTATGTGTAATAGGTCATGAAATATATGCCCGGTTTATTTTTTTTAAAGTAGATCAAACTCCAAGGCCAAGGTCACAATGTCCAAGGTCATGGTCAAATATGAACGATGTTGATAGGAAGTATCTATGTGTGAGATACCAAGCCTGTATGTGTAAAAAGACATGAGATATAGGCAATTTTAAGAATTAAGTGTAAATTCAACAAAGAGCAATAACTCCAAGAATTTCATCGGCAAGGTGAACTGTGCACTGCACCTCTCCATGATGAAATCTATCCACCTGTAAAGTTTCATGATTCTACCTTACATACTTTTAGAGTTGTGCTCCAGACAAGAATCAAGTTATAAAATCAACAAAGGGCAATTACTCCAAAATTTTGATCGGCAGAGTTACGGTTCTTGTGCACTGCACCTCTCCATAATGAGATCTATCCACATGTAAAGTTTCATGATTGTACCTTACATACTTTTTGAGTTGTGCTCCGGACAAGAATAAAATTTTAAAATCAACAAAGGGCAATAACTCCAAAATATGATCAGCAGAGTTACAGTTCTTGTGCACTGCACCTCTCCATAATAAGAGCTATTAACCTGTACAGTTTCATGATTCTACCTTACATAGGTTTTGAGTTATTCTCCGGACAAGAATGAAGTTTGAAAATCAACAAAGGGCAATAACTCCAAAAATATGATCAGCAGAGTTACAGTTCTTGTGCACTGCACCTCTCCATAATGAGATCTATCCACCTGTAAAGTTTCATGATTCTACCTAACATACTTTATGAGTTATACCCCGGACAAGAATCAAGATTGAAAAATTGACAAAGGGCAATAACTCCAAAAATTTGATCGTCAGAGTTACGGTTATTGTGCACTGCACCTCTCCACAATGAGATCTATCCACCTGTAAAGTTTCATGATTCTACCTTACATACTTTTTGAGTTATACTCCGGACAAGAATCAAGTTATAAAATCAACAAAGGGCAATAACTCAAAAATTCTGGTCGGCAGAGTTATGGTTCTTGTGTACTGCACCTCTCCACAATGAGATCTATCCACCTGTAAAGTTTCATGATCCTACCTTACATACTTTTTGAGTTATGCTCCGGACAAGAATCAAGTTATTAAATCAACAAAGGGCAATAACTCAAAAAATTTGATCGGCAGAGTTACAGTTCTTGTGCACTGCACCTCTCCATAATGAGATCTATCCACCTGTAAAGTTTCATGATTCTACCTTTAATACTTTTCGAGTTATGCTCCGGACAAGATTTGGTCTACGGACAGACCGACCGACCGACCTACCGACCGACCGACCGACCGACACTTGCAAAACAATATACCCCCTTTTTCTTCGAAAGGGGGCATAATATTATGAATTTACGTTATCAGCTCGCACAGCTTTTTTTGCGATTTTTGTTTTCTAGTCATATTATATGAACTGTAAAAATCATTTCTACTCAATGTTTCTTTATGAAAATTACAGATATTATGCAATTGTAGATAAATTAAATTTGTTGAAAATTTGATGAAAAATGGTTCATTAAATTTCAAGTTATTACCAAAAAGGTAGGTGTTGTGTTAGAAGTGTCTTTAAGTGTAGTTATATCTATTTGTCTAATAATATTAGTTCTTATCAAATTTATTAGGGATTACAAACTTTGATGATAAATATTTGAGCATTGCCCAAAACTGGCAACATGTAGGAAAACTTCCCGGCTACAAAGACGTTTCATACTTAAATTCATTTAGAAAACAGACAACAAGCAAAAGCTACCGGTATAAATTACTAAAGAATGTGTAATTTATGTAATTTCTATCATTTCTAGATCTAAATTTTCTAAATATTTAGACACAGATAACAGATTTGATTCAACCTTTTTATTTGTTTTAACGTCAAGATTTCATTCCTTTACGAAATCTGGTCATTTATTTTACCTAAAGTTGCTCATAGTAGGCCTATAGCCTAAAATTATGTTATGAAATACGGATGATTTAGTGTTTTATCATTACTCGCCACCTTATTACCCAACATGCGTCTAATTTTGAAAGCGAAAATTACAAAAAAATAGAATGTAACACTTTGCCCCGCACGCAATGTAACACTTTGTCCCAACATACAGTCACATTGAAAGTAAGGCCATAACTCGGAACCGCGTGCATTTTTTTCAAAATAGAACTTATATTAAATTAATGGCTTATGATGACTCTAAACTATTACCTCATGGGCATTACATAAACCTATTTTTAAAGATATTGGAAAGTTTACTTTTTGATCAAAAAAGTAAAATTCCCGACTCTAAGCTAGCCACAAAAATCAGATAATGTAAAAACAAGAGCTGTCACTGTAAGATGACAATGCCCCCGACACCGCTTTGATTTTAAATTATGGCAAATCTATGTTCAAGGTCAAGGTCATCCAGGGGTCAAGGTCACCAAAGTATGTGCCTACAGAAAGGTAATGTACCAAGGAATGTTGTGGTAAAGTATGAAGCGAATATGTTAAGTAATAAGGAAGTTATGGCCAATGTTAAAGTTTTTGGACGGAATGACGGACAGACGGACGGACAGACAGACGGACAGACAGACGGACAGACGGACGGACAAGTCAAATTTATGATGCCTCCCTATCGGGGGCATAAAAAAAAGTGAAACACTTTTCAATAATTTTTGTATAGCTCAATTTTCCGAATCCCTTTCAATCAATTCTTTGTAAAATAGGCCTACGAAAGAACGTTTTATTCGCTACATTTTTTTGTATCGGCTTTTTACTGCAATATACTCTCCAAAGCCGAGTTCTATATTGATTAAACCATCAAATATAAGTATTCTATCGAAATGGAATGTAGGGAGAATGCGCTCTGTTCGTAAGAGAGTAACTGCAATACAACACAGGATAGGCCTAACAATTTTATAGCATTTTGAATTATTTCCTGCAGTGTTCCGACTTGCCAGTGGTTGGGGTAAATTGGAACATAGGCCGGGGTAAAATGGAACACTTATTTTCAATGTAACGTAAAGCTACATTTGAAAAGACATTTCCTTTCTTTAAAAATGATATAATTCCTTACATCCTACTCTCAGTGGCGTCACTGGACTCTCGTAAGCGTGTCCATGGACAAGGCATGGCAGAAAACCAACCTAGCACTGATAGAATCCACGGAAAGGATCGCATTTCGGCAATATTTCAGATTTGAGTGTGAATGTATCAAATAGTGGCGAGAAGTGTGCGTAATGGTTGTGGATACGCCAGTTTAGCATACCAGGTGTGCTGACTACCTTGATATGACCTTAGAGCTTGTTAGAACCCTGTTCATAGGCGACATCGATTGTGTTTTATGGCTACGTGTTTCATATTAACCCTTTCCCAAACAAGACCTGGTTTTGACGTTCCTATTAGAAAAAGCTTGGGAAAACATTGAGACAAAAGAAGAAACTGCTGATCACCAGCAGTTTCTCCTTTTGTCTCAATATTTTCTGTGCTATATTGTACACCAATCCTTTCTTTGTTGACTTCTAAATTGTCGTCTGCAACACCTTTCAAATTGGAACAGTCCAAGATTATGTTGTTTGGGAAAGGGTTAACATAATTCCCAACCTAACATAACTGATATCTTGTAGTAAAATATAAATTGGCATCGTCTGCTATCAATTATACAGCAATTTTAAGTGTTCCAACTTGCCCCGTGTATAATGTTCCATTTTGCCCCACAATAGGGTGACCTTTGACCTTCTTCCACCAGTGCGTTTCTGGTGACGATAAATTAAATCTTTCTTCATTAAAATACGCTAAGATCTTTCTTCTACAAGTAGGAATAGAAAATATCCACTGACTTCATACATGAAGTACCTAGAAGAAAATATGTGGTAAGTGCAAAAAATTACGACTATGGCTAGTTCTATAGTCGATACTAACTACCAACTCCCGGGTCCTTTTTGACATTTAAAGTCAGTTTTCAGAAGTAAGTATCTGATAACTTATGCCTATACTTAAATCAGTAACAATGGCTATTGCTAGGCTTATAGGCATATAGTCGACACGAATTGCAACTCATATGCCATTTTGACCGAATTCGGGCTTGTGTGGATAGTAGGCTATTAATCCGGGTCTTCTCTGATGTTAAAACGCTCTTTGATATTTTGATTTTTCGCTGTAAATAGCGAAAAATCAAAATATCAAAAAGCGTTTTTACATCAGAGAAGATTCGGATTAGTAGGCTATCTGATAGGAATTCATTAGATCTATGCCGTAACAGTTGTGACTAAAATCCGGATTTTGAGGATAATAGCCTAGGACTATCTGATGGGGGCTCACCTTTAGAGTCTACTTCCAAAGTCACAGAAGCAGGTAAACATATCGTCGACCACGTTGAAAAATGTCGTAACTACAGCTTATTGAAGCTGTAGTTACGACATTTTCGGACGTGACCGACGATATATAAAATGCAAAAGGCAGAAAATGATATGTACATTATGGCACCATTTACAGATGCAGATAAGGACAACACAAAAAGAGGGAAGAAAAGACAGAGATTGAGTCACGAGTTCACTTTTCAAGGCAGCCGTAGTTGACAGAAATCATTCATGCTCTTATTTGACATAGGTAAACACTCCCTCCAAAGTTTACTGAAACACGTTAGTGAAAATGGTGTAGTAGTTCGATGCCATGGCAACACAAACAGAAAGCCACCAAAGTCACTTACTTTCGAGGAAATCAGGCGGGTCGTACAATTTGTTACTAACTACGCAGACGAGTTTGGTATCCCACAACCAGCTGCACCACGCAGTCGTGACAACACCTAACCAGTGATACAACAAAAGTAAGTGTGTACACCAGTTATACACGGACAGTTGTGCGGAAGCGGATCCACCAAGCAGATCAGTTAAATACTCAACATTTAACAGAATATGTTCCCATAACAGAATATGGAACACGTGTTTGCCACATGTCAAAATTGCGTCACCGCGGGATGACGTTTGTGCCACGTGTGAGAGACTCAGGAAAATAGTTCAAGACTCAGTGACAGAGAACGATAAGTTAGAATCTGCGAATAATTTACGAGACCATGTTCTAGCTGCACAAAAAGAACGAGATGTATACAATGCTTGTATAAAACGTGCAAAGGAGTCATATAGTGATCAGGATGGTGACGAGTACGTGCACTACACTTTTGACTTCAGCCAGAATGTGAGCTTGCCTCATCACTCCAGACAAATGGGACCAGTTTACTTCGCTACTCTGAGAAAAGTACAGATGTTTGGTTTCCGTGTCGATGGAATTCCGCGCCAGTTGAACTTCTTGATTGATGAGGGCGAGACTATTGGTCCAGATGGCACGTGTACGCATGGTCCGAACGCTGTAATCTCGTTGATCCACTAGGCTATGGAGACGTATCAGAGTCATGAAACTTCTTGTACAATACATAGAGATTAACTAACTGGAGAAATGTGATATGAAAATTATTCCACGAGAATGGGGTGTGATGCGTTGAAAAAAACGAGTCCGCATGTTTTCTCTTGCAAATTCTGAAAATTTCAAGCCAAAATATTGAACCGTCTACGATAAATATATATTTTGTGCTAAAATCAAACAAATTGTTGTGGACAACAGTTCAGATTTACACAGAATTTGTCATTTCTGACTCAACTTTAAGGGGGAATGCTCCAGTTTCCTAAAATTTTTCCCAATAATAGAATTTATTTACATTTTGTATGTTGAAATTACATGTTATTACCAATTAAAAAATAAAATAAAAATGGATGGTCAGCGATCTTGTTTGAATTTTATAGGCATTCGTATCACATACCCCTACATCGAAAAAATGCACAATTTCTTGCACGTGTCCAAGGTCACTAAAATGCTAATAAAATGCTTTATATTTATCGTTTAGTCCCGGAAACGAATTTAAAGTAACGTCTTACATTTGATAAGAACACAAAACCCCAAATATGTGCTATTATACACGCGTAAATGTATAAAACAGCATGCTCATGTGTTCGGTTAGATCAACCAACCTAGAGTAATTTATGTCAAAATTTGCAAATTTTTGAAAATATTTCAAGTTCTACATAATAGAATTTGCTAAAACTCCCTCATTGTATTAATCAACATGTCCTGGTAATAATTCAAAAAGAAAATGTATAGGTCAGCGCACTTATTAGTGAAATACAGCAATTTTTATCAGCTACCCATGAATAAAATGGCGCAAAACAGTGGTAACTGCATGCAGACTTACGACTGTCTTGCTCGAAATAATCGATTTCCATCTTGAGGAAATCAGTTTCGGATAATAAATACATTTTTACCGTCGAAAATGGTAAATTGTAATGATGTGTTATATTATTGAAAATATGGTAGCGAAACATATTGGTACGAAACATTTAATTTACTACAGTAATAACCGAGTGTTCCGAAAAACCGGAGCATTCCCCCTTAAAGGCGTATCTTTCGCTTACAATACAACTTCAAAAACTGATAGCATTCCTACGCATTAGAATAAACAATCTTAGCATCAAAACATACTTTAAAAAAAGAAATAAATGTGAAATGTCACTTTAAATTAAAGTAAAAAACTTTTGATAATTATTTACCATTCACATCATAACATGTCAATTTCACGGTGAGGATTGTGCATGATGGGATTAGAAATTGTGCAATAATTTTCTTATTTCTGCTCCAATTTTCAAGCGGTTTGTTGCATGTACCCCGCATTAGTGAGCTCTTTCCTCGGATATATGACTTGTTTGTAGAATCTTTGTACTTTGTCCAAAAATTGATCCCAACCGACCAGAAAAACGACAAAAAATTCAGGCCCTTTTTCTAGTCGGTTGGGATCGGTTTTTGAGAAAAGTACAGGGAAGTTCCAGATAAATAATACATCTGAGAAAAGGGCTCAGTAAGACTGAGTACATGCAACAAACCGCATGAAAATTGACGCAGAAACAAGAAAGTTATTGCACAAATTCTTACCTGAAGCGTGGTTAATTTGGCCGTAGTCGTTACCATTTCGCTTTCTGGTCGGTTGGGACAATATTTCGGAAAAAGTATCATGAGTTATCTAATATGTCATACAGCCGATGAAAGAGCTCGATAAGGCGGGGTACATGCAGCAAACCGCTTGAAAATTGATACAGAAATAACAGAGTTATTGCAAAATGTCTTACCTGAAGCGAGGCGAGTTGGCATCAAATTTTGTGCAAAAAATAGACTGAGTTTACCGTTATGTTTTGATAAACCGTCGGTGTTGTTATAACATCTCGTAACCACGGTTTGATTCAAGCCGTAGTTAAGAGATTTTATAACAATACCAACGAAATACTATTTATTTGTCCGAAATTACGTCACGGTTTACTTGATAAAATCGTTCCCTATTGTCGGTAGTCGTTATCCATCCCATCATGCACAATCCCCACCGTGATTTGAGTTTTGCCATACATATAATTGATACTAGGCATATTTGTAGTGCAGCTCAATCATTATAAAGTGACAGCCATTGTTACAGTTCCGGCTTTAATTAAAGCTACTATTTCCCAGATTTGGACCCAAAAATTGTCAAATACAAACGAAATGTACACTTTTTAAGCTTTATATGACCTGATTAAATGATTACGAGAAACTATTGAAGCAACGACTCATTTTTTCGCAATTTGATACCAAATTCATGAAGCGATGTCGAAAGTAGGTCAAAACAGTAGGACATGCGACTTTCTTAAATGACGTCACAACATACATGATGACGTCATATTGAAATTTAAGTATGAATCTCGTTTGAATCATGGTCCGCGCTGTATGCGCATGCGCAACAATTTAAAAATAATTCTAACCCCATCAGTGATGGGGTTGAATTTAGGCTTGGATTCTCCCTAAATTCAGCTATCTGTCTTGTAATTTCGGCTCATTCTCTGTCTGAATCGCATATTATTAACCGTCCCGAGGTGGTCAACACAAAAGTTTTGCATGCATATTTTTTTAAAAAAAATCATTTTTTGCAATTAGACCATCTGTTACCGTCGCCCTTTTATGTAGAATATGAGTGTCAGCAGCCCTAACATCACCACTGTTAGGGTCTTCTTCCATCAGTTACTTGTGGTATGATCCATGAGGCTCTTAGCGAACTGAACAGTGGAAAAACTTCACGCCTTTCAAGCCGATGTAAAACAGAGGTGGTAAGATGACCATAGGATAATAATGTCACTGATGACATAGGCTAGGACTAATCCCCATATGACTGGAGGATGAGTTTTATCAGTGATTTTCATAAAGACCAATATGATTCTCTTGCACCACGGCCTGAACATGAAGATCATGTCATTAGGTTATTTTTGAAAGCGTATGGTTGACTCTTTGGTTCAAAACTTTGTGAACAACGATTCTGTGCAGTTTGGATTTGTTCCCAGGTGAAGTATCACGACTGCAATCTTTAAATAAGAACAAAGCTATGTCTATAAATGTTACACCTACAATTATATGTAGAGAAAAGCCAAAGTTTCATGTGTTTTGACCAAATTAACGTGTCATTTAGTTGGTCTGGAATAGGCGCGGGGGATACCCCAACCACGGTATCTTGGCCGCCACCCCATATTATAGCCGGATGAATGTAAATTTCACAAACGATAGAAAACAAACTAGCGAATGAAATATAAAACACGTGGTTAAAACAAAATTTAGGTCGAATAAACCAATAATAGACAGGTAAAAAGTTTACCCCTTTAGTTGATTTCTAGTGGGAAATAAATAATCAAACGGGTTACCTAAAGTTGCAAATACCTGAAGTTCCGATAGAAATACTTAGAGCGTAAAAACAACATGACGGGGCCAAGATACCCCGGGAATGTTTGGCCACCGGTCGCCAAGATACCAAAGCAAGTTTATCTTGCCCGCCTCCCTGGGGTCAAAACACCCAGGGTGTGGACCATGATAACACGTGAAATTTTGGCCCTCAGGGGATAATCTACCCGCAAACTGCCCAGGGACCAAGATTAACTGATACACCAGTAGAGTTTTTTATCATCACCGATGCAGTAGCCTTTTGCTTGGGGCAAAGTTCAATAAGCTTCTTCCTCTCGTGACATCGCATGAGCATGGGTTCGAGGAAGTGTCTTCGCTGCCTTTGCACATTCTACCCTTCTCCAGTAATGAGACTTTCACACCTGGCCCCGGTTTCTCGAAAAAACTTAAGTACGTTCTCATGCTCAAATCTGAGCACCGTGCTCAAATCGCACGAAATCCACGTGAACTTCAATCGAATACCCTTCAACGTTGGGGAGTATCCCTTTGAAGTTGGGCATGTTCTCATGAGAATGTACTTAAGTTTTTTCGAGAAACCGGGGCCTGAAGTTTTGGATTTGCAGCATATTAGTCAAAATGACGGAGCTGTGATCTGTTGGGTATGTTGGGGTCTGACACAGACCCTCTGACGACATTTCGCCGGGTTTTTAGGTACAAGGGTTATGATCTTTTTAAACTCATCGGCACTATGCAGATGGTGCCCCGGATGGTGTGGACATGTCTGGCGTGCAACCTTTTGCATTTACTCTGTAAAGGACTTATCAGGAACAAGAGGCCATAGATGTCAAAGAAAGACCCAGATAGGCTATGTCATGACTGATATTACTTGTATCGTCTCGATGGCATTAATTCACGCATTAGAGGAGCCTAGGCGTTGACAAAAACTAGTTTCCTGCTGCATATCCCTTTAGTATAGGACCATCCTCAGCTGTTTGTCAAACAATTACAACAATCCTTATGGCTGTTAAATGTAATGATCTTTCCATTGTTTGTGTCGCCGAAATATCTAAAACTGTATTTACATTGTACCACTTTAGTTGTACGCTGTTTCAGACCAACTCTGGTATATTTTAAAATTATTCGTAATCCCAACAACCTTTTAGTGCAGAATTTCAGCTGGTTAAGACGGTGATATTCATTGTCAGAATGAAGAATTTGGTGACAATGCCAATTGCTATGTATTATATGGATTTTTCTTATCGCGCTGTTGAAAAATATAATTTGACTATTTTCATCCAAAATATGATTTAGTATCTTTACAAGGAGCTTTCGTTAAGATACAGTGCATTTATTCACATCCCCACACAGCCCGAACAAATATTGTTTTTTGAGAAACAAATGAGTTGCCACTAACAATGCAAAATAGTAGACTGTTTCACCTGGTCATATTATGCAGATGTTGAAATGGTTGTTGTCAGAATTGGTTTGAAAATAAACATTGGAAAAAACAAAACTGTGCATTTTTGTTCAGGAAACGAAAGTATGGATTCCAATATCAAATATAAACGAGAAAATAATTGAACCAGTCCATAATTTCACTCTCGGAATTCATTTTCATTACTATGGTAAACGGAATAATGCAGCAAATGCGCTGCGCGATCAAACCCTTGGAGCATACCATAATTTATCAACGCTATTTTATAGAACAAACCTTGATATAAAATGCAATTTATCCCTATTTTATTCAAGGATAGTTCTCGTACTCTTATATGGCTCTGAAGTTTGGGGTATCTACAATTTAAAAACCATAGAAAACCTGCATTTGCGATTTTGTAGGAAAATACTTCTTGCCAAACAGCAGACACCAAATTATACAATTTATGGCGAATTGGGGCGATTCCCTCTCTATATTCTGGCAAAAGAAAGGTCAATTTGCTTTTATCTTAAGATACTTAAAACCACAAACTCTCCGACATTTACCTCCTTTCGTGAACACTTGGTGAACAATGCTAGACATGATTCCAAGGCATTCAAAATGAAGAAAACCATTGATCACCTAGACTTCAATTATTTAAACAATTATTTAAACAATGTCAATTTCGTTTACAACAATTATTTAAACAATGTCAATTTCGTTATTTCTGCTAATGACATACCCCCTATAAGCATCTTAAAAAGTGGAATTAGAGACCAATTTATTCAGGACTGGTTTGCCTTTATCAATCATACTCCTAAATTAGAATATTTTTGTAAATTCAAAACTGATTTTGCGTTTGAAAACTATTTACAAATGATGCACAATGATAATTTAAGAATGAAATTAACACGCTTTAGACCCAGTTCTCATTCTTTAGAAATAGAATCAGACAGACGTTTTTGATTTGAGAGAAAAGATCGTTTATGTACAATTTGTAATTTGAAAGTTGTAGAATCCGAATATCATTTTCTTTTATGTTGTGCTAGATATGTATGACGAAATATGCAAAAAAGTATTGGAACTATTAATAATTAATTGGTCCTTTCTTCAAATATTTTACAATATAATGGCTTCTAAAAACAAAAATACTCAATTTAAATTAGCTAAATTCAGCAACAATGCACTTCTAATTAGAGAAAATATCTCGAAACAGCTCTCATAATTCATATAATCTGTACTTAAATTAACTTAAACATGTACTTTTTATTCGACCCTTTCTACCTTCTCGGTTTTTGATTTCCTTCGTCTTTTAACCCATTACCAAACGGCCAAAATATGGACTGTTCCAATTTGAAAGGTATAGCAGACGACAATTTCAAGTTGATGAGATTTTACAAATCTTTCCATTTTGTGTTAGAAAACATTGTGGAAAAAGAAGAAATTGCTTGTCACAAGCAATTTCTTCATTTTCCACAATGTTTTCCAAAGCAGTTTTATTTTGAGGAGTCAAATAGAGTCACTGTGTGGTAATGGGTTAATTGTTCTGTTTTCCAATGACGTTCTTTTGTTTGTATGTATATGTATATCTTTATAAGGTGTACATAATGTCTTTGTCATACTTTTTTTTCTTTTGTAAACAATGGCCAAAGGCAAAATTTATTGCCGATTGCTAATCAATGTATGTATTTATGTTGACAAATTGCTTATGCCGTGCATCATGCATTCCTTACCTACACTTTACTACCAACGACCAACGTTCTAAATTAATGTGTAACCATGCATGTAGTCCGTGAGTCAGACCCCGAAATTTTGACTTTCGGTACTATCTGAGGTGAAAAATGCTATCATGCATTTTTAAGTAGCTGAACTATCCTAGTGTTGGGAAATATTGTTGATAGCATTCTGAAAGCGGTAGCTTTCTATGAAAATGTACCCTTTTTTCAAACCTATCCTTTATTCACCGAATTCAAAACTTGGTAGGCTAATCAATAAAATCGTCATGACTTTCAAAATAATACAGAAAATTAAATATGTTAAGATATCTTTATCATATGGCTACATCATAGTGTTGGATGCTACATATCATAGCATTGGATGTTTTCTATTGAATAAAACAATTTTGAGGCCGTTTTTATGGGAAATATATATTTTTAGTTGCATTAAAAGGAATGCTTATGATTTGATAACAGAAAATCGGCTCAATTTTGCCTTTTAATGCCATATTTTCTAGCTAAAACTTCCTTCGTTGACGTTTTCTCACTGATTCTACGATAAAGTGCTTATTTTAATAAAACCGCTGTCCTTGTGCATGCATGTTAATGTTAAGGCATCGAGGTGAACATTTATTGCTTTTCTGTTGACCCTGACATTGTGTCTAACGATTGAACCTGAAACACTTTGCTGAATATGAAAGTTTAATGTTGTGCACAGCAAAAAGCATGCCGGATTATACAACAATTTGCTTGTCCTTACACCATATGTCTTCTTTCAAAGCCGAATTTCAATTTTGTTTGTAAGCATTTGGCACTCTGAGAGGTCTGTTTTTCCAACAGGAATGAACATGAAACTTAAAATCATCCAAATAGTGAGCGATTAGAGCATTAATTTGAATAAAATACTCAAAAGAGCGTTGTCCTCATTTTATACATCAAATACGTTAAACAGGTATAAATGATACTGGAAAGTGTAATAGCAACGAAACAATAACATATTATTGACAGAAACATAGCTGTATATGCTAAAAGGCTGAAGAAAAACTGTTACTCTGCTTAAGTTGAATAAGTTTTGAAAAAATTGTGTCTGAAATTATAACTTTAAAAAATATATAAAAATATCATCAGATACGTTAAGATGTTTTTCATCGCTGTGCAGTAAAAGGTTTATTCCGAAGACAAAATTCCACTATAACTTCATTATGGCTACGCCAGTGATGTAAAATCACTCTCTTACAAACTAAATTGATTAACATGTTGAATTTTATTGCCATTGATACAGTTTGACCATCAAATACGTTAAAATCAGATACGTTTGATAAATTTTGTCATTTGATTTTCAACCCTTTCTGAATCCCCCAAATTTGGAAAAATCTTCGTGTCATGACGTCATATTGTTTTGTGATTGCAGTACGAGAACTTCAACCCATATGATCAGCACAGCCTTATATTTACAGCATGTTTGTGTACGTGCGAAGTGTGGATGCAGTTCAATATTAGTTAAAGGCTAGAATTGTATCAATTCTCTTTGAATTTGTTTTTATTTCCTCCTGCTTAACTCAATATTACATGATATAACATATATTTACATGATGATGATCGTGTCGAAAGGTGTAGTGCTTAACTTTGACATTTTCTAATATCTAACGTATCTGATGAAAAAATCTAACGTATTTGATGAAAAGTACATTTGCGATTTAAGTTATATTTAACAAAACATATGCCATTTCGTCTATCATTATGTCAAAATAAATACAAAATATATCTTTTCATTGATTAGCAATGCATATACATCCAGCAATGCGATTTTATTTAAAATCATCAAATACGTTAAATGATTTGAAATATCAGATAAAACATATTTTTGATATGCTGTGTTATAATATATACCTACCAAACTGTAATATGACTGAACTGTTCAAATCGCATTCATTACTTAGAAGATGATAAACATTTTGAAGATCTACATTTAAAAAAAAATCAAAAATCAAATCAAATTCTTTATTGGTTTAAGAATCCAGTCAAAGGATTGTTACCATAAAACAAACAGTATTACAAATACAAAAACATACACAATGTCATCTGCGTGAAACAAATATTATCCATACAATAATACTATATTGATTATCCATAACACTTTGAAAAGGACCTATTGCCAATTATGATATCTGTAAGCTGTATAATTAAGAAATTGGAAATAGAAATAGAAATGGCAAGTGATTTGCCTTTTCTTTAAACTTTCCATGTTCTTTAAAGACAGATTATTTCAATGTAGCGGGAACCAGTGGTTAACATAGGCTGGTTTTAATGTCAATACCAGAGAAAAGTCAAATTATGAAGGAAAAGGGATGAAATGCTGGTATTCAGCATTTTCACCTTCTCTCTTAACATCTGAGCCATTCAAAATTACCAACTTGGTTTATTTCAATTTTATTTTCTGCAGGGGCATTCAAATTCCACTGGATCAACTCAAAATTGGGCCATGTAAGGAAAATTTACCTCGGCAAACACTATTATGCATATGATACAATTTGCCACTAAATAGGTATCTATGACCTCTCTATATAATTGGGTTAACACCTAAGTATTTTTTAAGAACAATACTTCTATAGCTTTTGGGCTTTTCCACCCACCCCCATTTTTAACCCTTTCCCAAACGGCAATAATTCAGGGTGATCTAATTAAAAAAAAAAAAAAAAAAAAAAAAAACTGCCACAAACGACAAAATAGATGTTATAAAAGATAGAGTTTGTGTAAAATATGGCATAGAAAATATTGAGACAAAAGGAGAAACCGCTGGTCTGGTCATCAGCAGTTTCTTCTTTTGTTTCAATGTTTCCCAAGCCTTTTCTATTAGGGACGTTGAAACCAGGTCTTGTTTCTTTAATTGAAAAATGCGTTTTTGCTTCAAAAACAACACAACAATTCCTGCATTGTAAAATGCTTCATTGTTTGATTATTTGTTATCATGCTATAATATATTTTGCTAATTTATGTGAAAAAGGTATGACCGTTTAAAATTTGTTAAAGTACAAATGGTTTTTCTCTCAAAGAAAGGCATAATACATGTGTATAAGCAGATGGTATATCCTAACGTATCTGACGTATGAAAAATAAGGACTTTTGATATGCGTGTTTTTCCTAAAAATTGATGTACATTTGAGGCCCCCTTTAAATGATTAATAAAATAGACATATTAGACTATTCATTTATGAAAAAATATATGACTTAGGATCTGGTTGATATTTTTCATTTTTTAACCGCTACTTTGTACATTTAACGAAGAATCAGTGTTCTAGCAATTATAGTAGTTGGGTGACACATGTGATATAGAGGATTATTTTGATGATTAAATTTTGCGCTTTATCCTACTTCGCGGTGGCATTAAACGGTTGATTCCCTTCGTCTTAATTGATTTATTTTCCCATGACGTGCTTTTGTTTGTATGTTTATATGTTTATCTTTATAAGGTGTATATGTCTTTGTCATACCTTTTTTTCTTTTGTAAACAATTGCAAAGGGAAAAATTTATTGCCGATTGCTAATTTTAAATGTATGTATTTATGTTGATAATTTTCTTATTTATCGTGCATCATGCGTTCCTTACGTACAATTTACTACCAACGACTAACGTTCTAAATTTGTAACCTGCATGTATTGTAGACAATGGGAAAATGTCATACTGATAAAATCATGTAGTTATCGTCAGAACGGTTTGCATATATATATAGGCATATTTATACTTCAGATTTTTACAAGGCAGTTTGTGTTTTTGTATATAAAAAAGTCTTTTTTGTTGTATTTGTAATCATTTGAAAGACTAATTGCATGCTCTGCAAAGTTTTGCAATCGCCTACAATTGCTCTAAAGGAACATAACATTCCAATTTCATTTTTCAAAAAGGTATTTCTTTGTGCAAAGATTGGTTATTCTAATGCGTAGAAATGCTATCGGTTATTTGAAGTTGTTATTTATAAGCGAAAAATACGCATTTAAAGTTGAGACAGAAATGGCAAATTACATATTGTGGACAACAATTTGATTATTATGCCCCCGATAGGGAGGCATCATAAATTTGACTTGTCCGTCCGTCCGTCCGTCCGTCTGTCCGTCCGTCATTCCGTCCAAAAACTTTAACATTGGCCATAACTTCCTTATTACTTAACATATTCGCTTCATACTTTACCACAACATTCCTTGGTACATTACCTTTCTGTAGGCACATACTTTGGTGACCTTGACCCCTGGATGACCTTGACCTTGAACATAGATTGGCCATAATTTAAAATCAAAGCGGTGTCGGGGGCATTGTCATCTTACAGTGACAGCTCTTGTTTTTAGCACAAAAATTATATATTTCTCGTAAACAACGCAATATTTTGGCTTGAAATTTTCATAAGAAAATATGCCCCATCAGATAAAAATAAATGTAAAATTTATGAAAAAATATCGTGAAATGTCACTTTAATTAATGGACTATCCACAATGCTTTTATTATAATTGATATTTGCTTTTCATGATTCAGATCTTCATATACATTATATATATGTGATGTCGATGAAAAAGGTTGATATTTAAACAGTTTAAATACTCATTCATGATGGAGATCTAGGAAAATCAAAACTTATTGAACGACACGCGATTGATGAATGAGTGAATGTATCAAATATTGATTTTATTTGGATTTTACGCCGTTTTCAACTGCTATGGTCATATCGCGGCGGCTGGAGCACCTACCCGTGGATTCCTCGTATTTCTCACAGTGAGTGAGTAGGTGTGTGGGTGGGTCGATCGATCGATCGATCAATCAATCAATCAATCAATCAATCAATCAATCAATCAATCAATCAATCAATCAATCAATCAATCAATCAATCAATCAATCAATCAATCAATCAATCAATCAATCAATCAATCAATCAACCAATCAACCAATCAACCAATCAACCAATCAATCAATCAATCAATCAATCAACCAATCAACCAATCAATCAATCAATCAATCAATCAATCAACTGATCGATTGACCAGTTGATAAATCATTCGACTGATCGATCGACCCGTTGATCAATCAACCAATCGATTTATTAATCGAAATAATTCAATCAAAATATAGGCCTTATATGTCCCGTGTTCGTCTCTTCGAATCGTTCTTTGCGATTTACACATAACCCTAAATTGGCAAGAGAAAAATCTAGTCTGGTTCCCGTACCTGAAATCTACTATGAATATAGGTACGGTAATAGCTAATCTCCGAGGCCGTATACATGGTCGTCAACGAGCGGCTCTGATTGGTCGAGACGTTTCATCGGTTGTGTATACTAACCAATCAATGGACCCGGTTTGCCATGCATTACCAGACTCTTTATAACGTAGTGTATTAGAGGCGGGAACCAGACTAAGAAAAATCGCGCTATGTGATATCGATGAGCCTGATGGCCATAAGTCGCAAGTCATAAGTGGGATTGGATCAGACTGGTTGACAGAATTACGTCCCTTGGTTGAATCTTCTGCGGAAAAAATGCAAAGTATCATTAGATTTCGCGTTTTTCCCTAGGTAAACAAGGAAGAAAAATAGGATGTCAATTTATTAATTTGTGATATTGACGATTGTTAGACTCAACAGTGGGTATCTACAATGTGTGCAAAACAGATAGAGAATAAAATATAGTCTTCGAGTGATAGTACCGGTATTTTTTGTGTAAATTCTTCGAAGTCCTGTAAACATTTAGCCAAACGCTTTACCAGGACTACCAGCACTTTTTCCTTTTTCTTCAATGAATTTTTATCTCGAAGTTAAATATTTGACGAAAGTCCAAGTTTGGTAAACACTTAATCTACGTCTTTGAAAGAAAGGAATGATGATCAGAAAACATTGAAGGAAATGTAGATCTACAGTTGAGAACATCATGAAATTGACATTCTGAGTGGAATGGCAATATTAATGTTTTAATTTTATAGAAACGTCATAGCCTCACTTTCAATTTTTCGTCGAGAGTACTTCCTCGGTCTTAAGCGTTACGGGATACCATTTTTGAGGCAGAATATTTCAAAAATCCATTGTTAAAATTCATAAAAAAAAACTCTTTCTTTAAAGAATGTGATTAAAACTTTCTAACTAGATCTACCAACCCATACTTAATAATAAGGCGTAGTGGTTGAGATATTAGGGGAGGTTCGGGATTTCTCGGACATGTGGGTAATCTCGGACAGCCAGACGTTCGTCTTTATAAAGAAAGAGTCTTTATCAAATATTTCCCAAAATCAGCTGTATATATAGGTATAACGCGTCATCAATCGAATGCGCATGAATAGATGACACCACGTGACATGTATCATGACGTCTGGGGGAGTTTACTCATTTCTGTGACGTGGTGTCCGACTTTACCCGGCGTAAAATCGTATTTAGCTATTTTAAACTCGGACACTAAAGTTTTCTCCGTGTTTTCTCCGATTTTCATGCGCGAATTAGCAACATAAATGATGGCGACTGCAACAGCTTTCAAATTAGAGCAGTGTGCAAAACTTTGCCTTTTGGCATGTGTTAAAACAACAGGTGCGTCCGAGATTCCCCGGTGCATGTCCGAGTTTACCTTACTCTGATAGTATACTTTATTTCGTAAAATTATCTGCCTTGGCTTTATTTTAACTGTTTTAGCCAATGAAATTAGTGTAGAATTGGAATACTTTATTGTTTTCGTTGTTGATTCAGAAGCTTGTCTGTCCGAGAGAGTGAGATATCCATGGTGCCCTGACAGAGACTACGTTTTGTGTCCGAGTTATACCGAATCTCCCCTAATGCTGAAAGTTGGTAATGCTTTAACGAAAAAGACCGAAGCTTTCACCTATATAGTTTCTGAAAGTAAAGTTACTGGCCATAGGTGGGATATGTTATAGGGTCCTATATAGTTTCTTAAAGTAAATTCACTGTGGCCATAGGTGGGATATGTGGTATGGTCCTATAGTTTCTTAAAGTAAATTCACTGTGGCCATAGGTGGGATATGTGATAGGGTTCTATATAGTTTCTTAAAATAAATTCACTGTGGTCACAAGTGGGATATGTGATACGGTTCTATATAGTTTCTTAAAATAAATTCACTGTGGCCATAGGTGGGATATGTGATAGGGTCCTATATAGTTTCTTAAAATAAATTCACTGTGGCCATAGGTGGGATATGTGATAGGGTCCTATATAGTTTCTTAAAATAAATTCACTGTGGTCACAAGTGGGAATTGTGATACGGTTCTATATATACTGAGAGGCAAAAATAAGTATACATCCTAGTTCTTCCACGTATTCTAAGAAAACGACGTATAGATTTTTACGATTTTTAAACGCCTCCAATGGTGGTTGTTTGTTTGATGTACACTTCTTCGTCTACCCGTCTACCTGTCCTTCCTTCCGCGGCGAAGGTTTTTTCATATCATACAGCGGCATCGAAAAGGGGGATTTAATAAATAGATTAACGCCATAATTCACGTTGACACAAACCCTAGATTTATGAACGGATATGGATAAAATTTTCACAGAAAGAGCCTTGTCACCTAGGACCATGCGTACTTTGTTAGTACGTTTTCATATTACGACGCGTCGTGGCAAAAGGGGGCTTGATACAAACAAGTTATTTGACATTACTCCTTCTTAATTCATAGACGGATTTTGATAGATTTTGCACAGGATGTTCCTATGCTACCTGAGTATGTGTATATTGTGTCACGTTTCTTTCGTATTACGCTGCGGCATAGGAAAAGGGCCTTAGTGGCAAAAAGTGGCATATTGATCGTTTTCTACCAGCCACCGAGAATTGTGTCATGACGTTGGAGAAAATTTAACGTTGTGATTTGTTGTGATGATCAGTTATGAAATCAAATAAGGATTAACAGAAATATTTGATGGCCCACTAAGTCGCACGTGCAAAATTTGCAAGATCGGCATGTAGCAGGAGTACAGGTAGTCAAGCAATTGTAGGTAAAATTTAACAATACTGAATTATTGGTCTATAAGTAGGAATAAATAGCGCAAAATTTTGAGTCGATATGATGGAAATTAAGATAGATATCGAAAAACAAAAAGTGTATACTTTCTTTTGCCTCTCAGTATAGTTTCTTAAAATAAATTCACTGTGGCCATAGGTGGGATATGTGATAGGGTCCTATATAGTTTCTTAAAATAAATTCACTGTGGCCATAAGTGGGATATGTGATAGGGTCCTATAGTTTCTTAAAGTAAATTCACTGTGGCCATAGGTGGGATATGTGATACGGTTCTATATAGTTTCTTAAAGTTAATTCACTGTGGCCATAGATGGGTTATGTGATAGGGTCCTATATAATTTCTAAAAGTAAATTCAATTTGGCCATTGGTAGGATATGTAATAGAGTCCTATATAGTTTCTTAAAGTAACTTCACTGTCGCCATAGATGGGATATGTGATAAGGTCCTACACTGTGGCCATAGGTGGGATATCTGATTGGGTTCTATATAGTTTCTTAAAGTAAATTCATTGTGACCATAAGTGGGATATGTCATTAGGTCCTATAAATTTTCTTAAAGTAAATTCATTGTGGCCATAGGTGGGATGTGTGATAGGGTCCTATATAGTTTCTTAAAAATAAATCACTGTGGCCATAGGTGGGATATGTGATAGGATTCTATATAGTTTCTTAAAATTAAATCACTGTGGCCATAGGTGGGATATGTCATAAGGTCCTATAAAGTTTCTTAAAGTAAATTCACTGTGGCCATAGGTGGGATGTGTGATAGGGTCCTATATAGTTTCTTAAAATAAATTCACTGTGACCATAGGTGGGATGTGTGATAGGGTCCTATATAGTTTCTTAAAGTAAATTCACTGTGGCCATAGGTGGGATGTGTGATAGGGTCCTATATAGTTTCTTAAAGTAAATTCACTGTGGCCATAGGTGGGATGTGTGAAAGGGTTCTATATAGTTTCTTAAAGTAAATTCACTGTGGCCATAGGTGGGATGTGTGATAGGGTCCTATATAGTTTCTTAAAGTAAATTCACTGTGGCCATAGGTGGGATATGTGATAGGGTCCTATATAGTTTCTTTAAGTAAATTCACTGTGGCCATAGGTGGAAATGTGATAGGGTCCGAAAAAGTTTCTTAAAGTAAATTCACTATGGCCATAAGTGGGATATGTGATAGGGTTCTATATAGTTTCTTAAAGTTAATTCACTGTGGCCATAGGTGGGATATGTGATAGGGTCCTATATAGTTTCTTAAATTAAATTCACTATGACCATAAGTGGGATATATGATAGGGTTCTATATAGTTTCTTAAAGTTAATTCACTATGGCCATAGGTGGGATATGTGATAGGGTCCTATATAGCTTCTTAAATTAAATTCACTATGGCCATAAGTGGGATATGTGATAGGCTTCTATATAGTTTCTTCAAGTAAATTTACTGTGGCCATAGGTGGGATATGTGATATAGTCATATATAGTTTATTTAAGTAAATTCACTGTGGCCATAAGTTGGATATGTGAAAGAGTCCTATATAGTTTCTTTAAGTAAACTTACTGTGGCCATAGATGGGATATGTGATAGGGTCCTATATAGTTTCTTTAAGTAAACTTACTGTGGCCATAGGTGGGATATGTGATAGAGTCCTATATAGTTTCTTAAAGTAAATTCACTGTGGCCATAAGTGGGATATGTGATAGAGTCCTATATAGTTTCTTAAAGTAAATTCACTGTGGCCATAAGTGGGGTATGTGATAGGGTCCTATATAGTTTCTTAAAGTAAATTCACTGTGGCCATAAGTGGGCTATGTGATAGGGTCCTATATAGTTTCTTTAAGTAAATTCACTGTGGCCATAGGTGGGGTATGTGATAGGGTCCTATATAGTTTCTTAAAGTAAATTCACTGTGGCCATAGGTGGGATATGTGATAGGGTCCTATATAGTTTCTTAAAGTAAATTCACTGTGTCCATACGTGGGATATGTGATAGGGTCCTATATAGTTTCATAAAGTAAATTCACTGTGGCCATAAGTGGGATATGTGATAGGGTCCTATATAGTTTCATAAAGTAAATTCACTGTGGCTATAAGTGGGGTATGTGATAGGGTCCTATATAGTTTCATAAAGTAAATTCACTGTGGCCATTAGTGGGATATGTGATAGGGTCCTATATAGTTTCATAAAGTAAATTCACTCTGGCCATAGGTGGGATATGTGATAGGGTCCTATATAGTTTCATAAAGTAAATTCACTGTGGCCATAGGTGGGATATGTGATAGGGTTCTATATAGTTTCTTAAAGTAAATTCACTGTGGCCATAAGTGGGATATGTGATAGGTTCCTATATAGTTTCTTAAAGTAAATTCACTGTGGCCATAGGTGGGATATGTGATAGGGCCATATATAGTTTCTTAAAGTAAATTCACTGTGGCCATAGGTGGGGTATGTGATAGGTCCTATATAGTTTCTTAAAGTAAATTCACTGTGGCCATAGGTGGGATATGTGATAGGGTCCTACATTGATTCTTAAAGTAAATTCACTGTGGTCATAGGTGGGATATGTGATAAGGTCCTATATAGTTTGTTTAAGTAAATTCACTGTGGCCATAAGTGGGGTATGTGATAGGGTCCTATATAGTTTCTTAAAGTAAATTCACTGTGGCCATAGGTGGGATATGTGATAGGGTTTTATATAGTTTCTTAAAGTAAATTCACTGTGGCCATAGGTGGGATATGTGATAGGGTCCTATATAGTTTCTTAAAGTAAATTCACTGTGGCCATAGGTGGGATATGTGATAGGGTTTTATATAGTTTCTTAAAGTAAATTCACTGTGGCCATAGGTGGGATATGTGATAGGGTCCTATATAGTTTCTTAAATTAAATTCACTGTGGCCATACGTGGGATATGTGATAGGGTCCTATATAGTTTCATAAAGTAAATTCACTGTGGCCATAAGTGGGATATGTGATAGGGTCCTATATAGTTTCATAAAGTAAATTCACTGTGGCCATAAGTGGGGTATGTGATAGGGTCCTATATAGTTTCATAAAGTAAATTCACTCTGGCCATAGGTGGGATATGTGATAGGGCCATATATAGTTTCTTAAAGTAAATTCACTGTGGCCATAGGTGGGGTATGTGATAGGTCATATATAGTTTCTTAAAGTAAATTCACTGTGGCCATAGGTGGGATATGTGATAGGGTCCTACATTGATTCTTAAAGTAAATTCACTGTGGCCATAAGTGGGGTATGTGATAGGGTCCTATATAGTTTCTTAAAGTAAATTCACTGTGGCCATAGGTGGGATATGTGATAGGTCCTATATAGTTTCTTAAAGTAAATTCACTGTGGCCATAGGTGGGATATGTGATAGGGTCCTATATAGTTTCTTAAAGTAAATTCACTGTGGCCATAGGTGGGATATGTGATAGGGTCCTACATTGATTCTTAAAGTAAATTCACTGTGGCCATAAGTGGGGTATGTGATAGGTCCTATATAGTTTCTTAAAGTAAATTCACTGTGGCCATAGGTGGGATATGTGATAAGGTCCTATATAGTTTGTTTAAGTAAATTCACTGTGGCCATAAGTGGGGTATGTGATAGGGTCCTATATAGTTTCTTAAAGTAAATTCACTGTGGCCATAGGTGGGATATGTGATAGGGTTTTATATAGTTTCTTAAAGTAAATTCACTGTGGCCATAGGTGGGATATGTGATAGGGTCCTATATAGTTTCTTAAATTAAATTCACTGTGGCCATACGTGGGATATGTGATAGGGTCCTATATAGTTTCATAAAGTAAATTCACTGTGGCCATAAGTGGGATATGTGATAGGGTCCTATATAGTTTCATAAAGTAAATTCACTGTGGCCATAAGTGGGGTATGTGATAGGGTCCTATATAGTTTCATAAAGTAAATTCACTGTGGCCATTAGTGGGATATGTGATAGGGTCCTATATAGTTTCATAAAGTAAATTCACTCTGGCCATAGGTGGGATATGTGATAGGGTCCTATATAGTTTCATAAAGTAAATTCACTGTGGCCATAGGTGGGATATGTGATAGGGTCCTATATAGTTTCTTAAAGTAAATTCACTGTGGCCATAAGTGGGATATGTGATAGGTTCCTATATAGTTTCTTAAAGTAAATTCACTGTGGCCATAGGTGGGATATGTGATAGGGCCATATATAGTTTCTTAAAGTAAATTCACTGTGGCCATAGGTGGGGTATGTGATAGGTCCTATATAGTTTCTTAAAGTAAATTCACTGTGGCCATAGGTGGGATATGTGATAGGGTCCTACATTGATTCTTAAAGTAAATTCACTGTGGCCATAGGTGGGATATGTGATAAGGTCCTATATAGTTTGTTTAAGTAAATTCACTGTGGCCATAAGTGGGGTATGTGATAGGGTCCTATATAGTTTCTTAAAGTAAATTCACTGTGGCCATAGGTGGGATATGTGATAGGGTTTTATATAGTTTCTTAAAGTAAATTCACTGTGGCCCTAGGCGGGATATGTGATAGGGTCCTATATAGATTCTTAAAGTAAATTCACTGTGGCCATAGGTGGGATATGTGATAGGGTCCTATATAGTTTCATAAAATAAATTCACTGTGGCCATAGGTGGGGTATGTGATAGGGTCCTATATAGTTTCTTAAAGTAAATTCACTGTGGCCATAAGTGGGATATGTGATAAGGTCCTATATAGTTTCTTAAAGTAAATTCACTGTGGCCATATGTGGGATATGTGATAGAGTCCTATATAGTTTCTTAAAGTAAATTCACTGTGGCCATAGGTGGGATATGTGATAGGGCCATATATAGTTTCTTAAAGTAAATTCAATGTGGCCATAGGTGGGGTATGTGATAGGTCCTATATAGTTTCTTAAAGTAAATTCACTGTGGCCATAGGTGGGATATGTGATAGGGTCCTATATCGTTTCCTAAAGAAAATTCACTGTGGCCATAGGTGGGATATGTGATAAGGTCCTACATTGTTTCATAAAGTAAATTCACTGTGGCCATTAGTGGGATATGTGATAGGGTCCTATATAGTTTCATAAAGTAAATTCACTCTGGCCATAGGTGGGATATGTGATAGGGTCCTATATAGTTTCATAAAGTAAATTCACTGTGGCCATAGGTGGGATATGTGATAGGGTCCTATATAGTTTCTTAAAGTAAATTCACTGTGGCCATAAGTGGGATATGTGATAGGTTCCTATATAGTTTCTTAAAGTAAATTCACTGTGGCCATAGGTGGGATATGTGATAGGGCCATATATAGTTTCTTAAAGTAAATTCACTGTGGCCATAGGTGGGGTATGTGATAGGTCCTATATAGTTTCTTAAAGTAAATTCACTGTGGCCATAGGTGGGATATGTGATAGGGTCCTACATTGATTCTTAAAGTAAATTCACTGTGGCCATAGGTGGGATATGTGATAAGGTCCTATATAGTTTGTTTAAGTAAATTCACTGTGGCCATAAGTGGGGTATGTGATAGGGTCCTATATAGTTTCTTAAAGTAAATTCACTGTGGCCATAGGTGGGATATGTGATAGGGTTTTATATAGTTTCTTAAAGTAAATTCACTGTGGCCCTAGGCGGGATATGTGATAGGGTCCTATATAGATTCTTAAAGTAAATTCACTGTGGCCATAAGTTGGATATGTGATAGGGTCCTATATAGTTTCATAAAATAAATTCACTGTGGCCATAGGTGGGGTATGTGATAGGGTCCTATATAGTTTCTTAAAGTAAATTCACTGTGGCCATAAGTGGGATATGTGATAAGGTCCTATATAGTTTCTTAAAGTAAATTCACTGTGGCCATATGTGGGATATGTGATAGAGTCCTATATAGTTTCTTAAAGTAAATTCACTGTGGCCATAGGTGGGATATGTGATAGGGCCATATATAGTTTCTTAAAGTAAATTCAATGTGGCCATAGGTGGGGTATGTGATAGGTCCTATATAGTTTCTTAAAGTAAATTCACTGTGGCCATAGGTGGGATATGTGATAGGGTCCTATATCGTTTCCTAAAGAAAATTCACTGTGGCCATAGGTGGGATATGTGATAAGGTCCTACATTGTTTCTTAAAGTAAATTCACTGTAGCCATAAGTGGTATATGTGATAGGGTCCTATATAGTTTCTTAAAGTAAATCCCATGTGTCCATAGGTGGGATATGTGATAGAGTCCTCTTTAGTATCATAAAGTAAATTCACTGTGGCCATAAGTGGGATATGTGATGCAGTCCTATATAGTTTCTTAAAGTAAATTCACTGTGGCCATAGGTGGGATATGTGATAGAGTCCTTTATAGTTTCTTAAAGTAAATTCACTGTGGCCATATGTGGGATATGTGATAGGGTCCTATATAGTTTCCTAAAGTAAATTCACTGTGGCCATAAGTGGGATATGTGATAGGGTCCTATATAGTTTCATAAAGTAAATTCACTGCGGCCATAGGTGGGATATGTGATAGGGTCCTATATAGTTTCTTAAAGTAAATTCACTGTGGACATAGGTGGGATATGTGATAGAGTCCTATATAGTTTCTTAAAGTAAATTCACTGTGGCCATAGGTGGGGTATGTGATAGGGTCCTATATAGTTTCTTAAAGTAAATTCACTGTGGCCATAGGTGGGATATGTGATAAGGTCCTATATAGTTTCTTAAAGTAAATTCAATGTGACTATCAGTGGGATATGTGATATGGTCCTATATATTTTCTTAAAGTAAATTCACTGTGGCCATAGGTGGGATATGTGATAGGGTCCTATATAGTTTCTTAAAGTAAATTCACTGTGCCCATAAGTGGGATATGTGATAGGGTCCTATATAGTTTCTTAAAGTAAATTCACTGTGGCCATAGGTGGGATATGTGATAGGGTCCTATATAGTTTCTTAAAGTAAATTCACTGTGGCCATAGGTGGGATATGTGATAGAGTCATATATTGTTTCTTAAGTAAATTCACAGTGGCCATAAGTGGTATATGTGATAAGGTCCTATATACTTTTTTAAATTAAATTCACTGTGGCCATATGTGGGAAATGTGATAGAGTCCTGTATAGTTTCTTTAAGTAAATTCAATGTGGCCATAGGTGGGATATGTGAAGAGACATATATAATTTTTAAAGTAAATTCACTGTGGCCATAGGTTGGATATTTGATAAGGTCCTATTTAGTTTCCTTATGGAAATTTGCTGTGGCCACTCGTGGGATGTGTGATAGGGTTCTATATAGTTTCTGGAAGTGATTTACAGGGGCGAGAGATGGGATATTTTATAAGAGTCCTATATAGTTTATTAGAGTAATAAAGGTGAAAAATTCAAATGAAAATTTAATGAATGTTTTAGGTTCATTTGCATTTCATAGATATATACATATTGTTTTAATTTTTTTCAGTGATTCATTGCGAAGATCTTAAAGGATATCATACCGCAGAACAGACTTTTGAGAGTTGCTGAGACTGAGTTGCTGCAGTTTCAGATGTGTCATGCCAGAACAACAACAACAACTATTAAAATTCACTTGCTGACACCTGTGCTTGCCTATATGTAGAGTTGCCATTTTTGACTCGAATAAGTTTCGACAATAACAGGAAAACTGGTCTCCTGATACACATCTTTATCATGAACAAATCTAAGGAAGTGGTTGTTGCGGATCTAACCAGTGTTTGCGCTCAAGAGGTTCCAGCAGACAGTCACAATTAGTGAATAGTAAAAACTTGGACAACATATTTGTGACCTGCCACCGTTAGATTTTGGAGTGTGATTGGCTCTCAGCGTGATTAGAAGAAGTACAATAGAAGGTACACATGTCCTTGAACGTCACAGAATAGACAGTCAAATAGATAAGTGTTACAATTCATATGTGAAGCGTCATACAGTTCATGGACAATGCTACATATCAACTTTCAAGGACAAAGTTACATGTCGCCTTTTGACCTGGATTCAAGAAACTATGTACAAATGTTGCACACATGGAACAAGATGTCATTTTTTATGCTGGCAGAGATAGACAAATCCCAAGTCAACTTTGTTAAAAAGTTCTGTCAGCACTCTATTGTTCTCTGACTAGAAAGGAAGCTTTCTGAAAATCCAGATCAGTGACTTTTCTGGTCATGTGACAAGGCGCTAGTGGGAGATATTTGATAGACATTTATTTTTCGAAGTTCGAATAAAAACACTATGGATAGTTTACGATCTTAGCTAATAATTTATGTAGCATGTTTTTATGCACCACGTATGGAAAGATCGGGCATATTGTTTTACTCGTGTCCGTCCGTCTGTCTGTCCGTCCGTCTGTCTGTCTGACAACTTAACATATTACCTTTTCTCCAAAAGCATTCGACATACAACGCTTAAATTTGGTATGTAACTCCCTTTCAATGATAGCTATCTGTTTCATGCAATATGACCTTCCTCAAGGTCATCCGTTAACCCTTAAGTCATCAACCCTTTGCACGAAAACTTAGCATTTTAGAAAATGGTCATTTCGGGGCCATTCGTGTTTCACACACATCTTTTTTTCTACACGTTCATTCTGTTTCGTAACTGTGCGGTAATGTTGAATTTGAATTTGAGTATATATTTGAATCTTGCTTTCAAAAAACGAAACGACACCTTGTCAATGCAGGCCAATGAATTGCAGTAACTATACAATCGGTTTCTTGATGACTTAGTGCGAGACTATTGTAAATACTCTTACAATAGTTTGTCAATAAGCCGCCGTTTTACTGATTTTACAGTTTACGATTTATCATCAATATAATGTATGATATATAAATACAACCTTTTCAGTAATATATTTCAAACAACAATAAAATCAATCGTGAATTTCGCCATAGCAGATAACCTCGCCTACAACATAGGGAGGCGTATTTGCTATGTCGAAATATCAGAATATATAATCAAATGCAACTTGTCCTCCATAGCAAATTTTCAAACAGAACAATTACATTCATAACGCGTGATCAATAATTTACTTATTATTTTTTTGTAATTTATATTTATGACTATAAACTTTGTACAGTTTTTGTCAATAAATTTTTGTTCAGTTCAGTTCAGGTAATAAATACGATGTATATTGACCAAACACGAAGGAGATACTGGTACCTACTACTCGTTTTCAGCTAGCGGTCGCGGGTATGAAGAAGTTGCGAGCCGGGCGGCCGGACAATTAATGATGGTCTCTAGGCGCTTTGGTATATATTTTAAATATTGGTGAAATGGCGTTAATCCTTAATCAATCAACCAAAAGACAAGCGAAAGATTTTTCGTCTGTTGTGTGTCTGTCCATTAACCCTTTCCCAAACGACACATTTTAGGTTGGCCCAATTTGAAAAATGCTGCAGTGACAAAAATGATGAGACTAAAGGTAAAATTTGTTTGTAACATAGCTCAGAAAATATTGAGCGGAAAGGACAAAATACCGATTATCAACATTTTCTTCTTTTGCCTCAATGTTTTCCTAAACGGCCTCTATTAGAGACGTCAAAAGCAGGTATTGTTTGGGAAAGGGTAAAGCCTTTACCCTCAGATTGATCGCCGGATACCGTATGACTGGGGGTATGACTGGTATCTCAGTCGGTAACGGCGTTGACGATACCCCGGTAATTCCGATGATTGTTGGTTCGAATGCCAGATTGGTTCAGCTAGTTGGAAAAGAAGGTCATCAACAGCGATAATTTAAAAACATTCATGACATAACTAATTCTTTCCGAAACGGCAAAATGTGGCGGTGTTCCACATAGGAAGGGGCTGCAGATAACGGAATGATTTTTAAAGTAGAAATGTGCTTTATAGCATAGAAAATATTGAAGGAAAAGACATGGAAATTGGTGAATATCAATCAATATTTTCTTCTTTTCTATCATTTTCCCCAAACCTTTTCAACCGTGGACGTCAAACTAGATATTGCTTTGAAAAGGATCACTTAAACGCCACCTTATCTTAATATACTATGAAAGGGATATGGGTAGAAGAAGCGATTAATTCATTTTTCTCTTTACACGGTGGAGATTGTGCACCATTGGATGGATAACGACTACCGACAAAACTAGTCTCGATTCTGATTAGATATTTTGCAATAACTCTCTTACTTCTGTGTCAATTTTCAAAAGGTTTGTTGCGTGCATCCAGTTGCGCCTTATTCAGCTCTTTCATCGGATGTATGGCTTATTAGAAAACTCTTGATACTTTTCCCAAAATATTGTCACAATACATGCAACAAACCGCTTGAAAATTGACAGAAACAAGAAAATTATTGCAAAATTTCTTACCTGAAGCGGGGCGAATTTGTCCGTAGATTTATCTATCCCATGGTGCACAATCTCCACCGTGTTTAGTGTCTCCACCCTTTCCAACTGCCACTTAGCAAATATTCTCGACAAAATCATTTGTCTCTCACCAACTTATTCGAAATACCAATATTTACGCGTGATGAGCAGCTGGTCAATCGGATTTGGTGTTGAGTTTGCACTAATACACTGAACTTATTGGTGGTTGCACAAGCCGCCGTTAAATAACGGAAAATGATCTGTTGCTGCGCTTACCCTCAATCAATGATACATGTGGAATATTCCGAATTCAAAAACGGGTATGTGTATAATGAGAGATTGAAAACATGGGGAGGAAATGAGAAAGTAGTGAATCACCATTTTCTTATTTTTTTTCAAATATCGACAGATCATCCGGTGAGTATTATCCGGTATTCAGCCATTTCAAGCAGAAATCGGACAATGGTTGTATGAAAATGTTAAGATATACTAGGACGATGTCTGAATTGTTTGTTTTTTCTTTGGTCAACTATCATCTTGACTCATCGGAAAAGCTCCGACCTTTTTCTGGCTAATAAAAGACAAAGTTAACACATGATACCGGTATAAGCGTGGTCAAATTTTAAAAGCACTGCTAAAGACAACAAAATGTATGCTGATAAAATGAGATTTGTATTCAAAGTTGCACTGAAAATAATTAGGCATAGAAGAAAGGTTATTAGTATTTCCTTCTTCTGTCTCAATGTTTTCCAAAGCGTTTCAGTTACAGGACGTCAAAACTAGGTCTAGTTTGGGAAAGGGTTAATGTCCCCTACGACGAAGCTCACCGAATGTCGCTATAACACGTCGTTTCCGACTAAACCGGCCTTTATCAATCAATCAATTAATGTCAATGCTTCGGATGTTGTCGATAATTCTTATCTTATAAACAATGAGTTCTCGTATTATGTGTACCAGCACATGTTCGAATGATTTCCAGCGGATACGGGCATAATAACTGGTTCAAGTTCAGTTTCACATCGAAACTGATAGACAGTGTTGATTTTTCAGCGTTTCCCTTACTTGTTCACCTATAACACGATTGGTAACCCATGTGAATTTTTGGAAACGTGCACACGCCGCTTCAAGGTAGTTTCTTCTAATTTCGCGGCTTATACAGTGCACCGGACGTGTTATTGATGGCGCAATTCCTAGTTCTAAATCGCTTTACACCAAATCCCGTGGGTTTTTCAAACAATCAAACGCATTTTTCGCGACAGACGTAAACGTCTTGCACTTTTTCGCGGGTACAGAAAAACGCTTGCGTTTGAATGTTTGAAAAAAGCATGGTGTTTAACGTAGAGTGAGTGAGAATCGGGAATGGCCCTTTACTTTATCTCGTCAAAATCCGTTAATATAAGCTGGAGAAAAAAAGAAAGAAAAAACTATTTTGAAGCGAGCGATTTCAGGACCGGCTTCGGTTGACACTATATAGCTTGACCCATTATTGGGAACAAACGCTGTTCTATCTATTAGATTCACTCCCGTTCTGTATCAGCCAATCAAAATCTTGAAATGAGGTCAAATAGCTCGGGCTATTAATGTTCGTTTGGAGCGATCGTCTGGTGATAGCATGAAACGAAGTCGGCCTGGGTGTGTACTTTTCCAAAAGGTAACGTTGGTTAGCCACCGTGATAATGGTGTCTTTTACCTTGTTGTCCAGTGCAGAATGCAAAATAAATCCAGAGCTTTAACTAGATATCTCTGTCTGGACGTCGCGCACGGTATTGGGGAACTAAATGTAACGTCAAACTAGCGAACGTCATTATTCCAATAATTGCGGAACGTTGAAGGTTTTACGTAGACGGTTGTGTTGTGCTTTTAATGCTTACTCTCTGTACAAACTATTGTGATTTAAAAAGACAAGACCACTATTTCTGTCTTTTGCACTTCTTAAGCTTTAACTCCACTTTGATTCGTTTTATTTTCGTCTTAAAATGCGCCAAATAGATATTTTTAAGCTACGCCAATTAACAAAGGTTTACGTTTATAAAATTTCTGTCCACACGAACAAATTTGAACATCTTTTTTACGTTTCATTATTTTGCGTTGAAATTTTGATATCTCAAACAAGAAAAAAAAATAATATTTCCATATTGAAATTAAATCGTTGTATGAATAAGAGAACAGGTATTTTTTAAACTCTAAAGGGTAAAAAAGCAGAGTTTTCAACGACCTGAAACAATTTCTGTCCACACGCATTTTATATCATTAATTAATGCTTCGTTTATCATGCTAGCTGATTTTCTTGTACATGTATATATCATAGAAACAAAGAAAAATAACATTTCTTATATCGAGTTTTGTTGCATTTCAGTCATTAATTCACAAAATATCAAGCAAAATTGTCATTTTTTCTGCGACGTAATTCTAATTGTTACACTGCGATTTTTGGTGAACAAACTGGGCTTATTTGCGTAATCGACATCGAAATTTGATTTCCGTGTGGCAAAACATTCTACAGCATTTCCACTTTCATATGATATATTTTCCAATGTGTTTGGCGTAACTTAATCGCAAAGTTGTCTACAAATATCCGTCGCCATTGAAAATTTATGTTACACGTTACACGCGTTTTTTCGCCGAATTTACAAACAAAAAAGTCTTTCTAGCAAAGCTATACACACTAACAACCTGAAAAGAATATGTCAATGAGAACGATCATGGTTTAACGATTATTTTGACATATAACAAAGTTTTCGGAAGGAAAACGGTTCTTGCAAAATTCAGTTATGAATCGCAGAGGGTAGCGTTTTTTTGAAAAGTTCCCCAATATCGTGCGCGACGTCCTGACGATACGAGATCGATGAGCGCGGACCAACACGAATGAACCCCCTTAAGAATGTTAATTCATTCCAAAATGACAAAACAATACACTGTTCCAACTTTAACACTGGTGTAGACGAAAAGATGGGTGTATTTGAAATTAGGATTTGTGGGCAATATATATACTGAGGGAAAAAAGTTTAGCAATTTCGAAAATTGCAGCTTATTTCTCAATTATCTGAGTTCGGATTGAAATCAAATTTAAAGACGATAATATTTGATATCTTTACAACAATATTACAAATTTTGATTTGAATTTGAGAACTGAAAAGTCTTGCGCGTGACGCCGAACAAGGTAGGGGTAGCACTCTCAAAATGACACACGGAATCAGTACCTTGCATGCCCATTATTATCCTTTATAACAGTACCACAATGTCTGTTAACCAAGTTCTTATGAGTCCTCAACCAAAAGCCACCAGAATATGCCAAAAATTGCAGAAGCAAAACTCGTGTGAGATCCTTTACGCTATTGACGTCATCGCTGCCTCTTCCTCCCGTTCTAATATCTTCCTTTCACAATTAAGCCTCCACAAAGGTAAAGTTCAAACAGGATTAATCTGCAATAGCGACTTGATTCCACTGCCATCCTGTCAATGGACTGTGTACCCGTGTCCGAGTCAGCCTGGCCTGTCTGTGAGCACAAGCCAAAGGAACGCATACGTAAGGTAGACGTATACGTAAACGCAAAGAACGACTTACAGCATGAGCACAATTCCATGTCCCCGTCGCGTTTCTGATCAAATCGACTGTACTTGTGCTGCTGAGAAACGATGACGTCGTGAAAACGTCACTACGTAATTGTCCTTACGTCGGCTTGTTTTACGCTGCCAGCTAGAGCGTGATCTGTCTTGGGAGTTGCCTTATTGACAGTTCTTTACTCTCAGTTGAGAAATGACACTTTGACTCACACCAAAATGTTAATCCCCCTCTTTGGCAGTCACCCCACCAGTCAGCATGCCGATAGCCTTATACCCTTGATCTAATGTTAGTCCTGGGCGACGGCCCATTTGAATCCCCCAAGCAGTTTTTTGTGCTTTATTTTTTCCTGGACAATTACCATTATGTTGGGATAGGTATTGTCGATATAAATTACATGCGCATACACATGCTCGTGCAAGACGTCATTTTAGCACTTTTACGTAAATTGCTAAACTTTTTTCCAATAGTATATTTGTCTGCAATAAAGTATTGAGACAAAAGAGGAAATGTGTGTTATCAACATTTTCCTTCTTTTGCCTCAATGTTTTCGGTCTTTCTTCGTCATAGCCATGTTTTCTTTGGGAAAGTAATGTTTTCTTGCATTGCGGATAACGGTAAAGAAAGTCCAACCACCGAGTTTGAAGTCCGACCTAGTTTATTCGTTATCTAATGCTAGGTTCCCACTGCCGATCAAATTAACTCGATTAAACCCGATCAAGCGATGGAGGTCGGTCGGCATTGGTGATCGGGATTAGCCGAGATGATCGAGTTTGGTCTGCATCGATCGGGAATCCTGCCAATTTGTTTTGACACGTCAAAAAATCCATGAAGTGATCGAGTAGAAAATACATCGGAAAGGTATCGATCGTATAGAAGATCGAGCTGATGGAAATCACCGATCGTGTAGAGATTGTGTGTGATCGAGCCGATATCTTTTACCGGGATTTGATTGGATGAACAAATAGAGCAGAAGTCGAGTTGATCGGGAATGCGTTCGGGAATTACTCGTACAAGTCGAGGTGATCGAGTACTTTCAACTGCTCTATGGTAGCGGATCAACTCGATCTACTCGATCGCTTAAATGCACTCGATCAAACCCGACCATATGGCTTATTCTCGATCTCTAGTCGATCGAACCCGACCTCTTCACCTGATTTGATTGAGTGAACAGATGAACCAGAGGTCGAGTTGATCGGGGTGTGGTCGGAAATTACTCCATTTCAAGTCGATGTAATCGAGTGCACTTTCGGTGCAGGTCGGAATACAGATTATCAACCCAATGACTCTCGATCTCCAGACCCGGCTGATTCTCGATAAGGTCGATCTTGAACCCGATCAATACACAATCGCTTCTCGGTCATACTTGTACTCGATCGCACCCGACTATTTTTGCTTGTCAAAAATGTCGAGTAGGAAGCCCGAGCGATGCAGATCAATTTCGACCACTCCCGACTACCCTTGCAGACTGATCTCGATCTGTATTCGATCGCTTGATCGAGTTGATCTGATCGGCAGTGGGAACACAAGGTCGTGTGGTAATAAATGTGTACAAACAGCACGAGATCCCGCGCAGATTTTATTAAAGGAAACGTCGAAAATTATCGGAAATGGTGCTTCATGTGATTCCCCGCATTGAGACATAACACCTACGATTGAAATAATGGTATTTAATGCCTTAAAGAATGTATTAATCGTTGTATTTTTAAATACTCACAGACACTGCAGAAAAATTTTCATTCAGAACATCTAGAATAGAATCAGCTCGTTCTAGTCGTGTAGTCTCGTGTATACAGGGTGTTTTATAATATGTGATACACTTTTAGATGAATTAAAAGCATGTTCAATAACGTCATACATTAACAATTTTTATATCATTTTGAAGATACGATAATGACATTTTATACAAAATATTTATTGGGTAATATCAAGACGTCAAGACGTCATTGTTAACGTCATCTTACATGATATGTTTTTTTCGTAAATCACGCTATCCAGGGAAAGACGTCTGTAAATTTTGAAGTCGTAATTTGATAGAATATATCGTCGGTGTAAATGCAAAACCTCGTATGTCGATTTTGCAATTTTCAAAGTACAAACTTGTGTGCCCAATTAAGACAATTCGTGCAGGTTTTGAGATGTTTTTACTGATCAGTATTAAACAAACGTTATTTGTGAACAATATGACCAAATTTCAAGAAAAACAGTTCTGTTTGGTAAAAGTTATTACATTTTTTTCCCTCCCCTTTAAAATTTTCCAAAATCGAGATACGAGGTTTTGCATTTACAGCGACGATATCATTTATTTAATTAGACGATTGAATAAGATGGTCCGTATAAAAAGCTTATCAGTATAATTCAGGCTAACAGAATTATTAAAAAGTTTGAAGATAAGTACTTGAATAACGAAATTACAGTGAATTTCATTAAGAGACTGAATGCCTTGTAACGTCAAAATGGACGTCGTTTCGAGCAGTTGATGGGAAACACTGTATGTAATAAAATGCGTTGTCTACTTAATTTGTCTAATGTTACTATATAATATATGTCTTATAAAACTATATTCTCTACTCTAACAAATGATATGATTTTGATTATTGCAAGATTGTATGAAGTATGCTGTATATCTATTTGAAACTGTACCATATATTATGAAACACCCTGTAAATCGAGATGGTCGGAACCTGATTGTGTAGGGCTCGAATTAAGGACGGCGTAATCGAGTAGAAATCGGAAAGATGGTCGTGTTTCAATCGGGAAATGATCGGGAGTGCTCGGGCGGGGGTCTAGTTTGATCGACTAGAGATCGAGAAGAAGTCGTGTACATACATTTGGTCGGGCTTGATCGGGGAAATTAGGTGGTCGTGTTGATCGAGTTGATCAGATCGGCAGTGGGAACCTAGCATAAACCTCGTTATTAAGCCGTGGTAAGATCATAGTCCTGCTGAAAGGCGGAAACAAAATAAGTTTTGTCAGTCTGATTAAAATCCGGGGTTAACTTACAGTAACATCTGATAGGCACTAGTTACGGGTCATCTGCCAAGAAAACCAAAATCGGTTATATTTACGCTGACCAATTAAATATTTTGTCAATGTATGATTTTCCACGACAAACACATGGTTCTGTACTGAAATATGATGTATTGTGGCATAATAGTCGGTTTCATCGCTGATCAGACTCTTGAAAACGTTTACGTGTATTTAATTGGTCAAAAGAAAGGGCCTTGAAGATGATCCCTTATTGGTGCCTGTCAGATGTTACTGTAAGCTAACACCGGATTTTAATCAGACTGAAATTTTGTGCTCCCTATTTCGTGCGTTTTCGTGCGTTTGACAACGGTATATCATCGGTGTTATTGAAAAACATCGTATCTACAGATTGACTTAGGCTGTAGATACGAGGCTTTGCAAAAAAAACCGACGATAAATATTACAGATTTCTAAATGGAAGTTTCCGATGGACAAAAAGTAAGGCCAGTCCTGTTTGAAAGAATTTACAGACGAGAAAATACTTGATTAGAATAATAACTAATAGAAGATAGTTTACGTATAATTATGCGGAAAATATTGAAAGAAAAGGGGAATTGCTGACCAGCAATTTCTTCTTTTCTCTCAACGTTTTGCCAAACCATTTGCACTTGTTACACCAAGAACATATTTTGTATAAGAAATGGTTGCGATTAGTATCGTGTACAATATAGCAAAGAAAGCCGTTATTTAGACAAAACGAGAAATATGATTATGTTGGTCATCAGCATTTTGTCCTATAGCTTCCCTAACCCCTTTGCCTAACGAACGACAAAACATGGTCTCGTTTGAGAAAGGGTGATTTGAGTCCATCAGTACAAACCAGTCATAATGTCTAATAATTTGCTCTGTGATGACGTGGCATTTGTGTGGATGTTGCGATCATAGAATTTTTATTCTAATTAACTGGGGGTTTTAATATATATATAAAAGTGGTCGTTTGGAAATAGTTTAACGTATTCTGACTGGTCTTCCCAATGATAAATTCAAAATAGTCCGTCCCAGCAAAATAAAGACAAAAATATACGGGAATTTAAAACTGTTTAGCACGAAAAATATCGAGGGAAATGATAGCCTACCTCATTTGTTTTCAGCGATCTCCCCCTCTCTGTTTACGTTTCCCAAAGTTCGAGGATCGAGCAAAGAGTTCGTGGAATTTGATTATAAAATCGAGATGGATTGGAGCATTCAAATGAATTTTAGTGACTTGATCAATATCCTGGTATAATCAGTATAGATGCACCCGAACTTGATAAATATGCAATGAGTAATGTTGACTATATAGAACTTAAGGAAACTATATAGGACTCAATCATATATTCCACATATGGCCACGGTGATTTTACTTTAAAACTATAAAGGACATTATCACTTATCCAAGGGTCACTTATCCAACTTATGGCCACAGTGAAATTACTTTTAAGAAATTAAATATGACTCCATCACATATCCCACCTATGGCCACATTGAATTTACTTAAAGAAACTATATAGGACTCAATCACGTATCCCACTTATGGCTACAGTGAATTTACTTTAAGAAACTATATAGGACCCTATCACATATCCCACCTATGGCCACAGTGAATTTACTTTAAGAAACTATATAGGACCCTATCACATATCCCACTGATAGTCACAGTGAATTTACTTTAAGAAACTTTATAGGACTCAATCACATATCCCACTTATGAGCACAGTGAATTTACTTTAAGAAACTATATAGGACTCTATCACATATCCCACCTATGGCCACAGTAAGTTTACTTAAAGAAACTATATAGGACCATACCACATATCCCACCTATGGCCACAGTGAATTTACTTTAAGAAACTATATAGGACCCTATCACATATCCCACTGATAGTCACATTGAATTTACTTTAAGAAATTTTATAGGACTCAATCACATATCCCACTTTTGACCAAAGTGAATTTACTTTAAGAAACTATATAGGACCCTATCACATATCCCACTTATGGCCACAGTGAATTTACTTTAAGAACCTATAAAGGACCCTATCACATATCCCACTTATGGCCACAGTGAATATACTTTAAGAAACTACATATGACTATATCACATACCCCACCTATGGCAACAGTGAATTTACTTTAAGAAACTATAAAGGACTCTATCACATATCCCCCTATGACCACAGTCAATTTACTTTAAGAAACAATATATGACTCTATCACATATCCCACCTATGGCCACAGTGAATTTACTTTAAGAAACTATATAGGACCCTATCACATATCCCACCTATGGCCACAGTGAATTTACTTTAAGAAACTATATAGGACCCTATCACATATCCCACTTATGGGCACAGTGAATTTACTTTAAGAAACTATATAGGACCCTATCACATATCCCACCTATGGCCACAGTGAATTTACTTTAAGAAAATATATAGGACCATATCACATATCCCACTGATAGTCACATTGAATTTACTTTAAGAAACTATATAGGACCTTATCACATATCCCACCTATGGCCACAGTGAATTTACTTTAAGAAACTATATAGGACCCTATCACATACCCCACCTATGGCCACAGTGAATTTACTTTAAGAAACTATATAGGACTCTATCACATATCCCACCTATGTCCACAGTGAATTTACTTTAAGAAACTATATAGGACCCTATCACATATCCCACCTATGGCCGCAGTGAATTTACTTTATGAAACTATATAGGACCCTATCACATATCCCACTTATGGCCACAGTGAATTTACTTTAAGAAACTATATAGGACCCTATCACATTTCCCACCTATGGCCACAGTGAATTTACTTTAAGAAATTATATAGGACCCTATCACATATCCCACCTATGGCCACAGTGAATTTACTTTAAGAAACTTTATAGGACCCTATCAAATACCTCACTTATGGCCACAGTGAATTTACTTTAAGAAACTATATAGGACCCTATCACATATCCCACCTATGGCCACAGTGAATTTACTTTAAGAAACTATATAGGACCCTATCACATATCCCACCTATGGCCACAGTGAATTTACTTTAAGAAACTATATAGGACCCTATCACATACCCCACCTATGGCCACAGTGAATTTACTTTAAGAAACTATATAGGACTCTATCACATATCCCACCTATGGCCACAGTGAATTTACTTTAAGAAACTATATAGGACCCTATCACATATCCCACCTATGGCCACAGTGAATTTACTTTATGAAACTATATAGGACCCTATCACATATCCCACTTATGGCCACAGTGAATTTACTTTACGAAACTATATAGGACCCTATCACATATCCCACCTATGGCCACAGTGAATTTACTTTAAGAAATTATATAGGACCCTATCACATATCCCACCTATGGCCACAGTGAATTTACATTAAGAAACTATATAGGACCCTATCACATACCCCACTTATGGCCACAGTGAATTTACTTTAAGAAACTATATAGGACCTTATCACATATCCCACTTATGGCCACAGTGAATTTACTTTAAAAAACTATACAGGACCCTATCACATATCCCACTTATGGCCACAGTGAATTTACTTTAAGAAACTATATAGGACCTTATCACGTATCCCACCTATGGCCACAGTGAATTTACTTTAAGAAACTATATAGGACCCTATCACGTATCCCACTTATGGCCACAGTGAATTTACTTTATGAAACTATATAGGACCCTATCACATATCCCACTTATGGCCACAGTGAATTTACTTTAAGAAACTATATAGGACCCTATCACATATCCCACTTATGGCCACAGTGAATTTACTTTATGAAACTATATAGGACCCTATCGCATACCCCACCTATGGCCACAGTGAATTTACTTTAAGAAACTATATAGGACTCTATCATATATCCCACCTATGGCCACAGTGAATTTACTTTAAGAAACTATATAGGACCCTATCACATACCCCACCTATGGCCACAGTGAATTTACTTTAAGAAACTATATAGGACCCTATCACATATCCCACCTATGGCCACAGTGAATTTACTTTAAGAAACTATATAGGACCCTATCACATATCCCACCTATGGCCACAGTGAATTTACTTTAAGAAACTATATAGGACCCTATCACATATCCCACTTATGGCCACAGTGAATTTACTTTAAGAAACTATATAGGACCCTATCACATATCCCACCTATGGCCACAGTGAATTTACTTTAAGAAACTATATAGGACCCTATCACATACCCCACTTATGGCCACAGTGAATTTACTTTAAGAAACTATATAGGACCCTATCACATATCCCACCTATGGCCACAGTGAATTTACTTTAAGAAACTATATAGGACCTTATCACATATCCCACCTATGGCCACAGTGAATTTACTTTAAGAAACTATATATGGCCCTATCACATATCCCACTTATGGCCACAGTGAATTTACTTTAAGAAACTATATAGGACCCTATCACATATCCCATCTATGGCCACAGTGAATTTACTTTATGAAACTATGTAGGACCCTATCACATATCCCACTTATGGCCACAGTGAATTTACTTTAAGAAACTATGTAGGACCCTATCACATATCCCACCTATGGCCACAGTGAATTTACTTTATGAAACTATGTAGGACCCTATCACATATCCCACTTATGGCCACAGTGAATTTACTTTAAGAAACTTTATAGGACCCTATCACATATCCCACGTATGGCCACAGTGAATTTACTTTATGAAACTATATAGGACCCTATCACATATCCCACTTATGGCCACAGTGAATTTACTTTAAGAAACTATATAGGACCCTATCACATATCCCACCTATGGCCACAGTGAATTTACTTTAAGAAACTATGTAGGACCCTATCACATATCCCACCAATGGCCACAGTGAATTTACTTTAAGAAACTATATAGGACTCAATCACATATCCCATCTATGGCCACAGTGAATTTACTTTAAGAAACTATATAGGACTCTATCACATATCCCACTTATGGCCACATTGAATTTACTTTAAGAAACTATATTGGACTCTATCACATATCCCACTTATGGCCACAGTGAATTAACTTTAAGAAACTATATAGGACCCTATCACATATCCCACTTATGGCCACGGTGAATTTACTTTAAGAAACTATATAGGACCCTATCACATATCCCACTTATGGCCACGGTGAATTTACTTTAAGAAACTATATAGGACTCAATCACGTATCCCACTTATGGCTACAGTGAATTTACTTTAAGAAACTATATAGGACCCTATCACATATCCCACCTATGGCCACAGTGAATTTACTTTAAGAAACTATATAGGACCCTATCACATATCCCACTGATAGTCACAGTGAATTTACTTTAAGAAACTTTATAGGACTCAATCACATATCCCACTTATGAGCACAGTGAATTTACTTTAAGAAACTATATAGGACTCTATCACATATCCCACCTATGGCCACAGTAAGTTTACTTAAAGAAACTATATAGGACCATACCACATATCCCACCTATGGCCACAGTGAATTTACTTTAAGAAACTATATAGGACCCTATCACATATCCCACTGATAGTCACATTGAATTTACTTTAAGAAATTTTATAGGACTCAATCACATATCCCACTTTTGACCAAAGTGAATTTACTTTAAGAAACTATATAGGACCCTATCACATATCCCACTTATGGCCACAGTGAATTTACTTTAAGAACCTATAAAGGACCCTATCACATATCCCACTTATGGCCACAGTGAATATACTTTAAGAAACTACATATGACTATATCACATACCCCACCTATGGCAACAGTGAATTTACTTTAAGAAACTATAAAGGACTCTATCACATATCCCCCTATGACCACAGTCAATTTACTTTAAGAAACAATATATGACTCTATCACATATCCCACCTATGGCCACAGTGAATTTACTTTAAGAAACTATATAGGACCCTATCACATATCCCACCTATGGCCACAGTGAATTTACTTTAAGAAACTATATAGGACCCTATCACATATCCCACTTATGGGCACAGTGAATTTACTTTAAGAAACTATATAGGACCCTATCACATATCCCACCTATGGCCACAGTGAATTTACTTTAAGAAAATATATAGGACCATATCACATATCCCACTGATAGTCACATTGAATTTACTTTAAGAAACTATATAGGACCTTATCACATATCCCACCTATGGCCACAGTGAATTTACTTTAAGAAACTATATAGGACCCTATCACATACCCCACCTATGGCCACAGTGAATTTACTTTAAGAAACTATATAGGACTCTATCACATATCCCACCTATGTCCACAGTGAATTTACTTTAAGAAACTATATAGGACCCTATCACATATCCCACCTATGGCCGCAGTGAATTTACTTTATGAAACTATATAGGACCCTATCACATATCCCACTTATGGCCACAGTGAATTTACTTTAAGAAACTATATAGGACCCTATCACATTTCCCACCTATGGCCACAGTGAATTTACTTTAAGAAATTATATAGGACCCTATCACATATCCCACCTATGGCCACAGTGAATTTACTTTAAGAAACTTTATAGGACCCTATCAAATACCTCACTTATGGCCACAGTGAATTTACTTTAAGAAACTATATAGGACCCTATCACATATCCCACCTATGGCCACAGTGAATTTACTTTAAGAAACTATATAGGACCCTATCACATATCCCACCTATGGCCACAGTGAATTTACTTTAAGAAACTATATAGGACCCTATCACATACCCCACCTATGGCCACAGTGAATTTACTTTAAGAAACTATATAGGACTCTATCACATATCCCACCTATGGCCACATTGAATTTACTTTAAGAAACTATATAGGACCCTATCACATATCCCACCTATGGCCACAGTGAATTTACTTTATGAAACTATATAGGACCCTATCACATATCCCACTTATGGCCACAGTGAATTTACTTTACGAAACTATATAGGACCCTATCACATATCCCACCTATGGCCACAGTGAATTTACTTTAAGAAATTATATAGGACCCTATCACATATCCCACCTATGGCCACAGTGAATTTACATTAAGAAACTATATAGGACCCTATCACATACCCCACTTATGGCCACAGTGAATTTACTTTAAGAAACTATATAGGACCTTATCACATATCCCACTTATGGCCACAGTGAATTTACTTTAAAAAACTATACAGGACCCTATCACATATCCCACTTATGGCCACAGTGAATTTACTTTAAGAAACTATATAGGACCTTATCACGTATCCCACCTATGGCCACAGTGAATTTACTTTAAGAAACTATATAGGACCCTATCACGTATCCCACTTATGGCCACAGTGAATTTACTTTATGAAACTATATAGGACCCTATCACATATCCCACTTATGGCCACAGTGAATTTACTTTAAGAAACTATATAGGACCCTATCACATATCCCACTTATGGCCACAGTGAATTTACTTTATGAAACTATATAGGACCCTATCGCATACCCCACCTATGGCCACAGTGAATTTACTTTAAGAAACTATATAGGACTCTATCATATATCCCACCTATGGCCACAGTGAATTTACTTTAAGAAACTATATAGGACCCTATCACATACCCCACCTATGGCCACAGTGAATTTACTTTAAGAAACTATATAGGACCCTATCACATATCCCACCTATGGCCACAGTGAATTTACTTTAAGAAACTATATAGGACCCTATCACATATCCCACCTATGGCCACAGTGAATTTACTTTAAGAAACTATATAGGACCCTATCACATATCCCACTTATGGCCACAGTGAATTTACTTTAAGAAACTATATAGGACCCTATCACATATCCCACCTATGGCCACAGTGAATTTACTTTAAGAAACTATATAGGACCCTATCACATACCCCACTTATGGCCACAGTGAATTTACTTTAAGAAACTATATAGGACCCTATCACATATCCCACCTATGGCCACAGTGAATTTACTTTAAGAAACTATATAGGACCTTATCACATATCCCACCTATGGCCACAGTGAATTTACTTTAAGAAACTATATATGGCCCTATCACATATCCCACTTATGGCCACAGTGAATTTACTTTAAGAAACTATATAGGACCCTATCACATATCCCATCTATGGCCACAGTGAATTTACTTTATGAAACTATGTAGGACCCTATCACATATCCCACTTATGGCCACAGTGAATTTACTTTAAGAAACTATGTAGGACCCTATCACATATCCCACCTATGGCCACAGTGAATTTACTTTATGAAACTATGTAGGACCCTATCACATATCCCACTTATGGCCACAGTGAATTTACTTTAAGAAACTTTATAGGACCCTATCACATATCCCACGTATGGCCACAGTGAATTTACTTTATGAAACTATATAGGACCCTATCACATATCCCACTTATGGCCACAGTGAATTTACTTTAAGAAACTATATAGGACCCTATCACATATCCCACCTATGGCCACAGTGAATTTACTTTAAGAAACTATGTAGGACCCTATCACATATCCCACCAATGGCCACAGTGAATTTACTTTAAGAAACTATATAGGACCCTATCACATATCCCACCTATGACCACAGTGAATTTACTTTAAGAAACTATATAGGACTCAATCACATATCCCATCTATGGCCACAGTGAATTTACTTTAAGAAACTATATAGGACTCTATCACATATCCCACTTATGGCCACATTGAATTTACTTTAAGAAACTATATTGGACTCTATCACATATCCCACTTATGGCCACAGTGAATTAACTTTAAGAAACTATATAGGACCCTATCACATATCCCACTTATGGCCACGGTGAATTTACTTTAAGAAACTATATAGGACCCTATCACATATCCCACTTATGGCCACGGTGAATTTACTTTAAGAAACTATATAGGACCCTATCACATATCCCACCTATGGCCACAGTGAATTTACTTTAAGAAACTATATAGGACCCTATCACATATCCCACCTATGGCCACAGTGAATTTACTTTATGAAACTATATAGGACTCTATCACATACCCCACTGATGGCCACAGTGAATTTACTTTAAGAAACTATATAGGACCCTATCACATATCCCACTTATGGCCAGAGTGAATTTACTTTAAGAAACTATATTGGACCCTATCATATATCCCACCTGCAGTTACAGGTGTACATAGCTAGCTTACAAAGGATGTGGATTGAAGAATAAGCTATCTAGAAGATGGGCTTGGGTCACGGATCTCAAAATTTCACAGTAATTTAGTTAGAAAGCTGCATCAGGCGATGAGACTGGTGTCCATGAATAAGTTTCAGTATTTTTGTATAAATAATGAAGCAAAGAAACTAGTGAAACAACTTTTTTAAAAGAGAAAATGCTGAATATCTTCTTTTTCCTAAATGTTTCCATGGTCATTTTTATGATGTTAAAACCAGGTTTTGTTTGTGAGAGGGTAAAACCCCAAACGACAAAAATGGGACTTTTCATTTTCAAAGTTTGACAATTTAAAGTCAATTGTTTCGACACAATATGTAGATATTTGTCAATGATTCTTGTGAGATAGCAGCTGGATGCTGCAGAATAGGCATGCAATAGGCCTGAATGCGCTCAAGTCGCCGAAAAAAAAAAAAGGACAAAACATGCCTGCATTTAAATAGGAGTTATTACTTAACCCTTTTCTAAACAAGAGCCGTCATAGTCGCATAATGCTCCCCGAACAAGTGTTTGTCACAAAAAAGCTATCATACCATAAGTCCCTATTTACTACGACAAGTTTTTTTTTTTATAAATTATTTTTAGAATTTGGTCTAGAACATCTCATTTGTCACTTAAGTACAAAATTTTATTAAATTCTGCCTATTAGATGATGAGAAATTGTGAAAAGCTATTTGCTACACCAAAGCCCCTTTTTCCGTGCCGCAGCCTCAAATCAAGAAACGGCAAAAATGTCTAGGGTGTCTGTGGACGGACGGAAGGATGGACGGACAGCATAGCGACAATTGATATGCTCCCCCGAAATTTTTGGGGTAAGCATATAGATCTAGCCACAGGTGGCCAGCACGTGCTAGAATTGACAAAAAATGGGTTTAAACAAAAAATTTCAGAAAGACATGAAATTGTCTTTAATTTCATGTCTTTCTGAAATTTTTTGTTTAAACCCATTTTTTGTCAATTCTAGCACGTGCTGGCCACCTGCATGTGGATCTAGCATGACATGGATTTTAGATCCCCATTACAAAAAGTTTAGGAAAACATTGGGACAAAAGAAGACAAAAATGCTGATAACCAGTATTTTCTCCTTTTGCTTGAATGTTTTTCAAGCAAGCTGTTTACATTTATAAAAGACAAACTTCTATCTTTACCATCATCCGTTTTATACATATATAGTGCTCAGTTTTCAAGTTAAAACAGTCTAAATTCTTGTTGTTTTGGAATGGGTGAAATCCCAATCAATCAATCAATCGATCGATCGATCGATCAATCAATCAACCAATCAATCAATCAATCAATCGATCAATCAATCAACCAATCAATCAATCAATCAATCGATCAATCAATCAATCAATCAATCAATCAATCAATCAATCAATCAATCAATCAATCAATCAATCAATCAATCAATCAACCAACCAATCAATCAATCAACCAACCAATCAATCAATCAATCAATCAATCAATCAATATTCATTTTGGAAGATTCTAAAAACAGGTCTTGTTTGCGAAAGAGATAAAATTGGTTCCGGTAGGCCAGTTTTAATATCAGTCGTAAAATCCTTTCCATAAAAATAAGTCCATTTTCCTCGTTTAAAATATGCTACCGTCAGTAATGTTTAAAAAATTGTAACTGTATCTAGATTAAGATCTAGTTAAACTGTTTTAGACCGTTATCGACGCAATAGCTTTATCCCAACCATTTCGGGCCTTTCAATAATTTAGTGGTGCGTCGTCGCCCCACCTATGGCCTAAACGCTCGAGCGACTTATGGCCATCTGTCTCATCCATGTGATATCGTTGAATTTTGGCATAAATTGGTATACAAAATGACGAAAAGCATCCTTTGTCCTCGATGTAAACTGCCATACAATGTCAAAGGTAAATATAACATGGGTATTAGTTCTGAAACAATCGAGCAATTCAAGATAACACGTTTGAAGGGTATAGTACAGTCATTTAACCAGTTCCGATCCAGGACCAGTTCCGGTCCACTTCGTAATTCATCCTTAAATTTCTTCGATTAAAAAGTAAATATTGACCATTTTCTTTTTTTATCACGAGGATCTATCAATTTTGTCTCGGAAAAAATGTTTTTCGATGTGTAAGATCCGTCCTGTCCTTCCGACGCTTGAAATTTTCAACATGCATCTAACAGACAAGGGCCTTTTCGAGCGGCTGCCAGAATGCGTACCGGCAGATCAAATTCAATTTATCCCTGGAATAGGTATGAAAAGCAAGTCTATATGATATCAAATTGTGAAAAAATATGTAGGCCAGTGGAAAATAATAATATTTTTTACAGCAAGTGCATCGTAAGAAAGAAAATGTGTATATAAGCGAGGGGTATGCGTGACCCAGTTCCGGTCCACAGATTTTACATTAAGGGGGATGTCTCAAAATTAACAAGAGTATAGAAAACTCGAATTTACATGAAAAGTTTAGGGAAATTGTGACTGCCGATACAGATAAATGTGATTGAAATTGAAATTCAACGAATATGGTGAGGTTTCAGTGTTTTCTTGCTAAAAAGCATATATACATTCATTTTATATTTTCAGGGTGATATTTTTCTTAAGAAGTGCAAATGTCTTGTCTAGAACTTAAGTAATCAAGCATAGCTTATTTTGGTAAACCAAAAACGAGGGATATCTGTGCTGGAAAAATAAAAAAAAAAAGCAATAGATAAAAAGCTTGTTACAGTGGCGCATCCAGGCATTTCGGCGTTTCAAACGAACCCTCCATGAAACCTGGTTGAAATTGACATCTAGGCTATAGATATAAAGCATAACCCACCCATTCCACGCCGACCATTTTGTTGAAAGCTGAATCAACCTTGAAGAAACCCTGCAATCCTCCTTTGTGCTAATCAAATCATTCTAAACCACCACTCTCACCCCACACTCCCTACCCAAACCTAACCCCATCCATTCTTCGTATTTCTTTATGAAAAATCCACTCACAAAAGTTGTAGGCCTTTAGGTGTGGACCAAAGACAAAAAATGGTTAAAATCCTTATAAAAATAGTCATTCTCAGACTTTGTAAAATGCCTTTTTACTGGAAGTTGATAAAGGAGCTCATTAAAAAAGACAATGAATATCATTCAATCAGTTTTTTACCGTTAAAGATCGTTAATGTTTGGATCTAGGATACCTTTCCGGTGGGGATTCAAATGTCTTAAAGGAGAGTCTGAACTAAGGGGTTTTTTTTTACTTTTAAAGCACTTAGATAATAATTAATGTTGGTAGGAATCCCATGGATCCACTACACCTCTTTTATATCAATAGGATGTATAAAAGGGACAGGGTTAAAAGAAATAGGCGAGTCTCATGGATAATTCCTTATCCATGTGTTGGGGCTTCTTTTCTAACACAATTTTCTCAGACAATCAATTCAAGAGCTTTCTCAATACTTCGGTATTAGCAATGTATGTATATGCATTAGGTTTTGATAAATGTCAACTTAAACTTTTCTTTTTTCTTTTATTTTCAGGTATGGAGAGCCAAGAATTTTTATCTGCTGACAATGAAACCACTGCAACTTCATGCTAAACTGTCTATAAAACACATGACCATCACATATGGATCCAGTATTTTAATCAATACAAGTCACTTCAACTTCAGACAAGATATGATAAGTGATAATATGCGTCATTTAGTACAAAACTTTTGGAAAGCATTGCAGTGGAAAGGGGAAGTGTAAAGGACATCTTCCAAGCACAAAAATAATATCCGTTTGGAAAATTATCAAAATACTGGACTATTGCTGGCTATTTCTTTTATTTCCTGTCTTAACATGTATATCAAGCACTCTTCAGCACAATTTTGTACTTTCCTCTGTCTGTATGTAAATATACATACCATGTCTAAAATCAAGAAGAAAGTAATTCCCAAATGTAACTAAGGAAAACATGTCCTTTTACCCCAATCCGGCTGGTTTCCATTGTGTTCTCAACAGAATGCAAAAGTCATCGAAGTACTTAAAAATTATGTTATGATTAGCATTTTGTTATTCTATCTGTCAACATTTCCAGTGTAATACAATTGTATCCTAATTCATGAAAATTAGTAATTGTTTTGGAAAGGGCCAGGCATCTACCCGATTGTAACATGTGGACACTTGTTCTCACTAGCCACAGTAACACCCATGTAATGACATGTCAGACATGTGTAAATATATAGAGAAAGCTACACAGCATATATCGTTATTTCAATATATTGATTCTAATCATAACAATGATGCTTTCGACAACTCCACTGGATATGAAATTAGGAAGTCTTGCTGAAAAAAGAAGAAAAATGCTGATAACTAACATGCTCTCCCTTTTCTGTAAAAAAAGCCATAGGCCTAATTTTGTTGTTTGCATCTCATTTCAATGTGGATCATTCTAAAATATTGTCATTTTGAGCAAGGGTTAACATTATGTAATAGATTTATCAAGAGATAACAATTACTCAAAATACATTTTGCAAAAAATATGCACGTTTTAACCCTTTCCCAAAACAAGACCTTGTTTTCAAGTCCAGGTACAAAAAAATGATTGGGAAAATATTTAGGCAGAGGATGAAAATGAAGATAATTGCCATATGCCTAAAATATTTTGTTCATGACCTCTTCTTTTGAAAGTCAACATTCATTTCATTATCTGCAGCAGCTTCAAAATTGAAAGGATACTTCTTTTGCAGTTTGAGAATGGGTGAAAATAAGACTTTTCTTAGCTGTCCAGCAGCTACAAGTATAAACTCATTAATCAGTATGTTTCTGAAGAAAGGAAAAAGAATTAACAAAAATTTATCACTATTACATGTGTGTCAACAATAAATGTTTACCTTAATTGGCAAAAAAGTAAGAAATGCACCTAGACTAGGAGATAAAGACGATCAAAACTCTGGAATCAGGTGGTATTTGAGTTGTCCATTTTGATAGCACACCAACATTTTTCCCAAAAGTGCTTTCGTTTCACCCATGCTGTCGAATTTAAGCAAATCCCCAATTGTCATTGTATGAACAGAATACTAAGGTAGCACTCTAAGGACAGAAAGGGTAGTATTTGACATGTAAAAATGTTTTGAGACGTCCCCTCGAATTTCCAATCGTGTCGATCGATAGGTGGCGCTGTACGTTCGGAATAGGTAAAACGGTCACGGAACTGGTCCAATGGAATCGCAAAGTTACGGGCGATGTTTACATATCAAAACTTACCATAAAATACAAGACTAAGGTTTGTTTTGAAGAAAAATGATTTATCTTTCGAACGATATCGATTATTCGGAGAAAGAATGGATTATAAGGTCATACGAAGCTCTCGATGAGAAAGTGGACCGGAACTGGTTCAATGACTGTACTCGGACGTTATATAAATTTCGGATAGTTAAAACACAAAGCGAAAGTAGGCTGAATTATCTACAGTGCAACCTTATATATTTGCATAACGGCTGTGTTATTTTCGGTTTTGAATGTAGAGCCCCTTGAAACCAACAATGCCAATAGATTTAGATCTCTCAGAGACTCGGACATACAACTTACAAGACAGTGAGTCCCTACAAGTAAGACATACAAGACAGTGAGTCCCTACAAGTACAAGGACGCTACTTATCAGAGTTTTCTCCAATGAAATTCGCCCTGTGATATTTTGATGTCGCTTACATCAGAGCGCACTACTATTCAAAAACAATGGAAAGTTCTACACAAGTTGTGGCGCTTTGTTCACCGTCAGATCTTAAATGATATCCTTAAAACGCCCTTAATCCGAGTTTTTTTCTGACGAATTTCGCTCTTTGATATGTTGATGTTGCTCATTAACATCAGAGCGCACTACCATTCAAAATCAGCGGAAAGTTCGACACAAGTCATAGGTTTTTATACGCCGCCGGAGGCGGACGTATATTGGCGACATCTTCTCCGTCCATCCGTCCGTACGTCCATCCACTTTTCTTGTCAACGCAACTCCTCCTAAGTTTCTGGCTGGATCTTCTTGAAACTTGGTCAATGTTATCACCTAAATTGGTAGATGTGCATGAAGGAAGGATTTTATGGTTCGTTGATTTTTGCCTGAGTTATGCCCCTTAAAAACTTAGTCTCTGGGACTTATTGAAATTGCAGCCTTGTCAACGCAACTCCTCCTAAGTTTATGGCTGGATATTAATGACACTCAGGGATTTTGTTACCTGCGAGTCCCGAGTCCCTGACTCATATTTTTTTCTCAGGACTCATTGATAAATATTAAATTGAGTCCCAGAATGCTAACATTTTCAATGTATAATCGACATTGTCTTACAAAGACTCGGATGTTTCAATATTGAACTCATTGTTTTGGGAACCAGTGAGTCCCAGGACTCTTCCACATGAATTTGTAACAAAATCACTGGACACTTGGTCAATGTTATCACCTCAATTAGTAGATGTGCATGTAGGAAGGATTTTATGGTTCATTGATTTTTGCCACAGTTATGCCCCCTTAAGACTTAGTCTCTGGGGCTGATTGAAATTGCAGCCTTGTCAACTCAACTCCTCTTAAGTTTCTAGCTGGATCTTAATGAAACTTGGTCAATGTTATTACATCAATTGGTAGATGTGCATGAAGGAAGGATTTTATGGTTCATTGATTTTTGCTAGAGTTATGTCCCTTTAAAACTTAGTCTCTGGGACTTATTGAAATTGCAGCCTTGTCAACGCAACTCCTCCTAAGTTTATGGCTGGATATTAATGACACTTGGTCAATGTTATCACCTCAATTAGTAGATGTGCATGTAGGAAGGATTTTATGGTTCATTGATTTTTGCCACAGTTATGCCCCCTTAAGACTTAGTCTCTGGGGCTGATTGAAATTGCAGCCTTGACAACACAACTTCTTCTAAGATTCTGACTGGATACTAATGAAACTTGGTGGATGTTATTACCTTAATTGGTAGATGTGCATGAAGTAAGGATTTTATGGTTCATTGATTTTTGCCTGAGTTATACCCCCTTCAATCTTAGTCTCTGGGGCTTATTGATATTTCAGCCTCGTGAACGCAATTCCTTTCAGGTTTTTGACTGGATATTTATAAAAACCTTTTTGTGAACACAACTTTTTACAGGTTTTTGTGTGAATATTTATAAATCCTTGTCAATTAGGGATGACTATTGCAGGCCAAAATGACTATTGCAATAGTATTGCTATTGACCAAATTGCTATCACGATAGTATTGCTATTGTAGGTTGCTATTTCAATACTATTGCGATACTATTGTTATATGCATTAAGTGCTATAAATGGATACTTTTTCATTAAAAAACACATTTCCTGAATATTTTACATATATGAATTAATTTGCAGAATCATTAAATAAATAATCTGAAGGAAGGGAGTGACATTTCATGATTTGAGTAGCCTGTCATTGATGTCTGATATTCAAGAGACAGATTTTTTGCCAAAATTAGACAATGTCATGTGACAAATTGCTATTTTTAGAACAAATTGCTATTTTTAGAACTATCAAAACTATTGCGATAGTGGAAACAACTATTGCGATACTATTGATATTGCCAGTTGCCTATCACGATAGCACTATTGCAGAGGTCACTATTGCGATATATCGATAGTCCGATGTATCGTTACATCCCTATTGTCAATGTCATTTTTTTGTCTCAAGTTTTATAAGTGGCGGCGTATATTGTGACCATGGCACTCTTGTTTTTACAAAGAAACTGGGACCGATTACAGGCCCCTTCCCGTCAGAAAATTTTCCTCCTAAAGATGCATTTTCCCCCAACAAATCAGTTTTCCCCTCTTAAACAAAGTTATTATGCATGCAAAAATGTTATATCTTTGCTTTGAATGTGTTATCTGACTATTTTTAGCTCCACTGGCCTTTCAGGCCAGCGGGCTATTGTCATGGCGATGTGTCCGTCGTGCGTCAGTGCGTCTGTGCGTGCGTGCGTCCGTAAACTTTTTCTTTAAAAATCTTCTCCTCAGAAACTACTGGATGTATTTCAACCAAATTTCACAGGAATGATCCTTGGGTGACCCTCTCTCAGATTCCTTCAAAGAATTTTTTTTTTGATCGAATCAGAATAACTTGAGTTATCTGCCCTTGAATGTCAAAAAAAGCTGGTTTTGACTTTATTTTTACTCTAAAATCTACAAATATCAACCAATCAAGACAAAACTTGGACAGAATATATATAAGCATAATATCCTGCCTGGGTGTAATTTTCAGCTTGATCGAAATTATATATCATGAGTTATGTGCCCTTGAATTTGTCAAAATTGCCGTTTTCAACTCTATTTTGACTTTGATTTCACTCTAGCAACTACAAATATTGACAAATCTAGACAAAACTTTTACAAAATGTTGGTGACTATAAAATCTTGCCTTGGTGTAATTTTCAGCCTGATCTTAATATTACATCATGAGTTATGTGCCCTTGAAATTGACAAAATTACAATTTTCGGCTCTATTTTTACTTTGTTTTCACTCTAGCAACTACAAATACTGATTAATCAAGGCAAAACTTGTACAGAATATTGGTGACCATAAGATCTTGCCTTGGTATAATTTTCAGCTTGATCTGAAATTTATATCATGAGTCATGTGCCCTTGAAATTGACAAAATTGCCATTTTCGGCTCTATTTTGACTTTGATTTCACTCTAGCATCTACAAATATGGACTAATCAAGACAAAACTAGAACAGAATGTTGGTGACGATAAGATATTGCCTTTGTGTAATTTTCAGCTTTATCCATAAGAAATTCAGGCCTGTGGAGCGACTCAAGACCTTCAGGTCTTTCTAGTAATATTATATACTTGGTTTTTGTGACTTGGATTTCATTTCTATATACTTTTATGATAAAACTTAGAAACTCTTTATCGAAAAAATTGAGCAATAAATATTCCCCTAGAGTTATATTTTTTCCCCAATTCAGGGCCCCGGGCCCCTTCCTCTAACCTTAAAAAATGCCCTGCAAGTTGTGGCGCTTTGTTCACCGTCCGATCTTAAACGATACATTTAAAACGCCTTATGATACCGATCAATAAACCATTTATTGTCATGCCTGGTGAAAAATTTAAGACCAAACTAAAAGGTTTATAGGCAATGTTTTGCAACAGCGCCCACCTGAACAGCCACTGATTACAATGACCTACTTCCCGCTGTTTTTGAGTGGTGGTGCGCTCTGATGTAAATGAGCGACATCAACATATCAAAGAGCGAATTTCATCAGAGAAAACTCGGATTAAAACGCCTTATGATACCGATCAATGAACCATTTATTGTCATACACTCACTCACTCACTCCCGGGTTTCATATTTAACGTGCAGGTGTAGAAGCACTATCCACATCAGTGGGCTCCTTTCCAGGTAGCTGGCTAGCTGCACGCATGGCTGTTCTTGCTCCCTGTCTCCATTCCTTCTTATTGTGTGGGTCAATGGTGGATAGATTCCATTCCCTGCGATCCCTCTCTGTCAGTTGTTTCCAGGTCATCTTGGGCCTACCTCGCCTGCGAGTTTCTGTGACCTGCATGTCATGTGCCGTTTTTATAGCCCCGTCAGATCTCTCCACATGTCCGTACCATCTGAGCCTTCGTTCTCTCAAGATGGGTTCTTAGTCATCAAGACCAAGCTGTTTACGTAGCTCCTTTGACCTGGTGTTGGAGATATCTTGTGGACATACATTGCAGATCCGTCTAATCATCGCACGGTCATTTCGTTGCAGGCGCTGTAGGTTGGGCTTGGAAAGGGGCCATGTCTCGCTTGCGTAAATCATGACGCTTCTGACGCATGTTGAGTAGACTTTTCCTCGTGTTTGGTAGGTGAGGTGGCGTGAAGTGAGTATTGGCATCAGCTCTTTAAACTTCTTCCATGCAGATTTGACTCTAGTTATGATGGCTGAGTCGCATCCACCAGCTGCTGAAAGCATGTCTCCCAGGTAGCAAAACGATGCCACCACCTCCAACTTTTCCTGTCCTACCTGCACCTCTGACTGGGGTCTTCCGTCTAGTGGTCTTGCTGCTCCCATACAGCGGGCACACTTGAACATTTTGAAGACAGTTTTAGAGTAGATTCTTAAACAAGAGTATGTACAAATGCATTTTACACCACTACAGTCTAATTTGCAGCTGATACTGAGTGAAAGTATGAATATAAACCTGTTTTAGTTTTTCCCAATTTAGGTCAAAAGGTCGCTATTTTTCCCAATTTTAAATTTTCAATGGCCCCTGGCCCCAAACAAAAATTGGTAGCAAGACCTCTGGGACGCTACAAGAGTGTATGGGTACAGCCACAGTGTTGAATCTAGCTTTGCCAGAGAGGGGGGCCTGTCGGGCCCACAGCCACCAAAACAGGGGGACATTTTGGGGAAAATGGGGGACATAAAGACAAACATAGAAAAAAAGTAAACAAGAAGTAAAATTTTGATATTTACCTTTTATTTGTTTGTACACATGAATGTGTGTTGTAAGTAAAAAAAACCACTGTGTTGACATTGTATTATTCAAATTTAAAAATGTGTCTCTTTGTGTTTACAAATGTTTGTGTTTTCATCGAAGAGATGCCAATTTTTAGCTCCACTGGCCTTTCAGGCCAGCAGCCAGCAGGCTTTTGTCATGGCAATGTGTCTGTCGTGCGTCAGTGCGTGCGTCCGTAAACTTTTTCTTTAAGAATCTTCTCCTCAGATACAACTGGATGGATTTCAACCAAACTTCTCAGGAATGATTCTTGGGTGACCCTCTCTCACATTCCTTCAAAGAGTATGGATTAAACTAAAATCACCTGAGTTATCTGCCCTTGAATGTCAAAAATAGCTGGTTTTGACTTTATTTTTACTCTAAAATTTACAAATATTAACCAATCAAGATAAAACTTGAATAGAATATATATAAGCATAATATCCTGCCTGGGTGTAATTTTCAGCTTGATCAGACTTTTAAATCATGAGTTATGTGCCCTTGAATTTGACAAAATTGCCATTTTCGACTTTGTTTTCACATTAAGAACCATACTTGTGAACCACTCAAGATGATATTTAGATAGAATCTTGTTGACAACAAGATCTTGCTTATGTGTAATATTCAGGATGATTGCATTGCTGCAATTTGAGTTATGTGCCCTTGAAATTGACAAAATTTCAGTTTTGGACACTTTTTCACTTTGCGGCCACGAATATAAACTAATACTGACAAAATTTGGACAGAATGATGCTGACCATAAGATCTTGCTTGAGTTTAATTTTCAGCTTGATTATAAACTCACATACTGAATTATGTGCCCTTGAATTTAGCATAATGACAGTTTTCAACTTTATCATCACTCTAAAAATCCCAAATATATTGGTCAATCATTTACCTTCTTTTCGTTTTGACCACATGATTGCTTCTTTTTAGAACCACAAGTTTTTAGAAATCTAGTTTTTCTTTGACCACATTCCTAGCCATTTGCGGAAAAGGAGTCTCAGGGTTTCCATTATGCACAAATCATGTGTCATTGTCATTTTAAAACAAATGACGCCTCATAGAAAAATTTACCTGAGGGTTATTAATTTATCCCCAACTGTGAAGGGAAGGGGTCATAATGACCCCCAAATTCTTATGCACAGGAAAGACCATGGGCTTATTCTAGAGATGCCCCCACATACATGTAATAATGGTATTCTATTTTGTAGAGGGCAAGTACAATAAGAAGCCGCTGCTGCTGAACTGTGGCCATACATTCTGTGAGTCATGTCTTGTGCAGCTGTGGAAGGAGAGAAAGATCAGCGTTGTTTGTCCAGAATGCTTTGTAAGTGACCCATTTTTAGCACCCGAACATTGGTGTCTGGGTGTTGCTTTGATTAACCCATTACCAAACGACAAAAATTAGACTTGTCCGAATTCAAAGACGAACAGACGGCAACTAAAAATGGATGAAAAAGTTTTTTTTGTTAAATAATTTTGTGTGGAAAATATTGTGTGAAATGAAGAAATTGCTTGTCGCAAGCAATTTCTTCATTTTCCACAATGTTTTCCATAGCCAGTTTATTGTGGGGAGTCAAAACGAGTCACTGTGTGGTAATGGGTTAAGGTTTTATGTGCAAGTGTCATATCTCTGTTTCTGTTGATGCTATTGCTCTGAATACTTTGTACATGCTTCTGTAACCATAATATATCAGCCAGTTGGCAAAGATTCCTTTCTCTGACTACTAATTTAGTAGAATTTTAACCCTTACAGACTTAAAGTGACATTTCACATTTATTTCATTTTTTAACCCTTTACTGCACAGTGACGCCTTTTGACTCCCCCACTAGAAAAAGCTTTGGAAAACATTGTGGAAAATGAAGAAATTGCTTGTAACAAGCAATTTCTTCATTTTCCACAATGTTTTCTAACCCAAATTGGAAAGATTTTTAAAACTTCATCAACTTGAAATTGTCGTCTGCAACACCGTTCAAATTGGAAAAGTCCAAAATTTTGACGTCTGGTAATGGGTTAAAAGTATGTATTGATGCATAGATTGCTTATTCTAATGCGTAGAAATGCTATCAGTTTTTTGAAGTTGTTATCTACAAGCGAAAAATGCGCCTTTAAAGTTGAGACAGAAATGACAAAATCTGAATTGTTGTCCACAACAATTTGCTTAATTTTAGCACAAAAATATACATTTCTCGTAAATGGTTCAATATTTTGGCTTGAAATTTTCAGAATTTTCATAAGAAAACATGCTCTTTCAGATAGAATAAAAGTAGAATTTATATAAAAATAATCGTGAAATGTCACTTTAAAAATTCTTGTTAAAGTTTCCTTGTTACATATAAGAGTGGGTAAGAACATTCTAAATTTGTAATTTTAAGTCCAAATTCTATGTTGTGTGTAATATTTGAATCATCGCAATGAGACAATTCTGTTGAGTACCCACAACATAGGATTTAGTGAACAACAAATGAAACATCGCTTTTCAAAAAGTCATCACCCCCTCTTGTTTGTAGCTCTGCACCCAGATTAGACAATTCCCACATAGTCACTATTTTTTATTCTCCACAATAGAAAGGCTTTGAAAAACATTGCGGAAAAGCAATTTCTTCACTTCCCACAATGTTTTCCTTCCCAAAAAACAAACAAACAGAACAAGTAAAATCAAATTTACAAGAAATTGTTGTCTTCTGCATCTTTGAATTTGGACTAGTCTAAAATTTTGCCTTTTGGTAAAGAGTTATTAACCAAACAACAAAATTTTGGGTTGGTCCAAATTCAAAGATGTTTAAGACGACAATTTCAAATGAATGAAATTAAAAATATTGTCGTCTTACAGGGTAGAAAGCATTGTGGGAAATGAAGAAATTGCTTGTGACAAGCAATTTCTTCATTTTCCACAATGTTTTCCCAAGCCTTTTTTGTGAGGGAGTCAAAAGGTGTCATGGTGCAGTAATGAGTTAACTCATTTTCAGGGAGAGACAGTTATACCAGAGGAGGAGGGTGGGGTACAGAGTTTACCTATAGACAAATATATGGTGGGACAGGTGTTACAGAGTCAGAGAGATATTTTAGACAGGTAACATAATTAACATATTTACCTATAGACAAATATATGGTGGGACAGGTGTTACAGAGTCAGAGAGATATTTTAGACAGGTAACATAATTAACATATTTACCTATAGACAAATATATGGTGGGATAGGTGTTACAGAGTCAGAGAGATATTTTAGACAGATAACATAATTAACATATTTACCTATAGACAAATATATGGTGGGACAGGTGTTACAGAGTCAGAGAGATATTTTAGACAGGTAACATAATTAACATATTTACCCATAGACAAATATATGGTGGGACAGGTGTTACAGAGTCTGAGAGATATTTTAGACAGGTAACATGATTAACATATTTACCTATAGACAAATATATGGTAGGACAGGTGTTACAGAGTCAGAGAGATATTTTAGACAGGTAACATAATTAACATATTTACCTATTGACAAATATATGGTAGGACAGGTGTTACAGAGTCAGAGAGATATTTTAGACAGGTAACATAATTAACATATTTACCTATAGACAAATATATGGTTGGACAGGTGTTACAGAGTCAGAGAGATATTTTAGACAGGTAACATAATTAACATATTTACCTATAGACAAATATATGGTGGGACAGGTGTTACAGAGTAAGAGAGATATTTTAGACAGGTAACATGATTAACATATTTACCCATAGACAAATATATGGTGGGACAGGTGTTACAGAGTCAGAGAGATATTTTAGACAGGTAACATAATTAACATATTTACCTATAGACAAATATATGATGGGACAGGTGTTACAGAGCCAGAGAGATATTTTAGACAGGTAACATAATTGACATATTTACCTATAGACAAATACATGGTGGGACAGGTGTTACAGAGTCAGAGAGATATTTTAGACAGGTAACATAATTAACATATTTACCTATAGACAAATATATGGTGGGACAGGTGTTACAGAGTCAGAGAGATATTTTAGACAGGTAACATAATTAACATATTTACCTATAGACAAATATATGGTGGGACAGGTGTTACAGAGTCAGAGAGATATTTTAGACAGGTAACATAATTAACATATTTACCTATAGACAAATATATGGTGGGACAGGTGTTACAGAGTCAGAGAGATATTTTAGACAGGTAACATAATTAACATATTTACCTGTACACAAATATATGGTGGGACAGGTGTTACAGAGTCAGAGAGATATTTTAGACAGGTAACATAATTAACATATTTACCTATAGACAAATATATGGTTGGACAGGTGTTACAGAGTCAGAGAGATATTTTAGACAGGTAACATAATTAACATATTTACCTATAGACAAATATATGGTGGGACAGGTGTTACAGAGTCAGAGAGATATTTTAGACAGGTAACATAATTAACATATTTACCTATAGACAAATATATGATGGGACAGGTGTTACAGAGTCAGAGAGATATTTTAGACAGGTAACATAATTAACATATTTACCTATAGACAAATATATGGTTGGACAGGTGTTACAGAGTCAGAGAGATATTTTAGACAGGTAACATAATTAACATATTTACCTATAGACAAATATATGGTGGGACAGGTGTTACAGAGTCAGAGAGATATTTTAGACAGGTAACATAATTAACATATTTACCTATAGACAAATATATGGTGGGACAGGTGTTACAGAGTCAGAGAGATATTTTAGACAGGTAACATAATTAACATATTTACCTATAGACAAATATATGATGGGACAGGTAATACAGAGTCAGAGAGATATTTTAGACAGGTAACATAATTAACATATTTACCTATAGACAAATATATGGTGGGACAGGTGTTACAGAGTCAGAGAGATATTTTAGACAGGTAACATAATTATGCCCCCTTTCGAAGAAAATGGGGGTATATTGTTTTGCAAGTGTCGGTCGGTCGGTCGGTCGGTCCGTATGTCGGTCGGTCTGTCCGTATACCAAACCTTGTCCGGAGCATAACTCGAAAAGTATTAAAGTTAGAGTCATGAAACTTCATAGGTGGATAGATCTCATTATGGAGAGGTGCAGTGCTCAAGAACCGTAACTCTGCCGATCAAATTTTTTGAGTTATTGCCCTTTGTTGATTTTATAACTTGATTCTTGTCCGAAGCATAACTCAAAAAGTATGTAAGGTACAATCATGAAACTTTACAGGTGGATAGATCTCATTATGGAGAGGTGCAGTGCACAAGAACCGTAACTCTGCTGATCAAATTTTTTGAGTTATTGCCCTTTGTTGATTTTATAACTTGATTCTTGTCCGGAGCATAACTCAAAAACTATGTTAGGCAGAATCATGAAACTTTACAGGTGGATAGATCTCATTATGGAGAGGTGCAGTGCACAAGAACCGTAACTGCTGATCATATTTTTTGGGTTATTGCCCTTTGTTGATTTTCAAACTTGATTATTGTCCGGTGCATAACTCAAAAAGTATGTAAGGTAGAATCATGAAACTTTACAGGTGGATAGGTCTCATTATGGAGAGGTGCAGTGCACAAGAACCGTAACTCTGCCGATCAACTTTTGTGAGTTATTGCCCTTTGTTGATTTTATAACTTGATTCTTGTCCGGAGCACAACTCAAAAAGTATGTAAGGTAGAATCATGAAACTTTACAGGTGAATAGATTTCATTATGGAGAGGTGCAGTGCACAAGAACCGTAACTCTGCCAATCAAATTCTTGGAGTTATTGCCCTTTGTTGATTTTTATGCCCCCTTTCGAAGAAAATGGGGGTATATTGATTTGCAAGTGTCGGTCGGTCGGTCGGTCGGAAGGTCGGTCGGTCGGTCGGTCCGTAGGTCGGTCGGTCTGTCCGTAGACCAAACCTTGTCCGGAGCATAACTCAAAAAGTATTAAAGGTAGAATCATGAAACTTCATAGGTGGATAGATCTCATTATGGAGAGGTGCAGTGCACAAGAACCATAACTCTGCCGATCAAAATTTTTGAGTTATTGCCCTTTGTTGAATTTATAACTTGATTCTTGTCCGGAGCATAACTCAAAAAGTATGTAAGGTACAATCATGAAACTTTACAGGTGGATAGATCTCATTATGGAGAGGTGCAGTGCCCAAGAACCATAACTCTGCTGATCAAATTTTTTGAGTTATTGCCCTTTGTTGATTTTCAAACTTGATTCTTGTCCGGAGCATAACTCAAAAACTATGTTAGGTAGAATCATGAAACTTTACAGGTGAATAGATCTCATTATGGAGAGGTGCAGTGCACAAGAACCGTAACTCTGCTGATCAAATATTTTGAGTTATTGCCCTTTGTTGATTTTCAAACTTGATTCTTGTCCGGAGCATAACTCAAAAACTATGATAGGTAGAATCATGAAACTTTACAGGTAAATAGATCTCATTATGGAGAGGTGTAGTGCACAAGAACTGTAACTCTGCCGATCATATTTTTGGAGTTATTGCCCTTTGTTGATTTTCAAATTTGATTATTGTCCGGAGCACAACTCAAAAAATATGTAAGGTAGAATCATGAAACTTTACACGTGAATAGATTTCATTATGGAGAGGTGCAGTACACAAGAACCGTAACTCTGCCAATCAAATTCTTGGAGTTATTGCCCTTTGTTGATTTTTACACTTAATTCTTAACCTTGCCTATATCTCATGTCCTTTTACACATACAGCCTTGATATCTCACACATAGATACCTCCTATCAACATGGTTCACATTTAACCATGACCTTGGACCTTGTGACCTTGACCTTGGAGTTTGACCTACTTTAAAAAAAATAAACCTGGCATATATCTCATGACCTTTTACAAATACAGCCTTGATATTTCACATATGGACACATCTTACCAAGAACATTCACAATTGACCATGACCTTGGACTTTGTGACCTTGACCTTGGAGTTTGACCTACTTTTAAAAAACTTTAACCTGGTCAATATATCATGTCCTTTTACACATACAGCCTTGATATTTGACACATGGAAACCTCCGACCAAGACCTAACACATATGACTATGACCTTGGACCATGTGGCCTTGACCTTGGAGTTTGACCTACTTTTAAAAAGAATAAACTGGACCTATATCTTATGTGCTATTACACATACAGCCTTGGTATTTCACACATGGACACATCTTACCAAGACCTTTCACATTTGACCATGACCTTGGACCTTGTGACATTGACCTTTGACTTTGACCTTCTTTAAAAAAAACTTTAACCTAGCCGATATATCAATTCCTTTTACACATACAGCCTTGATATTTGACACATGGACACCTACGACCAAGACCTTTCACATTTGACCATGACCTTGGACCTTGTGACCTTGACCTTGGTGTTTGACCTACTTTAATAATAAATTAACCTGGCCTATATTTCATGTCATTTTACATATACAGCCTTGATATTTCACACATGGTCACTTCCAACCAAGATATTTCACTTTTGACCATGACCTTGGACCTTGACCTTGGAGTTTGACCTACTTTTAAAAAACTTAAACTAGGCCTATATCTCATGTCCTGTTACCTATACAGTCTCAATATTTTACACATGGACACCTCCTACCAAGACCTTTCACATTTGACCATGACCTTGGCTTGTGTGACCTTGACCTTGGATTTTTACATACTTTAAGAAATCTTTAACCTAGCCTTTATCTTATGTCCTATTACACCTACAGCCTTGATATTTTACACATAGACACCTCCTACCAAGACCTTTCACATTTGACCATGACCTTGATTATTGCAACCTTGACCTTGGAGTTTGACCTACTTTTAAAAAGACTGAAACCAGGCATATATATCATGTACTTTTACACCTACAGCCTTGATATTTCACACATGGACACCTCCAACCAAGACCTTTCATATTTGACCTTGGCATTTGGCCTACTTTTAAAAACTTTAACCTGGCCTATGTTTCATTTTACTTTTACATATACAGCTTTGATATTTCACACATAGACACCTCCTACCAAGACCCATCATATTTGACCATGACCTTGGACCTTGTTAACTTGACCTTGGACTTTGACCTACATCAAATGTAGGCCCTTGAGGGGGCATATATGTTTTACAAACATCTCTTGTTACACTTAATTCTTAACCTTGCCTATATCTCGTGTCCTTTTACACATACAGCCTTGATATCTCACACATAGATACCTCATATCAACATCATTCACATTTAACCATGACCTTGGACCTTGTGACCTTGACCTTGGAGTTTGACCTACTTTAAAAAAAATCAAACCCGGCATATATCTCATGACCTTTTACAAATACAGCCTTGATATTTCACACATGGACACATCTTACCAAGACCTTTCACAATTAACCATGACCTTGGACTTTGTGACCTTGACCTTGGAGTTTGACCTACTTTTAAAAAAAACTTTAACCTGGCCGATATATCATATCCATTTACACATACAGCCTTGATATTTGACACATGGAAACCTCCGACTTAGACCTATCACATACGACTATGACCTTGGACCATGTGGCCTTGACCTTGGAGTTTGACCTTCTTTTGAAAAAAAAATAAACTGGGCCTATATCTTATGTGCTATTACACATACAGCCTTGGTATTTCACACATGGACACATCTTACCAAGACCTTTCACATTTGACCATGACCTTGGACCTTGTGACCTTGACCTTGGACTTTGACCTACTTTAAAAAGAACTTTAACCTAGCCGATATATCATGTCCTTTTACACATACAGCCTTGATATTTGACACATTGACACCTACGACCAAGACCTTTCACATTTGACCATGACCTTGGACCTTGTGACCTTGACCTTGGTGTTTGACCTACTTTTATAATACATTAACCTGGCCTATATTTCATGTCATTTTACATATACAGCCTTGCTATTTCACACATGGTCACTTCCAACCAAGATATTTCACTTTGACCATGACCTTGGACCTTGACCTTGGAGTTTGACCTACTTTTAGAAATATCTAACCTAGCCTTTATCTTATGTCCTAATACACCTACAGCCTTGATATTTCACACATAGACACCTCCTACCAAGACCTTTCACATTTGACCATGACCTTGAATATTGCAACCTTGACCTTGGAGTTTGACATACTTTTAAAAAGACTGAAACCAGGCATATATATCATGTCCTTTTACACCTACAGCCTTGATATTTCACACATGGACACCTCCAACCAAGACCTTTCATATTTGACCATGACCTTGGACCTTGTTAACTTGACCTTGGACTTTGACCTACATCAAATGTAGGCCCTTGAGGGGGCATATATGTTTTACAAACATCTCTTGTTAACATACATGTATTTACCTATAGACAAATATATGGTTGGCCAGGTGTTACAGAGTCAGAGAGATATTTTAGACAGGTAACATAATTAACATATTTACCTATAGACAAATATATGGTTGGACAGGTGTTACAGAGTCAGAGAGATATTTTAGACAGGTAACATAATTAACATATTTACCTATAGACAAATATATGGTGGGACAGGTGTTACAGAGTCAGAGAGATATTTTAGACAGGTAACATAATTAACATATTTACCTATAGACAAATATATGGTGGGACAGGTGTTACAGAGTCAGAGAGATATTTTAGACAGGTAACATAATTAACATATTTACCTATAGACAAATATATGGTGGGACAGGTGTTACAGAGTCAGAGAGATATTTTAGACAGGTAACATAATTAACATATTTACTATAGACAAATATATGGTTGGACAGGTGTTACAGAGTCAGAGAGATATTTTAGACAGGTTACATAATTAACATATTTACCTATAGACAAATATATGGTGGGACAGGTGTTACAGAGTCAGAGAGATATTTTAGACAGGTAACATAATTAACATATTTACCTATAGACAAATATATGGTGGGACAGGTGTTACAGAGTCAGAGAGATATTTTAGACAGGTAACATAATTAACATATTTACTATAGACAAATATATGGTTGGACAGGTGTTACAGAGTCAGAGAGATATTTTAGACAGGTTACATAATTAACATATTTACCTATAGACAAATATATGGTGGGACAGGTGTTACAGAGTCAGAGAGATATTTTAGACAGGTAACATAATTAACATATTTACCTATAGACAAATATATGGTGGGACAGGTGTTACAGAGTCAGAGAGATATTTTAGACAGGTAACATAATTAACATATTTACCTGTACACAAATATATGATCAGAACACTGAGAACAGTTTACGGTATTTGATAAATAAGGACTTGAACACTACGGTTCCTCGTATTAACACAATTACAAAATGTATGAAGAATGGCAAACTTATATACAAATATATACATTGGCGGAATTATGTCATTCTAGCTTTCCTAATTGTTGTTTAATTTCTGAAGAGTAAAACAGAAGAAGCTTTAACCTGGTTGATATGTCATGTCCTTTTACACATACAGCCTTGATATTTGACACACGGACACCTCTGACCAAGACATTTCACATTTGACCATGACCTTTCCATGACCTTTTACCCTTTGACCTTGGCATTTGACCTACATTTAAAAAACTTTAACATTGCCTATATTTCACATGCTTTTACACATACAGCCTTGATATTTTACACATGGACATCTCCAACCAAGACATTTCACTTTTGACCATGACCTTGGACCTTGACCTTGGATTTGACCTACTTTTAAAAAGCTTTAACTTGGCCTATTTATCATGTCCTATTACATCTACAGCCTCGATATTTCACACATGGACACATCCTACCAAGACCTTTCACATTTGACCATGACCTTTTACCTTGTGACCTTCACCTTGGAGTTTGACCTACATCAAAGGTAGGCTCTTGAGGGGGCATATATGTTTTACCAAAATCTCTTGTTCCAGAAGCCTTCACTATTACGGATATCAAAATTATGTCATGTTTGAAAAAGTGCTTACATATTTTGTTATTGCCTTACATGTCCAACTGTGTCTACAAGTCTGTCTGTCCAGGGCATGTGCTGATGATTGCCAGTGGCGCCAAATGCAACTGAATCATAAATTTGGAAGTTGACTTTGCCTATATCTGATTTAACTGGTGGAATGATATTTTTGGCATATTCTTGGTAGATGAAATTGAAATGAAGGATTAACTTTACAAAATTGGATAATCGGTAACAATTAGGTGCATATATCTCAAAATGGAGAAGTGCTATGCATTAGAACCATAAATCTGCCAATGGTATTTTTTGAGATATTGCCTTTCGTTGATATTCTTACTTGATAACTACTGCTATTTGACTGCTTCAATTGTTAGATGGCTATTTTAAAGGTTGGCCCTTAAGGCATTGATTCCACCAACTTTCAAATTTCGGGGTAAAAACTAGTTATTTATGGCATGTTTGTGCCCACTCTACAAGAGACATTGATTGCTGCTGGCAAAAATTGGGGGTACATGATTCAATTTGTGGGTTAAAAAATCCATTTGGGGATTTTTGTAAACTTTAAGTATTGCAACTGAAACCATCATTATCTACAAAATACTTTGTGCATCTTCGGATGTCATCCATAGCAATGGAAATCGATGAGGGTATTCTTTGTCAGTTTCCGTTGCCAAGGATAATGTCCACAAATTGACGAGGGTATCTCTCTTTAATTTATGTTGCTGTGGATGATGCACACAGTGTTTGGTATCTAATGACGGGTTGTAATTCTTAACCCTTTCCCAAACGACAAAATTTTAGGGCGGTCCAAATTGAAAGATCCTACAGACGACAATTTCAAGTGAATGGAATTATCAATTTTTAGGTCTTTTTGGATGGAAAATACTGTGGGAAATGAAGAAATTGCTTGTCACAAGCAATTTCTTCATTTTCCACAATGTTTTCCACAGCCATTATTTTGTGAGGAGTCAAAAGGAATCACTGTGTGGTAATGGGTTAATGGGACATGTATGCATGTTTTACAAACATCTCTTGTTTATACAATTTCAGTGAGATCAAGAGAACCGCATCTGTTACAATGGTTCAGCGCAAGAAAGTTTTATCAGGTGATGAATTGTCTACCTCGTTACTTCAAGTTCAATCTCAAGGTATTTGTATTTGTAACAGCTTGGCTGTAGCCTGCAATGATGTAGCCATGTAGAGAATAGTGCCTGGTGTATGGTTTGATATATTATATACTTCTTAGCTCTTTCCTAAACAACAAAATTTTTAGGTTTGTCCTATTATATAGCTGCTGATGACGAAATTGATATTAAAAAGGAAGGATTTGTGTACAATATAGTACAGAGAATATTGAGAAAAAAGGAGAAACTGCTGGTTACTAGCAGTTTCTTCTTCTTTCTCAATGTTTTACCAAGCCTTTTCTATTAGGGATGTCAAAGTCGGGTTTTGTTTGGGAAAGGGTTTATAAAGTAAAATCTTCTATCACCCAATCCTTTTCCAAACAAGCCCTGGTTTCATGTACCAAATAGGACAAGATAGGGAAAACACGGAGACAAAAGAAGCATTCTCTTCTTTTGCCTCAATATTTTGTGAGATATGTTTTACATAAATTATATCTTTATCAATATTCATAATATTCAGATTTCAAATTGAAATCATCACAAGTTTGTTGTTTTGGAAAGTTTGAAAATAATCAGTCTCTAGATATTTTTAGTTGTAATGCTTTACTTAATTCTTTCCCAAACAAGACCTGATTTTGATGTCCCTGAAAGAAAAGGCCAGGGGAAAACATTGGGGCAAAAAAGAAAATGTTGATAATCATCATTTTCTCCTTTTGTCTAAATATTTCCAACGCTATAAACACACACAAATCCAATCTATATGAGTATCCATTTTGTGGTCTGCTGCAGCTCTTAAATTAGCCAGCCTTCAAATTTTGCCGTCTGGTATTGGGTTAAGCATGCTCACTTGTAATCATTTAGCTGATAGTGCCTAGTGTATGGCTTGGTATATACTGACTAAAATCTGCTGTTCTTTTTTCTCTCTCTCAAACAAGTGCTTGTTTTGATTTCTTAAATAGAAAAACATGTAGGAAAATATTGTAATAAAAGAAGAAAATGCTGATAACAAGCATTTCCTCCTTAACCCTTTCCCAAACAAGACCTGGTTTTGACGTCCCTAATAGAAAAGGCAAGGGAAAACATTGAGACAAAAGAAGAAACTGCTGATAATCAGCAGTTTCTCCTTTTGCCTCAATGTTTTCTGTGCTACAATTTGCACAAATTCAATCTTTTTCAACATCTATTTTATCGTCTGCAGCAGCTTTTAATTTGGAACAGTCGATTTTTTTGTCGTTTGGGAAAGGGTTAACTCCCATTGCTGTTCATGCTTTTCTCTAATGCTTTTGTGCATCATTTGTGTTACATGTTTTAGCAGATATGTCTTTTTGACATTTGGTAAATGGTTAAAGATGGGTGATGGCTATATTTAGTAGTAATTGATGTGAAACTTTTTTAAGCACTAATTCTATATGAATTTGCATTAGTTTTGCACTAACCTGTCAACTGAAAGAGTTTTACCTTGGACTGGGCAGAGTAATCTTATATAGAAGATAGAAAAGGGGAAATGACTATCAGATTTCAAGGTCCACAGTTCTTGCATTTAGAAAGATATTATTACTGTTGTGAATTTTGAATTATGTGTTAGTCAATGTATACTTTGACCTGGCTATCTCAGCGTTTTTTCTCGCCAATTGGGAAAGGTACCTATACCCCTACGATTGGGAAATTTTCGCGTCGTGAAATCTTCAAATTGGGAAAAGATTAATTCGCAAAATTGATGAATTGGGAATCTTAAAGGTGCATCTTAATCTATCATTAGCGGCTAAATTTTGCACCACATATCATTGTAAGGTCTTGGTTTAAACAGGAACATACTTGTGACCATATATTTTGACCATTTATTATATCTCTATATATTTAGAAATTGTTGAAAGGTAGATAATGCTGAAATCCAGCATTCACTCCAATTCTCTCAATACTTTCCAGGCATTTAAAGTAACATAAATTGTGTTGTCTGCATAAAAAATTCCTGTTATTTTCACAGTGACACCATTCCAAGACATTGTGGAAAGGGTTAAGAAAGCATTGGAGCTAAACACAAAATGTTTGTAGATGTAAATTCTTCTATATGTTCTAATCTAAATCTTTTCCTAGCTACTTTGGAAGTGTTTCTATTTTGGGAAATGATGCTTTGGTCTGTAGAAAGCTTAGGACTTTGAATTTGGATCTGTCTAAAAAGAATTCAACTTCTCAGTAACCCATATAAACTGTTTGGATGAGATATTTCTAGTCAAACTAAAATGTATGGCATGATTGGCCATTGGGAACGGCACATAAGATCATTGGGAACGGTAGCTATGGAGATTGGGAAACGGCCTGTACTAAAATTGGGAAAGAGCCTGTAGTCATTGGGAAAGGTTCCTTTTACAGGTACTAATTATAGTAGGGGGAAAAAACCCTGACTATCTGGAATCTTCCATACAGATACTTTGATTTTAATTGATGGATATCACACACACAAAATTAAACAAAAAACAAACAAAAAACAAGTCACTCAAATATATGTTATTTTGACCAGAATAAATTATGTAGATCTATGTCTTCAGATTTATTTCAAACTTTCTTTTTCAATGTTTGATACTTTTCTTACTTCCCAGAAATTCTCTTTTAGTGTGACATATGTTTGTATTTTTGTTTTAGACAAAGATTGTAAAGAGTGTTTGAGGAAGCAAGCCACCAGCTACTGTGCTAAATGTGACTGTAATATGTGTGCAAACTGCTTTACTAAGGTAAGAAATTCTCTAAATCCCTCTTAATCACCCTGTCTGTCTGTCTGTCTGTCTAAATATGACTGTTATATGTGTGCAAACTGCTATAGGAATTGCACTGTCTGTCCGTCTAAATGTGACTCTAATAATGTATTTGCCAAATGCTTTGCAAAGGTAACAAATTATTTTTGAATTAGCGGAAAATGGCAAATATAATCTGATGTATTTACTTGATTAAATGTTTTTACCCCAGAGCTACAGAAAAGATGGGGTAAAGACATCTTTTCAATTTTAGACCAATGTTGTGGGTACTCCATTTGATTGTTTGGATGAGGCAATTCCAATGGGTATCAAAAACGTAGGGTTTAAAGAACCCTGAGTGAAATATTGTATTTTGAAAAGCAATTTTCCCCTTCTTATCTTTCTTAAATGCCTTATTTAACCCTTTCCCAAACAAGAAGTGGTTTTGATGTTCCTAATACATGTAGTCTAAAATGCTTGGAAAAACTTTGAGACAAAAGAAGAAACTGCTGATAACCAGCAGTTTCTCCTTTTGTCTCAATATTTTCTCTTTATGCCCCATATGGAAAGATAGGGGCATATTGTTTTACTAGTGTCAATCTGTCTGTCTGTCTGTCTGTCTGTCTGTCTATCCAAAATATTAACATTTGCCTTTTCTCCAAAAGTGTTTGACATACAAAGCTCAAATTTGGTATGCGACTTCCTTTCAATGATATCTATCTGTTCCATGCAATTTGACTTTTGTCAAGGTCATCTGTTAACTCTTATCAACCCTTTATTCAAAAAGTATACATTTTGAAATAATTGCCATTTCGGGGGCCTTGGTGTTTCACAAACTCATCTTGTTTCACATATAATTTGTCCACTGCAACTGCTTTCAAATTGGACCACCTTAAAATTTTGTCGTTTTGGACAGGGTTAGAGTCTGATCCAAAGTGGAAGCTGTTGCAGATAATTTGAAATGTTACTGAAATGATGAAATAAGAAAATAATTATGCAAGTTTTAGGATAGAAAACTTTGATAGCAAAGGAAAAAATGCTGATAATTTTCAGAAATACCTCAAAATGCTTCTATTTGGATATCATTCTAAAATATAGGTATTGGGCTATTTTTGAAGGTTTAGTATTTCTTGTTGCAGGTTCACAGCCTGTCCAAAACCTTACAGAGCCATAAACCACAGCCCCTTCCTGATGAAAGGTAAGTTTGTAGTTCAACAATCAGATTAAAACCAGATGTTTTATCTGATTTCTTACAGTAACATCTGACAGTCACCGGCTAAAGGATATCTTCAGTGACTCTAGGAAATCCAATATCAGTTGTTTTAAATCTAACCAATCAAATCTCTGGTTGTATGTTGTTCTTCACTTAAATGAGATGTCACCATAGAGTCGTTTCTGGTTTAAATCATTTTAGAATGTGGTAAACCTTTACTTTATTGGTCAGAGCAAAACTTAATTGAAGATAATCCCTTACGGGTGTCTGTCAGCTGTTCCTGTCGATAGCGGGAACATCAGATTTTAATCAGATTGTTTGTTCAAACATGATAAGAACATTCTCTTGATAACCTCAGAAAAGTCTGTTAGGCTAATTAAGGTTTAACCCTTTCCCAAACAAGACCTGCTTTTGACGTCATGTATAGAATTTATTTTGGGGAAAACATTGAGGCAAAAGAAGAAAATGTTGAAAATCAGCATGTTCTCCTTTTGCCTCAATATTTTCTGTGCTATAATGTATGCAAATCGAATCTTTATCAACACCCTATTTTGTCATTCGCAGCAGTCACAGTTTTTGCCGTTGAGGAAAGGTTAAATCATTGCCGGACAGCAAAATTTTAGACAAGTCCAAATTCAAAGACAATGCAGACGACAAAGTCGACAATTTCCAGTTAATTGAATTTTATGTGTTTTGACTTTCTGGGAAAAAGCAATTTGTAAAATGAAGAAATTCCTTGCTACAAGCAATTTCTTCATTTTCCACAATGTTTTCCAAAGCCAATATGTTGCAGGGCGTCAAAAAGAGTCATCTTGTTTGAATGGCTAAACCGATACCCCAAACATGGCCAGAATTATCAAGGATATTATAACCATTTTGGAAGGAAATCATGACGGTGACTTTGTACAACCGTTTATAATACAGGTCCCAGGTTTTGATATGGGACTGACTCACAGAAAAGAGGAGACTTGATTCAGGAGAAAAGCAGCACATACAGTGACTTTGGCACTGTTGTTGCTGGTTTAGATAGGGTAAAGCTTGATTTTAACCCATTACCAAACAAAATTTTTTTGGACTTGTCCAAATTCAAAGATGTTGCAGACAACATTTTCAAGTGAACATATTTTTACAGTTTTTGGTCTTTCTAAGTAGAAAATATTGTGGGAAATGAAGAAATTGCTTGTCACAAGCAATTTCTTCATTTTCCACAATGTTTTCCGAAACCTTTATCTTGCAGGCCATCAAAAAGCGTCATCATGTGGTAATGGGTAAAAAAATATGCGGCATAACATAGGTTGTTAATGATCTATTTTCAGTCAATTAGAGGTATCTCAGATGTGTAAGGACCATGAGACACGACCGCTAGAGTATTTTTGTGAAGATGATGGCGCCATAATTTGTTCTAGATGTGTCATTGTAGGCTCACATAAAGGACATAACATATCATCCATAGAGGATAAGGTATATAGTATATTTTAGCATTTTCTTGTTAATTAGAATGACAGTATAGATCATATGGAAAAAACGGCCCATCATATCTCATGAATGGCGTAATGCACTAAAGATATGGTACATGAAAGGACCCCTGCCAGGCTATTCAAGAAATATCATTTGGATTGGTAAACCTGTATGGATAAATCATTTCTGCTCAATGAAATTTGAAGGAAATTCATTTATGATGGTTGGCCCAGTTTTCGTGGTATCAATAATTCAAAGGGAACTGCCGGAAGACAAAAACAAGTCATTGCTACAATAATTATTAATTAACATTTGAAAATATTTGTAATTTGATAAATTACCAACATTAAATGTCAGTTGCGTGTTATTGTTTACTTTGGAATCCATTTTGGATAAGTTGTTGACCTCTGACGTCATCGGAATTGAGGCTCCAGAATTCGTGGGTCGTACAATAAATCAGTGACAAATTCTTTGTTTCCAAATTTTCCTCCCGAAACTGAGCACTTCATCAATCTAGCATTCCTTTCGAATGATTAAAAGTTGTTGTTAAAAAAGTACACTGGCTGATGTAATAATAGGAGCCTCAGAAGTACCTCTGCCTATTTGATTCATTGCGTAAAAATATATTGAATGACCCCCACAAGGACATTCATAGGTTATGCCCCTTGAATAAACATTTTCTTTGTTAACTTTATTTGAAGCGAGTGAAGATAGGGTGGGGTGTTTGTTGACAAAATTCTAGCGTGCCAACGTCGCCTGTTTAGAATGCCGTAAGATTATTCAGAATACCACAAATTTAGGGTCCTCCACAAAAACTGGGCAAATCACCATAGTCCTTGTTAATCAAGTCAAATCACCATAGTCCTTGTTAATCAAGTCTGTTTCTAACTTTAGATACCCACTCTTTCTGTTTATAGTAACATTTATGGGAAACTGGATCTTGGTTGATAGTGAAAAATTTTACCAGCGTAAAAATGCTTTTTATGCCCCCGTATCCAAAGATCGGGACATATTATTTTGCTCATGACTGTCTGTCTGTCTGTCTGTCTGTCATTCTGAAAATTTAACTTGAAAACTTATCATTTGCATTTCCGGGGGTATGAGTGTTTTACTAATGCATTCTGACTTTTTGGCCTTAGATAATGCAATACACCACAAAACGATGGAAGCTCTGACTGTCCCCATGTTTTTCTGATCCCTCAAATATCTAACACAGCCCCTTTCATCTTTTTAGCCCAATCCCTATTATATTTTAGAAAAAAATGTTGTAAGAAGTCTAATATTTTGTCCCTTGCAGAACCGACTGATAGTGAATGAAATGGAACCTAATCTACAGATGGCCAACCATGTGTTTAGGAGACTTAAGAGGATAGATAAGGTAAGTAAAGCCAGGATCTGGAACAAGGTCCCTTATAGCAGTTGACACTACCACATTTTTCAGATCAGTTTGTATATATGAGTAGTATCATGGCTTGTGTTTCTCTCTAAGAGTTGCTATATGCAATGGCTTGGATCCTGATCAGACTGTGTGTATGCACAGGCTGATCTGGATCCATGTAATTCTCAAATGCCTGAACACATTACCAAACAGCATGATTTTAGACCTGTCCAAATCAAGAGATGCTGCAGACAAAAATTTCGAGTTAGTAAAATTTTACATTTTTTGGTCTTTTTGGTAGAAAATATAGTGGTAAATGAAAAAATTGCTTGTCACAAGCAATTTCTTCATTTTCCACAATGTTTTCCAAAGCCATTAACTCATAAGGAGTCAAAAAGAGTCGTTGTGTGTGGTAATGCCTTAACCCTTTACCAAACGGCAAATTTTCAAAATTTTTATTTCAAAAGCTGCTGCAGATGAAAAATTGACCTTGTTTAAGACAGAATTTGTGTACAATATAGCACAGAAAATATTGAGACAAAAGGAGAAACTGCTGGTTATCAGCAGTTTCTTCTTTTGTCTCAATGTTTTCCCATGCCAATTTTATCAGGGACGTCAAAACCAGGTCTTGTTTGGGAAAGGGTTAAGGGCCCATTTTCCAGATCCTTGATCATTTATGTCTTGCTTGACTATTGGAGGAATGGGATAAGGCCATTGAAGTCACCTGGGTGGTGCTGTAATGCTACATGGTTATAGTTATAATCCACCAGCAATAGTTTTGAGAGTAGGTTTACCAAGCTTGCTAACTCACTTATAATATGTTTATTGAGAAAAGTGTCTTATGATAAAGCAAAATTCAAGAAAACAAATTACAACCAAATGTTTTGCCATGCAACTTTTGCTACCGTCACATTGAGGGTCGCTGCCATAATACAATTGTTTTAACATATCAGACCCTCAATCATGAGATCAGGGGTCTGATCCTTTTCAGTGGCCAATATCGTTTCTGACCTTTATCTCCCAATTTTGGATGTGTAATGGTAATCCTATGTGGAGGAGCAGATGGAGGCTCGGAAAAGATGTTGTTATAGTACTGGTAAGAAACGACAGGAATACATTATACATGATTAGATACTTCTGTCATTGCTCTTAGATTGTGATACTGTTAAACAGGCATTAAATAGATGATGTCACCAAACATTTTCAGTATTTATATAATTGTGTTTTGCAGAAACCTCAATGTTTATCTAATGGTAACCTATAATCGTAGGAGATAGCTGGAGTTGTGTTTGACTGTAAGGGCAGGCACTTGATGAAGTTGCCAAACATTTCTAGTATTTACATAATTGTATTTTGCTGACCCCCTCAATGTTTATTGAATTGTAACCTTATAATTGTAGGATATAGCAGGATTGGTGCCAGACTGTAAGAGAGAGATAGGACCAGCTCTAGAGGAAGTTGGCAAACATTTCCAGTATTTACATGGGGTGTTACAGATCAGAGAAAAACAACTACAACAGAAGATCATGGATGTTTATAAAACAGGGATAGAACCGATAGAGAAACTGGTAAGGGTTTGTTTAACCCATTCCCAAACAGGACATGGCCCCGTTTCTCGAAAATACTTAAGTACGTTCTTGTGCTCAAATCTGAGCACCATGCTCAAATCGCATGAAATCCACGTGAACTTCAATGGAATACCCTTCAAGGTTGGAGAGTATTCTTTTGAAGTTGAGCATGTTCCCATGAGTATGTACTTAAGTTTTTTTCGAGAAACCGGGGCCTGGTTGACGTCCCTGATACAAATGACTTGGGAAAACATTGAGACAAAAGAAGAAATTGCTGATGACCAGCAGTTTCTCCTTTTGCCTCAATGCTTTCTATGCCATATTTTACTCAAATTCAGTCTTGACATCTATTTTCATGACTGCATTTAGAATTTGAAATGGATCACTTTTAGATTTTGTCGTTTGGGAAAGGGTTAAGGTGTATTTAATTTGGCGTTTCTAATAAAAACGCTTTTGAAAAAAATTGAGAGAAAAGATGAGACATTCCAATGAATACACACAACTTGGGATTTGATGAGAAATAAATGAAATATTGTGTTTTAAAAAGTTAATAACTTGTCTTATCTGTAGCAAAAGTAAAATAGTAAAGTAGAGGTGGTTTAAAGTCTCAAATTTACGAACTAGGTCCGTATTCGCGCAACTTTTACACTTTACTCCACGATCATTGAGTTTCAAGTTGGCTGTTTACAGTCGGCGCCACTGACAGCCACAATACTTTGGTTTTCAACTTTCCCGTGTAGCCATTTATGCACCTTGGTGAAAAGGAGCAACGTGGGGTAACTTTTTTGCTCAGAAAAATTTCAATGGTACCGATGGGATTTGAACCCAGGACCTCTCGATCCTGAAGCCCTTGTCCTACCACTAGACTATGGCGCCCCACATAAACTGGCATATGTGCAGGATCGTCTTATTCTTGTCTTCATGTCAAATACCCTGGAATATTCTTTGATAAGTACCCTGGAATATTCTTGGATAAGTATGATAAGGATGTGGAGAAATTGATAATTATACCCTTGCTTATTACACCCTTGCAAAACAAATCATTTAGGGGTATACTGGAATCAGCCAGCCTGTCTGTCTGTCTGTCTGTCTGTCTGTCTCTCTCTGTCTCTGTCTCTCTGTCTGTCTGTCTCTCTCTGTCTGTCTGTCTGTCTCTCTCTGTCTCTCTCTGTCTCTCTCTCTCTCTCTCTCTCTCTCTCTCTCTCTCTCTGTATGTCCATATGTCTGTTCATGTACAAAATACTTCAACCTTGTTCAGAGCATATCTCTGAAAGTAAAGTAGCTATGATTGTGAAACTTCATGGGTGTATAAATCATACTAAAGAGAAGTGCAGTGTACAAGGAGTATAACTCTACTATGCTTATTATACTCCCCGAAAAAAATTCGGGGGAGATATAGTCGCCACGCTGTCCTTCTGTCCGGCTGTCCTTCTGTCTGTCCGTCCACAGCCAGATCTCAGCAACCCTTGGACCAAATTCAATGAAACTTCACATGTGAACTCCTGGGGTCAATCCCTAAAGATCTTTTTCTCCGTTTCTTAATTTGAGGCTGTGTCATCAAAAAAGGGGCCTTTGTGTAAAAATTAGTTTTTCCCTAATTTCTCTTCATCTAACAGGCAGAATTTAATGAAATTTTGTACTTAAGTGATGAATGACATGTTCTAGATTATATTCCATAAATAAAGTGTGTACTTAAAATCTGTCATGGGAAAAGGGGGCTTAATGTATGATAGGTTTTTGTTTGTGACAAACGCCTATTAGGCGAGCATAATTTGTCTATGACAGCTCTTGTTTTGTGAGTTATTGCCGTTTGTTTTCGACAAAAACGCTTGTCTGGATAAATGTAGTTGTGGGTATATTTTATCACTTTTAGTGATAGATTTCTAGTTGAGCACTTTCCCAAACAAGGCCTGGTTTTCACGTCCCTAATAGAATTAGCTTGGGAAAACATTGAGACAAAAGAAGAAACTGCTGATAACCAGCAGTTTCTCCCTATGTCTCAATGTTTTCTATGCTTCGTTATTTACAAATTTTAACAAAAGTAACATATATTTTGTTTTCTGCAGAAGCTTTCAAATTGAATCAACTTAAATGTTTCACATTTGGGAAATGGTTAATCTTGTCATAATGTATTTTCAGAGAACTGATCTTCAAAAAGAGTACAGACAGTTAGATTCAGCAATAAAAGGTAAAATTATTTGTCTACTAATTGTGGAATGCACTAGTGTTTCTATCATATACCTTTTAACCTATTACCACACAATGACTCTTTTTGACGCCCTTCAAGATTATAAAACAGGTGATGGTAAACATTGTGGAAAATGAAGAAATTGTTTGTCACAAGCAATTTCTTCATTTTCCACAATGTTTACCATCACCATTCCCACAATGTTTCCAACCCCAAAAGACAAAAAAATATGAAATTATATTCACATGCAATAGACAAGTTTCCACTAAGACCCCCCCCCCCCCCCCACACACACACACACACACACACAACAGCCACCGGAAGTTGTCCTTAGAGGCAAAAGGCGAATTTTTTAAACGGGAACGGTTGACTGTAAATCCAATAAAATAACCACCTTACCAGCTATTAACGAATTCATTCAATTTTATAGTTTTTGTTCCACTTAAAACTTCGCTTTTTCGGTGTATATTGAATGCATGTGCGCCGTCATTGTTTTCTCCGCATTTTTGGGGGGAGCCTCGTTTTGATAATGTCAATTTGTTACTATTTTTAGTAACAATTCTCAAACCGTTCTTCTTGTATACAATGTTAATTTCCCATGAACCCATTGTTTGCCACTGGAAGTGTTCTGGGGGTACGGACTAAAATGATAATTGAAAGGAGTCTATTGTCATCTGCATCATCTTTGAATTTGGAACACTCCAAAGTTTTGGCGTCTGGTAAAGGTTTGATTAATTCATTCCCATATGATGATTAAAGCCTCACAAGATAAAGGCTGTGGAAACATTTTGGAAATGAAGAATTACCTGTGACAAACAATTTTTAATTTCCCACAATATTTTTTAAACAAATAATTTGAAATTGTCGTCTGCAACATCTTTGAATTGGACAACTATTGAACTTTGTTGTTTGGAAAATGGTTAAAGGTATACTAAAAAGCGTATTTTCTCATACAAAATTTAAAAATAGTAAGACAAAAAAACAGTGGCAGTGATAAAAAAATTAATATGTCTCGTATGAAGTTATTAGTCCCCCACCGGTTACCGGTTGGGGGACTATAGGTTTGCTCGATTCCGTCTGTCTGTCCGTCTGTCCGTCCGTCCGTCCGTCTGTCCGTCACACTTTTGTCCAGGCTATATCTTCTAAACCATATGTGCTAGCAACTTCAAACTTGGTACACTTATAGATCTCATTGAGGAGAAGTGTCATGTTCAAGAACCGTTACTCTGCCACGCCCACTTTTTGAGTTATTGCCCTTTGTTGTTTTTACCCTAACATTCTTGTCCGGAACGTATCTCCTAAACTATGTGTGCTAGCAACTTCAAACTTTGTATACTTATAGATCTCATTGAGAAGAAGTGTCATGTTCAAGAACCATTACTCTGCCACGCCCACTTTTTGAGTTATTGCCCTTTGTTGTTTTTACCCTTACATTCTTGTCCGGAACATATCTCCTAAACTATGTGTGCTAGCAACTTCAAACTTTGTACACTTATAGATCTCATTGAGGAGAAGTGTCATGTTCAAGAACCATAACTCTGCCACGCCCACTTTTTGAGTTATTGCTCTTGTTGTTTTTAGCCTTACATTCTTGTCTGTATCATATCTCCTAAATTATAAGTCCTAGCAACTTCAAACATTGTACACTGATAGATCTTATCGAGGAGATTCAGGAGAAGTGTCATGTTTAAGAACTGTTACTCTGCCACGCCCACTTTTTGAGTTATTGCCCTTTGTTGTTTTTACCCTTACATTCTTGTCCGGAACATATCTCCTAAACTATGTGTGCTAGCAACTTTAAACTTTGTACACTTATAGATCTCATTAAGGAGAAGTGTCATGTTCAAGAACCATAACTCTGCCATGCCCTTTTTTTTTAGTTATTGCCCTTTGTTGTTTTTAGCCTTACATTCTTGTCCGGATCATATCTCCTAAATTATAAGTGCTAGCAACTTCAAACTTGCTACGCTTATAGATATCATTAAGGACAAGTGTCATGTACAAGAACTGTCTCTCTGCCATGTCCACTTTTTGAGTTGTTGCCCTTTGTTGTTTCTATCCTTACATTTTTGTCCCGAACTTATCTCCTAAACCATAAGTCCTAGCAACTTCAAATTATATACACTGGTAGATCTCATTGAGAAGAAGTGTAATGCACAAGAACTGTTACTCTGCAACATCCACTTTTTTAGTTATTGTCCGTTGTTGTTTTTTATTCTTACATTTTTGTCCGGACCATTTCTCCTGAGCCATTAGTGCTAGCAACTTCAAACTTGGTACACTTATAGATCTCATTGAGGACAAGTGTCATGTACAAGAATCATTCTTCTCCGCCCACTTTTGCAGTTATTGCCCTTGGTTGTTTTTACCCTTATATTTTTGTTTGGGACATTTTGTCCAAAACCTAATGTGCTAGCAACTTCAAAGGGGGTGTCTCACGAATAGGAAAAATAACATGGGAGTCTGCCCACGCTCGGAATTTAAAGAAATTTGGCGTGAAGTTAGTACACTAGATAACGGTTCATATTCATGAAATGTTTCAAATCGAACATTCCAGAAAACAATTTTCTCGGAATTTTAAGTTTTCACCATGAAAAAAGAGGGTACCCTGATTAAAACAGTGTGCAAGCGTTCTGGTTGTTAGTTTCATCGCGTAATTTATTCTAAAAATAATGCCCAGTAGTCCGTGATCATGTATGAAACAAAAATATATATAATTATGTACTAAAAATTGTTTTATATCAACTGGTGTAAGGGGGTAACCCAAAAATTCATTGTTTTTAAATATTTTAAGCAAATTCTGTTCAATAATTTTCTTTGTTCCAGTTTTTGTCAAGATTTGAAAATTATGTAAAAGTTGCGCACAAATATACTGATTGTTATCGTGAAATATCGAGAAAAAATAAAACCGGTAAAATGTTGCTTTTGGAATTTCCCCCTGAATAGTGCAGATTTCCAAGAATGGACAAAATTAAGATTTTTTAAAAATGACTTTTTTCAAATGTTTTGTTTACTATTTTGGTTATTTTAGTTTACCTGAGGATAAATCAAGATGCAAGGCATTTTTTCGGTTATTTCCTGTCATCTGTCCGTGTGTCTGTCTGTCTGTTGGCATTTTCTCAAAAATTCTTTTTTCTCCCAATCTGATATGTAAATCTTTTTAAAACTTGATAAAAAGTATCCTCGGGTTAAAGGAGTACAACTCTGTGTATTAGAATTTCTTTTTGTCATAAACTTTTGTTGCTGTGGCAGCATAAAAGGGGAAACATTTCATATAATAAAAATAAGCTCTTTTTGTAAAGCTTTACACAGCCATGAGGTTTTAAATTTTGTATTTAAGTTTGCTTAGGGGTAGGCTTCAAAGTTGGTTACAATATTTTTGTCCAGGGTCACATTAGATCTTGTCCCAGGTGTACCTACTTTACAAAAAAGAGAGGAAATTGTCTAAAAAATCATTTTAAATTATTCAAGTCAGCCGTGATTCATGAAAGCTAACAGCAAGAGTTATTTACAGATCTTTTGAAACATGAGAAAGCAAATAAGAAAAAGCACCCATTTCTCTGATGGCATTTGACAATCGTGCAAAAGTGAAAATATTGTTGTGATGCATAAGAAACAGATAACCCAGCTCCCATGTGACTATTAAGGGCTATTGATGGCTAAACAACATGTTAATCATATGACATCATTGAAATGTGTATAAATTGTGTATCAATACAGGTTAAGCTATGGTCAGAAAAATAATTTGAAGAAATAATTGCACCCTGTTTTATCCCAATAGGGCCACATTTTGATATAAACAAGCACATTTTCAACCGTGTAAATGAAAAGATATAATGCTGTAACAGTCTTATACTGAATCAAAGGGGGCCTTCCATATCATGTTAGTTCATTAGGGGCGCTTAGAGCAAAACTATTTGGTTATGTATTGGTTACCCGGAAGGGCACCTTTTGATGCTTTTCCGTACCGGTTCTAAGCGTCTTTTCAATTTCATAACATTTGGCTTGACATTTATTGCATCTCTAAAAATGGTGCATAGACAATGTGACCAAATAGTAAAGAAAACTTGCAATGTGTATATGTATGCCTATCTTGGCTTCCATACATGTAATTCTGTAAATATAAGTAATATTTATATTAATTCTTTGTTTTTTTCCAATGAGTTTTTTGGGCATGAATATTGCTGTAGGATTGTACTGTATGCTACAGTTGATTTTACTGAATATAAAATGTTTTTAGGAGCACAATCAAATTTTTACTGAATACAAGTTTTGGACCAAAACATCACCTTCATCAATAATATGTATTATATGACATTGTTACCGGTTTTGGATTTCTATATAATTTGGCTCAAAGTAAGAGGAAATATGTAGCATGTTTTTGTGATGATATGGAATCTTGACAAAGACTCCAACATACTAAACTTTGGAATTCAATTTTACTCTTTTCCAAAATTTTGCTGAAAAATATGCATTTTTTTATCATTAATTCAATAAAAAACACTCATAATAATTTCCTCAGATACCTTTTCTGGTATGAATGCAATGCCTTATGTGTCTGGGATCAAATTCAATTGACAGATCTTGAAAATACACAAAACTAAAGTTTTGCGACACATGAAAAAGGGGCCATGTTTCATGCCATAGTGGGAATAAGTCAAGGTGGCTTTTTAGAATCCAATTTGGATTATCTAAGAAACTAAATGCATTTTCATAGCTTGTATATGGTCCTCTATCACCATGCAGAATTAAAAGAAAATTCGTGCGTGGGCAGATTTGAGACACCCCCTTTGTATACAGTTATAGATCTAGTAAGTAGGAGATATATTATAAGAAAGGATTTTTTGTTATCCGGTGGGGGACTCCTGTATTGCATCGCAATACAACATGCACTTGTTATTTCTTGTTTGTGGTAACTTTAGGGCACATTCAAATAAATTCAAAGACAGTTACTGTAATTTATTTTTAGATTTCTCAAGTGATTAAACCCTTACCTCACAAGATAGCAATTTTGGAAATCTTTATGGAAAATGAAATAAGAAATACCTTTTCTGACTCTAATCTTCAAATATTTGCACCCACAAAAATAGCCAGTTATACTGTATGTGTAATTGCAGCTGCCCACAGAATTATGAACAACAATGATGAGATTATATTTAATGCTAAAGAAATCCTGGATAAGCTTATTCGATCTAAAGACATTCCATGTATACTGGAACCTTGTACAGATACAACAACATCAGAGAAAATTGGGTAAGTTCAAGGGTTACAGTAACTTTTTGGTCACTCAGGACTCAAGCTATAGGCAAGGGATTTTCTATGTTCCCCTATTGACCTCCTATATATTTCAAAACGTAGCTAGAGGATTATTCTCAAATTCAGTCAAAAAGAAGAGGAAAGCCCTATCCCTGCTAATGAAACCCCTGAAGTTTTGTGTTCAAGAGCTGGTTATGATGTCTTTAGTAGAAATTGTCTGGGGAAAATATTGACAAAAGAAGAAATTGCAGACGATCAACAATTTTTGTTTTCCTTCTATGTTTTTGATGCTATATCACTTATGTTTTACTTTGACATCAATTATTTAATTGTCTGTAACTTCCCTAACCCTTTCCCAAACAAGACCGGGTTTTGACGTCCCTACAGGAAATACTTTGGAAAACATTGAGGCAAAAGGAGAAAGTGCTGATAATCAGCACTTTCTCCTTTTACCTCAATATTTTCTGAGCTATTTTGTACACAAATCCTTTCTTTGTCGGCATTCATTTTGTATTCTGTAGCAGCTTTCTAATTAGACAACCCAAGGTTAAAATAAGAACAGGCTAATATTCTGCTTTTGTACAAAGGATTAATCAAAACCTTAAATTTATCAAATTTGATAGAAAGTAGAATGAAATCTATCATTACCTTAAGTTTTTTGAATAGTTCGAAAATTTTGAAAGAAAAAATATTCTGTTACTAAAAGATAGAAGTTATTCTAAGCAATTTAGATTTTGAAATATTTTGTTCTCTATAGATATTTGCTTTACTTGCTAAAGAATAAAAAGTTTCAAGATATATTAGTTCTAGATAGACCGTTTTAGGTACATAATCCTACAAAAGCTCAAAATAAATCGTCATTCAACACCTTTGTTTGTAATTGTAGATTTTTACCGGGTCAGTCTATTGACACTCTGATACTTGACCATGGAGATGTACATGGATACCTGGCCAAAAGGTGAGATAATACTTTGATTTCTAACTTACTGAACTTTTGCCAAACTTTTCTCATCAATAAGAAATCTTATTAAAGTATAGTTGAAATAGATTTAGTAAATTTTGAAGGGAGACAGCCCATAATGAGTTTCATTTGTTATAGATAGATCCATATCTTATCTATACAGAATCTTTTGGGGTAGAAAAAATGAGCACTTTCCACTGCCAAATGATTATGACTTGGCATGGATGACCTGTACCCATACCTACCAATAAGAGGGCGTAATGGCTTTTTAAAATGCAATATTTCATGTATTGTTGATCAAACCCTTTATTGTGGGTACTCATTAGAATCATCTCAAGGATGCAATTCAAATGAGTACCCATTTCATAGTGTTTGGATTTGGAATAACAGATTTAGAATGTATTTACCCCTCTAATCTATTACTCTACCTGTGCCACCATGCTGTTTATTCTATAGGTTTGAGATGTTTACAATGAAGGAGAGACCAGAAAAGTTTACTGAAGACAAAGAGAGCCTTGGAACCTCTACACCCACAGATTCATTTAGTATAATCACAACACCGTTTGATAGTTGTAGTGTGTCATCAGCAACAAGCGAGGATGTCATTATCGAAGGTAATCATCACCTTTAATCCTTTCCCAAATAATACTTTTTAGGGTGACTTTTCGTAGAATAGGGGAGGCTATTCTAGTCACCAGGGCGTCGGTGTTACCATAATGCTTTGACAAAGGTTTTTCTTGCAAGTTTATCAAATCTCTGTTTCTGCTAATGGTATTGCTCTGAAACTTTTCACATGTCCCTGTGACCATAATATTAGCCTCTAGGCAAAGATTAATTTCTCTAACATGTAATTTAGTCAAAATTTTACCCTTTTGGGCTTTTCACTATCCAGTACTTCATAGTTGATACTGGCGCTTGGCTTTCCTGAGACAGCTCTTGTGACGTTCCTAATTGGAAAAGCTTGGGAATAGATTGAGACAAAATTAAAAATTGCTAATAATCAGAATTTTCTCCTTTTGCCTCAATGTTTTCCATGCTGTATTGTACAAAAAGCTCCACTTAATTCAATGTCCATATTGTCCTGAACTTCTGTCAAAATAGAACAGTCAAAATCTGTACTGTTTTGGAAAGAATTAATCGACCAGTCATAAGTCAAACCCATTTTAAAGGGAGAAAACTACATGTTTACTTTCTTGCTTACATATTCATGCTGTATAATCACAACACCATTCAATAGCTTATCATCAGATATGTAGGCTAATCTTTGTCTATGCTGCCTGTAGAAACAAAAGTTCTATGTAGATAGGTACATTGATTGTGTAGTAAGTATGATATGAGTCAGGATCGAAAAAACGTCCCTTGTAGCACTTTGGTAAATCGAGTTTCGAGATAAGCCTGTGGTTAAATGTAGTTTAAGATGGATGCAATCTACTAACTTACAATTGCTACAGGTCATAAACAAGCTATTGGAGAACAATATGGATCTGGATCAGACTGTGCATATGCACAGGCTGATCTGGGTCCATGTTGTTTTCAAATGCCTTAAAGGACCTTTTCCAGATAATGGTACATTTATTTTCTGTCACCCAATTCCAGATGTACAAGATATCATACTAGATGATACAGCTTCCAGAAAGTCTGACAGTAGTGTTAAAGGTACCAGAACAGCATTGAAACCCAAACAGAAAAAGAGATCCGCACTCACTAAATCTAAAGCAAGGAGTAAGTAGCAATTAGATTTAATTGCAGAAAATTTATTATGCGGATAATGGTAGAAACTAAAAACAATGAGAAGTAGAAACTGCTGGTTACCATCTTTTGATATACGGTCGGCAGTCGAATATTGGCGTCATCTTCTTCTGTCCATCCATCTATCTGTCAGTCTGTCCGTACTTCCGTCCACTTTTCTTGTGAGCGCAACTCCTCCTAAGTTTCTTGCTGGATCTTTTGTCAATGTTATCACCTCAATTGGTAAATGTGCATGAAGGAAGGATTTTATGGTTCATTGATTTTTGCCTGAGTTATGCCCTCGTAAAACTTAGTCTCTGGGGCGGCGTATATTTTGACCATGACACTCTTGTTCCAATTCCTTAAGTTTTTAAAGCTTGAGTCATTAAAAACATATATTATAGACTTGATTTGAAAGTGAATTTGATAAATATTTTTTACTGCCTGTGAACATTTTTTTTCATGAATACATTTTTTTACCAATAGAGCTCATTTATGTACAATTATTACCACTTTACAGGTAGAGTAGAGGATGTGATAGTAACACACATCACCAGTCCCAGAAGTTTCTATGTACAGTTTAAACGAGACTCAAGTAAATTGTCAGCATTATCCTACAGTCTACAACAGTGGTGTAATAGTCAGTCTTCCAGTAAACATAGACCTGACGGAGTCGATGTCGGTAAGGAAATATTTTTACTTATTTATAATGTACAGATTACAAAATTGCTAATTTAACTTTTTCCCAAGCTAAACCTTGTTATGACTTCCCCTGAAGAAATGTATCGGGAAAACAAGGAAGCAAATGTATATTTGCAGACTGATCTTAAACTACAGTGATTTCAATATCTGCTTGATTCTGGAAACCGTTTTGAGACTTTTATTATGCTCCCCGAAAAAATTTCAGGGGAGCATATAGTCGTCATGCTGTCCGTCCGTCCGCCCGTGTGTCTGTCGGTCGGTCCGTCCGTCCACTGCCAGATCTCAGCAACCCTTGGACCAAATTCAATGAAACTTCACATGTGAACTCCCTGGGATAATCCCTAGAGACATTTTTCTCCGTTTCTTAATTTGAGGCAGTGTCATAGAAAAAGGGGCCTTAATGTAAAAATTAGATTTTCTCTAATTTCTCTGTATCTAATGGGCAGAATTTAATGAAATTTTGTACTTATGTGATATAAGAGATGTTCTAGACCATATTCTATAAATAATGTGTGTACAAAAATCTGTCATGGAAAAAGGGGGCTTAATGTATGATAGTTTTTATTTTGTGACAAGCACTTATTCGGGGAGCATAATCCATCTATGAAGGCTCTTGTTTCAAATATTACCCTATTTCAGATGACATTGTATTGGCCAAGTACAGTGCAGATAATCAGTGGTACAGAAGTCGTATAAAGCAAGTCATACCCCCAGCCGACGACGAACCATTTGAGAAAACTCTTGTAGAAGTTGTCTATCTAGACTTCGGAAATATTGAGAGAGTGCAGGTGTCTAAGTAAGATGTTTTATTTGATTTCTTGTTTTTATCATTTATGCATGTTCAAAAATGTTGTGAAAAAGGTGTTATTCAAATTCAAACATGAGGTATGTTTGCCCTTAAATCTTGCTTCATATCTGATAAAGAGCTAACAGTTTTAGTTTAAGCATGCTAACAATTGTTGTAAAAAAGTTTTTCAAATTCAAATATAAGGTATATTTGGCCGTAAATCTTGCCTAAGATCTATCCTTTACCTAACTGCCAAAATTCGGGCTGTTTCAATTTGATTGTTTATATACTTTCTTGTACAGAAATTGTTGCAATAAATTTCAAGTTTGTTACTAGTGATATCATTTAAATTAAACCGAAAGGGATTATCACTATACCCAGGATTGGCTAACCATATGAGTGCATTAACCATTTCAGTTTAAGAAACATGCAGAATAAGTTTATGAGACATCCAGAGTTTGGTGTGGAATGTTGCTTAGTGGATCTACTACCTAGAAGCAAGGTAACCATTATATAAACATATACATACTTAATCAGTTAATAAGTTGACATAAATGTGGTTTTATCCTTCCCAAACGACAAAATTCTAAGACCTGTGGTCTCATTTGAAAGCTGCTACAAGCAACATGTGTTCAATGTACCCATTTGTTTGACTGGCTAGGCAGCATTACACTCAAATTTATATTTATGGTTTAGTTTACATTAACACACTCCTGAAGGTAAAAAGATTGTTTACACTTTAATTAAAATATGTCTTTGGCCACAGGCTGATCACATTCATAATAAAGTTGAGAAAGCAACTTTCCTGATTAAGTAGGCTAATTGTACACTTGTCCATGGACAAGCTGGATGAAAAATTCTGCTTATACGCAGCCCTAAAAACTCAAGTAGAACAAGTCATGTATAGGAATTCTACACCCCTGCATGAACATTCAAATTACTGCATTCAAGATTTAGATTTAACCCATTCCAAAACATTGACGCTTTTTGACGCCCTTCAATATAAAGGCTTTGGAAAACATTGTGGAAGATGAAGAAATTGCTTGAAACAAGCAATTTCTTCATTTCCCACAATGTTTTCTACCCAAGAACACCAAAAATATGAAGTTATATTCACTTGGAATTGGCGTCTGCATCATCTCTGGATCCACTGCTGTTTTTTTGTCAATATTTTCTAAAGCTGTACCTATTGGGGACACAGAAACCAGGCACATTTTGAGAAAGGGTTGATTTTGAAAAACAGTGATTAAATATGCTTTATATACTTGTAGGATGGTGTTTGGCCAATGAATGCTGTGAAAACATTTGCTCAAATTGTGGAAAACAAGATACTAGAGATGACTGTAAGTGTTCTACAAACAGTAAACATTTGTTTCCTTAATCCCTGCCCAAACAAAGTTTTTGGGTTCTTTAATTCAAAAATTGCTTCATACGACTAAATGGGCATTACTAAAAGAAAAAATGTGCATGATATAGCATAGAAAACATTGAGACAAAAGGAGAAAATGCAGGTTATAAGCATTTTAGGTACCCTGACATTAGTCAATGTTTTACATTTTTGGCTTCTTTAGGACCTTTGAACGGATTTCAACTTAATTTAACAGGATGCATCCCCATGGAAATGCCCTTCAGATTTGCATGAGACATGAAGTTGTTATCCGTTATTCATGTATTCTCTTTCTCAATACTTCAATATACTTGTGGGGAATATGGTACTTAAACTTTATCTGTAAATCCATATTTTTTTCTTCTCTTTTGATTCAGGTGATCGATAAGGCCATCTGGGCCTCTTGTCTTCTTTTGTCTCAATGTTTTCCCAAGCATTTTCTACTAGGGATGTCAAAACCAGGTCTTGTTTGGGAAAGAGTTAATACTTAACCAATTTGATTTCGGTTTGAAGCAGAGAGGGTGGAAAAATGCCAGGAATAAGCTGGACATGTTGGATTTTTCACTTCACAATACTGGTGATGGAATGTTTGGAATTATTAATCTCTATCAAACAATACCTGGTTTTCTCATCTGTGGGTTAGAAAGACTTAGATTGTAAACATTGGACTACAATTCATATAGCACTAATACACTGCTCAGATCTTACCCCCTTGAAAAAGTTGAAGGAGATAATAGTCATCCATTCAGTGCAATTATTGGTAGAATAGAGGGGCCATTACAATCATCTTGGCATCGGCATAATGTTTTAGTCAAGGTTTTATGTGCAAATGTCACATCTCTATTTCTTCTGACACTTTTGCACTGCAACTTTGCACATGCTTCTGTAACCATAATATCAGCCATGAGACAAACATTCATTACTCAGACTTGTAATTTAGTGGAATTTTAAACCTTTTCGGCATTTGTTCACTATCTAGCAATTGAAAGTCACGCTTTACTGCCCTCTCTCAGCTCATGTTTGCTCACCTTAGCACAAAGTGCTCAAGATGAGCTTTTGAGTCACTCTTTTTAGTCTTTGTTACATATGTTACAGACCTCAGTAAGCCAGCAGACACAGAGATTATTGATGATAGACCGGTGTCTGAAAGAGATGCTCTAGTCTTTATTAGTCCCCCACCGGTTACTGGTTGGGGGACTATAGGTTTGCTCGATTCCGTCCGTCTGTCTGTCCGTCCGTCCGTCTGTCCGTCCGTCACACTTTTGTCCGGGCTATATCTTCTGAACCATATGTGCTAGCAAACTTGGTACACTTATAGATCTTATTGAGGAGAAGTGTCATGTTCAAGAACCGTTACTCTGCCACGCCCACTTTTTGAGTTATTGCCCTTTGTTGTTTTTACCCTTACATTCTTGTCCGGAACATATCTCCTAAACTATGTGTGCTAGCAACTTCAAACTTTGTACGCTTATAGATCTCATTGAGGACAAGTGTCATGTTCAAGAACCGTTACTCTGCCACGCCCACTTTTTGAGTTATTGCCCTTTGTTGTTTTTACCCTTACATTCTTGTCCGGAACATATCTCCTAAACTATGTGTGCTAGCAACTTCAAACTTTGTACGCTTATAGATCTCATTGAGGACAAGTGTCATGTTCAAGAACCATTACTCTGCCACACCCACTTTTTGAGTTATTGCCCTTTGTTGTTTTTACCCTTACATTCTTGTCTGGAACATATCTCCTAAACTATGTGTACTAGCAACTTCAAACTTTGTACACTTATAGATCTCATTGAGGACAAGTGTCATGTTCAAGAACCGTTACTCTGCCTTGCCCACTTTTTGAGTTATTGCCCTTTGTTGTTTTTACCCTTACATTCTTGTCCAGAACATATCTCCTAAACTATGTGTGCTAGCAACTTCAAACTTTGTACACTTATAGATCTCACTGAGGACAAGAGTCAAGTACAAGAATCATTATTCTCCGCTCACTTTTTGAGTTATTGCCCTTGGTTGTTTTTACGCTTATATTTTTGTTTTGGACATTTTGTCCAAAACCTAATGTGCTAGCAACTTCAAATTTTGTATACAGTCATAGATCTAGTAAGTAGGAGATATATTATAAGAAAGGATTTTTTGTTATCCGGTGGGGGACTCCTGTATTGCATCGCAATATGACATGCACTTATTTGTTATGTATGTTACAGGTGATCCGTGAGATAAACAACATACTACATGTAGACCTCAGTAAGCCAGCAGACACAGAGATTATTGATGATAGACCAGTGTCTGTGAGGGATGCTCTAGTCTTTATGGAGCTGGCTAACCTAGAATCTCCTAACTCGCTACCTTCACCCAGAGGTGAGTGTGGGCCATATCACATACATCCATGTATAGATGCTCTGAATATGGAATATATTATAGGGTTAATTCATGTTTTTGAGGTCGTTAACATTCACAGAGGCCCAAGAAAAACGTTAACACCCGAGTGCGAAGCAAGAGGGTCGTTTTGGTATTTTGCGGGCCTCTTCGAATGTGAACGACAGAAAAATACGTGAATTGACGCTATTATTGCGTAAAAAGCATAAAATTCCATTGATTACTTACCCCAAACCCCTTGATATGTGCAAAAAATGAACCGAGGCGAGATAAGAAAATGTCCGTCATTGTTGTTTTGTTCTGATTAATCTTCTGAGAATTTGTTGTTGTGGGTGATGTTGGTAAAAGGATGTTACGTCATAATTTGGCGCCAAAAGGAGAACATCGCTTATTTAACATAAGACGTTGAGAATTTTGCGGGAAAAGAGACAATTGTTTATTTTGAAGGGTCAAATCGAGGATATTTGAGTGCAAAGCTGGTCCGATATGGCACTGAATATAGAGCGGTTTTCATGATATCGGACTGATTACTTGCCGTTATTCAATGCTAATAACGGACTGAAAACACACATTTTATGCAATTATGTTATTTAACTTTCTGATCGAGGAGACATATATCTCTGATGAGATTTATGTCATGGCAGATTGGATGGATTGTTGTGTAAATTTAGAGGTATACCCAGAGTTACACTTGTTACCACCCTGTGTTTCTTACTGAATGTCTCTAGACATAAAGATCCTCCTCTATATAATAATATGTCCAGTTTCACATTCTTTCAATTGGTATATGAATTTTTATGCCCCCGATAGGGAGGCATCATAAATTTGACTTGTCCATCCGTCCGTCTGTCTGTCTGTCCGTCCGTCTGTCCGTCTGTCCGTCATTCCGTCCAAAAACTTTAACATTGGCCATAACTTCCTTATTACTTAACATATTCGCTTCATACTTTACCACAACATTCCTTGGTACATTACCTTTCTGTAGGCACATACTTTGGTGACCTTGACCCCTGGATGACCTTGACCTTGAACATAGATTGGCCATAATTTAAAATCAAAGCGGTGTCGGGGGCATTGTCATCTTACAGTGACAGCTCTTGTTTTAACCTTTTTACGAACATGACTATGTAAAGCGAGTAAGATTTTTCTTGTTTATCTACATAGCTGCTCCTGCTCCAAGTCGTAATTACATCACCCCAGAACCACTGGAGGAGGGTATCATGTATGATGTACAAGTCAGCTTCTCCGGTACTCCTGACCATTTTTACGTACAAGAGGTAATGTTTATATATCCTTGTTTACACACACATTTTTTTTCATTTTTACACCAGTATATTGAGGGACTTCTTACATTTTAGCGAGCTGGGACTTTATGTTCGGGAAGCTAATGTCACAGCCCTAGTGTTGGCGGCATGTCAGTGTCACATTTTCAAAAACTTTAACCTGGTCTATATCTCGGGCACTATTAGAGATACAGCCTTGATACTTCACCTGGCCTATATCTCATACAATATTATTGATAGAGCCTTGATATTTCAGATGTATGGATACCTCCTGCCTAAACCTTTCATTTTTGACCATGACCTTTGTTCTTGAGACCTTTTAAAAAACTTAATCTGGCCTATATTTTAGGCACGATTAGAGATAGAGCCTGTATATTTCTGGCATATATGCCTCCTGCAAATACCTTTCATTTGGGACCATGACCTTTTACCTCTTGACCTTAAGCTTGGAGTTGACCTGTTTTGTGAGCACCTAGAGATAGGCAAGCTATGTTGTCCGCAGACAACTCTTGTCCAATCTGAGATTGGTCATACTTGTTCTGTATTTTTTTTTCATTAATGAGATTATGTATTTACTGTCAATTAGCTTGTGGACTCAAGGAATATGTTGTGACACAAACATGTGTTAAAGATCCAAGAGAAAGTTTGAATTTGATACTACTGTCAGAAAAGGGTCCCTTTTGTGGTGTTTAGGCTTTCATATACCTAATTAATCACTAATTTCCTATTTTTGTGTTCCATAGCTGGGTGAGGAGTATGAATATCTACAGAATCTGACACAAGAATTACAGTCTACCTACTCACATAAGATGAAGGATTCCTGGCAAATATTGTGCCCGTTCATTGGTAAGTGGTAAAGTGATTTATGATCAGTTTACATAATTTAAGGCTAAAAGTGATAGTAGGATATGAGATATTATTAATGATTGCCAGTTACACCTACTTTTAAGATTTGAAAAAAATGTTAGCTTTACAAGTTTGTTGAAAACCAATATACAAAGAAAATAATGGTATATTGTTTTATCAAATACCTAGGCATCTGATCTAGTCTTTAATGTAAGACCTGGGTAATAAGCTATGTGACCAGTTATGGAACCAAATCTATATGGTGCTAATAGACGATTTCAAGGGAAGTAATTATCACTGCTCTCAAAGTTTTACTTTTGTTGGATTTTTGCCTACTCTTCGTACAATTTAGAAACATTTTCACAAAATTTGTTTAGAATATTTCTCTGGAAATCTTAGCACGCTCAATTATTTCCTTTGTTTCTAAAATTGGCGATATTGCATCTAACGGTACTTTAAGAATGCCTGGACTTACAGATGGCACGGAATAAGTCGAAATATATTGATTATACCGGAAGTGCATTACCCAGGTCTTGCGTTAATCTCGTTCTATTGTAGGTATGATCTGCGTAGCCCAGTTTTCTGGTGATGAGATGTGGTATAGAGCTAGAATTATAGAGATGCCCGGTAACAGAGAGGTCAAAGTTCACTTTTATATGTTATATCTATAGGTATGATCTGTGTAGCCCAGTTTTCTGGTGATGAGATGTGGTATAGAGCTAGAATTATAGAGATGCCGGGTAACAGAGAGGTCAAAGTTCACTTTTATATGTTATATCTATAGGTATGATATGTGTAGCCCAGTTTTCTGGTGATGAGATGTGGTATAGAGCTAGAATTATAGAGATGCCCGGTAACAGAGAGGTCAAAGTTCACTTTTATATGTTATATCTCTAGGTATGATCTGTGTAGCCCAGTTTTCTGGTGATGAGATGTGGTATAGAGCTAGAATTATAGAGATGCCCGGTAACAGAGAAGTCAAAGTTCACTTTTATATGTTATATCTATAGGTATGATCTGTGTAGCCCAGTTTTCTGGTGATGAGATGTGGTATAGAGCTAGAATTATAGAGATGCCTGGTAACAGAGAGGTCAAAGTTCACTTTTATATGTTATATCTATAGGTATGATCTGTGTAGCCCAGTTTTCTGGTGATGAGATGTGGTATAGAGCTAGAATTATAGAGATGCCTGGTAACAGAGAGGTCAAAGTTCACTTTTATATGTTATATCTATAGGTATGATCTGTGTAGCCCAGTTTTCTGGTGATGAGATGTGGTATAGAGCTAGAATTATAGAGATTCCTGGTAACAGAGAGGTCAAAGTTCACTTTTATATGTTATATCTATAGGTATGATCTGTGTAGCCCAGTTTTCTGGTGATGAGATGTGGTATAGAGCTAGAATTATAGAGATGCCTGGTAACAGAGAGGTCAAAGTTCACTTTTATATGTTATATCTCTAGGTATGATCTGTGTAGCCCAGTTTTCTGGTGATGAGATGTGGTATAGAGCTAGAATTATAGAGATGCCTGGTAACAGGGAGGTCAAAGTTCACTTTATATGTTATATCTCTAGGTATGATCTGTGTAGCCCAGTTTTCTGGTGATGGGATGTGGTATAGAGCTAGAATTATAGAGATGCCTGGTAACAGAGAGGTCAAAGTTCACTTTGTTGACTTTGGAAATGTGGAGACCACAGATGTCTTCAAACTGAGAAAGATTCTTGACTCATTTCTCATTCTACCTGCGCAGGTAAACAGAGCTACAAATAAGAGGGAGGACATGGATATTCCATATGTAGTATTTCTTTTATTGTTCATAAAACCCTATGTTGTGGTTACTCATTGGAATTGTCTCTTCGAGACGATTCAAATGACTACCCACAACATAGGTTTTGGATTTGAAATAACAAATTAAAAATGTCTTCACCCCTCTTATCTGTAGCTGTGGGTAAGGCTTCTATACTTCTCTAAACATATTTGTAACATTTTCTCTACGTTCTGTATTGGTTGTGCTGAGCCTGGATAGCTTAGTTGGTACTTTGAAGTTTGTCAATCCAGGATGTCCTTTCTGGCATTTATGATTTAACCCTTTCCGAAACAAGACCTGGTTTTGACGTCCCCATTAGGAAAGGCTTGGGAAAACATTTGAGACAAAAGAAGAAACTGCTGATAACCAGCAGTTTCTCCTTTTGCCTCAACATTTTCTTGGCTATTTTGTATACAAATCTGATCTTTATTCACATAAAATTTGTCGTCTGATGTTGCTTTTGAATTGGACCACCCTAAAATTTTGTTGTTTGGGAAAGGGTTAACAAGGCATAACCAACAGATAAGAATCATCTACATGAAAGAGCAGCTTCAGGCTATGATAAGATATTGTACTAGTATCAGTGAGAGTTGAACCAGGAATCAAAGGTTAGGGGCTCCAGCCTTAGCAATATGACCAAATGGAGAAAAAAATGGTGTGAAACCACATTCAATCACATCAATCAATCTGTATTGATTGTATTTCCAGATAGGAACTTCTGACTAATCATTTTTGCCAGTTTAAATATCAATTTACCAATTAAACAACTGCAGTATTAACCTATTCCCAAATTACAAAAGTCAAAGGTTGTTCAATACAGATAGATTTTGACCTGTTTTGATTTACAGGCCATTGTATGTAGACTGGCAGACGTGGTGCCTCACAACGCTAATGAAGGATGGTCAGATGAGGTCAGTTAACGCTTTAACTTGTAACTTTATTATACCCCCACATGTAAAGTTTTTAGGGGGAGGAGATATTCTGGAATCAGCCTGTCCGTTGGTTGGGTTGATGATCTGTCAGAAAAACCTTTTTCCATTTGCTTCATACTTGACAGATGTGTGCATTGGGGTATCTGTTTTGACAAGAAATTCTTGTCTGGTCAACTCTACTGTTTCTATTTGATTCACTTTATGCTTTGCAGAAGCATGCATAAGGCCCGATTTGATAAAAAAAAACAACAAAAAAAAACGCTTGCCTGAACAAATGCAGCGGCAGGATATTTTTATCACCTTTAGTGATAGATTTCTTGGCAGGGAATATTCATTGTATTCTTAGTACAGAATGTGTAATTTTTAACTCTTCAATCAGCAGACAGTCAACTATCAAACACGAGTAACAGTTATTAGAAGAGCAAGTGAAAACCAGAGTTTTCTTCCTTTGCTTCAATATTTTCTATGCTATATCGTACTCATAGACTTCCTTTATGAGCATCCATTTTGATGTCTGCTCCAGCTTTCAAATTTGGAATGTCTGTTTTTATACCCTTGTATTGAAAGATTGGGGGCATATTACTTTATGATTGTCTGTCTGTCTGTCTGTCTGTCTGTCTGTCCCTCCAAAAATTGAACATTGGCCTTTTCTCCAAGAAATAGCAGTTTCTCGAGCATTAGTGTTTCACAAACACATCCTGTTTTCAAAATAGCCTTAAACTTCTTGCCGGAAGCAAACACCTATTTTTCATTGAAAATGTTTAGTTATATTTTGTAGTTATAGTGTTTGTAAACAAAATAACCTTCCGTTGTGTTACATACAGAGCCTGTTATGGTGGACCAACATGGTGACAATGCAGAGATTCAGTATGAAGATAGTAGATATAGACCCAGCATTCCATGTTGTGTTGAGACAGCCTCACTGGCCACAGTCAGACTCGGTCAACTTGAAAATGGTCGCAGAAAAACAGGCAAACAGTGTGGGAAAATGGTGAGGATTTAATGATAATGAATGTTAGATGTATGGGCATTTTATTTTTCCTTCTAAATGCATCCATGACTATAACTATGTCTGCTTTTCTGACTTTATTTCAATACTTCCATACTTACCAATTATTAGCGAGCCGGGACTTTATGTCCGGGGAGCTAATGTCACAGCCCTAGTGTCGGCGTCCCGTCCCGTCCCGTCCCGTCTTCACTTGAAAAACTTTAACCTGGTCTATATCTCTGGCACTATTAGAGATACAGCCTTGATATTTCATACTTAGATACATCTCGACAAGACCTTTTTTTGGGACCATGACCTTTGACCTAGTGACCTTGACCTTGGAATTTGACCTACTTTTGAAAAACTTTAACCTGGCCTATATCTTAGGCACTATTAGAGATACAGCCTTAATATTTCATACATAGATACATCTCAACAAGACCTTTCATTTGGGACCATTACCCTTGACCTTGTGACCTTGACCTTGACCTACTTTGAAAAAATTTGTTGTTTTTGTGACAAGCTCCCGTATAGGCGAGCTACGTTGTCCGCGGACAACTCTTGTTAAAAAATAAAGAGCGGCAAAGTGAAAATTTTATTCGAAATTCATTTTACTTTTCTCCCATACATCTGCAGACCAGATTTAGTGAATACTTGTCATACAAAAATCTGTAATAACTATTTTCTGTTCTGCAGGTCTGCACCACCTAACATTGAAGTAGAGGACTCACTATCTCAGTTTGTACCCAGACTGTCCTATCAGACTGGAGATGGGTCCTTCCCTGAACTAGCTGGGGTGAGTACTGGTCTCATCTTTATACTAGATCTAGATCAGACAACATTGTAGTAGAGGACTCACTGTCTCAGTTTGTACCCAGACTGTCCTATCAGACTGGAGATGGGTCCTTCCCTGAACTAGCTGGGGTGAGTACTGGTCTCATCTTTATCTATACTAGATCTAGATCAGACGACATTGTAGTAGAGGACTCACTGTCTCAGTTTGTACCCAGACTGTCCTATCAGACTGGAGATGGGTCCTTCCCTGAACTAGCTGGGGTGAGTACTGGTCTCATCTTTATACTAGATCTAGATCAGACAACATTGTAGTAGAGGACTCACTGTCTCAGTTTGTACCCAGACTGTCCTATCAGACTGGAGATGGGTCCTTCCCTGAACTAGCTGGGGTGAGTACTGGTCTCATCTTTATCTATACTAGATCTAGATCAGACAACATTGTAGTAGAGGACTCCCTGTCTCAGTTTGTACCCAGACTGTCCTATCAGACTGGAGATGGGTCCTTCCCTGAACTAGCTGGGGTGAGTACTGGTCTCATCTTTATCTATACTAGATCTAGATCAGACAACATTGAAGTAGAGGACTCCCTGTCTCAGTTTGTACCCAGACTGTCCTATCAGACTGGAGATGGGTCCTTCCCTGAACTAGCCGGGGTGAGTACTGGTCTCATCTTTATCTATACTAGATCTAGATCAGACAACATTGAAGTAGAGGACTCCCTGTCTCAGTTTGTACCCAGACTGTCCTATCAGACTGGAGAAGGATCCTTCCCTGAACTAGCTGGGGTGAGTACTGGTCTCATCTTTATCTATACTAGATCTAGATCAGACAACATTGAAGTAGAGGACTCACTGTCTCAGTTTGTACCCAGACTGTCCTATCAGACTGGAGAAGGATCCTTCCCTGAACTAGCTGGGGTGAGTACTTAGTCGCATTCCTTAGAGCCAGATTTCTTAAGATATCTCAAGATTTTGTAAGATATTTAAAGATAAAGCGCTGTTTAAAACAAGATTTTTTTAGCCGCTCAGTGGGAGACGCCATTGCCTACACTTCTTTCGGAACCTTCGGTCAACTCTGTAGAGACAATATAAAAGAGAATTAACTGAGTTGTTTTGAATCCTCCAAGATTCATAAACGCAGTATTCTGAATACTCCATACTTCATACAAATGACGTCATCATGACATCATTTGTATGAAGTATGGAGCATTTGGAACCCCTCGATCTGAATCTATGTCTTAAAAACACTTTATCTAAAACATCTCTTAAAAAATCTTTAATAATCTTACTTGAAAGAACATGCCGCTGGTCTCATCTTTATCTATACTAGAGCTAGATCAGACAACTAGAATTAAACCAGACCATATCCTAGTGCTACAGTAGAGTGATTGATGACACATGGTTTGGATCATTTATGGATGCTTCCATGGCTATTGCTTAACTCTTTATTCTAAGTGCTTTATTTTTATGTCTTAAGAGATTAATTCAATGTTATAATATGTAGAATTGAATACATTTACTTTATGTACCCGCCATTTTATTCTGTATATATTTCTAAGAGATCAGGGGCATATTGTTTGACTTGTGTCTGTCTGTCCGTCTGCTCATCTGTCTGTCTGTTATTCAGAAAACTTAACATCAAAACTTGAAATTAGCATTTTTGCGGGCATTACAACCGAGTTTCTTTCACAAACACATCTTGTTCTGTATATGTTGTAGGAGTTAGAATCTCAGCCTGTGTACTGGAAGTCCAGACAGCCTCGACCCACACGGAAATACCAGGAAACCATCTTAACTCCGCCCACATCACCTGTGTCCAAACCCAGACCATCCAGCAACCCGGCTGAGCTCAAACATTCACTACAAGATGATCTGGTGGATGTTGTGTCTGTCCTACAGCTGTCCCCACACAAACACACAGACCAGAAGTCTCCTAACAGAGGGTCACCCAGGTCACATACCGGGTCACATACTGGGTCATATACAGGGTCACATACGGGGGTGAATGGTAGCTCAGAGAAACAACCCATGGATATATCACCAGTTCAAACACCAAAGAAAGGTAAATCATCAGTGGCAGGTCATTACAAAATTGTAGACTTGTTGAAATTCAAAGATGTTGCAGATGACAATTTCAAGTGAATGAAATTTTATATTCCTTGGTAGATTTGTTTGTTTATTTGGGTTTTAAGCCGTTTTCAACTGCTATGGTCACATTGCGGCAGCATTTCTTGGTAGAAGGAAATAATGAAAAAAAAATGGCCTGATATATATCCTATCTTCATTAACATCATGATCAATTATGTTGTCTTAACCCTTTCCCAAACAAGACCTGGATTTGACGTGCTTGATAGAATAGGCTTGGGAAAACATTGAAACAAAAGAAGAAACTGCTGATTACCAGCAGTTTCTCTTTTTGCCTCAATATTTTCTGTGCCATATTATACACAAATCATGTCTTTATCATCATCATTTTTGTCGTGTGCAGTAGCTTTCAAATTCGACCGCCCTAAGATTCTGTCGTTTGGTAATGGGTTAAGCTGCTTTCAATATGGACTGCCCTTATATTTGGTTGTATGGAATAGAGTAAGATTAAGTAGTGATCTAGGTATATGAAAGATGGCTTAGCCTTACTCAAATAATAAATTTCATGTTTAGCATTTGTTTTTTTCATCCTGATAATTCAAAATAGCTAGATAAGCCCGAAAACATGTATAAAAGAATATGGAGAAAATAAGTAGAAACCTTTTTAAATCCTATTCATAGTTTTATAACACATAATTTCTCAACATGTTTATGTGATTACTTCCTCCAAAAACATTTAACCCTTTCCCAAACAAGACCTGGTTTTGACGTCCCAAATAGAAAAGGCTTGGGAAAACATTGAGACAAAAGAAGAAACTGCTGATAACCAGCAGTTTCTCCTTTTATCTCAATGTTTTCTCTGCTATATTAATCACTACTTTAAGCTTTTGCTACATTCATTTTGTCGTCTGCAATAGCTTAGAAATTGGATCACCATAAAATTTTGTCATTTGGGAAAGAGTTAAATCTGTGTATTGTAGGTCAGAGTCCACATCGGTCACCGCCAGCCGGTCAAGATTCTGGGTCGGTAACAAAGAAATCCCACAAACCTAAACAACCCAAGAAACAAACCGAGGATGTGGAAGTTGTCATCAGTAACTATGTGGCTCCATCAGAGTTTTATCTACAAGTCGCTTATGCTGGCAGGGCTGGGCTTAATGAGTAAGTATGATTATACATGCAACATGTTTATGCTCCTGTTACAAAGTTCAGGGGCATATTGTTTTTCCATTGTCTGTCTGTCTATCTATCTGTCCATTTGTGTGTCTGTCAGTCCAAAACTTAACATGAAAACTTAACTTTTGCCTTTTCAGGGGCATTAGTGTTTAACAAACACATCTTATTATACCCCCCTCCTACGAAGTAGAGGGGGGTATATTGGTTTCACCATGTCTGTCTGTCCGTCCATCCGTCCGTCCGTAGACTTTTTCGTTTCCGTGCTCTAACTCGAGAACCGGTTGACCTAGTTTCATGAAACTTTACACAGTTGTTGCCCATGACCCAAGACAGGTGCCCTATTGTTTTTGGGTCACCAAGGTCAAAGGTCAAGGTCACAATCGGACTTTGTTTAAAATCCGTCTCCATGCTCTAACTCGAGAACCGGTTGACCTAGGATCATGAAACTTTACACAGTTGTTGCCAATGACTCAAGGAGGTGCCCTATTGTTTTTGGGTCACCAAGGTCAAAGGTCAAGGTCACAATCGGACTTTGTTTAAAATCTGTCTCCGTGCTCTAACTCGAGAACCGGTTGACCTAGGATCATGAAACTTTACACAGTTGTTGCCCATGACCCAAGGAGGTGCCCTATTGTTTTTGGGTTACCAACGTCAAAGGTCAAGGTCACAATCGGACTTTGTTAAAAATCCGTTTCCGTGCTCTAACTCGAGAACCTGTTGACCTAGGATCATGAAACTTTACACAGTTGTTGCTCATGACCCAAGGAGGTGCCCTAATGTTTTTGGGTCACCAAGGTCAAAGGTCAAGGTCACAATCAGACTTTGTTATGCTTCCCGAAGGGAGAGCATATAGTCGCCGATTTGTCTGTCCGTCTGTCCGTCCTGTCCATCCATCCATCCGTCCGTCCGTCCGAAGCAATATCTCCATAACCCTTGGGCCAAATCAAATGAAACTTACCATGTCAACTCCCTATGACAAAATGCCGATGTACTTTTCCCCGTTTTTGGATTTGAGGCCTTGTCATGGGAAAAGGGGACTTATGGTTAAATACAGTTTTTCTCTAATTTCTCATAGTCTAATGGTCAAAATTTGATGAAATTTCATATTTGAGTAGCAAATCAGATGCCATTGACAATAAAGTGCTCTACATGGCATACATTTATTGTGACAATGCCTTATACGGGGAGCATTGTCCGTCTCCGACGGCCCTTGTTTAGAATCTGTTTCCGCACTCTAACTCGAGAACCGGTTGACCTAGGATCATGAAACTTTACACAGTTGTTGCTCATTACCCAAGGTGGTGCCCTATTGTTTTTGGGTCACCAAGGTCAAAGGTCAAGGTCACAATCGGACTTTTTATGCCCCCGATAGGGAGGCATCATAAATTTGACTTGTCCGTCCGTCCGTCCGTCCTTCTGTCTGTCTGTCTGTCCGTCATTCCGTCCAAAAACTTTAACATTGGCCATAACTTCCTTATTACTTAACATATTCGCTTCATACTTTACCACAACATTCCTTGATACATTACCTTTCTGTAGGCACATACTTTGGTGACCTTGACCCCTGGATGACCTTGACCTTGAACATAGATTGGCCATAATTTAAAATCAAAGCGGTGTCGGGGGCATTGTCATCTTACAGTGACAGCTCTTGTTTAAAATCCGTTTCCGCGCTCTTACTTGAGAACCGGTTGACCTAGGATCATGAAACTTTACACAGTTGTTGCCCATGACTCAAGGAGGTGCCCTATCATTTTTGGGTCACCAAGGTCAAAGGTCAAGGTCACCATCGGACTGTTTAAAATCCGTTTCCGTGCTCTAACTCGAGAACCGATTGATCTAGGATCATGAAACTTTACACAGTTGTTGCCTATGACCCAAGGAGGTGCCCTATAGTTTTTGGGTCACCAAGGTCAAAGGTCAAGGTCATAATCGGACTTTGTTTAAAATCCATTTCCATGCTTTAAGTCAAGAACCAGTTGACCTATAGCACATTTCAGTTACAAGGTGCTAGTTGGGGGTATTTGTCCGCTTTTCTCTTGGTTTAACCCTTTCCCAAACAAGACCTGGTTTTGACGCCCCTGATACAATAAACTCGAGAAAACATTGAGACAAAAGAAGAAACTGCTGATAACCAGCAGTTTCTCCTTTTGTCTCAATATTTTCCTTGCTATATTACACATAAATTTCATCTTCCACAACATTTGTTTTGTCGTCTGCAGCAACTATTGAATTGGACCACTCTAAAATTTTGTCATTTGGGAAAGGGTTAAGGAACAGGTCCAAAGCCAGACAGATTGAGAAAAAGTGCATTGTTTAAAAAAATTATAACGCTGACGAAATAACTTTAGCCTGAAACAAGTTGAGCCTTTGAGCTTGGCTCTGTGGCATTAATGTATTTATTTGGCCTGTGTGAAAGTTAACAATCTCACAAATGTGAATTAATCATATATTAATGATTGTTTTATCTTCTAGTTTAATGAAAGAGATGGAGAAGGCATATAGAAACAGTGAGATAGAGATGATCTCGTTTAAACAGGATAATTACTGTGCTGTATTTCGTTGTTCTTGTGTGTAATTTATGTTGGTTTTGTGTTCTAGTTTAATGAAAGAGATGGAGAAGGCATATAGAAACAGTGAGATAGAGATGATCTCATTTAAACAGGGTAATTACTGTGCTGTATTTCGTTGTTCTTGTGTAATTTATGTTGGTTTTGTGTTCTAGTTTAATGAAAGAGATGGAGAAGGCATATAGAAACAGTGAGATAGAGATGATCTCATTTAAACAGGGGAATTACTGTGCTGTATTTCGTTGTTCTTGTGTAATTTATGTTGGTTTTGTGTTCTAGTTTAATGAAAGAGATGGAGAAGGCATATAGAAACAGTGAGATAGAGATGATCTCATTTAAACAGGGGAATTACTGTGCTGTATTTCGTTGTTCTTGTGTAATTTATGTTGGTTTTGTGTTCTAGTTTAATGAAAGAGATGGAGAAGGCATACAGAAACAGTGAGATAGAGATGATCTCATTTAAACAGGGGAATTACTGTGCTGTATTTCGTTGTTCCTGTGTAATTTATGTTGGTTTTGTGTTCTAGTTTAATGAAAGAGATGGAGAAGGCATACAGAAACAGTGAGATAGAGATGATCTCGTTTAAACAGGGTAATTACTGTGCTGTACTTTGTTGTTCTTGTGTAATTTATGTTGGTTTTGTGTTCTAGTTTAATGAAAGAGATGGAGAAGGCGTACAGAAACAGTGAGATAGAGATGATCTCATTTAAACAGGGGAATTACTGTGCTGTACTTTGTTGTTCTTGTGTAATTTATGTTGGTTTTGTGTTCTAGTTTAATGAAAGAGATGGAGAAGGCATACAGAAACAGTGAGATAGAGATGATCTCGTTTAAACAGGGTAATTACTGTGCTGTATTTCGTTGTTCTTGTGTGTAATTTATGTTGGTTTTGTGTTCTAGTTTAATGAAAGAGATGGAGAAGGCATACAGAAACAGTGAGATAGAGATGATCTCATTTAAACAGGGTAATTACTGTGCTGTATTTCGTTGTTCTTGTGTAATTTATGTTGGTTTTGTGTTCTAGTTTAATGAAAGAGATGGAGAAGGCATATAGAAACAGTGAGATAGAGATGATCTCATTTAAACAGGGTAATTACTGTGCTGTATTTCGTTGTTCTTGTGTAATTTATGTTGGTTTTGTGTTCTAGTTTAATGAAGGAGATGGAGAAGGCATATAGAAACAGTGAGATAGAGATGATCTCATTTAAACAGGGGAATTACTGTGCTGTATTTCGTTGTTCTTGTGTAATTTATGTTGGTTTTGTGTTCTAGTTTAATGAAGGAGATGGAGAAGGCATATAGAAACAGTGAGATAGAGATGATCTCGTTTAAACAGGATAATTACTGTGCTGTATTTCGTTGTTCCTGTGTAATTTATGTTGGTTTTGTGTTCTAGTTTAATGAAAGAGATGGAGAAGGCATACAGAAACAGTGAGATAGAGATGATCTCATTTAAACAGGGCAATTACTGTGCTGTACTCTCCCCGACAGACGGACAATGGTACAGGGGCAAGATAAAAAAAGTTCTACAGAAAAATCTCATGGAGGTAAGATTTGGCTGTATTAGCCCATTACCAGATGGCAAAATTTTGAACTGTTCGACTTTGAAAGATGATGCAGACGACAATTTCAAATTGATGAAATTTTAAAAATCTTTCCTTTTTGGATTAAAAAACATTGTGGAAATTCAAGAAGTTGCTTGTGACAAGCAATTTCTTTATTAGCTCCACTGGCTGAAGGCCAGCGGGGCTTATGTCATGGCCCTGTGTCTGTCGTGCGTCTGTCCGTCCGTCCGTCCGTCCGTGCGTAAACAATTTTCAAACATCTTCTTCTCCAAAACTACTGGACCAATTTCAACCAAACTTCACCAGAATCATCCTTGCATGAATCTCTACCAAATTTCTTCAAAGAAATAAAATCTGTGCAGAACTTGAATTTTAATTAATTTAAGTTTAAATTTTCAAAAAATCTTTAAAAATTCTTCTTCTCCAAAACTACTGGACCAATTTCAACCAAACTTCACCAGAATCATCCTTGCATGAATCTCTACCAAATTCCTTCAAAAGATTAAAATCCGCGCAGAACTTGAATTTTAATTAATTTAATTGATTTGAATTTTCAAAAAATCTTTAAAAATTCTTCTTCTCCAAAACTACTGGACCAATTTCAACCAAACTTCACATGAATCATCCTTGCATCAATCTCTACCAAATTCCTTCAAACGAATAAAATCTATGCTGAACTTGAATTTTAATTAATTTATTTGAATTGAATTTTCGAAAAATCTTTAAAAATTCTTCTTCTCCAAAACTACTGGACCAATTTCAACCAAACTTCACAGAAATCTTCCTTGCATGAATCTCTACTAAATTCCTTTTAAAAGAATAAAATCCGTGGAGAACTTGAATTTTAAATAATTGAATTGATTTAAATTTTCGAAAAATCTTTAAAAAAAATTCTTCTCCAAAACAACTGGACCAATTTCAACCAAACTTTACAGAAATGTTCCTTGCATTAATCTCTTCATAATTCCTTGAAAAAAATAAATTCTATGTAGAATTTAAATTTATTTAATTAAATTAATTTGTCGAAAAATCTTTAAAAATTCTTCTTCTCCAAAACTAATGGACCAATTTCAACCGAACTTTACAGAAATGATCTTTGCATTAATCTCTTCTTAATTCCTTCAAAAAAAATAAAAAAAAATAATAAATTCTATGTAGAACTTAAATTTTGATTAATTAAATTAAATTAAATTTTCGAAAAATCTTTTTTTCCAAAACTACTGGACCAATTTTAACCAAACTTCACACAAATCTTCCTTGCATTTTATCTCCTCTAAATTCCTTAAAAAAATTCCATGTAGAACTTGAATTTAAATAAAATTTAATTAAATTGAATTTTCGAAAAATTGTTAAACAATCTTCTTCTCCAAAACTACAGGACCAATTTTAACCAAACTTCACAGGAATCTTCCTTGCATGAATCTCTTCTAAATTCCTTCATTCTAAGAAAATGTTAAAAAAAATTCTGCTCCTTAATCACATATTGGATTTCATTCTGGTGTAGCATGAATCTTCTTTGAATAGACCTCTATTGTATTCCTTCAAGAAGTTCGTAGTCTAAATGTCTAAAAGCCAGTGGAACGATACAGGGCCATCTTCAACGACTTGGCCCTCTTGTTTTCCACATTGTTTTCCCCCATTCATTTTCTTGAGGGGAGTCAAAAAGTATCTTTGTGAGAGAATGGATTAACCAGCATTTCTAAATCAATTGTCGAATGCAAAATTACATTACTAGCCATCTGATTGGACGAGATGTATGTCTCCGCCAATCAGATGGATTGTTGTGTAAGTTTAAAGGTAAACTTAGAATTAGAACCCTGATCAATGTTCTAAACTTTTCCCAAACAACAGAATTAAAAGGGTGGTCTAAAGTCAATGTTATGCAGGGGTCGCAATGGCGAATACCTAATGTTGGAAATTACATCTACATGTGTCATAAGAAAAAGAGAAAATGTGAATATCGGTCTGTCTTGATTAAGGTTATCAGACCTTGTTTCGGAAAGGATTGAGTGATGGGTCTGTGTTATGCAATGCAAGCGTGAAAACAGGTATTTTTCTCAGTGGACAGGGGAGTGCCCCTTTGAATTGGTCTTTGAAATGTTCTGATCTGATTCTGGGAGGAGGCATGAATGAGGTGGTTCAAATCTGCTGTAGGTGGAATTATTTACATCATCAGTGAAAATTAAGAGGACTTGAAAGCATGGTAGAAAGAGAAGAAATGCTCTATACAAATGCTTAGACTCTAAATATGCTTCTATTTCCACAATGCTTTCAAAAGTTGTTATATTTTGGATGTGCTAAATTACTTATTGTTTTGCTAGTGTTTAATGAAAATTGATATTCTTACTATTCTTCCAGGTGTTCATGTTAGACTACGGTTTTACAGAGATAGTCACAACCAGTAACCTGCGTAACATTTTACGTCAGTTTAGGAAGGAGCGAGCGTTCTCATTCTGCTGTCACTTGGCCGATCTGATACCTGCAGGAGGCATGAACGAGTGGTCCAAAACTGCCATAGATCTCATGAGAAGTGAAATACAGGGCCGAAAACTATACCTACATAAGAGAGTAAGTGTACTTAACCCTGTCCCAAATGACAAATTTTTAGACGAGTCCAAATTCAAAATTGTTGCAGACGACAATTAAAACTGGATGGAATTTTACAGTTTTCGGTCTTTTTGTGTAGAAAATACTGTGGTAAATGAAGAAATTGCTTGTCATAAGCAATTTCTTCATTTTCCACAATGTTTTCCAAAGCCATTATCTTGTGGGGAGTCAAAAAGAGTCACTGTGTCGTAATGGGTTAACCCTTTCCCAAACAACAAAATTTTAGGGTATTCTAATTTGAAAGCTGCCACAAACTACAAAATAAATGTTGATAACGATAAGATTTGCATAAAATATAACTCAGAAAATATTGAGGCAAAAGGAGAAACTGCTGGTTATCAGCAGTTTCTTCTTTTGTCTTAATGTTTTCCCAAGCCTTTTTAATTAGGGACTTCAAAACCAGGTCTTGTTTGGGAAAGGGTTAAATTGCCTTTTGAAGCTTTTATTAGAAAAGTCATTTAGGCAAAATGAGAAAATGCTGATTACCAACATTTTGTCTCTTTGCCTCAATATTTTCTGTGGTAAATTTTACAAAAATCTTGTCTTTATGATCACTGACCGCTTCCGTGGCCGTATGGTTAGTGCGTCCCCCTTGGAAGTGTGAGGTTGAGGGGATCGAATCCCGGTGGAAGTTGACCTGTCGGGTTAAAAATAATGCGACTGGTTGGTGAGCCGCCAGCTAGTTAAACTTATGGTTACCACAGACCCATTTCTGGTAGACACTCTGTGTCATGAGTGGGGAATGGGGGAGGGGGGTACTTTGCATTCAAAAGAAAGTGTCTCATAAGCCAACTCTTGCTGGCCCTTTAAAATAGAGGCGACAGTAATAAACAAGCCTTTACCTTTTACCTTTTTATTCATTTTTCGTTTGTCATCTGCAGCATCTCTCAAATAGTAATGGTCTAAACTTTTTATCTTGTCAAAGGGTTATCTGAGAATTTTGCATACAAATTTGCTGTATGTGTTTGAGCTATTGTAAAAGAATGAAAAAGATTGATATGGATCTTATAAGATTGTAAGGTCAGGTGATGAAGCATGGATATTGCAAAGATATTATTTTCAGATGATAATGAAATTAAGCTGTTAAATTTGAAATAACAAATTCAGACTGACTTTATCCCCTCTTACTTGTTGATAATATTGGTGTATTGTAGGGTGATGTAGTAAAGAACTCTCTCCCAGTGGATCTAGTTATAGAGAAATATGTAGAGGAGTCAGCTTTAGAGCCTGGTAGAAGGACTTTTGTGTCTCTTATAGAGCTCATGAAGGAAAGGGGGCTGGCCATCAGGAAAACAAAGTAAGTTATAACTATTAAACCTTTACCTCAGAATGACACTTTTTGATGCCCCACAAGAAAAAGGCTTTGGAAAACATTGAGGGAAATCAAGAAATTGCTTCTGACAAGCAATTTCTTCATTTCCCACAATGCTTTTTATCCAGACATAGAAAATATGAAGTTCAGTCTACTTTACATTGTCATTTCCCACAATGCTGTCTACCAATAAAGACCAAAATGTATTAAATTTTATTCTGTTGAAATTGTCATTTGCATAACCTTTGATTTAAGATCAATCAAAAAGTTTGCTTTGTGGTAATGGGATCATTATAAATGAACCACATAATGCTGGTGTACCTTATAACCCTTTCCCAAACAAGACCTGGTTTTGACGTCCCTAATAGAATAGGCTCGTGAAAACATTGAGACAAAAGAAGAAACTGCTGATAACCAGCAGTTTCTCCTTTTGTCTCAATATTTTCTGTGCTATATTATACTCAAATACCTTCCTTTTTAACATCAATTTTGTCATCTACAGCAGTTTTAAATAGGACCGCCCTAAAATTTTGTCATTTGGGAAGGGGTTAAATGAACCGCTAAATGCCTGTTTACCTTTTCTAGGAAGGACAGTGAGAAAACTAAAGGTGCCAAAACTTACCCAGTGTGTTACTACAAGAAGGCAGAAGCTACAGTAAAAGATGGTGACAACGTGATGCCAGTATATGTAGACTTTGATGCTGTCATACATTGTTATACCATGGAGGGAGGTATGTGTTTAAATTGTGTTATGCCCTTCCCTCAACAAAAGGAAAGGAAATATCTGTCTGTGCAACCATTGTACCACTATTTTTGACAACCTTTAAGATACTTATGGATACACATCTTTTTCATTCATCATTGAGATCAAAGCCAAAATTTAAGACATCCAAAGAATTATTTCATTATTGTAAAAGATCAGGGCCCCGTATTACTAAACATCTTACGATCAAGATTTTGAGTAAACTGTGTAACAAGACATCTGATTGCACGAGAAATCGGACTGAGCCAATCAGGGCTGTTGTAACAAGTAATTATGCAACAATCAAAACGTACAATCGTTAGTAATACGGGCCCCTGTACTTTATGTGCTGACGGCCTTAGTGCAGTTGGTATTGTGTCAAACTTTCTTTGATAATGGGGGCTAAGTTCGATCTCCAGCTGCAGCAAACATTTTGTCTGACTTGTTCCCCATGAAATGTTGGATAATCGTAAACCTATGTAGGCAAGTAACGGGAGGCTTGGAAAGTATAATGTGGTAGTACTGATGACAGGAGTGACAGGAATCCATGGTCAGGTTCTCCAGCTGTTGTGATGTGACCATTCAATCCAATCAAAACCCCATTTGATCAACTTTCTGTGCTTGTAAATTTTGTCTTGATGTTAATCCATTCCTGCACATTGATGTTTTTTGCCACCTAACAAGATTAAGGCTTTGGAAAACTTTGTGGAAAATGAAGAAATTGCTTGTCACAAGCAATTTCTTCTTTTTCCACAATGTTTTCTACTCAGAAAGATTAATAATTGCGAAATATACCCACTTGAATTTGTCACCTGTAATGTCTCTGAATCTAGACAGGTCTAGAATGTTGCTTTCTGGTAAACTGATGGGTTAAATTTGATGTAGCTCTGTTTCAAAAGGGCTGTGGCCTTAGCGCAGTTGGTAGCGCATCTGCCTCTCATACAAGAGGTCCCAGGTTCGATACCCGACTGCGGCAAATACCCTTTTGGACAAAATTGTCACCCACCAATGGGTTTGAAATCGTTAACCTAAGTGGGCGAGCAGCTGGAGGCTCGATAAGGGTGTTATGGTAGTACTGGTTTGAGAAACAATAGGAATCCATCGTTAGGTGCTCCAGCCTCCGCGATATGACCCTGGCAGTTGAAAACGGCATAAAACCCCAATAAACTCAAACTCTGATTCAAACTCTGATTTCAGATGACCAGTTTCAGAGTATGTGTGATACGCTGGACCAGAAGTTCAAGAATAGTGAACCACATGGCAGTGAACAGGCCTGGGAGAAAGGTCAGGCGTGTGCGGCCTTCTACGAGAAAGATCAACAATGGCATAGGGCTTCTGTGGTTCAAATAGAACCCACAAAAATACAGGTTTTTGATTTGAAATTATCATGCTGACCTTGGGTTGTTGCACTTGCTTTTGCAGGCAGGGTAGAATAAGATCAGACTGGAGATATGTGCAGTCTGATCTTACTCTACACCACCTGCTCTTTTTAACATATGTTATAAGTCTAAGAGCAATAACTGAAATGGTTAAATTGAAAATTTGGTAGAAATATGTATTTGGGGCGTAAATTCTTGGTCATTGGTCTGATCACAAACTTGTAGATCCTATTTCAATACAAATTTCATTGACCAAGGTTATGATGTAAGAAGTCAGTGATCATATCTTTGTCATTTGTTTTTAAAGTCAACAAGATAGTGTAACATCCTGAAATTGTTCCCATCATTTGAGAAAGTCTTCTTTACTACAACTACTACTACAACTATTTTATGTATTGAATAATGAATTCTATTCATTCCTCTTCCAAGCATGCCTGTTTTGACATCCTTAATACAAAAAAAAAAAAATGAGAAAACATTAATGCAAAAGAATAAAGTACTGATTGACATTCTGATCTATAAGCATTGTAGTCTCAAATGATGTCCCTTTTTAGCTCACCTGAGCACAAAGTGCTCGAGGTGAGGTATTGTGATCGGTCTGTTGTCCGGCGTCTGTCTATCTGTCTATCTGTCTATCTGTCCATCTGTCCATCCGTCAACTTTTCACAAAAAAATCTTCTCCTCCTGAAGTACTCGGAAGAATTCAATCATATTTCACACATATGATCTATGGGTCATGCTTTTTCAAAATACTTCAAAGAATTTGAATCGGGGCCATAATGGGGTCAAAAAGTAGGTCACTAGGTCAAATCTTCTTTTTAGCTCACCTGAGCACGAATTGCTCAAGGTGAGGTATTGTGATCGGTCTGTTGTCCGGCGTCCGTCTGTCCGTCTGTCTGTCCGTCCGTCCGTCTGTCCGTCCACAATCATACAAAAATCTTCTCCTCCTAAAGTGCTGGGCAGAATTGGATGAAATTTCACAGATATGATCCTTGGGTCATCCTTTTTCAAAATACTTCAAAGAATTGGGATCGGGGTCAGAATGGGCTCAAAAAGTAGGTCACTAGGTCAAATCTTATTTTTGCTCTAGGAGTCACAGTATTGGCTCAATCATTGTGAAAATTGACCAGAATCTTTGTCTTGATGATATCTAGGTCATTTCAAAAAGTAGGTCATGCCAGGTCAAAATGTAGGTCACTAGGTCAAATGATTTAAAATCCTTCTTTTTGCTCTAAAAGTGCTACCTTTGGCTCAAATATTGTTAAAATTACTCAGAATGTATTTTTGGTGGATATCTAGGTTTTGTTAAAAATTGGGTCATGTGAGGTCAAAAATGAGGTCACTATGTCTGTTTGATAAAATCCTTCTTTTTGCTCAGAAGTGTCCATTTTTGGCCAAATTATTATGAAAATTTCTAAGAATGTTTTTTTTAATGATATAAAGGTCATGTAAAAAGTTTGTCATGCAAGGTCAAAAACTAGGGCACAAGGTCAAATATCAAGAATTCCATTTATTAGTCAAGAAGTGCAAATTTTGGCTAAAATCTTGTTAAATGGCTCAGAATGTTTTTCTTTTGGATATTTAGGTCCATTTAAAAAATTTGTTGTGTGAGGTCAAAAACTAGGTCACAAGGTCAAAGGTAATGTATCCCTTTTTTTTGCTGTGGAAGTTCCAATTTTGGCTCAATTATTTTGAAAATTGCTCAGGACGTTTATTTTGATGATGTCTGTAGGTCATTGAAAACTTTGGTAATACAAAGTCAAAAACTGGGTCAGTTGGTCAAATCTTGTTTTTGCTGTAAGAATTTATTACAATATTTGCTCAATCATTGTGAAATTTGTTCAAACCATCTTTTTGCAAGCAAAGAAGCCCTATGTTGTGGGTTGGGGAATTTTCAAGTGAGGAATTCAGACAAATTTATTTTGACCAGGTATCAGCTTATCAGCAATAATAGTTAGACCGTCTAAAGTCAATAATGGACCGTCCAAAATAAATAAAAGGCTGCCTTATCTGATAATGGAGCTCTTATCTGATAAAGGATAGAGCTACAGATAATCTTAATGCCTTAACCCCTTCCTATGATGTCCCTATTAAAAAAGGCTTGGGGAATTATTGAGTCAAATGAAGAAAAGGCTGATAATCAGCATTTTCTCCTCTTGCCGCGCTATTTCAAAATTGAACAGTCTATTTCTTTTCCGTCTTGGTAAAGATTAAGCCCTTTCCCAGCCAAGGTTTAAGCCCTTTCCAAATTGTTTCAGAACAGAAAGTCCTTAGTTTTATGCCTTTGAATTTGGCAAAATTGCCATTGTCACTCTTGTATTCTTCTAACGTTAAAAGATTGATTTCATGGTCTTGCCAGTATCTCAACTATGAATTCAGGTGAGCGATCTAGGGCCATCTTGGCCCTCTTGTTGCTCTAGGGGCCACATTTGTTGCTCAATCGTTGTGAAAATTATTCAGAATATTTGTCTTGATAATATCTAGGTCATGATAACAAATAGGTCAAGCCAGGTCAAAAACTAGGTCACTAGGTCAAATATTGTAAAATCCATCTTTTTACTCTATAAGTGCCAATTTTGGCACAAACTTTGTCAAAATTGTCCTGAATGTTTATCTTGATGATATCTAGGCTAAGTCAAGAAGTGGGTCATTCCAGGTCATTAACTAGGTCATGAGGTCAAATCTTGTGAAATCCTTCCTTTTGCTCTGGAAGTGCCAATTCTTGGTCTAAACTTTGTCAAAATTGTTCTAAATGTTTATTGTTATAATATCTTGGTCATGATCAAAGGAGGGTCATGCAAGGTCAAAAACTATGTCGCAAGGTCAAATATTACAGATCCTTCCTTTTGCTCTAGAGATGCCAATTTTGCCCCAAAACTTTGTCAAAACTATCATAGATACTTATCTTGATATCTAGGTTATGTACAAAGTGTGGGTCAGGTAAGGTAAAAAACTAAGTCATTGGGTCAAATCTTGGTTTTGCTTTAAGAACGGAAATATATACTTAAACATTGTGAAAATTGTTCAGAATGTTTATCTTGTTAAGATCTTGGCTCCTTTGTATATTTCTCCAGATTCACTTTATTGACTATGGTAACACAGAATGGGTGGACTATGATCAGCTGAGAGCAGATATAGAAGAATTTATAGATATCCCACAACAGACATTCTTGTGTATGCTACATGATATTAAACCGGTAAGTTTAAAGTATAAAGTTGTATTGTGTTGACTTTGATTGAGTATGCTCTCGAACACCATAGTCCCTTGTCATATTCCAAAGATAGGGGTATATTGATTCACTGTTGTCCATCGGTTGCAGTGATATTGCGTCTGTTTGTCCCAAATTTGGCATGAAAACTTAACATAAAGTTTTGAGGACATTAGTGTTTCACGAACACATCTTGTTTTTAAGACTTTTGTCTAACCAATTAAAGAATTGTCTTTATGGAATAAGTGTTTGGTGATGCATATTTATGTTGTGAAAGCAGCATTTAAGCTAGATCAATCATTTGTTAAAATTATACAGTTTTTAGGGATCTAACTTAATCATAATGATTTGTAATGAATGATAATTTGATTATTATTGTATGAATCTTTAATCTTTCTTAACACCTTCGCATCTTTCTTTACACTTTCGCAAATAGCAAAGATTTAGACTTTTCCAGTTTGAAAGCTGCAATAGATGACAAACTGATGTTGATAAACATAAATTAATGATTTATGTACAATATAGGAAAGAAAATACATTTTTCAAAGCTATTTCTATTAGGGACTTTGAATGAAAATTTCAATGCGAAAGTATGTGCATTATTTTTTCTTTGATTTTGTACGGGATTTCAAAATCCAGTCTTCTTATGGAAAACTTAAATTGATTTATGGATTGACTTATTTACAGTTGAAGGAGAGTGGAAGATGGGATGTGAATGTGTTAGACTTCATGCATAAAGAACTAGTCAACAAATACTGTAAAATTACTGTAATTGTAAGTATCATAACATAATCTTTAATTTTTAATCTTTAACTTAAATGAGATTTTTTGGTCATGATGAATTTGATTTGATTGTGTAAGGGTAAAAGAATTGAAAGCAAACATTTGTATACGCGACAATCACAAATTATTTGTAGGTGTAACTATTGATTGTCAAAAAGCTTAATTTCTTCTCAATTATGACTCTATCTTACTGATTCTATTATAGTTGCTTAACCCATTACCACATAAGATAAAGCCCTGGAAAACATGATGAGCATTTTCTTCATTATCAGCAATGTTTTGAGGGGGTTTTTTTACTGAGAAAGACAAAAAAGTGAAATTCCACTCACTTGAAATTGTTATTTGCACAATCTTTGAATTGTGACAGGTCTAAAATTTTGCCATTTGGTAATGGTTAAAGTAAAAATAAGAACATTTAAACATTTTACTGATAATGCCATGTATCTTGTAGGAGAAGAATGGGTATGAGAATGAGCACATGACAGTGAATCTGGAGTTAAACAATAAAGATTTTGGTGGTGTATTGGTACAATATGGCATGGCAAAGAGAGGGTCTTACATTACAGATCAGGAACAACAGAGTACTCTTATAGAAACTGTGTTGAATGTAAGTACGGAGGATAATTACCTTATTAAGTACACATGATAGATAAACAATAAAGATTTTGGCGGTGTGTTGGTGCAGTACGGTATGGCCAAGAGAGGTTCCTACCCCTTTCCCAAACGTCAAAATTTGAGGGTGGTCCTATTTATAAGCTGCTTTAGACGACAAAATTGATGTATAAAAGGAAGAGATTTGGGTACAATATAGCACAGCAAATATTGAGACAAAAGGAGAAACTGCTGGTAGTCAGCAGTTTCCTCTTTTGTCTCAATGCTTTCCCAAGCCTTCTCCTATAGGGTCGTCAAAACCAGGTCTCATTTGGGAAAGGGCGATATTACAGACCAAGAACAACAGTACTCTTATATCAAAACGGTTCATATCTAAAGCTTAAAACAAGCTGTAGTTACAAAGTGACTATGTAGAACACATTGGAGCTTTTCACTTTGTGTAAATAGCTACTAAGAGTCTTAATTTTGATTACACTAGATTTACTTGTTGAATCAGCAAACAACATTAAACTACACTGATTTTTTGAAGCAAGGTTGAAATAGGAATATTGCAATCTAGAGAGTAATTTAGGAAATTTACCATTAATTAGACATACACAATGCAAATTTTTATTACACGAAATTGTACTTTACTTAATATTTTTGCTTTTCTCTGACTGTTTCAGAAGTACAACCCATACAAGAGATTACCTGAGGTGACTGTTGGTGGCATGTTACCAGTGATTGTTACACATGTAGAACTACCAAACTTGGTGAGTATGTTACCAGTGATTGTTACGCATGTAGAACTACCAAACTTGGTGAGTATGTTACCAGTGATTGTTACGCATGTAGAACTACCAAACTTGGTGAGTATGTTACCAGTGATTGTTACGCATGTAGAACTACCTAACTTGGTGAGTATGTTACCAGTGATTGTTACACATGTAGAGCTACCAAACTTGGTGAGTATGTTACCAGTGATTGTTACACATGTAGAACTACCTAACTTGGTGAGTATGTTACCAGTGATTGTTACACATGTAGAACTACCAAACTTGGTGAGTATGTTACCAGTGATTGTTACACATGTAGAGCTACCTAACTTGGTGAGTATGTTACCAGTGATTGTTACGCATGTAGAACTACCAAACTTGGTGAGTATGTTACCAGTGATTGTTACACATGTAGAACTACCTAACTTGGTGAGTATGTTACCAGTGATTGTTACACATGTAGAGCTACCTAACTTGGTGAGTATGTTACCAGTGATTGTTACACATGTAGAACTACCAAACTTGGTGAGTATGTTACCAGTGATTGTTACGCATGTAGAACTACCAAACTTTGTGAGTATGTTACCAGTGATTGTTACACATGTAGAGCTACCTAACTTGGTGAGTATGTTACCAGTGATTGTTACGCATGTAGAACTACCTAACTTGGTGAGTATGTTACCAGTGATTGTTACACATGTAGAACTACCAAATTTGGTGAGTATGTTACCAGTGATTGTTACGCATGTAGAACTACCAAACTTGGTGAGTATGTTACCAGTGATTGTTACACATGTAGAACTACCTAACTTGGTGAGTATGTTACCAGTGATTGTTACGCATGTAGAACTACCAAACTTGGTGAGTATGTTACCAGTGATTGTTACGCATGTAGAACTACCAAACTTGGTGAGTATGTTACCAGTGATTGTTACGCATGTAGAACTACCTAACTTGGTGAGTATGTTACCAGTGATTGTTACGCATGTAGAACTACCAAACTTGGTGAGTATGTTACCAGTGATTGTTACGCATGTAGAACTACCAAACTTGGTGAGTATGTTACCAGTGATTGTTACGCATGTAGAACTACCTAACTTGGTGAGTATGTTACCAGTGATTGTTACACATGTAGAACTACCAAACTTGGTGAGTATGTTACCAGTGATTGTTACGCATGTAGAACTACCAAACTTGGTGAGTATGTTACCAGTGATTGTTACACATGTAGAACTACCAAACTTGGTGAGTATGTTACCAGTGATTGTTACGCATGTAGAACTACCAAACTTGGTGAGTATGTTACCAGTGATTGTTACGCATGTAGAACTACCAAACTTGGTGAGTATGTTACCAGTGATTGTTACGCATGTAGAACTACCAAACTTGGTGAGTATGTTACCAGTGATTGTTACGCATGTAGAACTACCAAACTTGGTGAGTATGTTACCAGTGATTGTTACGCATGTAGAACTACCTAACTTGGTGAGTATGTTACCAGTGATTGTTACGCATGTAGAACTACCAAACTTGGTGAGTATGTTACCAGTGATTGTTACGCATGTAGAACTACCAAATTTGGTGAGTATGTTACCAGTGATTGTTACGCATGTAGAACTACCAAACTTGGTGAGTATGTTACCAGTGATTGTTACACATGTAGAACTACCAAATTTGGTGAGTATGTTACCAGTGATTGTTACGCATGTAGAACTACCTAACTTGGTGAGTATGTTACCAGTGATTGTTACACATGTAGAACTACCAAACTTGGTGAGTATGTTACCAGTGATTGTTACACATGTAGAACTACCAAACTTGGTGAGTATGTTACCAGTGATTGTTACGCATGTAGAACTACCAAACTTGGTGAGTATGTTACCAGTGATTGTTACACATGTAGAACTACCAAACTTGGTGAGTATGTTACCAGTGATTGTTACACATGTAGAACTACCAAACTTGGTGAGTATGTTACCAGTGATTGTTACACATGTAGAACTACCAAACTTGGTGAGTATGTTACCAGTGATTGTTACACATGTAGAACTACCAAACTTGGTGAGTATGTTACCAGTGATTGTTACACATGTAGAACTACAAAACTTGGTGAGTATGTTACCAGTGATTGTTACACATGTAGAACTACCTAACTTGGTGAGTATGTTACCAGTGATTGTTACACATGTAGAACTACCAAACTTGGTGAGTATGTTACCAGTGATTGTTACACATGTAGAACTACCAAACCTGGTGAGTATGTTACCAGTGATTGTTACACATGTAGAACTACCAAACTTGGTGAGTATGTTACCAGTGATTGTTACACATATAGAACTACCAAACTTGGTGAGTATGTTACCAGTGATTGTTACACATGTAGAACTACCAAACTTGGTGAGTATGTTACCAGTGATTGTTACACATGTAGAACTACCAAACTTGGTGAGTATGTTACCAGTGATTGTTACACATGTAGAACTACCAAACTTGGTGAGTATGTTACCAGTGATTGTTACACATGTAGAACTACCAAACTTGGTGAGTATGTTACCAGTGATTGTTACGCATGTAGAACTACCAAACTTGGTGAGTATGTTACCAGTGATTGTTACGCATGTAGAACTACCAAACTTGGTGAGTATGTTACCAGTGATTGTTACGCATGTAGAACTACCAAATTTGGTGAGTATGTTACCAGTGATTGTTACGCATGTAGAACTTCCAAACTTGGTGAGTATGTTACCAGTGATTGTTACACATGTAGAACTACCAAATTTGGTGAGTATGTTACCAGTGATTGTTACACATGTAGAAATACCAAACTTGGTGAGTATGTTACCAGTGATTGTTACGCATGTAGAACTACCAAACTTGGTGAGTATGTTACCAGTGATTGTTAAGCATGTAGAACTACCAAACTTGGTGAGTATGTTACCAGTCATTGTTACGCATGTAGAACTACCAAACTTGGTGAGTATGTTACCAGTGATTGTTACGCATGTAGAACTACCAAACTTGGTGAGTATGTTACCAGTGATTGTTACGCATATAGAACTACCAAATTTGGTGAGTATGTTACCAGTGATTGTTACGCATGTAGAACTACCAAATTTGGTGAGTATGTTACCAGTGATTGTTACGCATGTAGAACTACCAAATTTGGTGAGTATGTTACCAGTCATTGTTACGCATGTAGAACTACCAAACTTGGTGAGTATGTTACCAGTGATTGTTACGCATGTAGAACTACCAAATTTGGTGAGTATGTTACCAGTGATTGTTACGCATGTAGAACTACCAAACTTGGTGAGTATGTTACCAGTGATTGTTACGCATGTAGAACTACCAAACTTGGTGAGTATGTTACCAGTGATTGTTACGCATGTAGAACTACCAAACTTGGTGAGTATGTTACCAGTGATTGTTACGCATGTAGAACTACCAAACTTGGTGAGTATGTTACCAGTGATTGTTACGCATGTAGAACTACCAAACTTGGTGAGTATGTTACCAGTGATTGTTACGCATGTAGAACTACCAAACTTGGTGAGTATGTTACCAGTGATTGTTACGCATGTAGAACTACCTAACTTGGTGAGTATGTTACCAGTGATTGTTACGCATGTAGAACTACCAAACTTGGTGAGTATGTTACCAGTGATTGTTACGCATGTAGAACTACCAAACTTGGTGAGTATGTTACCAGTGATTGTTACGCATGTAGAACTACCAAATTTGGTGAGTATGGGTCCAGATGTTTTGTTTCTGTTCTCTAACTCGATGTTGGTTTGACACATGAGGCCTGCTAGTGTCTGTTGGGCCAACTTCGAGTCAGGCGATAGCTCCAACGGAACACCGATAGTGTGAGCTATTGACCTTATTTCCGCAGCTATAGCTCCAATTGAACAGCAATGACCCGAGCTATAGTCCGACCACCGGAAAAAGTCTAGTCCGGCCATCCGAGCCATTACATCATTCGGAACACCTCGGATAACAGCGAACCAATCAGTGTCAAGGTAAACAAAGATTTTGATTGGCTGACTCAGAACGGGGAGGAATTCAATAGACAGAACAGCGCTGGCTCCCAATAATGGTTCCGGACCACGCGAGCTATAGTGCGAAACGAAGTCAGCCCTAGACTCGACCTTTTGGCAATGAGCAACCAGCATGTTTTGATCATATCGGCCAACAAAAACGATATCATTGTCAGTCAATCAGTCAGTGTGGTGTAAAGTTAAAATTAGCCTAGCAATTGGCAGCAATTTTAAGTTCAAAGATGACAATAAAGCGTCAGTGACTACTCGCAAGTGTTTGGTTGGGATACAACCAGTCCCCTGACAGACAACAGCATATTTTATACCCATCACTGATGTGTCTTACCCATTCTGTCTTGCCATAAATTATCGAAAGCCTGTCAATGACATAATGTTTATGCCACCTTCGATAGACTGCAGGTTCCCAGTTTTGTGTAATTGCGTGCGTACAACAGGTTTTATCATAGGGGCTGTGGCTACAGATAAGTGGCTGTGAAGACATTCATAACTTTGTTATTTCAATTCCAAACCCTATGTTGTGGGTATTCATTTGAATCATCTCAACGAGACGATACAAATGAGTACCCTTAACATAGGGTTTGATGTACAGTAACAGAATTATTGCAGTTTGAAAAGTCATCACCCCCTCTTATCTGGAGGAGGGGGTGTTGCTTTTATGTGACTGCACAACAAAACATCAACTTGAACAAACACTGACATGGGTATACTCCTCAGCATCATGTTGATGACACCTAGTTTTTGTGACTTTGGCTTCATGAAACTATACAAATATTGCCCTTTATACAAATGTTACCCACTTCCAACGACATACTATATTATTTCAGAATACATGGATCAAAAGATGAGTTTTACTAATTCTAGTATGTTTGTTTTGGTGCAGGTGTACCTCCAGAACACTCCGGCAGATATAACGGATGACATGACAGAGAGGGAGAAGAAACATGTCATCGAGACAAACGAATATCTCAGCAAACTAGAACAACTCTCCATCGATCTCAATAAAGCTGCTCCACGTCTTCCTGTGATATTTTCCCCTAAAGTTGGTAAGTTTGTTTATAAATATATGAACATGTCATGGAGACAAATGAATATCTTAACAAACTAGAACAACTCTCCATCGATCTCAATAAAGCTGCTCCACGTCTACCTGTGATATTTTCCCCTAAAGTTGGTAAGTTTGTTTATAAATACATGAACATGTCATGGAGACAAATGAATATCTTAACAAACTAGAACAACTCTCCGTCGATCTCAATAAAGCTGCGCCTCATCTTCCTGTGATATTTTCCCCTAAAGTTGGTAAGTTTGTTTATAAATATATAAACATGTCATGGAGACAAATGAATATCTCAGCAAACTAGAACAACTCTCCGTCGATCTCAATAAAGCTGCTCCACGTCTTCCTGTGATATTTTCCCCTAAAGTAGGTAAGTTTGTTTATAAATATATAAACATGTCACTGACAGCTGTTTCAGGAAATAAATGTAAATAAAAACTAAAAAAACCTAAAAAAAATTCGGAATGAAATATTGTAGGAATTTTAAAAACAAATGATTATCAATGACCATTCTTTGGTACTTTCAAGTTTATCAGGAAACAGAAATAACTGGTCTAAATTTTAACTATTCTAGGTTTACCATGTTGTGCCCAGTTTGGGTTTGACCAGTGTTACTATAGAGCTGTGATTATTGATATATACCCGGACATTGTTTACAATTCTAGGGTTACCATGTTGTGCCCAGTTTGGGTTTGACCGGTGTTACTATAGAGCTGTGATTATTGATATATACCCAGACATTGTTTACAATTCTAGGTTTACCATGTTGTGCCCAGTTTGGGTTTGACCAGTGTTACTATAGAGCTGTGATTATTGATATATACCCGGACATTGTTTACAATATTAGGTTTACCATGTTGTGCCCAGTTTGGGTTTGACCAGTGTTACTATAGAGCTGTGATTATTGATATATACCCAGACATTGTTTACAATTCTAGGTTTACCATGTTGTGCCCAGTTTGGGTTTGACCAGTGTTACTATAGAGCTGTGATTATTGATATATACCCGGACATTGTTTACAATTCTAGGGTTACCATGTTGTGCCCAGTTTGGGTTTGACCAGTATTACTATAGAGCTGTGATTATTGATATATACCCAGACATTGTTTACAATTCTAGGTTTACCATGTTGTGCCCAGTTTGGGTTTGTCCAGTGTTACTATAGAGCTGTGATTATTGATATATACCCGGACATTGTTTACAATTCTAGGTTTACCATGTTGTGCCCAGTTTGGGTTTGACCAGTGTTACTATAGAGCTGTGATTATTGATATATACCCGGACATTGTTTACAATATTAGGTTTACCATGTTGTGCCCAATTTGGGTTTGACCAGTGTTACTATAGAGCTGTGATTATTGATATATACCCAGACATTGTTTACAATTCTAGGTTTACCATGTTGTGCCCAGTTTGGGTTTGACCAGTGTTACTATAGAGCTGTGATTATTGATATATACCCGGACATTGTTTACAATTCTAGGGTTACCATGTTGTGCCCAGTTTGGGTTTGACCAGTGTTACTATAGAGCTGTGATTATTGATATATACCCGGACATTGTTTACAATTCTAGGGTTACCATGTTGTGCCCTATTTGGGTTTGACCAGTGTTACTATAGAGCTGTGATTATTGATATATACCCAGACATTGTTTACAATTCTAGGTTTACCATGTTGTGCCCAGTTTGGGTTTGACCAGTGTTACTATAGAGCTGTGATTATTGATATATACCCGGACATTGTTTACAATTCTAGGGTTACCATGTTGTGCCCAGTTTGGGTTTGACCAGTGTTACTATAGAGCTGTGATTATTGATATATACCCAGACATTGTTTACAATTCTAGGTTTACCATGTTGTGCCCAGTTTGGGTTTGACCAGTGTTACTATAGAGCTGTGATTATTGATATATACCCGGACATTGTTTACAATATTAGGTTTACCATGTTGTGCCCAGTTTGGGTTTGACCAGTGTTACTATAGAGCTGTGATTATTGATATATACCCGGACATTGTTTACAATATTAGGTTTACCATGTTGTGCCCAATTTGGGTTTGACCAGTGTTACTATAGAGCTGTGATTATTGATATATACCCAGACATTGTTTACAATTCTAGGTTTACCATGTTGTGCCCAGTTTGGGTTTGACCAGTGTTACTATAGAGCTGTGATTATTGATATATACCCGGACATTGTTTACAATTCTAGGGTTACCATGTTGTGCCCAGTTTGGGTTTGACCAGTGTTACTATAGAGCTGTGATTATTGATATATACCCGGACATTGTTTACAATTCTAGGGTTACCATGTTGTGCCCAGTTTGGGTTTGACCAGTGTTACTATAGAGCTGTGATTATTGATATATACCCAGACATTGTTTACAATTCTAGGTTTACCATGTTGTGCCCAGTTTGGGTTTGACCAGTGTTACTATAGAGCTGTGATTATTGATATATACCCGGACATTGTTTACAATTCTAGGGTTACCATGTTGTGCCCAGTTTGGGTTTGACCAGTGTTACTATAGAGCTGTGATTATTGATATATACCCAGACATTGTTTACAATTCTAGGTTTACCATGTTGTGCCCAGTTTGGGTTTGACCAGTGTTACTATAGAGCTGTGATTATTGATATATACCCGGACATTGTTTACAATTCTAAGGTTACCATGTTGTGCCCAGTTTGGGTTTGACCAGTGTTACTATAGAGCTGTGATTATTGATATATACCCAGACATTGTTTACAATTCTAGGTTTACCATGTTGTGCCCAGTTTGGGTTTGACCAGTGTTACTATAGAGCTGTGATTATTGATATATACCTGGACATTGTTTACAATTCTAGGTTTACCATGTTGTGCTCAGTTTGGGTTTGACCAGTGTTACTATAGAGCTGTGATTATTGATATATACCCGGACATTGTTTACAATTCTAGGGTTACCATGTTGTGCCCAGTTTGGGTTTGACCAGTGTTACTATAGAGCTGTGATTATTGATATATACCCTGGCATTGTTTACAATTCTAGGGTTACCATGTTGTGCCCAGTTTGGGTTTGACCAGTGTTACTATAGAGCTGTGATTATTGATATATACCCGGACATTGTTTACAATTCTAGGGTTACCATGTTGTGCCCAGTTTGGGTTTGACCAGTGTTACTATAGAGCTGTGATTATTGATATATACCCGGACATTGTTTACAATTCTAGGGTTACCATGTTGTGCCCAGTTTGGGTTTGACCAGTGTTACTATAGAGCTGTGATTATTGATATATACCCAGACATTGTTTACAATTCTAGGTTTACCATGTTGTGCCCAGTTTGGGTTTGACCAGTGTTACTATAGAGCTGTGATTATTGATATGTACCCAGACATTGTTTACAATATTAGGTTTACCATGTTGTGCCCAGTTTGGGTTTGACCAGTGTTACTATAGAGCTGTGATTATTGATATATACCCAGACATTGTTTACAATTCTAGGTTTACCATGTTGTGCCCAGTTTGGGTTTGACCAGTGTTACTATAGAGCTGTGATTATTGATATATACCTGGACATTGTTTACAATTCTAGGTTTACCATGTTGTGCTCAGTTTGGGTTCGTCCAGTGTTACTATAGAGCTGTGTTTATTGATATATACCCGGACATTGTTTACAACTTAGGGTTACCATGTTGTGCCCAGTTTGGGTTTGACCAGTGTTACTATAGAGCTGTGATTATTGATATATACCCGGACATTGTTTACAATTCTAGGGTTACCATGTTGTGCCCAGTTTGGGTTTGACCAGTGTTACTATAGAGCTGTGATTATTGATATATACCCAGACATTGTTTACAATTCTAGGGTTACCATGTTGTGCCCAGTTTGGGTTTGACCAGTATTACTATAGAGCTGTGATTATTGATATATACCCGGACATTGTTTACAATTCTAGGGTTACCATGTTGTGCCCAGTTTGGGTTTGACCAGTGTTACTATAGAGCTGTGATTATTGATATATACCTGTACATTGTTTACAATTCTAGGTTTACCATGTTGTGCCCAGTTTGGGTTTGACCAGTGTTTCTATAGAGCTGTGATTATTGATATATACCCTGGCATTGTTTACAATTCTAGGTTTACCATGTTGTGCCCAGTTTGGGTTTGACCAGTGTTACTATAGAGCTGTGATTATTGATATATACCCAGACACAGAACAGTTACTGGTGTTGTATGTCGATTATGGCAACTCGGAGATGATTACACAATCAAAGTAGGTATTTTTATACCCTTTGTGGACATTGGCGTTTCACAAACACATCTCGTTTTATATTAGTACTTCTTTATATCAAGGCCAGCATGTTCAACATGTCATTTTTATGCTCCCAGAATGGAGAATATATAACTGTTGCTTCATCTGTCTGTCTATCTTTCTGTATGTCAGTCTGTCCATCTATCCATTTATCCATATTTTCTCAACAACCTCTTGTCCTAATTGAACAAATTTCATAATTGAATTCTATTGGATCTTGTACTGATGCATCTTTATTGGATTTTCTGTTTGAATCCTTGTCATGGGAAAAGGACACTTAAAAGGGGAGCATAACCTGTCTTTGACAGTTATTTCATAAATCATATATGCTAGCATATGACAGAAGCATGTAAATAAAACTTTAAGATCCTTTTCAAGATAAAATGCCACATATGGATAGCAAAAATTGTCTTTGGTTCAAATTTTGCCTTTTCTGAACAAGCGATTTGAAATTTATAGAAGTCTGATGTAGCAAAGCTTGATTGATTGGCAAAGACCTAAGCATTTGATTGCAACAGTAAAAGTGAAAGAAAACTTTATCACATCATGAGCATGATATTTTGTCATGTGAATGGTAATCTATCATGCTGCATGGTACTAGAGTAGATCCGGGTAACATCGGACGACCTGGTTTCTTCGGATGCTTGTTTAATCGCTATATAAAACCAACAAAATAAAAAGAAATCACCGGTAAAATCGATTCGTTTTCCAGGAAAGCCTTTACTTTAAAGAAATAACATGTCACAGTGACGTATACATTGAGTTGCAACGAGAATTTTGATTGGATTAGGCACCAGTGTTATCAAAGCGTGGTATTTTCTCTTTCCCCAGCGAGAAATACCCAAAGCGGAAAAAATTGCCTGTAGGAAAATACCGAATATAAGTTATAAATCCTGTATTTTGTTTACTGAAAAATGATTTGCTAGATTTTTTATGTCTATTTTCGTAAAATGAGGATGCATTTTAATAATTAAAAACCTTATTTAACTCTTAAATCACGAATAAAACTATGTCCGATGATACCCTACTGACTTAAAGTAAACATACACGATGGAGGCTTGAATCGGACGAGGTCATTTATGAGAGAAATAACAGATAAAAAGGTACACACAGATGCAAAAAGTATTCTCATTTAACAATTTATATCAAGATATATAGAAAAAATATGTTTAAGTAGCCTACGCATAAAGTTTTTTAAAAAGAAATAGGGTGTCTAATACCTCTAAGTATATCTTAGACATCCGGTAGCTGTCCGATGAACCCCATTATGTTATTTTGCCGTCCGATATTACCCGATTCGACTGTCCGATACAAAACGTAATCTGTCCGATACAAAACTACAAGACATCAATGGCAAAAGCATCAAATTTATAGGGAAAATATCGATTTTTCATAACATCTAATGCACATCATGTCTCCTCTTATGTTTGTCCATTTGGTATCCGCAGAATAAACGACACTGGCCATCCAATGAAAACGTACCAAGCTGTTTGTGCCGAAAGTGTCTGATAATACCCGGATCTACTCTAGTGGTTATGATTTTAGGTCAAATGTGATAGTCATTTGAATTTAAAATACTAGTAATTAAAAGCATTAGATAATACAGATCATAATTGTTTCCTTTGTATGTGCATTTGACTAAACATGTGTAGTATTTATTCTAAAAATTTTGCATATTTTTTCTAGAATGCGAGCATTACCACCAAAGTACCTGTCATTACCCTGTCAGAGTATGCGATGTCGGCTGTCTGATGTTGAAAGACCCACAGACACTGCTGTAAGCTGGACCAAAACAGCGCTATATGAGATGATGCAAGTACTGGCTAACAAACAACTCATCGCAAAAATTACTGTGAGTGTAATGTTAAACTTGTATTAACCCTAACAGTTTTAACTAACAGTGACACATGTAATAGAAAAAAGCTAGAGAAACATTGAAGCAAAAGAAGAAAATGCTGCATACTGGCATTTTCTTCTCTTGCCTCAATATTTTCTGTGCCATATTTCACAAAAATGTTATATCAAACAGTCAACCTTCTATTTGATTGTATCCTCATGGAAAATCATATTCAACATTTTACCAACTTGGGCAGTGGCCATTGCGCAGTGGTTAGCACATCAGACTCTCGCAGGTCCTGGGTTCGATCAATGGGCGTGGCAAACATCCTTTCTGATATTTGGCTCGCACCAATTGTTGGATAAGTGTAAACATATGCAATGGAGCAACTGAAGGTTCGGGAAGGATGACGTGGTAGGACTTGTTAGCGAAACCACTGGAATGCATGGTCAGGTGCTCCAGCTGCCTCAATATGACCATAGTAGTTTAAAGATGCATTAAAGTGACATTTCAGAATTATTTTACATAATGAACAGTTTACGAGAAATATATATTTTTGTGTTAAAATTAATCAAATTGTTGTGGACAACAGTTCAGACTTAAGGACAGATCCTCCAGTTGTTACTGTGCAACTTACTGCGCATATCCTAAATAACGAAAATAAAGCTGTTTCAGTAATTGGCCTTTTCAGCAAATGTATTTTTTACATTTAATTAATGTTTGGTTGATAAATGACAAGACCCTTTTCGGTTATTTCAATTTTCTCTGTTTGGTCAATTAAAGTGTAATAGTACTTGGATGGTACATTTCGCTTTCTGTTACGCGTTCAACATGTGGCGTTAGCGATAGGAAACGGAGCAACAAAAGCAAAGTGGTGTTTTTATGAGCTAGTCCGCTTCAGATGGACACAAAAGATGACACTTTTTATTATCTAAAGCTGGTAATAAGGAAGAAAATGGATAAAAGTAGTGAAACAATTTCGGACAGAGCTGCAAAAAGTAAACCAAATTTTACTTACAACTAAGAAAAACGCTTGGTTTGATATATTTTTAGCTCACCTGAGCACAAAGTGCTCAAGGTGAGCTATTGTGATCACTTTTTGTTCATCGTCCGTCTGTCCGTCTGTCTGTCCGTCCACAATTTGGTGTTTACGCTCTAGCATCCACAAATATTAATCAATCTTGATCAAACTTTGTCAAAACAAGTATGGTCATAAGTTCTCAGATGAGTTCGATTATGGGCCAGATCGGACCAGAATGTGCTGAGTTATCTGCCCTTGAATGTCAAAAAATGCCGTTTTTGACTTTGTTTACACTCTAGCATCTACAATTATTTATCAATCAAAACAAAACTTGGAGACAATGTTGGAGACCATAAGATCTCGGATGAGTTCGGTTTTCAGTATGATCTGATCAGAAAGATGAGGTTTATGTGCCCTTGAATTCGACAAAATTGCTATTTTCGCCTGTTTTTGACCTTGTTTACACTCTAGAATCTACAATTATAAATCAATCAAGACAAAACTTGGACACAATGTTGGGGACCATAAGATCTTGGATTAGTTTGATTTTCAGTCTGATCTGATCAGAAAGTCCAGAGTTACCTACCCTTGAACTTGACAAAATTGCCATATTTGGCTGGTTTTGACCTTGTTAACACTTTAGAAACTACAATTTTTTATCAATCAAGACAAAACTTGGACATAATGTTGGGGACCATAAGATCTTGGATGAGTTAGATTTTCAGTCTGATCTGATCAGAAAGTCCAGAGTTTGTGCCCTTGAATTTGACAAAATTGTCATTTTCGGCTTTTTTCGTCCTTGTTTACACTCAAGAATCTACAATTATATATCAATCAAGACAAAACTTGGACACAATGTTGGGGACCATAACATCTCGGATGAGTTCGATTTTCTATTTGATCTGATGAGAAACTCAAGAATTATGTGCCCTTGAATTTGACAAAATTGCCATTTTTGGCTGTTTTCGACCTTGTTTACACTCTAGAATCTACAATTATCAATCAATGAAGACAAAACTTGGACACAATGTTGGAACCATAAGATCTCGGATGAGCTCGATTTTCAGTTTGATCTGATCAGAAAGTCCAGAGTTATGTGCCCCTGAATTTGACGAAATTGCCATTTTGGGTGTTTTCGACCTTGTTTACTCTCTAGAATCCACAATTATCAATCAATCAAGACAAAGCTTGGACACAATGTTAGGGACCATAATGATCTCGGTTCAGTTTGATTTTCAGTCTGATCTGATCATAAAATTGAGAGTTAGGTGCCCTTGAATATAACAAAATTGCTGTTTTTGGCTGTTTTCGACCTTGTTTACGCTCTAGAATGTACAATTATTGACCAATCAAGACAAATCTTGGACACATTGTTGGAACCATAAGATCTTGGATGAGTTGGATTTTCAATTGGATCTGATCAGAAAGTCGAGAGTTATGTGCCCTTGAATTTGATAAAATGCCGTTTTCGGCGGTTTTCGACCTTGTTTATACTCTAGAATCTACAATTATTTATCATTCAAGACAAAACTTGGACACAATGTTGGGCACCGTTACATCTCGGATAAGGTTGATTTTCACAAGGTTATTGATCATAAGTTCGTTTTCAGTCTTAAAGTCATAAATATCAATTGAATTGAACAAAAATGTTGCTCATATCATTTTGGTTCAGGTGAGCGATATAGGACCATCATGGTCCTCTTGTTCTTTGTTTGTTTTTGTAGGTATGACCAAGCACTATGTCTATACCAAAAAAGAAAAAAAATCTTACCGCTGGAATATTTTTAGCTCACCTGAGCACAAGCTCAAGTGAGCTATTGTGATCACCTTTTGTCTGGCGTCCGTCCGTCGTGCGTCGTCCGTCGTGCGTCGTCCGTCAACAATTTCTTTAAATGACATCTCCTCCTAAACTACATGGCCAATTTCAACCAAACTTGGCAGGAATGTTCCTTAGGTGACCCCCTTTCAGAATTGCTAAAAGAATTGAAATCCATGAAAAACTCTGGTTGCCATGGCAACAGCAAAGGAGAAATTTGACTGAATCTCAATACTATCTTTGAACGACATCTCCTCCTAAACTACTGGGCCAACATCAACCAAACTTGGCAGGAATGTTCCTTAGGTGACCCCCTTTCAGAATTGCTAAAATAATTGAAATCCATAAAAAACTCTGGTTGCCATGGCATCAGAAAAGGAGAAATTTGACTGAATCTCAATACTATCTTTAAACAACATCTCCTCCGAAACTACTCTGCCAATTTCAACTAAACTTGACAGGAATGTTCATTAGGTGACCCCCTTTCAGATTTGCTAAAAGAATGGAAATCCATAAAAAACTCTGGTTGCCATGGCAACAGAAAAGGAGAAATTTGACTGAATCTCAATACCATCTTTGAACAACATCTCCTCCTAAACTACCAAGCCAATTTCAACCAAACTTGGCAGGAATGTTCCTTAGATGACCCTCTTTCAGAATTGCTAAAAGAATTGAAATCCATAAAAAACTCTGGTTGCCATGGCAACAGAAAAGGAGAAATTTGACTGAATCTCAATACTATCTTTGAACGACATCTCCTCCTAAACTACCAGGCCAATTTCAACTAAACTTGGCAAAAATATTCCTTAGGAGGTCCTCTTTAAGAATTGCTAAAAGAATTGAAATTGACTGAAAACTCTGGTTGCCATGGCACCGGAAAAGGAGAAATTTGACTAATTCTCAATAATTTCTTTGAACAACATCTCCTCCTAAACTACTTGGCCAATTTCAACCAAACTTGGCAGAAATATTTCTGAGGAGGTTCCTTTTAAAAATTGCTAAAAGAATTGAAATCTTTTAAAAGCTCTGGTGGCCATGGCAACAGAAAAGGAGATTTTCCACCAAATCTCAATGACTTCGTTGAATGATATCTCCTCCTAAACTATCAGGCTAATTTCCACCAAACTAGGCAGAAATATTCCTTAGGAGGTTGCATTTCAAAAATTGCTAACAGAATTGCAATTTATGAAAAAACCCCAACTCTGGTTGCCATGGCAACAGAAAAAGAGAAATTACACGAAATCTGTCAGAAGCAATTTCTCAATAACCGCAGAGCCAAATTTGACAAAACTTAATATTTGCATTGCTATAAATGATATTGCTAAGAGGTACTTTTTTTTGCTTTTCAATATAAAACCTTGTCACAGAAAAAGGGGACTTCTAGTAAAAATCTGCTTATCAGGCGCATAGCATCTACATTTATGCATGGATTTAAAAAAATGTATGGGTAAATGTTTTCTTTATCATGAGTAGATGTTCTATTTGAAATATATATTTAGGTAGGTTCAAGGTCATAGATCTAGGTCAATTTGTAAATTTCTGTTTGTTTGTCAGTCTGTATGTTTTATTTTAATTCCATCTGTCCAAAGCAATTTCTCCATAACCAAATAGCCAAATTGGATGAAACACCATATTTGAGTTACATATGATATTGCACTAAGGTAGTTTTCTGGGTTTTCTATGGTTTGAAATCGCATAGCGGCATTCATATGATCTTTGACCCTTTATTGCATTACCTGTAAGAAATCTTATCTGTTATAAAACCCCGTCTCAGGTGAGCGACCTAGGGCCAACGGCCCTCTTGTTTATTGTCAGAAACGTTGCGAAAAAAGAGCAATTTCAGCTACTTTTGAAAGAATGATATACTAAAAATTTCAAAATCATCGATAAATTTTCCCAAATTGATACTCATTTATACAAAATAAAACATATTGAACACAATAAAGACTTATTTATGTAATGCTAGTCATTTCGAACACCTTTTTTGTGGGTATTTAAGTGACACCTCATTTTTATACGCCCGTCGAAGACGGGACATATTATGGGATCACCCGTGATGTCCGGCGTCCGGGCGTCCGGCGGCGTCCACTTCTTTGTCCGGAGCATAACTCTGTCACCTTAAGTCCGATTGACTATAAACTTGGCAGTTTTATTCTTCTCATCATTACGGAGTGCAGTGCACAAGAACCATAACTCTACCTGGCTTATTTTTTGAGTTATTGCCCTTTGTTGTTTTTCAAACTTGAATCTTGTCCGGAGTATATCTCTAAAAGTATAATAGCTAGGATCATGAAACTTCATGGGTGTATAGATCTCACAAAGGGGGAGTGCAGTGCACAAGAACCATAACTCTACATGGCTTATGTTTTGAGTTATTGCCCTTTGTTGTTTTTCATACTTGAATCTTGTCCGGAGTATATCTCTAAAAGTATAATAGCTAGGATCATGAAACTTCATGGGTGTATAGATCTCACCAAGGGGGAGTGCAGTGCACAAGAACCATAACTCTACCTGGCTTATTTTTTGAGTTATTGCCCTTTGGTTTTTTTTCATACTTGAATCTTGTCCGGAGTATATCTCTAAAAGTAAAATAGCTAGGATCATGAAACTTCATGGGTGTATAGATCTCACCAAGGGGGAGTGCAGTGCACAAGAACCATAACTCTACCTGGCTTATTATGCTCCCCGAAAAAATTTCGGGGGAGCATATAGTCGCCATGCTGTCCGTCCGTGTGTCCGTGTGTCCGTCCGTCCGTCCGTCCACAGCCATATCTCAGCAACCCTTGGACCAAATTCAATGAAACTTCACATGTGAACTCCCTGGGTCAATACCTAGGGACCTTTTTCTCCGTTTGTAAATTTAAGGCTGCGTCATGGAAAAAGGGGCCTTAGTGTAAAAATTAGTTTTTCTCTTATTTCCTTTCATCTAATAGGCAGAATTTAATGAAATTTTGTGCTCATGTAATAAATAGGATGTTCTAGACCATATTCTATAAATAATGTGTGTACATAAAAGCTGTCACGGGAAAAGGGGGCTTAATGTATGATAGTTTTTATTTTGTGACAAACACTTATTCGGGGAGCATAATCCGTCTGTGACGGCTCTTGTTTTTTGAGTTATTGCCCTTTGTTGTTTTTCATACTTGAATCTTGTCCGGAGTATATCTCTAAAAGTATAATAGCTAGGATCATGAAACTTCATGGGTGTATAGATCTCACCAAGGGGGAGTGCAGTGCACAAGAACCATAACTCTACCTGGCTTATTTTTTGAGTTATTGCCCTTTGGTTTTTTTTTCATACTTGAATCTTGTCCGGAGTATATCTCTAAAAGTATAATAGCTAGGATCATGAAACTTCATGGGTGTATAGATCTCACCAAGGGGGAGTGCAGTGCACAAGAACCATAACTCTACCTGGCTTATTTTTCGAGATATTGCCCTTTGTTGTTTTTCATACTTGAATCTTGTCCGGAGTATATCTCTAAAAGTATAATAGCTAGGATCATGAAACTTCATGGGTGTATAGATCTCACCAAGGGGGAGTGCAGTGCACAAGAACCATAACTCTACCTGGCTTATTTTTTGAGTTATTGCCCTTTGTTTTTTTTCATACTTGAATCTTGTCCGGAGTATATCTCTAAAAGTATAATAGCTAGGATCATGAAATTCATGGATGTATAGATCTCACCAAGGGGGAGTGCAGTGCACAAGAACCATAACTCTACCTGGCTTATTTTTTGAGTTATTGCCCTTTGTTGTTTTTCATACTTGAATCTTGTCTGGAGTATATCTCTTGCCCTTTGTTGTTTTCATACTTGAATCGTCCAGGGCATATCTCGAAAAGTATAATAGCTAGGACCATGAAACTTTTACCAACCCGCTCCCCCTGTTGACATAAAGCAGTGTTACGGGCGTATCTTGTGACAGTTTGACACCTTGTTGCAATTTTAGACAAGAGTAGTTTCCCTTGAAATCCAATAACTTTTTAATTCGCTTGGTGACCTATAGCTTTCAAGTCATTTTTTTACTTCTTGTGTATTTAAATAACAGTACAGAAAAAATATAAAAAAAAAATCTTACCGTGGGAAATAAATGGAGGATCTGTCCTTAAGTAGAATTCGTCATTTCTGTCTCAACTTTAAAGGTGTATTGTTCGCTTAAAAATATCATCTTCAAAAAACTGATAACATTTCTACGCATTAGAATAAACAATCTTTGCATCAAGACATACTTTTAGAAAATGAAATAAATGTGAAATGTCACTTTAAGTCTCATGTTATGATAAAATTTTGTCATATGGGAAACAATTACATATAATAAATACATGTATGTTTACAGAGTCAAAACCCCACTTGTGTAGAGTTGTTAGATCCGTCAAACGAAGGTGAAGAGGTTCCAGTCTATCAACCTGTTATAGATGCCGGACATGTTAGACTGGCCATCAAACCTGTCTCACCAACCAGGTAAGGACAGCTTTCTTAAACCTTCCCAAACGACAAAATTTTAGGGTGATTCTCTTCAAAAACTGCCACAAATGATAAAATGGAAGTTATTGAAGATAGATTTCGTGTAAAATATTGCATGGAAAATATTGAGACAAAAGGAGAAACTGCTGGTTAACAGCAGTTTCTTCTTTTGTGTCAATGTTTTCCCGAGCCTTTTCTATTAGGGACGTCAACACCAGGTCTTGTTTGGGAAAGGGTTAACCCTTCCCAAACAACAAAATTTTACGTTAGTCACATTTGAAAGCTGCAAACAGACAGAATTGTTGCAAGTAAATTTTGAATTTGTGTACATTGTAGCATAGAAAAGTTTGATAGACAATGAGAAATGCTGAATATCAGCAATTTCTTCGTTATTTGCTACTTCCAATCTAAGTCTTATTTAGGACAGGGTTAACCCATAACTGCACAGTGATGCCTTTTGACTCCCTCACAAGAAATGGCTCCAGAAAACATTGTGGACAATGAAGAAATTGCTTGTGACAAGCAATTTCTTCATTTTCCACTATGTTTTCTAACCCAAAATGGAAATATTTTTAAAATTTCATCAACTTGAAAATGTCGTCTGCAATACTTTTCAAAAAGGAACAGTCCAAAATTTTGTCGTCTGGTAATGGGTTAAAGAATTGAAATGAACATTATGCTGAAGGTGTTCTTATTTATCTGCCATTGTTTCTCAGCAGAATTCTCCTTAGAATGAAATGTTTCGGTCATAGCATGGAATGCTGACTAGGTTCGATACATTTCACTCGTTCCATAAGGTCCCTTTTAGCATGATATATTTATATATTTTCTATCTTTATAAACATATGTTTTGTCATTGGAAGCAGCTTTCAAATTGAATCTTCCTTATGTCTTTTTTAGCTCACCTGAGCACGAAGTGCTCAAGGTGAGCTATTGTGATCGCTTTTTGTCCGTCGTCCTTCTGTCCATCTGTATGTCCGTCCGTCCGTCTGTCAACAATTTGGTGTTTACACTCTAGCATTCACAAATATTAGCCAATCTTAACCAAACTTGGTCAAAAGATGTATAACCATGAGCTCTCGGATGAGTTCCAATTTGGGTCAGATCGGACCAGAAAGTCCAGAGTTATCTGCCCTTGAATGTAAAAAATAGCTACTTTTGACATTGTTTACACTCTAGCATCTACAAATATTGACCAATCAATACAAAAGTTATACACAATATTGGTGACCATAAGATCTCGGATAACTTCGATTTTGGGTCAGATCGGACTAGAAAGTCAGGAGTTATCGCCCTTGAATTTGACAAAATTGTCGTTTTTGACCGTTTTCAACTTAAGTCTTTGTTTACACTACAGCATCTACAATTATAAACTAATCAAGACAAAACTTTAATACAATGTTAGTAACCATAAGATCTTGGATGAGTTTTATTTTGGGTGAGATCGAACCAGAAAGTCAGGAGTTATCTGCTCTTGAATGTAAAAAAAAGCTACTTTTGACATTGTTTACACTCTAACATCTACAAATATTGACCAATCAATACAAAAGTTGGACACAATGTTGGTTACCATAAGATCTTGGATGAGTTTGATATTTGGTTTGATCGGACTAGAAAGTCAGGAGTTATCTGCCCTTGAATTTGACAAAATTGTCATTTTTGACTGTTTTCAACTTTGTTTACACTACAGCATCTACAATTATAAACTACTCAAGACAAAGCTTTAACACAATATTAGTGACCATAAGATCTTGGATGAGTTAGATTTTGGGTCAGATCGGACCAGAAAGTCAGAAGTTATCTGCCCTTGAATGAAAAAAAGCTACTTTTGACATTGTTTACACTCTAGCATAGATCAACAAATATTGACCAATCTATACAAAAATTGGACACAATGTTGGTGACCTTATATAAGATTTTGGATGAGTTTTTGTTTTGGTTTGATCGGACCAGAATGTCCTGAGTTATCTGCCTTTAAGTTTGACAAAATTGTGGTTTTCGACTTTGTTTTTACTCTAACAACCGCAAAATTAATGGTGACCAATCAAGACAAAACTTTGATCTTGGATATAATGGTTAATCACCATAAGATCATGGATGAGTTTGAACTTTAGCACAATTAGACAAGCAGTTGCTGAATTATCTGCCCTTGAAATGGACAAAATTCTCATTTTTATGCCTCCGATAGGGAGGCATCATAAATTTGACTTGTCCGTCCGTCTGTCTTTCCGTCTGTCTGTCCGTCTGTCTGTCCGTCTGTCATTCCGTCCAAAAACTTTAACATTGGCCATAACTTCCTTATTACTCAACATATTCGCTTCATACTTTACCACAACATTCCTTGGTACATTACCTTTCTGTAGGCACATACTTTGGTGACCTTGACCCCTGGATGACCTTGACCTTGAACATAGATTGGCCATAATTTAAAATCAAAGCGGTGTCGGGGGCATTGTCATCTTACAGTGACAGCTCTTGTTGACTTTGTTTTCACTCTTTACAACCAGATATATTGACCTATAAAGACGAAACAGGAACATAATGTTGATGACCATAAGTTTGTTGTCAGTCTTAATGTCACAAATATTAATTGATTCAAAGATAACTGTGGCTCATATCATCTTGGTTCAGGTGAGCGATATAGGACCATCATGGTCCTCTTGTTAGTCCCCTACCGGCGAAGCCGAAGGGGACTTTAGGTTTGCACTCTGTCCGTCAGTCAGTCCGTCAGTCCGTCCGTCCGTCCGTCCGTCCGTCCGTCTGTCCGTCAGTCCGGTGAATTAGTTTTCCGGACTTTTTTTCTAAACGGGGGTACCTATTGAGCTGATTTTTGGTATGTAGACCCGCATTGATGAGTTACAGAACAAGTTTGAGTTTCGTTCCGCTCCAGTGATTTTTGAGGAAGATATGGATGCTGGACTTAGAAAATTACTGGGAAATTACAGTTTTCCAGACTTTTTTTCTTAATGCTGGCAGCTATTGAGCTGATTTTTGGTATGTAGACCCGCATTGATGAGTTACAGAACAAGTTTGAGTTTCGTTCCGCTCCAGTGATTTTTGGGGAAGATATGGATGCTGGACTTAGAAAATTTCTGGGAAATTACAGTTTTCCAGACTTTTTTTCTCAATGCTGGCAGCTACTGAGCTGATTTTTGGTATGTGGACCCGTATTGATTAGTTACAGAACAAGTTTGAGTTTCGTTCCGGTCCAGTGATTTTTGGGGAAGATATGGATGCTGGACTTAGAAAATTTCTGGGAAATTACAGTTTTCCAGACTTTTTTTCTCAATGCTGGCAGCTATTGAGCTGATTTTTGGTATGTGGACCCCCATTGATGAGTTACAGAACAAGTTTGAGTTTCGTTCCGGTCCAGTGATTTTTGGGGAAGATATGGATGCTGGACTTAGAAAACTTCTGGGAAATTACAGTTTTCCGGACTTTTTTTCTCAATGCTAGCAGCTATTGAGCTGATTTTTGGTATGTAGACCCGCATTGATGAGTTACAGAACAAGTTTTAGTTTTGTTCCGGTCCAGTAATTTTTGGGGAAGATATGGATGCTGGACTTAGAAAATTTCTGGGAAATTACAGTTTTCCAGACTTTTTTCTTAATGCTGGCAGCTATTGAGCTGATTTTTGGTATGTAGACCCGCATTGATGAGTTACAGAACAAGTTTGAGTTTCGTTCCGTTCCAGTGATTTTTGAGGAAGATATGGATGCTGGACTTAGAAAATTACTGGGAAATTACAGTTTTCCAGACTTTTTTTCTAAACGCTTGCAGATATTGAGCTGATTTTCGATATATGAACACATATTGATGGGATACAGAACAAGTTTGAGTTTCGTTCCGGTCCAGTGATTTTTGGGGAAAATCTGGATGCTGGACTTAGAAAAATTCTGAGAAATTAGTTTTTCAGACTTTTTTTTCTTAATGCTTGCAGCTATTGAGCAGATTTTTGGTATGTAGACCCGCATTGATAAGTTACAGAACAAGGTTGAGTTTTGTTCCGGTCCAGTGATTTTTTAGGAAGATACGGATGCTGGACTTAGAAAATTACTGGGAAATTACAGTTTTCCAGACTTTCCAAAATTTCTGGGGTTCTTTTTCTTAACACATATATAAAGCCGGTAGGGGACTTGGTATTGTTTTGCAATACTTCAGAATGCTTGTTATTCAGATAAAGTGCATGCCTGGATTGCTCAGTCTGTAATGTCAGAGTCTATCACTGAGGGGGTTGTTGGGTTGAACCCTGGTGTGGCTACTACTTTTTTAACATCTATCAATTTTGGATAAAGGTTAACCCTTTCCCAAAGAGCAAAATTTTAGCGTGGTCCAAATTCATAGATGTTGCAGACGACAATTTCAAGTAAATGGAATTCAAATTTTCTTGTCTTTTGGGGCAGAAAATATTGTGGGAAATGAAGAAATTGCTACAAGCAATTTCTTAATTTCCCACAATGTTTTCCAAAGCTTTTTTTCTTGAGGGTTGCCAAAAAGCGTCAATATATGGAAATGGGTTAAATAATTCTTCATTGTTCTTTGCTATTTTACAGTCCGATAGAGCCTGAATATCCAGTGAAAGTAGAAGAAAAAGCAGCAGAAAGTGTAGACAGTGCATCTAATGTTATAGACAATTCAAGGGAGGAAACTCTAAATGAAGTCAGCACTGCTTCCTCCACAAGGGAGACCACTTCAAGATCCTGGGCTGACATGGCGGAAGAGAATGACTCGACACTCGACATCAACGAGTTACCGAGTCTCGATGAAATGGATGAGGACCAGGGGGCGCTAGAGGCAGCAGGGAAAAAGAAGCGGGCAGATAAACTGAATAGAAGGAAAAATCGTAAAGTGGAGATTGTTTCGCATGACGATGAGTGCTTTGACTAAATAAACAACAACAGCTGCAGATAAAAGGGGGTGATGAATTTTCAAAATAAATTTTCATCCAACCCTGTGTTGTGGGTACTCATTAGAATCGTCTCATAGAGACGATTGAAATAAGTACCCACAACATAGGGTTTGAATTTGAAATAACAGTTTTAGAATGTCTTTTCCCCCTCTGTTTCTCTGAACAAGGTGTGTGATGTATTATTGATCACATTTTTTCTACTTGGCGCATTTTAGGTTGTTTTAAAGATGAGAAGAAAATGTTGATTACTTTTATATTCTCTTTTCTCTCAATATTTTTAATTCTTATACTGGTGCATACAAAGGTTTGCCAGAATTATGTCTTCAATTGCGAATTAGATCAGTCTGAATTTGTTGTGTGGAAAAGGTTTAAAAATGCAATAATTTTATTGCTTTCATTGATAAAACTGTTTAACCCTTTCCCAAATGGCAAAATTTTAGGGTGGTCAAAGTTAAAAGTTGCTGCAGACGACAAAAGGAAGGTTGATGAAGATAGAATTTGTGTATAAAATAGCATAGAAAATATTGAGACAAAAGGAGAAACTGCTGGTTATCAGCAGTTTCTTCTTTTGTTTCAATATTTTCCCAAGCCTTTTCTATTAGGGACGTCAAAACCAGGTCTTGTTTGGGAAAGGGTTAATCCAATTCCACATAATGACACTTTGATGGCCCCTCGTGGAAAATAAAAAAAAATACTTTTGAAAAGCTATTTTTTGATTTCCCACAAAATGTTCTACCAAGATAGACCAAAAAATAGAAATTTCATTTGCTTGAGATCTGCAACAATTTTGAAATTTGACAAGTCTAAAATTTTGCCATCTTTGTAATTGGTTGATCCTTTTTGAAATAGTGGAAAATGTTTAAAAGTGCCATAATTTAACTGCCTTCATAAGTTAATCTGTTTAATCCTTTCCCAAACAATGCTTAATTATGATGTCCCTAGTAGAGATGGAACACCGTTTTTCTCCTTTTACCTTAGTTTTTCATTCTCTGTGTAAGAAAAACACTTATTTTCTGGTTTAGTGGGATCTTATCTGCAAAGTGTTACTAATGGAACATCAAATTCATCAAAGATGAACAATTGTTGTAGTTTTTGTTAAGAAACTTTTTTTCTTTGTTGTTTACTCTGTATACATGTGAAAAGTCATCACTAATTTTGTTGTTTGTTTTTCCTTTTGTGCTTACATATGTGATCTTTCATATAAAAATGGATCTAATCAAATCCAAGTATTTAAGCTGTTCCCAAATTGCAAAATTCTAGACTGGTCCAATTTCAAAGATGTCGCAGACAACAATTTCAGGAGCATGGAATTTTACATTCTTGCGACTTTCTGGAAAGACAAAAAAGTACAATTTCATTCGTGAAATTGTCATCTGGCACATGTTTGAATTTGGGCCAGTCTGTATTTTGCCATCTGGTTATGGGTATACTCAGTTAATTCAGAACATAATGTAAACATGTTTCCTGTCTTTATGTTGCCAATATGCTTGATTGATCATATATGAAAAACCTGAGGGCTGGATGCCCTTGTTTTACTTGTTAGTTCATGAAAGACTCTTAGGACTTTAACCCTTTAACAGAACAAGACTTGGTTTTAACATTCCTAATAGAACATGATAGACATGAGAAGACATTGTGGCAAAAGAAGAAAATATTGATAACCAACATTTTCACCTTTTGTTTCAATATTTTGTGCATTATATTGTACACAAATTCTACCTTGATCAACATTCATTTTGTCATCTACAACAGCTGCAAATAGACCATCCTAATCTTTTGTCAAGTTTTGTCAAGGTAAAGTTTTCTGAGAGTCTCTCTAAAATCAGAACAAATTGGGAATTTTGTCACATTTTACTTCATAAATCAACATTTGTTATGCTTACTTACAGATCATCATTCATGTTAATTGTTTTTTCTTCAAAGTTCAGTTAATAAAAAGTTGATAACTCTATAATGTTTCTTTGTTTTTACTGTATACCAAGATCAACCTCAAGCTTTCCGCAAAAGACAAAGTTTTATGTTGGTTAAATTTGAAAGTTGCTGCAGATGACAAAATGAATGTAAGTAAGATAAGATTTGAGCAAAATATAGCAGAGAAAATATTGAACCAAAGGAGAAACTGCTGGTTATCAACAGTTTCTTCTTTTGTCTCAATGTTTTATCAACCCTATTTCCTTAGGGATGTCAAAACCTGGTCTTGTTTGAGAAAAGGTTAAACCTTTCCCCAAAAGTTTTAGGGATAGGATGTCCTAATTTGAAAGCTGCTGCAGACAACAAAATATGTGTTTATAGAGACGCTGTATGTGTACAAAAGAGTCGAGAAAATATAGAGGCAAAAGAAGAAAATGCTGGTGATTTAAGTCTACTAGGATAGTATTACATCAAATATGTTTGATCACTCCAAATATGTGAACGCCAAATCTGGGTAGAGTGATGTAGTCTAAAAGACAGTCAAGCCTCTGTATGATATGACATAAGGGGACAATTATAGGAGAGAAGTCTCCAAATACACAGATGATAATCATGTGACTCATAATTTCAGAAAATCATCTATATTTTTGTTAATAATTGATCAATTTGAATTTGGTTTGAAGCAGAGAAAGTGGAAAAATGCCAGAAATAAGCTGGGTGTGGTTGATTTTTGAAATATCAACTGTTTAAAGAGTTATTGAAGATCAACCAAAATTTTGGTTGATCTTCAATAACTTTTTCTTGTTGATTTTTAAAAAAATTACTACATCCGTCTAATGTGTGACGTCTGTCCACATTCTCTGCTTCGAACTGAATTCAAACGGGCCCCCATATTAACGAAGTTAATGAAGATTTTCTGAAATTGTTGTATCACCTGATTATCTACCGTGAAATAGTTCAGTCAGTTACACAGGAGATAGACTAATCCCAAACCTTAACCCATTACCACACAGTGACTCCTTTTGACTCCCCACAAGATAACGGTTTTGGAAAACATCGTGGAAAATGAAGAAATTGCTTGTGACAAGCAATTTCTTCATTTCCCACAATGTTTTCTACCAGAAAGGACTAAAAGATTTTAAATTTCCTTGACTTTAAATTGTCGTCTGCAACATCTTTGAATTTGGACCAGTCCAAAATTTGTCGTTTGGTAATGGCTTAACTTGCATGGTTACCTGTCTGACATTGGAAAACATAAAATTGTTTCTTACTAATGGATGAGTTGTTTTCCAATTTCTGCAGAAAATTGCTTTTTGTTGTCACACAAGATAAAGGTTTAGGAAAACACTGAGGAAAATGAAGAAATTGCTTGTTACAAGCAATTTCTTCATTTCCTACAATGTTTTCAGATATCGGATCCCCATCTGACCTAATTTCGATCACCTAAGCAGAATCTCCATTCATTTTGTCAAAAACAGGAAATAACAGGACTTATATCGCTATTTATTTTCGGATAGGTCAGTTCCTTGCCTATAGAATAGCAGTGCATTGATGGAATACTGGGTAGAAGGCTCATCTCCTTTAGATATCTCGTGAAGCTTAGCTTCCTTGTAGGTAGATATAGCCGTGCAGCTCGGGTTGTAGCATGCATTGTTGCATAGTTGATGACTTCGGGGCGAAGTCATAGTAGTAGGGAGGAATGTGACGGTTAAAGGGAGGTAATATGGCAGGTAATATGCTAATGATATTGCCTGGCCAGAGAAAAACGTGAAAAAGTTGGTATACATATATAAACATCAGCCCATTTAGGGTTGAGGATCCTTTTCTCTGAATGGACTGGTTGTTGTCTGTATGTAGCCATGCATATCGGCACGTTACAGATGTCTGTAGTAGCTTTCAAATAGGAAAAGATATGTTTAGGATTAAACTGTATAATACTGATCCATAAGGATGCCAGGGATCATAGAACACATACAGTTTGCAATGCACTCTACTGACCATGTTTATGGAGTTATTGCCCTTTGTTCATTTTCAGGCTTAATTGTTGTCTGCAGCATAATTCAAAGTGTGCAAGGTAGAATCATGAAACTTCATTGGTAGATTGGTAGATAAGTCTATCTTATTACAGAGAAGAGCATTGCACAAGAACTGTAACTCTGCCAGCCATATTTATGGAGTTATTGTCCTTTGTGGATTTCTATACTTCAGTTTTGTACGAAGCATAACTAAAAAAGAATGCAAAGTAGAATAATGAAACCTCATGTGGATGGGTCTTTTTATTAAGAAGTGCAGTGCACAAGAGCCGTAACTCTACTGATCATAATTACGGAGTTATTGTCCCTTGTTGATTTTCATACTTTATATTTGTCCAGAGCATAACTAAAAATTATTTAAGGTAGAATCCCAGAACTTCATAGGTGGATAGATCTCATGAGAAGTCCAGTGCAAAAAAGCAACAATTTAACCTTTAACTCTGTACAATATATTCATGGAGTTATAGCCCTTTGTTGATTGACATAGCCTACTTATTTTCTTCTGGAGCATTACTAAAAAGTATGGAAGGTACAACTATTAATGTGCATGGATAAATGTCATTATGGAAAAGTGTTGTACACAAGAACCATAACTCTGATGGACAAATTTATGGAGTCTTTGCCCTTTGTTGATTTTCATACTTATTCAAATTATGTGTGGAGCATAAGTAAAAAAGTATGAAAAGATTCATGAAACTTCATAGGTATACAGATCTCTTTATGGAGAAGTCCAATGCACAAGAACTGTATCTCTGCAGACACTATTTATGGATTAGGCAATATTGCCCTTTATTGGTTTTCATACTTAGGATAGATTTCATTATGAAGTAATGCAGTGCACAATGTCATATGTGACCTGTCACCCTAAAAGGGACCTTATAGGAAGTGTGAAAATATCGACCCTTTTCACTTTTATGTAATTTTCTAAATCCGGATGTTTTCCCTAGCTTACTATATGTTCAGTTTTTCGCATACAGTATCTGGTTGACCTGTGCTGAGTCTGACAAGTTTGTCAAAATTTGGATTTTTTGAGTTTGGATAAGGTCCCTTGTAGCATGACGGGTCACATATATCTACATACGATATTTATGGAGTTATTGCCCTTTGCTGGAGCATAACAAAAAGAGTATGGAAGGTACAACCATGAAACTTGATGCATGGGTAGATTTCATTTTGGAGGAGTGCAATGCTGAAGAACCATAACTCTACATCAATTCAATTGATGTTAGAGGGTTTCATCAAAAGTCAGCCCTTAAAGCTGGAGGGTAACAGATGGTCTAATTGCAAAAAATGAAATTTTTTGAAAAAATATGCAAATTTTTGTGTTGGCCACCTCAGAGTGGTTAATAATATGCGAATCAGACAGAGATTGAGCCGAAATCATAAGAGAGATAGCCGAATTTAGGGAGAATCCAAACAGATGCATGCGGTTGAATTTATTTTTTAACTGTCATGCATGTGCGTACAGCGCGGACCAAGATTCAAACGAGATTCATACTTGAATTTCAATATGACGTCATCATGTATGTTGTGACGTCATGAAAGTTGCATTTCCTACTGTTTTTGACCTACTTTCGACATCACTTCATGAATTTAGTATCAAATTGCGAAAAAATGAGTGTTGCTTCAATAATTAGTCGTAATCATTTAATCAGGGTATATAAAGCTTAAAAAGTGTACATTTTGTTTGTTTTTGACAAATTCTGGGTCCAAATCTGGGAAATCGTAACTTTAAAAGAGCATACATGTTTTCAAACGTCTCTTGTTTATTAATTAAGTCTGCAAGTTACAACCATTTTAAGCTTATAATTGTGTAATGTTCCGAGGTGTATGGCTACATACAGAGAACAACCAGTCCATTCAGAGAAAAGGATCCTCAACCCTAAATGGGCTGATGTTTCTATATGTTTACCAACTTTTTCACGTTCTTTACTGGCCAGGTAAACTCATTAGCATATTACCTGCCATATTACCTCCCTTTAACCGTCACATTCCTCCCTACTGAAATGCTCAAAAATTCTAGTCCTACTATGGTTCAATGTATATGTAAACTGTTTAATTTGGTATATGATTCGGGGTGTTATCCTATTCAGTGGTCTGAAAGTATAATTAAACCATTATGTAAATCTGGTTCTGAGTCTGACCCCTCAAATTATAGGGGTATTTCTATCTCAAGTTGTCTAAGTAAGCTATTTTCAAGGGTTCTATACAATCGCATAGATACCCACATTACTGAAAATAATATTCTTGTTGACAACCAAATTGGTTTCAGGAAATCTTATAGACCTTCCGAAACATATTTACACTTTGAAATCTATGATTGATAAAAGCATTAGAAACAAAACTCATTTATACACTTGTTTTGTGGATCTACGCAAATCCCTTTGATACAGTCTGGCGTGAGGCCTTGTTTTATAAACTATTCAAATATGGGGTACATGGAAAACTGTTAGGCATTTTAAAGGCCATGTACTCTGAAGTTACATACTCTGTTAAACTTCAGGGCGGTATAACTGACCCTTTCTTATCCAATATTGGGGTCAAACAAGGCTGTATATTGAGTCCTCTCCTTTTCAATCTTTTTGTCAATGACATACCTAATCACTTTGATAGTAGTAAGTGTGACCCTATTGCTTTAGGTGATATCTTAGTTAATTGCTTAATGTATGCGGACGATATTGTCCTGCTATCTATATCGAAAGAAGGGCTCCAAAATTGTATCTCAAGCTTGCAGTATTATTGCGACTCTTTGAACTTAAAAATCAACATAGACAAAACTAAAGTTATTATCTTTAATAAAAGCGGCAAATTATTAAATAACCCCAAATTTTTTATCAATGGAGTCCAGCTAGAAAATGTCCAAGAATATAAATATCTCGGTATTTTGATGAGAGCATCGGGTACATTTACTAATGCAATTCGATATTTAAGTAATAAAGCACTTAAGGTTGTATTCATGATTCGAAGTAGGTTTCAATCAGAATTTATCAATGCTAAACTTTTGTTGAGATTATTTGACACATGTGTGAAACCTATATGGCTCCGAATTATGGTCAGTTTTTAACATTAATGTTTCCAAAAACTGCACAGGTGCATCTGCTTTTTCTTTAGAAAAACATTACGAAGATTTCTTGCCGGAAAAAATTCACTCAAGGTTTTGCAAATTTATTCTTGGTGTAAATAAACATACATCTAATATCGCATCTAAAGCTGAACTGGGCAGATACCCGTTGGCCATTTGTGCAATTTTGCATTCTATTAAATACTGGCTTCATTTGAATAAAAACCCTTTCGACAATAGTAGTAGATTCTCGTACCTCGCCCAAGAACATTTGGATGGTAGTGCAGTTTCTACATTTATTCATCATATCGGCAGTCTTCTGAAATATATTGGCTTCAAGCATATTTGGGATAACAAGACAACATTATCAGTTTCCAGACTAAAGCACGCTATCAAAAAGACGTTGACTAATAGATTCGAGAAATTTTTCGAAGCGACTATCAATGGATCGTTTCTCGCCGACAATTGCAGCAGCAAATTAAGAACATACTGTAAATTGAAGACGTCTTACTCATTTGAAAATTATTTAGGAATCACAGTGGATAAGACAATACTGTCACAATATTCAAAATTGCGATTATCAAGTCACAGGTTAAATATTGAAGAATGTAGACATACGAGAACGCCTGTTAATCAGCGAACTTGTAATATATGTTCTTCACAGGAAGTTGAAGATGAATTTCATTTTGTCTGTGTCTGCCCAAAATATGCTAATTTGCGAAAAAAGCTTTTCGAAAATATTGCTAATTTTATCGTCAATTTTGACATTCTAAGCTTAGAAGAAAAGTTTTTGATGTTACTTAGCTCTCAACAATCCGATGTTAACTTATTGGTAGTAGATTATGTCAATAAGTGCTTTGAAGCAAGATCCATGAATTAACAGATCCGATTGTTATGAATACATGTATATAATAAATCGATGACTTAAATTAATGTTAAGTATTCTACTCATATGTTAAATAAAGCTGTTAAGATCACAAAATACATTTGCTAGTCAAACTCCCAGTTCAAGGACAAATAAAACGCTAATTATTAAATCGATTAGTCCCTGTACATTGCTAACTCGCCAAATTGTTACAATACTGTGATGTCACCTTTGCGAATGTGAATCCATTTTGCTCACTTCACTGGGGTGGAGAGATTGGATTCTCTTTCGTTGTTGTTTGTATGCCATGTTATATGTTATGTGTTTCTGTCACAATCCTGTATGTTGTGGATTATATACAGAATAAAATTTTGAATCTTTTGAATCACTTCACACCGAAGTCAACAACTTAAGGCAAGGAACTGATCTAACCAAAGGGAGTAACCATGGGTAAGGGATAGCTGGAGATGGCTATCACATTATCCCACCTCTGCCACCAATTGTAACGTACCGAGCTGCATGGCTACATACAGACAACGACCAGTCCCTTCAGAGAAAAGGATCCTCAACCCTAAATGGGCTGATGCTTCTATATGTAGTCCAACATTTTCACGTTCTTCTCTGGTCAGGTAATCTCATTAGCATATTACCTGCCATATTACCCCCCTTTAACCGTCACATTCCTCCCTACTTACTCTCACTTCGCCCCGAAGTCAACAACTCAACAACTCTAGGCAAGGAATTGACCTCTCCTAAGGGAGCAACCATGGGTAAGGGATAGCTGGTGATGGCTTTCTCATTATCCCACCGCTGCCACCAATTGTAACGTTCCGAGATGCATGGACTACATATAGAACTATCAGCCCATTTAGGGTGGAGGATCCTTTTCTCTGAATGGACTGGTTGTTGTCTGTATGTAGCCTTGCATCTCGGTACGTTACAATTAATAAACATATTGTAAAAGTTCCATATTGACTAAAAAGGTTAATTAAAAAATATTTTCCTGATTTGTATGGTAAATACCCATTTCCAAACAATGAAACATTGACTTGATCCAGTTGAGGCAAGAGAAAATATAACAGTAAGTTTCTCCTTTGTTCTCAATGTTTTTGTGCTATTATTTACCAGTACTCATTTTATTCTCATTTTGATATTATGTGTGGTCTGCATCTGCTTTCAAATTGGAACAGTCCAAAAAAAAATGCTAATATAAAGGGTTAATTTTGCAAAAGTAACCGTATAATAAACAGGTGGGCGGGGCCTAATATCTAGCAGACGGATTTTTGGATGGTATTGGTTGGCAAAAATATATAGCCATGTTAATGAGATTAGAGAATCGTAACTGTGAACATACTTTTGTTAATTATTTGATTTTTGTAGAAAACACACGGTGCTGAAGATGCCGCCTGGTCGCAGAATCTTGTCTCGCATTCAAACAAATGCTCCTTACCCACCGAACGCTTTTAAAGCTCAAGGAACAGGGTAATGTTTTGATGTCAACTCTGGATCTGTTTTGTTTACGTTTCTTCTTTCATTTCAACATCTTTTGAAGGCTCATTATTAACGAATTTTAGTTAAGTTAATGAAATTTTCATTAAAAACCTCTTGTATACAAACAAAGATTCACCAAAGCTTCTCTTCGTAAGTCAATCACGCATGATCATTTCGTACCATAACCATTTCGTACCTATCACTTCGTTTTCCTATTATGATGGTTGGTCCAGTTTTCGTGGTATTAATAATTCAAAGGAAACACCCGGAAGACAAGAACAAGTCAGTGCTACAACAACTACTAAATAACATTTGAAAATATTTGTAATTTTGTAAATTCCCTACATTTATGTCAGTTGTGTGTTATTTTTGGAAAGAAAATTTGCTTTTCTTTCCAGTCATGCTTCTCTGCACTTTAACATTCTCTGCATACCACACAACATCTCCCGGTCCTCCTCACTATAAATAGTTCTATCAAAAGCAAAGATCAATGACAAGAACAACCTTTCGAATATTCAATATTGAATTCTATAGTTGTACACAAGATATTCAATTGTGTGACCGATGATAAAACATACAAATAAACATGTGTTAAAAGAGGAGAAACGATCACGTAGTAAATTGCTTTCATTACGGTTCAATAGCCAGTCCAATATCTTTCGTTGAAAATGGGTCAGTCAAGTTTACTGAACTATGAAATATGCGACCCACTTCAAGTGCTAAAAATAGGAACTAGGACACGTCTATTTTTAGAATCTTTCTATGCCCAAATTCTTACACGTTTTAATGTCCGAATCTAAACAATGATATTCGATAAGCCATGCATTTAATCGCGTTCACAATAATTGATTGATCAACTAAGTGGTTATTTTGAGGTTAATGACATAGACATCTTGTTAGCTCACCTGAGCACGAAGTGCTCGAGGTGAGCTATTGTGATCGCTTTTTGTCCGTTGTCCGTCCGTCTGTCCGTCTGTCAGTCTGTCCGTCTGTCCGTCTGTCCATCTGTCCACAATTTGGTGTTTACACTCTAGCATCCACAAATATTAGTCAATCTTGACCAAACTTTGTCAAAACAAGTATGGTCATAATTTCTCGGATGAGTTCGGTTATGGGCCAGATCGGACCAGAAAGTGTGGAGTTATCTGCCCCTGAATGACGAAAAATGCTGTTTTTAACTTTGTTTACACTCTAGCATCTACAATTATTGCCCAATCAATACAAAACTTGGATATAATATTGGAGACTATAGGATCTTGTATGAGTTCGATTTTCAGTCAGATAAGGCGAAAAAGTCAAAAGTTATGTGCCCTTGAATTTGTCAAAATTGCCGTTTTCGACCGTTTTCGACCTTGTTTACACTCTAGAATCTACAATTATTGACCAATCAAGACAAATCTTGAACACAATGTTGGAGACCATAAGATCTCGCATGACTTTAATTTTCAGTCTGATTAGACGAGAAAGTTGAGAGTTATGTGCCCTTGAATTTGACAAAATTGTCGTTTTTGACTGTTTTCGACCTTGTTTACACTCTAGAATCTACAATTGTTGACCAATCAAGACAAATCTTGGACACAATGTTTTAGACCATAAGATCTTGGATGAGTTTGAATTTCAGTGTGATCTGACGAAAAAGACTAGAGTTATGTGCCCTTGAATTTGATAAAATTGTCATTTTCGGCTGTTTTCGACATTGTTTATACTCTAGAATCTACATTTATTAATCTATCAAGACAAAACTTGGACACAATGTTGGAGATCATAAGATCTTGGATGAGTTGAATTTTCAATCTGATAAGACAAGAAAGTCGAGACTTATGTGCCCTTGAATTTGACAAAATTGTCGTTTTTGACTGTTTTCGACCTTGTTTACACTCTAGAATTTTCAATTATTGACCAATCAAGACAAATCTTGGTCAAAATGTTTGAGACCATAAGATCTTGGATGAGTTTGATTTTCAGTGTGATCTGACCAGAAAGAAGAGAGTTACGTGCCCTTGAATTTGACAAAATTGTCGTTTTTGACTGTTTTCGACCTTTTTTACACTCTAGAATCTACAATTATTGACCAATCAAGACAAATCTTGGACACAATGTTTGAGACCATAATATGTCGGATGAGTTTGATTTTCAGTGTGATCTGACAATAAAGACAAGAGTTACGTGCCCTTGAATTTGATAAAATTGTCATTTTCGGCTGTTTTCGACATTGTTTACACTCTAGAATCTACATTTATCAATCAATCAAGACAAAACTTGGACACAATGTTAGAGATCATAAGATCTCAGATGACTAGAATTTTCAATCTGATAAGACAAGAAAGTGGAGACTTATGTGCCCTTGAATTTGACAAAATTGTCGTTTTTGACTGTTTTCGACCTTGTTTACACTCTAGAATTTTCAATTATTGTCCAATCAAGACAAATCTTGGACACAATGTTTGAGAGGATAAGATTTCGGATGAGTTTGATTTTTAGTGTGATCTGACCAGAAAGACGAGAGTTATGTGCCCTTGAATTTGATAAAATTATCATTTTCGGCTGTTTTCGACCTTGTTTACACTCTAGAATCTACAATTATCAATTAATCAAGAAAAAAATTGGACACAATGTTTGGGACCATAATATGTCGGATGAGTTTGATTTTCAGTCTGATCCGATCAGAAAGTTGAGAGTTATGTGCCCTTGAATTTAACAAAATAGCCGTTTCTGGCTGTTTTTCGATCTTGAATCTTCAATTATTGACCAATCAAGACAAATCTTGGACACTATGTTGGAGACCATAATATCTTGGATGAGGTAGATTTTCAGTCTGATGTGATCAGAAAGTGGAGAATTGTGTGCCCTTGAATTTGAAAAAATTACCGTCTTTGGCTGTTTTCGACCTTGTTTATACTCTAGAATCTGTGATTATTTATCAATCAAGAAAAACCTGGACACAATGTTTGGCATCATAAGATCTCAGATGAGTTTGATTTTCACAAAGTTATTGACTATAAGTTAGTTTTCAGTCTTATAGTCATAAATGTTTATTGAATTGAACAAAAGTGTTGCTCATATCATTTTGGTTCAGGTGAGCGATATAGGACCATCATGGTCCTCTTGTCTAATAGGCCTTGCTAGTATTCGCGTGTAGCTATAGGCATTTCAAAGCGAAAGTAGAAATCTGGGAAACCAGAATATGTGATGGTATGCTCAAAATGCATAGAAATCAGACTAGCACTTGGTTTAAAAAACGGTGTTAACTTTTTAATCTATTGATATCACGGTGGATAACCCATGTGACTTTTGGGAAGCGTTAACACCGAAAAAATCGTCCGCTTCAAGGTATGTTTGGTTTAATTTCTCAGCTTATACTCTGTTGATTTTGACGAGATAAAGTGCACGGAACGCGCATTTGAGAGGGCTATTCCCGTTTGTAACTCTGCTCCGATCCCGTGATTTCTTCAAACATTCAAGCGAAAGTTTTCTTCGGTGCATGTGAATGCTTCCCACTTTCGTTTTGCACGTACAAACACTTTGGCTCGAATGTTTGAAGAAACCACTGGATTTGGAGCAGAGTGAGTTAGAGCCGGGAATAGCCCTCTCAAGGGCGCGTTCCGTGCACTTTATCTCATCAAAATCAATAGGGTATAAGCTGAGAAATTAAACAAAACATACCTTGAAGCGGACGATTTTTCCGGTGTTAACGCTTCCCTAAAGTCATGTGAGTTACCCACCGTGGATTTAGATCTAGATGAATAGGCCTACATAGAATCAAATCAATTTACATTGTTGGTATGTTAACCATTTCCCAAATAGAAACATTTCAGATTGGTCAAAATAAAAAAAAAAAGCCGTAGCAGACGACAAAATTGGTACATACCTAGATAAAATTAGAACTATTTGTAGATAATACCAAAGACAATATCGAGGTTAAAGTAGAAAATTCTGATTATCAGCAGTTTCTTCTTTCATCCCAATATTCCCCCGAACATTTTCTTTTCGGGCTGTCAAACCCGGTCTTATTTGGGAAAGGGATAAAGTAGTGGCGGAACACATGTTTTAGCAAGTAAGACATGTAGTTTTCAGAGATCAAATGCTTTCTAATTAGGGTATAGACTCCTTTCATTTATGTTTTAGTCCGTACCTGCAGAACACTTCCGGTAATCCGAGACTTCTCTGATGAAAATTCGCTCGATGATACTTGGATGTCGCTATTTACAACGGAACGCTGTCCCAGTCAAACACAAAAGAAAATTCCGACACAGCGACATAACTTGTGTCGGAATTTTCTTTTGTTTTTGAATTGGACAGCGCTCCGATGTAAATAGCGACATCCAAATATCGAAGAGCGAATTTTCATCAGAGAAGACTCTGATTAACTTCCGGAGGCAAACAATGGGTTTATGGGAAATTAACATTGTATAAAAATAGTAACAAATCGACATTTTCAAAACGAGGCTCCCACAAAATGCGGAGAAATCGATGACGACGCACGTGCATTCAATATACAGCGATTAAGCACACATGCATTCAATATACAGTGATAAAGAGAAGTTTTAAGTGGAACAAAAACTACGAAATTGAATGAATTCGTTGATAGCCGGTAAGATGGTTATTTTATTTGATTTACAGTCAAGAAAATTCGGCATTTTTGGCCAACATTGGAGGGGCTTAGCCCCCCCCCCCACCCCCCCTCCCTGTTCCTACGGGCCTGTACATCAAATAGATTTATGAACCGTGACCTGTCGCACTAGTCTATTATACAAGAAAACCTACTTCAGAACATGACATTGGGTATAGGAGAACATATAGAGTGCTAGAATGCCATATAGTCGTTTTCGGCTGGGAGAATTCGACATTTTAAATTCCCTATTTGTTTATGTCAAAGGGGGGTAATTCACAAAATTGACAGATTAGACCTTTATTTTAGAGCTTGCTACAAGTGATAAGAGAGATGTTTTGTGGTTTTTTGGCAACCCGGATATGACCAATTCCGTAAAAATAATGAATCGTTTATCGCGCGTATGTGGCATTAGATGAAATTAGCTGTAAATGCATTAAGGGCCGTAACTCTGACATTAAAGGAGACAAGGCAATGAAACTTCGACAAAACAATTGCCGAATGCCATGGAAATATTGTAAAAATAAAATCAGGCTTTTAGTTCGATACTTTTTCAGAAACAAGAAATCTTGCAGCGCACAGTTTTCTCTTTTGTTCAGTATATTTTGCTTACATGGAACAGACATTATCCTTTCATAATTTGTATTTTGTAACTTTCTAAAGAATCAAATTCAATTAATTACTTTTATCCAACTCCGTGTAATTCATATTGCTAACAACTAGAAAGGCCTTTAGACATAATCAGCAAATTTGCTTTCCAACAGTACTTTCAGTACTTTGATTTACATTTGAAGCCATTTTGTATAAGCTGTTGACCTCTGGCGTCATCGCAATTGAGGCTCCAGAATTCGTGGGTCATTCCATAAATCAGTGACATATTCTTTGTTTCCAAATTTTCCTCCGAAAACTGGCCACTTCATCAATCTACCATTCCTTGTGAATAATTAAAAGTTGTTTTTAAAGAAATACACTGGCTGATGTAATAATAGGAGCATCACAAGTACCTCTGCCTATTTGATTCATTGCGTTAAAATGTATTGAACAACCCTCACAAGAATAGTCATAGGTTATGCCCCTTGAGTAAACATTTTCTTTGTTTACTTTATTTGGAGCGAATTAAGATGGGGGTGGGGTGTATGTTGACAAAGTTCTAGCGTGTGGACGTCACATTTTTAGAATGGCATAAGATTATTCGGAATGCCACGAATTTAGGCTCCTCCACGAAAACTGGGCAAATCACCATATTACACAATTTACTGAATTTCTGCATGAAAATGAAATACAATATAATATACAATATTTTATTTGCTAAACACATTAACAATAAATGGTCATTGCACACATGACAAACAGAGAAAACATTTAAAAAGGATAACAAATTATTTTCTGACATGAAATGCTTAGACTGCAGTACAGAGAGGGCTTCCTTTGACCCTTCCCCAAACCCCTCTCAGTCTGGATCCGCCAATGTCATTTCGTACCCGTCATTTCGTGCCATTATTAAATTGGTTGTTTTGCACCATTTTACCATTTTGTACCATACATATTACTGAGCTTACAAATGATCTTAAAATAATTAAACCGTAATTATTCTAATAAATGCGCGGGCGTTTATGAGAAACATGCTGGCTAGAAAAGTAGGGGGTGGACGTTTATTAGAGGACAGGTATTTTAATTTTGTTAGTCAAAATTTGCAAATCAAGTATCAATTTATGGACTTGAAGTTCAGTAAGTCTATTTTGGCAAAATAAGATTTTCGGTAAAACTCCTTCCACGCAAACAGATTGAGGGCTAGACATCCTCTTTTTCATTGGTTTTGGAAATGATCTTCGTTTATGACTTGCATTTTTCAATCTGTCATCGGGGATGGGAGTTTATTAGAATCACCCTTTTTTGCCAAAATTGTGCCTGAATTAAGTAGATTTTCAGTCCAGATTTGGGGGATAGGCGTTTATCATATAAGGGTGTTTATTAGAATAATTACGGTAATATTCTATGCAAAAATGATGATATTGGGGCAAAGGTATCACCACAAACAAATATCAAGCTCTTCGTGTATGACTGCCTCCTATACAGAACTGTATACTCAATCACTGATGCAAACCAGCTACAACAGGACCTAAACAGCATGATGGTCAGATACATGGCTGAGGAGGCTTAATGCCACTAAATGTCACCTCCTCAAGATCACAAACCAACAAAATACAAATACTGAACATCAAGGGAGTCTAGCTCCAGGAAGTTGATCACCATCCCTACCTGGGTGTTGAACCAACCTGTGACCTGAGCTGGAAAGCTCACATCAATTCTAGTTTGTTCTAGTTTGAAAGATGTTGCAAACAACAATTTAAAGTTGGTGATTTTTTTGTTTTATTTCTTTTAATTGCATTTTAAATGTTTTCCTGGGAATTTTTGTGAAGGGACTTCAAACTGTGTTGAAAAGGGTGAAATTACATTCCAGGCACCCTGATGATCCGAATGTTGTTCCACTGGCCACCATGGCCGTCCTACCCAGACACGCCCACATCCCAGATATACCTGGCGACACAAACCTCTCGTTTGAAGCCATGTTGTACATATTTGGTGTAATTGTCATGTGTTTACAGTACATCAACTTATACAAGACAGTATGGTGGCTGCCACACTCACACGCGAACTACGCTCTAGTAAGTATTAGTCAACATTAAACTAAATACTTGCATCTTGTTACAAAGACAAAAAAGCTGTCCCATTATCCTGAATGGAGCTAATTTTCTGCTGCTTTTGACGGTTCGGTTTAGATACATTTAATTATTTATTTATTTAATGAGTGATGATTCATAAAAGTTTAAAGAGAAAATTGATCATGGGGTAACGGGTAATATTTGCGAATTTGTACGGTACAAGTGCATACAAATTTTAGCTTTAATTTAAACTGTATTTTTCTACTTTCAGAACTTTTACCTGATAGACCCTTATTTAGTAGGTTTCTTGTGTATATTAACCAGCAGGCGTCTAATCTGGTGTTTTGTTCAGGAGGTAAGTATGGAAAATGTTTATAAATGGGCGGGCAAAAGAATCGCCCCTATGAAATTTTTGGTTATTTTCCGCTTACTTATTAAAATTTCAGTGAATATATTCTGAGTACATTTTTTATCAACAATTACACCAAATAAAATATCGGCGCACTTCTGGTATACCAGGCGCAATTAATGTTGTGCTTTGTTTTCGGCCAATTTACGTTGGGGGACTACCGTCCCCCGCACCCCCTGCTCTTTTTTCTTGACAACTTTTTGATTCTTTTTACATTAAATTTGATTTCTACCTCAAACCCTAACCCAAACCATATAAAATAGGATAGGATAGAATTTGCGCTCGGTTAACCAGAGACTACCCAAAAAATCTTGTGTTTTTATTCATCAAGATGCCCATTTCTGGTGGCTCGTCATGCTTTCTACATGCGCCACATGTTTGTTTATCATGTAATGAAATTTATCTTATTCAACACAGTAACATGCTTTAGTCAATGGGCAAATCCCACAATCACAATTTTAAATATTTTATTAAGAAATACGTATCTAGATATATGTAAGAATACCAAGGCTAAAGTCTGAAAAGAGAGCTCGTAATATGGCCATTTTTTAATGCAGGAAATGCAAAAACAAGTCGTCAGACGTTAACGTTCCGTGTAAAATTCACAAAACACAAGATAGGGTTTGGAATTTTTTCTGTACCTTTGAATTAATTTTCTATGTGCAGGTATATGGCAGTAAGACTGGTACAGGTATTCTATACTGGCTGGTACAGGCTGTGAAAGCTGTTATAATGACCGTCGCTGTCGGGGCCATGTGTTTTACTGGTTATCATGTGTTGAAGAAACATTCACTCCTATACTGTCTGTTTTTATGTTGTCCGTAAGTATATAATGCTTTATTTTAGGAATGGGAACGAGTAATCGATTAATTGAGTACTTGATCGAACGTTCGAGTATCGATTACCAATATCACTAATCGAGTAATCGGAAAGAAAAAAAATAATTTCGGCAGAAAAATGAAAATTCGTTTCAAAACTCAAGTTGTTGAAAATAGCGATCGCTCTTTTCCAACACTGTACTGTACAAAGGGTAGAATATGTAACACCTAGTCGTACGCCGATTATCTAATCCCTCGATACTGTCCTCATTTGCAATCAAGTGCCAACAGCTATTGTTCTCGCTGTCAAACAATGTCATAAATGTTCGCACCTTAGCCGCTCTTTGCTCCGATTTCGGGCGGTGCATTTTCATTGGAAGTCCGTAAGATTTACCTAAGAGTTGATTAGTTAATGCAATATTCGATCAGCTGATTATTGGATTATTGTTAAGACTTCATTCTATTGCTATTTGTTTCTCGAAGAAGAATCATCTCATTCCCGATTACACGCAAATAAAATCAAGAAAGTTTAACAATGCCTCCCTTTAAGTCTATACAGGCTGTCCAGCGTCCCTAAAATTCCTAAAAAATCCTAATTTTTTTGGACTTGGCTAAAATTCCTAATAAAATGGTGAAAACAAGGGGAATTCCTAAAAAAGCCCTTATTTTTTCTTGCAATTCCTAATTTTTTACCTCACCTGAGCATGAAATGCTCAAAGGTGAGCGATTGTAAGGGTTCTTTTTCCGTCTGTCTTTATGTCATAATGTGTCTGTGCACACTGACTTAAAGGTCGCCTCCCAAGCTGTTTGCCCTAGAGCTTGGAAATTTTAAATAGCTGTTTTTCAATAATAACGTTGTAACTGCAGTTTTTTATGAGCTACAGTTGGGAGTTTTTTTTTTTTTTTTTTTTTTTGGAAAAGCAGTGATATATATGGAATTGTCTTTTTACCCTCCACCAATATACTTCATATTATTTTTGTGCAATGAAAATTACCCATATGTCTTTGGATATCAGGTTTCAAATAGAAAATAAGTTTATCCTTAACTCTTTCCCAAACGGCACAATTTTCCGGTGCTCCACTTCAAAAACTGCCACAAATGACAAAATGGATGTTATTAAAGATAGGTTTTGTGTAAAATATGGTATAGAAAATATTGAGACAAAAGGAGAAACTGCTGGTTATCAGCAGTTTCTTCTTTTGTTTCAATATTTTCCCAAGCCTTTTTGATTAGGGACGTCAAAACCAGGTCTTGTTTGGGAAAGGGTTAAAGCATTTGGCCTAGACCTGTGAAATTTTGTGGATAGCATCATCTCAGGGATAAGCCCTACTAGACAATACTTTAAGATATTTTCCATTTTTTCAAACCATAATTGGCCTAGGGCTTCAAATATTCTCGTGTGTAGCATCTTCAAAATATCTTAATGATTTGAAAATTAGCAATATACTGGGTATGCTATAGGTCAACACACTTTATAACACAAACAGGGAAATCTTTTACAACCTTCTCCCAAACTGTTTGACCTAGAGCTTTGAAATTTTTTGTTAGGTACAGTATCAATTTATTTTGGATTATACTTCAAATATCAATAATTATGTATTTGAGAATAAACCATATGTTTTGGTTCCTTGGTTTAACATAAGGATATATAGGGATGTCTTTTACCATCTATCTTTCTTTCCACACTGTTTCTCCAAAAGCTTTGAAATTGAAATTATGTATTGTCTCATGAATCTCTCCCAGAATGGTATCATTATTACTGTTGTGCATTGAAAATATGCCTTACGTTGTGGGCTCCTGTTTATGAAGAAAGGGGAACTGTTTTAGAAAGGTCTTTGCAAAAAACAAAAGGTATGGAGATTTTAAATTTTGTATCCTGGATCTATACAGGGATGCTTCAAATTATTATTATGCAATGACATTTCAGCATTTTTTGTAGGCTCCTAGATTTTTGATAGAGGTAAAGAGAAAAATCTTTGACAATATTCTTCCAAACTAAGCTCTGGAAGTTATTGTGTACCATGGCCTCATGACTTCTTTCCAGGATGCTAATGGCCTACAAATTATACATGGAACACCAGTATATGTCTTGAGGTTTTCTCATGTGAGTGATGTAGGTCCATTTAGACCTCTTGTTTAGTCATTAGTTGGCTATCTGGTAATTTATCTGTGTCTTACTCATCTATGGTAGTTCAAGGCAACTGAAAAGAAGTTCAAATGCCAAGCTGTATGTTGGGTCTGATTTGTATATACAAATAGCTGAGACATTGATATTGTAAGATGCCTTGACTGCTATGAAGATAAAAAGCGAGTCTTTTAATACCAAACATGAAATGTTCAGTCTATTTTTAGCTCACCTGAGCACGAAGTGCTCGAGGTGAGCTATTGTGATCGCTTTTTGTCCGTCGTCCGTCCGTCTGTCCGTCTGTCCATCTGTCCGTCTGTCCACAATTTGGTGTTTACACTCTAGCATCCACAAATATTAGTCAATCTTGACCAAACTTTGTCAAAACAAGTATGGTCATAAGTTCTCGGATGAGTTCGATTATGGGCCAGATCGGACCAGAAAGTTATCTGCCCCTGAATGACAAAAAATGCTGTTTTTAACTTTGTTTACACTCTAGCATCTACAATTATTGCCCAATCAATACAAAACTTGGATATAATATTGGAGACTATAGGATCTTGGATGAGTTCGATTTTCAGTCAGATCAGATGAAAAAGTCAAAAGTTATGTGCCCTTGAATTTTTCAAAATTGCCGTTTTCGACCGTTTTCGACCTTGTTTACACTCTAGAATCTACAATTATTGACCAATCAAGACAAATCTTGAACACAATGATGGAGACCATAAGATCTCAGATGAGTTTAATTTTCAGTGTGATTAGACGAGAAAGTCGAGAGTTATGTGCCCTTGAATTTGTTTTTGACTGTTTTCGACCTTGTTTACACTCTAGAATCTACAATTATTGACCAATCAAGACAAATCTTGGACACAATGTTTGAGACCATAAGATCTTGCATGAGTTTGATTTTCAGTGTGATCTGACAAAAAAGACTAGAGTTACGTGCCCTTGAATTTGATAAAATTGTCATTTTCGGCTGTTTTCGACATTGTTTATACTCTAGAATCTACATTTATTAATCAATCAAGACAAAACTTGGACACAATGTTGGAGATCATAAGATCTCAGATGAGTTGAATTTTCAATCTGATAAGACAAGAAAGTCGAGACTTATGTGCCCTTGAATTTGACAAAATTGTCGTTTTTGACTGTTTTCGACCTTGTTAAAGCTCTAGAATTTTCATTTATTGTCCAATCAAGACAAGTCTTGGACACAATGTTTGAGACCATAAGATCTTGGATGAGTGTGATTTTCAGTGTGATCTGACCAGAAAGAAGAGAGTTAGGTGCCCTTGAATTTGACAAAATTGTCGTTTTTGACTGTTTTCGACCCTTTTTACACTCTAGAATCTACAATTATTGACCAATCAAGACAAATCTTGGACACAATGTTTGAGACCATGAGATTTCGGATGAGTTCGATTTTCAGTGTGATCTGACAAAAAAGACAAGAGTTACGTGCCCTTGAATTTGATAAAATTGTCATTTTCGGCTGTGTTCGACATTGTTTACACTCTAGAATCTACATTTATCAATCAATCAAGACAAAACTTGGACACAATGTTTGAGATCATAAGATCTCAGATGACTAGAATTTTCAATCTGATAAGACAAGAAAGTCCAGATTTATGTGCCCTTGAATTTGACAAAATTGTCGTTTTTGACTGTTTTCGACCTTGTTTACACTCAAGAATTTTCAATTATTGTCCAATCAAGACAAATCTTGGACACAATGTTTGAGAGGATAAGATTTCGGATGAGTTTGATTTTTAGTGTGATATGACCAGAAAGACGAGAGTTATGTGCCCTTGAATTTGATAAAATTGTCTTTTTCGGCTGTTTTCGACCTTGTTTACACTCTAGAATCTACAATTATCAATCAATCAAGACAAAACTTGGACACAATGTTTTGGACCGTAATATGTCGGATGAGTTTGATTTTCAGTCTGATCCGATCAGAAAGTTGAGAGTTATGTGCCCTTGAATTTTAACAAAATAGCCGTTTCTGGCTGTTTTTCGATCTTGTTTACACTCTAGAATCTTCAATTATTGACCAATCAAGACAAATCTTGGACACTATGTTGGAGACCATAATATCTTGGATGAGGTAGATTTTCAGTCTGATGTGATCAGAAAGTCGAGAATTGTGTGCCCTTGAATTTGAAAAAATTACCGTCTTTGGCTGTTTTCGACCTTGTTTATACTCTAGAATCTGTGATTATTTATCAATCAAGAAAAACCTGGACACAATGTTTGGCACCATAAGATCTCAGATGAGTTTGATTTTCACAAAGTTATTGACTATAAGTTAGTTTTCAGTCTTACAGTCATAAATGTTTATTGAATTGAACAAAAGTGTTGCTCATATCATTTTGGTTCAGGTGAGCGATATAGGACCATCATGGTCCTCTTGTAATACATTTACCACCAAACTTTTAGCACTGAATTCCTAATTTTAGCCCTAAAATTGCCCTATTTTTTTCGATTTTAGTCCCTGAAATATGCCCTAATTTTTTGACTGGGGGTGCTGGACAGCCTGTCTATAGTGACTTAAGTATATTTCACAACATGTGTAAATATTACGAATGCATTGCTACAAGATGAATAATAACAAGGATTTTTTTCATGAGTTTAATGGAAATATTTTGACACTTTCTGTCATTCTCATCACATATCTAACAATTGTCCGTTTTTCTCAAATAAAGTACTGATCAAATGTCATCTAAAGAGATGTTTATACCGAAGATATGCTATATATATCGGTTATGAACATGTTAGAAAACACTGATACTATAACCAAAAGACGACGTTTCTATCCGAGTACTCGAGTACTCGATCAGAAGGGTGATCGAGTACTCGATTAGTAAAATTGGTACTCTTTACCATCCCTACTTTATTTAAATGATCAACTCTTTCCCTAACATTGCAACTGGAAATCAACATCATTGTAAAAATTGTTCAGAATGTTTATCATATTATATTAAAGTCAGGAAATAAGTGAGCCATTCTAGGTCAAAAAACTCGGTCACAATGTCATTTGTTATAAAAACCTTATATTTTGCTATGGACTTACTAATTTTGACTCAACCTGTTTTTACAAAAAGAGACCTTTGTCAGTGCCTATTGTACAAGAATTGTTTTAACTTTCAAAGTTTGGTTGTTGTATGACTCCAGGACCTCTCAGGTTAGCGATGACCCTCTTTTTATACGCCCGAAGGGTCGTATTATGTTATGGCCCCGGTCATCCGTCCGTCTGTCTGTCTGTCCGTCTGTTAGCAATTTCTTGTGTGCACAACTCCTCCTACAGTTTTGATCGGAATTTGATCAAACTTGCCACAATGAATCTCGATGGTGTCTAGTTGTGCACACCCCTTACGGAATTCAGATAACTCTTTTCGTTCTTGAATTATCTGCCCCTGAATTAAAAAAATGCCCATTTTCTTGTGTGCGCAACTCCACCTACAGTTTTGATCAGAATTTGATCAAACTTGCCACAGTGAATCTCCATGGTGTGTAGTTATGCACACCACTTACAGAATCCAGATAACTCTTTTCGTTCTTGAATTATCTGCCCTTGAATTTTAAGGAAAAATGTCCATTTTCTCAAAAATGCCCATTTCCTTGTATGCGCAACTCCTACAGTTTCAACCAGAATTTAATCAAAACTAGCCACAATGAATCTTTATGGTGTCTGGTTGTGCAAACAAAACTTTGATAACATTTCATGGTTGAATGATCTGCCCTTGAATGAAAAAAATGGCCAATTTTACTGACAAGCACCTCTCGGGCGTATATGCGCCGCTTTGCGAAGCTCTTGTTGTTTATATTTCAGAATGATGACCTACGTATTATTGTTTGGTCTCACATTAAAACCCCTGTACCTGAAATCTTTAAACTGGCCTTCTATGGTCACAGAGAAAAGTACCCCACGACATCGGACCAAAGATATGATAGAAAAGGAACCAATCTTGTCTCATAACTGTGTATTGAGTCCTGACATAATTCGAGAAGAAGTGGAGATATTAAAGATAGATTTCAACAATCGTGTCAAACAGATATTGTTCAACTCCATGTTGACAGCATACTACATGACTTTTGTACCACTATGTTTTGCACAGGTAAGAAACGTATTGGGGTTTTCTATCAAAGATTTTTATAATTTACTGCCTAATAAGTATTGTGGGGTGGTATTCACCAGGCAATCACTGTAATTTCCAGTATACTGTTAGAATTACACAACAATCAATCAGGCTGGTCCAAACATACATCTTTTCCAATCGGATGGATTGTAGTTTAATTTAGATTTGGGAAATTAAACTAGAATTTGTTGGTGAATGCTACCCCTGATTTCACCAAATTGGTTTTCAACATTATGAATCTCTGTTATGTTTGACTAGAAAAGTTGAGTGAAACATTGTAATGAAGAAAATTTTGAAGGTTAAAAACTTTTGAAATGCCACAAAACTTCATTGCATTACATGTATTTGGTGTAGACACAAGATGAAAAAAGATTAAAGAAAAATATTTCTGTAGATACCATAAATTTTCTATAGATCTATATATTTTTCTTTGAGCATATGCTGACATGATGTGTTTACACACATTAATTTATTACACTTATATATTTTTCTTTGAGCATATGCTGACATGATGTGTTTACACACATTAATTTATTACACTTATCTACACTATATACATAAAATACTAAAATATACTATAGTATGCATGCTGAAAATCATATGATTATGTGTGGTATAAACATTCAATAATTATAGTGAAAATATATTCCAGATTGGATCTGGAAAAAAGGCCAATTGTTCCAATTTGAAAGATGGTTGCTGGTTGCTTTTAAAACAGTAATCACAAACTTATGTCACTTTCAATTATGGCATATGTATTTATACTTTCTACAATATTCACACAATATATCCTAACTGCCAAGCTTGTAGTGTTGCATTTTGTTTGGAAAAGGGATCCCTTCTACGTAGCTCTAAATTGTTGAAAGGTACCTTAAAAGCACAGAATTTCAATGAAGAATGCATAGGAGTTTACAGAATGATTTATTTTCAAGTTAATCTGCGTTTCTGCCATTAATTGTAGTCCTTAAAATTTTCAAAGATTATTGTCTTTTGATTATCAAAATGTTATCAAGAACAATTTAAAAATAGTTATGGTTGCATATTAGACAGTTTTGATTTTCCGATTGAGATCTACAGAGGATGTATTTCCACATTTTGCAGAGATTTCTTATCCAAGCCTTGTTCTTATAACAAAACCTTAAAACTTGCTTGTTGCATATGAATGATATAACAGTTCAAGAAATTTATGCAAATAGAATTATGTGCATAGTTCTTTGCATTAGTGTTTTGCTAACAAATAGTAAATGAGCTTGATTACGTTACTAACCATATATCTTTTGTGTTACTCCTGTATTACTCAAACCAATATTTAATGGTTCAATTCTCTTATTAACCCATTTCGTCTCAATTTTACATTTCTCTGAGAAAGATTATAGTTTATTGTTGACACAGAATGGCTGTCAGAGTTGATATTTATATAAACAATTAACATATATCACTGTGCAGTTCACCAATAATAATCTGGGACTATACATTTGAGCCGGGATCTGGAAAAACGTCCCTTATAGCATTTTTAAAAATTGAGTTTGAAGATCAGCCTGTTGTCAAATGCAGTCCAATATGCATCCTTGCTGATCTCTTTAAGTTACTACAGGTCACGAAAAAGCTATTAGTCTGTTAGTTGAGCATCGTAAATATTGAAGCATCAGAGTCATAATTACATATATGCAGGTGTTTGAAGTGGGGCTATTACATTATGCAGTAGATGTCCCTTGTAAATGTTGGAGCACTATTTAAAACCATACTGTTTGTACGCAGAGCAACATATAATGGGGTATTATGATATTATGATTCATCACGCTAAAAGGGACTGTTTGGGGAGTCTTAAATGTTTAAGCTACTAGGCAGTCTGTGCTGAAGGTCTTTGCTCAAAACTTTTCAAAGGAGATTTTCTGAATCAAGATTGTTTTCCCTATCCTACTATGTTCATTTTCCAAATGTGACATCTGGTCTACACTTGCTAGGTCTGGTCTATTTCTGAAATTTTGTTTTGTGGACTTCAGAGGTCTCTTTTAGCGTGACAAGTCACATTATACAAACATTAGTTATTATTAACCAGTGTTGATATTCTGCCTATAGCACATACAGAATAATTGTGACACATGTTGGGTAAGCCTTGCTGGTGAATGTTGTATTCAGCTTTCTGCTTTCTACTTCTTTATTTTATCTTCAACCCTTTCCCAAACAAGACATGGTTTTGATGTCCCTAATAGAAAAGGCTTGGGAAAACATTGAAACAAATGAAGAAACTGCTGATAAACAGCAGTTTCTCCTTTTGTCTCAATATTTTCTATGCCATATTTTACACAAATTCTATCTTTGATAACTTCCATTTTGTCATTTGTGGCAGTTTTTGCAGTGGATCGCACTACAATTTTGCCTTTAAGTTTGGGAAAGGGTTTAAACTTTTCAGAATAGCTGATGATTTGTCATAGTTCAGTTGTTGTTTGTTGTTACAAGTAATGCAATATGTCCTTTAACTTTTTAATTGGCTTTGAAGTTGAATTTTGTTCCCCAATTTGCAAGCTGATTTAGATTTTTGAACAAAGATTAAGAATAATTGTTATATAATTTTATAATCATGATCTTGTTGTTAAACCTTTTCCAAACAAGACTTGGTTTTGATATTGCTTATTAGAACAGCTATGGTAAGCATTGAGGCAAAAGAAGAAATTGCTGAAGCCTACAAATTGAAAAAAAAAGTTAGATTTCTGTTGTTTGGAAAAAGGAATAGTGGTGTTAATTAAACACCTACTAGAATGTTGCCACAGTGCTAAATCAATTTTATAAAATACTATGATCACTGAACTTTGTATTTTATTCTTATGCTCCCCCAAAAAATTTCAGAGGAGCATATAGTCGCCACACTGTCCGTCCATCTGTCCTTCCGTGTGTCCGTCCACAGCCAGATCTCAGCAACCCATGGACCAAATTCAATGAAACTTCACATGTGAACTCCCTGGGATAATCCCTAGGGACCTTTATCTACTTTTCTAAACCCTTTCCCAAACAAGACCTCCTTTTGTCTCAATATTTTCTGTGCCATATTTTACACAAATCCTATCTTTAATAACATCCATTTTGTCATTAGTGGCAGTTTTTGAAGTCGATCACCCTAAAATTTTGTCGTTTGGGAAAGGGTTAATTTGAGGCTGTGTCATGGCAAAAGGGGCCTTAATGTAAAAATTAGTTTTTCTCTAATTTCTCTTCATCTAATGGGCAGAATTTAATGAAATTTTGTTCTTATGTAATGAATAAGATGTTCTAGACCATATTCCATTAGTAATGTATGTGCAAAAATCTTGTCATGGGAAAAGGGGGCTAAATGTATGATAGTTTTTATTTTGTGACAAATACTTATTGGGGGTCGGGAGCATAATCCGTCTATGACGGCTCTTGTTTTTCCAGAGCAGAGAAAATCCAGAGAGGACAGCACTTAACCCTCTTCCAAACTGCAAAAATATGGACTGCTTTGAGTTCAAAGATGTTGCAGATGACTATTTCAAGTGAATGATATTTTACATTTTTGTATCTTTCTGAGAATGAAACATTGAAGGAAATGAAGAAATTGCTTGTCACATGCAATTTCTTCACTGTCCGCAATGTTTTCCACAGCCTTTATCTCGTGGAATGTCAAAAAGTGTTATTTTGTGGAATGGAATAAGCTCAAGCTGATCTTAAATCTTGGGCTAAAATACTATAAGGGCCATTTTCCCACATTGTAGAATTTGTAGTTCAGTTGTAGAGAAATGAAATTGATATTGTAATGCTGTTGTCTCGTCTTGTGCCATTGAATTAATAGATTCAACCCTTTACCAAATAACGAAATTTCAGGGTAATCCAATGTGAAAGCTGATGCCGATGGTATTTATAAATTATGATATTGATAGTATGTCACAGAGAAATACTGTATCCGATTCCATGTAGCAGATTGATGCAGCATTTTTGTCTTTGTGTTCCAAAGTCTATTTATTCCTACTTGAACTCAACTATTTGAAGAAAAGCAGAGTTCTCCATTCACCCATTTGTTGATGTGATGATTCAGCATTGGTTAGGGTTTTACATGCAAAATTCTTTTATCTACATCTTCTTAACCCATTACCAAACAACAAAATTTTAACATAGTCTAAATTCAAAGATGTTGCAGACGACATTTTGAGATGAGTAGAATTTTACATTGTTTGTTCTTTTTGGTAGAAAATATCGTGGGAAATGAAGAAATTGCTTTTCACATATGTTACATATTTGCAAATCAGCTTAACCCACACATGGACGCTTTTTGACTCCTCTCAAGAAAAAGACTTTGGTGGAAAACATTGACGAAAATGAAGAAATTGCTTGTGAAAAGCAATTTCTTCATTTCCCACGATATTTTCTACCAAAAAGAACAAACAATGTAAAATTCTACTCATCTCAAAATGTCGTACAGGGTTCTCCCCAGAATATTTTGAAGCTGTAATGGCAAATTATATGAGAATTGGTAAACATTGAAAGCATATAATTGTGAGAGAAAACATTATGGAAAAAGAAGAATTTGCTCATCTTGAGCAATTTCTTCTTTTCCCATAATATCTTTACTCATAATTATTACATTTACAATGACAAAAATGTATCATTAAATAGTGTTTGGCATGAAGTACCTCAAAATGCCTCTATTTGGTAACCATTTTGAAGAAATTAAGCTGTGGGGTAGTTTTGAAGCTGTAGGGGCATTACACTGATTAACATGAAGCTGTAGTGGGTCCGATACAGCTTATTCACTGTGTTGTAAGTTGTACGTTAGATTTGTGTAGTTTGTACGGAAGTTTTGAGTGGTCAATCAAAGATGGCGTCGGTGGAAAATCGCTAGAGGTAGGTGTCTTAGTTTTTCGTCGATAATTTCCTTAAATGGCCGTATCTTGTCTTGATACTGATATCATTGTACAGGAGAAATGTATACCTATTCACGGTGCTATATAGCCAAGTACCAGTATTGTCCTATCGTACTCAGTCGTTGTGCAAAGACAGCCCAACACGGAAAACCTTTTTCGAAGCGAGAAAGTTGCCCTTTTAAGGATGATTACATAGTAAACAGCGAACTAGGGAACAAACTATTGCTCTAACTTGGATGTTTACAACATGCTCTTTTCTATGGTTACCGTTATTTTACACACAAATGTCCACAGTGTAGGAGCGGAAGTGTGTGAATGCTTGTCTTTGAGTGATAGCTTGTGTGTCTGTACATCGAGGAAATGCAACTTGGTAAACATCAGTGGTTGACATAGGTAAGAAAAAGTTTATGATTGATAATTATTTCGACATATATCTTATATTTTGTTGTAATGTCGTAATATTGAGTAAACATGGAAGGCATCGTCCTAATATGCGCCCGGTCTGAGCTATTTAAACCATAAAAAATGCCTTTGTCATTTGGATGGGAAAATTGGAGCATGATTTTCACCACCTAAAATTGCCATTTTTATCGCTTTTTAACATTCATCGTAGTATTTATTCCCAAAATTAAATGACTTTGTGTAAGTATTTTTTCACTAAGAACATGATTCTGGCGAAATGATATCCATTCCAATAAAAGTCCGGATTTAAGTGTCCACAGTTTGACAGTTTTTATGTACAATCGTTTGGCTAATGACAATTTCCTTATGAATTTATTGTACAATCGCTTACAAGCAATTTGTAATGTCACTTGCCTATATTTCACACGGATTAAAAAATCAACACAAACACGAAAGTTCAGTTTATCTTCTTTAATTTGTTATCCAATGTTCAACTGGATTGGCTTCTTTTTTGCCTATATTTCAAAATTCATTTTAGCGTGATAAATGAGTTTATAAAATAGCAACGAATTTTGTGCTTAACGTGTAGACTTGATTTGTCGTTATGTTTTGATTCGTGACTACGACTAGAATAAAGCCGTAGTTACGAAATTTTGTAACAACACCTTCGAAATAATATTGTTTGTCCGAAATTATGTCACTGTTTACTAAATATATCTGTGCCCTATTCTACATCGAATCATGAGCCGTGACGAAAGGTTACTGTATATTCCAATACCAATCTCCTTCGCAATTATCTCCCCTGAATTGGGATTGGTAAGGCATTGTTGCTGTGTGGAGTTTGTTCCAATACAAGTCAATTGACAAAACGCCGACTGTCAATCAAAAACATCGATTAGCCAATGGACGATCACAAAAATGTTATGCCCCAATTGTTCATCGTTGCACGTGGTTTTGTATCGATTTATCTACTGACAATCAAAACAATCGACATACCAATGGCAAAGAATTTTGTGCTAACAATAGACTAGGTTCACAATTATGTTTTGATAAACCGCGTCGGTGTTGTTATAAAATCTCGTAACTACGGCTTAAATAAAGCCGTAGTTACGAGATTTTATAACAACAACTACGAAATACTACTTTGTTTGTCCGAATTTAAGTCACGATTAACTGGATAAAATCGTTCCCTATTACCGACCACATGCACATTATTTGCCATAAATTCTATGACGTACCAAATGGGTCAAAAGTCTATGTAGAGCGTGCACGCATAAAATATACGCGTCGACGCGTAAATTTAATGCGTCGAGGCGTATATTTACGCGTCGACGCATAAAATTTACGCGAGCAGTTGAAAATATATGCGTCGACGCGTAAATTTTCAACTGCTAGCGTAAATATACGCGTCGACGCGTATTTTATCTATTAACCAATCAGATCCTTCGTTTCATCCATCAATTTTATGGTATAAAGGGAAAGGTTTGTAACCGCCTCTCCCATTGGCCAGCCTCGGTTTCACATTTTTACTACTGCTCGCGTAAAATTTACGCGTCGACGCATATATTTTCAACTGCTCGCATAAATTTTATGCGTCGACGCATATATTTACGCGTCGACGCATAAAATTTATGCGTCGACGCGTATATTTTATGCGTGCACGCTCTTTCTAGACTTTTGACCCATTTAGTACGTCATAAAATTCTATGTTGGACGGAGCGATCTGTCGATTGGCGTTTGGTCAATTGGCAAAGAAGCATATTTCTTACTGAATGATGGCGAATGATGACACAATTGCTGTCCGCGGTGGCCGTGACAGTACAGTACAATCCCGCGTGTATACTCAACGGATTTGGTGGGATAAAGTGTACCGTACGCGTATTTGATTGTGCCATTCACCCTTCTCGATGCTATGCACTTTTGAAAACCATTAAGTATGCCTTGACGAAATCACATTTCAGTGCAAAATCGTACGTTTACAATAATTGTGTTTTATAAAATTATATATAACAGGTGGTCCCTGTCAAATGTTAATATCGGTAAGAGCCGGATTGTAACAGATTGACAAAGATTCAATTCAATTTTACTTTAGTATAGTATTTCGTAGGTGTAAATCAAATATTAGGTTAGTTATTGAAGATTTTATAAAATTATGTCGCGTGATTCTCATTATGCAAAGATTTCTTATTTTCCCGACATTTTTTCTGTGTATCTTTTACGGGCGAGCATAATATCATGACAAGAGGACCATGATGGTCCTTTATCGCTCACCTAAACTTAGATAGAATGAAAGACACAATGTTGTCAAGTTCAAGAGCACACAATTATTTAAGATGCAAGATTATGATCCAGCTGAAAACTGATTTCATAATCTTGAATGATCAATATTTGTGCTTGTTACAGTAAAAACAAAGTGGAAGAAAACAACAATTTTGTAACAGTCAAGGGCACATAACTCTGTTCTGGTAAAGATATTCTCATCAACATTATGTCCAAGTTTTTTATTGGTCAATATTTATTGCTGTTTGAGTGAAAACAAAGTCCAAAACGACCGATCAATCTGAAAAATTGAAATAAAATAAGATCTAATGGTCACCAACATTGTGATCAAAATGTGTCTTGATTGGTCAATATTTGTGTTTGTTAGAGTGAAAATAAAGTCGAAAACGGTAATTTTGTGAAATTCAAGGGCCAATATCTCTGATTTTTCTTGTCCAATCAAGCTGAAAATTTACCTTATCCAGGATCTTATGGTCACCAACATTGTGGCCAAGTTTTGTCTTAATTGGTCAAGAAATGTAGATGCCACAGTGTAAAGAAAGTCTAAAACGGCAATTTTGTCACCGTCAAGGGCACATAACTCCAGACTTCCTACTTCGATCACACTGATAATCAATCTCATCCAAGATCTTATGGATACCAACATTGTGGCTAAGTTTAGTCTTGGTTGGTCCATATTTGTAGATGCTAGAGTGGTAAAAAGTCAAAACTAGCCATTTTATGTTCAAGGGCACATAACTTTGAAATTCCTAGTCTGATCTGACCCAAAATCAAACTCATCTGAGATCGTATAGTCACCAATATTGTGGCATAGTTTTCTCTTGATTGGTGAATAAATGTAGATGATACAGTGAAAACAAAGTCGAAAACGGCAATTTTGTCAAATTCAAGGGCACATAACTCCAGACTTCCTGCTGCGATCACACTGAAAATCATACTCATCCAAGATCTTATAAATATCAACATTGTGACCAAGTCTTGTCTTGATTGGTCAATATTTGTAGATGCTAGAGTGGTAACAAAGTCAAAACTAGCCATTTTTGATGTTCAAGGGCGCATAACTTTAGACTCCCAAGTCCGATCTGACCCAAAATCAAATTTATCAGAGATCTTATGGTCATACATGTTTTGCCCAAGTTTGGTTAAGATTGGTCAATATTTGTGGGTGCTAGATTGGTAACACCAAAATGTGAACAGGCGGACGGACAGTCAGACGGACGCCGACGGACAAAAAGCGACCACAATAGCTCACCTTGAGCACTTCGTGTTCAGGTGAGCTAAAAATATCAGTCGAATACAATGCAAAATGAGGTAAAGGCGCATTCATTGCAATCAACACGTTATATATGCAATTCAAGCCGTTGTACAAAAGTAAATATTTCTTGTCGGGCTATTGTACAGGACTTGACAATTGATTGTACAAAAAAATAATTTTTTAAACGGCAAAAATGGGAAGTTTTAGACGGTTTCATAACCAAATAATTATTGCAGTCTCAACACACACATATGCACGAGCTGTGAATGAAAATTTTGTTGAGAAAGACCCTACAGTATGCATCTATTCGAGTGAAAACTGCGATTCGTAACAGCTAAGTCAATGCCCCTAGTGAATCGGGCGTAAAATTATTTAAATCTAGAACCAATGGCTCCGATTGCTCTAAAAATATTACAGGGAATAATAAATATAGAGATTGGTACAATGATCTGACAAAAGTGTTGTGTTTATCCAAAATAAAAACATAAATTCTTACCAATGTCAACCGCTAATGTTTACCAAGTTGCGTTTCCTCGATGTACAGACACACAAGCTATCACTCAAAGACAAGCGTTCACACACTTCCGCTCCTACACTGTGATGTCTAGAATGACCACAAACGCTGTGTTTACTAAATGGCCAAACAACGGTGTAGTCACAGTGAAAATATGCAGACACAACGGTGCAGTTTCTGTGTTATCTGTACGGTGTAGTTATTATTTTCACAACAAATTGTGAACGGTGTAGACTTGGTATGTTGTATAGGGCGAACTAGCTCTAACAGATAGCAGATCATCTGTTTTATCTCCCTCAAATACTTTGGTCTTAGAAAACTCAGATGAAAATGCTGCCATCCTCAAAGTAAATGAAAACAAAAGTTAAGAAAATATGTTTTCTCTTTTCTTCATTCTCCTAAGCCTTAAACAGTTCAATGTATGTTTGATTTAATTTTCGGGAGACATTTTTGTTATTTGTGATTGAATAAACATCTGACGGAAATGATAATCAAAAGGAATACCATCACAAAATATAAAATAAGACATACGATAACCGTCATTTTGAAGCCATGTTAAGTGCAACGGCAAATTTCTTGTTCATCCGTTCATTTGATTTGTAGATTCGAAATTTCGGCTCTGGCTTTGAATTTTTCTTTGTAACTGTTTTAATTGGTTATTACAATCAATTATTGTAATTAATGAAATGATTTCAACTCATGCAGTATGATAATTATTGATCGAAATGTATCTTGTTTTCAAATTGACCCCTCATTGAAAAGTCTGATTTTACCCAAAATAAAGGATTCAATCAACAAAACATAAATTATAAATAATAATAATAATAATAATAATAATATACCTCATTTATATAGCGCTTTTTTCAAAAAATGTTCAAAAGCGCTTTACAATTTCTTTTAGACAATGATAGATAAAAAATCACCTACTATGTTAAAAGTTAAAACAAATATATGACATTTAAAACGTGCAACATACATTCTGATAAAGGCAATAAAATTAAAACTACATGAGCTTAAATAATCAATGAGAGTAACAACAAACCAGTTAAAACAATTTTTAAGATACATTCCCCCGGCCTGCAAAGATGATTACGTGTATTAGATGCTCAGTTTCATAGTCACTTGTTATAATTAACAATGAGCTTTGGTAAACAGATGTGTTTTTAGAAATCGTTTAAACTTGTCCAAGGTTTCACAGTCTCTAATTTCTGATGGCAGTTCATTCCATAGTTTTGGAGCCGCATTAGCAAAGCACCTATCCCCATACTTAGTGGTTCTGGTTTTTGGATTAACTAGTCTTATTGAGCTGTTCTGCGATCTGAGGCTCCTTTTCGGTTTATACACTTCCAGTAGGTTTGTAATGTATTTTGGGGCCTGGTTGTGCAGAGCTTTGAATGTTAGGGTTAAGATTTTGAACTGAATTCTCTGCTGTATTGGAAGCCAGTGCAAATCTTTCAAAATTGGGGAAATATGGTCACGTTGCGATTTCTTTGAAATGAGGCGTGCTGCTGCATTCTGGACATTTTGTAGTTTTTAGCTCCACTGGCCTTCAGGCCAGCGGGCTATTGTCATGGCGCTGTGTCCGTCGTGCGTGCGTCCGTGCGTGCGTCCGTCCGTCCGTCCGTCCGGTCGTCAACTTTTTCTTTAAAAATCTTCTCCTCAGAAACTACTGGATGGATTTCAATCAAACTTCACAGGAATGATCCTTAGGTGGTCCTCTCTCAGATTCCTTCAATAAATTCTGATTGAACTAGAAAGTCTTGAGTTATCTGCTCTTGAATTAAAAAATGGCTATTTTGACTTTGTTTTCACTCTAGCTACTACAAATATTGATCAATCAAGACAAAACTTTGTCAGAATGTTGGTGCTGATAAGATTTTGCCTGGGTGCAATTTTCAGCTTGATCTGAATATTACGTCTTGAGTTATGTGCCCCTGAAATTGGCAAAATTACCATTTTTGGCCTTATTTTTACTCAAACAACCATAAATATCCACCAATCAACACGAAACTTTCACATTATCTTACTGGCTTTAAGATCTTGCATGGATGTAATTTTCAGCGTCATAAGAATCTTAAATCATGATTTATTTGCCCTTGAATTTGACCAAATTGCTGTTTTCGACTTTGATTTTACACTCTTTACATCCACAAATATTGAGCAATCAGGTCAAAACTTAAACAAGTTGTAGCTGAAGTTAAGATCTTGCTTTAGTGTGATTCTTAGCTAGATAGGGATGTAAACTTCTCAGTTATATGCCTTTCAATTTGACAAAATTGCTAATTGTGGCTTGGTTTTCACTCTAACAGCCAAACTCTCTCTAATAAAGACAAAGCTTGGTAACCAATAGATCTTATATGAATGTATTTTCAGCTTTCTAGTTACTTTGTAATTGCTTTAAGAGCAACAAGTACTGAAAAATCTAGTCAAAACTTGGACTTGATATTACAAGAAATTCAGGTTTGATTAGTTATTTGCATTAATTTTGGAAAAGGGTTTTCCCTGAATCTATTTTTAGCTCAAAATCTATTTTTAGAAATATGAAATATTTTGGAGTAATCAATGGTCTGTTAATTTAGATCTGTTTGGAGGAAGGAAAATTTTAATTGCTAGTATCATCCTAAGCTGGAATACTGTCCCATTTCTTTTTACTCTTTCTCAAATGGCAAACATATAGTTTTACTTTCTTTGCTTCAAGAACCACACATTTTGAACAATCTAGTTTTGTAACTTTCTTTTTGCTCTATGAAACACAAGCATTGAACAATCTAATCAAAACTTGGATTAAATATTACATGAAATTCAGGCCTGTGGAGCGACTCAAGACCTTCAGGTCTTCTAGTTTCAGAGTTGTCATAGGCACTCCATACAGCAACAAATTACAGTAATCCATTCTAGATGTTACTAGGGAATTCACAAGCATTTTTGTAGCATCATTTGTAAGGAATTTCCGAATATGCCCTATTTGACGAATTTGACCATAACATGATCGGCAGACTGAATTTACGTGTTTCTCCATGTCCATTTTACTATCCAGCATTGCCCCAAGATTTCTAACGCATATTGATGGTTTGATTTCTGAGCCACCAATATTAATTGTTATATCTTGTACCAGTGGCTCATTTTTCTGTGAAGCAAAAACAATCAATTCTGTTTTGTCTGAGTTAAGCTTCAACATGTTTTTGTGCATCCAAATCAGAATTTCACATAGACACAGCTCAACACGACGTAAGGTTTCTGTTCTAGTAAGATCATCAATAGGCTTGAATGATACATAGAGCTGTGAGTCATCTGCATAAAAATGATGAAGTAGTCCATATTTTTTACAAATTAACCCAACTGGTTTTGTGTACATTGTATAGAATTTTGGTCCCAAGACCGATCCCTGGGGAACACTAAAATGCATAAGAACGGGCTTGGACGTTTTTCCGTCTATGATCACCGTTTGATAACGATCAGTAAGATAAGACTTCACCCAAGCAAGAGATTGATCACTGATGCCAAACTCGTATTCTAACCGATTTAGTAAAGTTCCATGGTCGATTGTATCAAAAGCTGCTGATAAATCAAGCAGCACCAACACAGCAATTTTATTTTTATCTAAAGATTGTAATATGTCAATTTGCACTTTGATCAATGCCGTTTCCGTTGAATGGAATTTTCTATATGCAGATTGATGCTCTTCGTGAAGAGCGTTTACTGTCAAGTGTTGTTCAATACGCGAGCTGACAGCTTTTTCAAGAATCTTTGACACAAATGGCAAATTTGAAACAGGTCTATAGTTTTTAATTGGACGTCCGAAAGGACGTACAATTCTTATAACCACTTCTCGACAGGCGAAATGAGTTTTCATTACCAAAAAACCCTTTCTCAGACTCAATTGCCAGTTGACCAAAATTCAAAACAGATTTTGCGACCATACAGGAAAACTGTCGTATCTTTTCCTTCTTTCTATGTGTTCTCTAACAAGCACTATAAGATTCATTTGCCGATTCAATTCATACCACGTCTTAACCAACTTTACGATCTTTTTTCGATTTAACCATTTTGTTGTAGTGATTTGACTTTCGTATCGTAATATTGTGTAAAGGGTAACATCTTTAGAAAGCGATACATGCATACACTATGTTTATAAAGTAAACAAACGCCTTATATCATCATCAGCAGCGATAGCTCAAATGGGAAAGGATTAACCTCGCAACCTTTTTTAGTATGAAATTTGGAACGCCGTTGGTTCGAAACCTGTTCGGATTATTTTTTCTGTATAACGTTTGTTAAAAAGTTTGTTTTTCTTGATGTCTTTACTGAAAACAGACATTTTAGGATGATTACTCAGTTTAATGAACGTATTATGTATGATCGATTCTTTTTCTTTGATCATTGTTGTTTAAGTCTTTGACATATTTAAAGGAACGGGGTTTCCACGAGACGTATTTTGGAAACAGGGTTTTCAAATTGATTCTCAGGGAGTGAGTTCATCTCGCAACTCGGGTTCGACTCGATGGCAAATCGGGGTTCCATCTGAACAGCCTCAGGTGAGACGCTAGTGATATCCACCTATTCAGAAAAATAGTTGCTCTTACGAGTTTTATTTTTTTTCTCCAGCATCTGTATCACTGATATTCGACAGTATCATGACCTATTTACATACTGATCAATGATCATGACAACAATGATTATTACTAGTCTATGATCGAGTGACAGCGATCTGTATTCATCACGTTTAAGTGAACCGTTTACGTGTATTGTACTAAGAAGATTAAGCAGTGGGTCTGCAACAATGACAATGGAACATAGATGATCGTATGAATATGTGTACAGATATGGACATTGCTATTCTCAAATTTTCGTTGATAATGATATGAAGATTTAAATTGCGTATTGTACTCCACTTTTCCCGACGGCACGTTCCCAATTTCTTCTTTGTACGCACATCTGTAGATGTAAGGATGTTGCGGTAGTACTGGTATGAGGAATCCATGGTTAGGTGCTCCAATTCATCTGGTATTTAGTTTCAGGAAAAGTGTGTATTGAATTTGGTTTGTAACCACAACCAGGGGAAACTGCTGCAGTGTTTCTTTTCTCTTTTTTTTTACTCTAAACACAAATAAAAATCAAAGTGCATGGAGCACTATATTTAGACGTCTCTGATTGATTGAGCAGAACTGTATGTAAATGATCGGCGTTTCATTACTTTATGTCGTTGAATTTGTGTTTAGATCGATTCTAAATCACTGCGGTCGTTTTATCCCTAACGATGGTGGAGATAAAAGTCGAAAAGAAGATGATAAAAAAGAACAATGTCTGAGTAGAATTCGAACCCAGGGCCTTCCAGATATAGACATGTGTAAAGAGTACAAGGTGAGTGCTCTGCCAAGTGAGCTATCGCGGCTTTCATTTATGTGGCGCGTTGGCTTACATTTTGAATAAATTGCTTTGTATCGTCCTTTATAAAATCAACGAAAGGTGTAACTGACGACAATACTCATAGTTAACCGAAACAAGAAGACAAAAGTGCTAATCACATGACCTTAATTGAATTGGGTAATCAAATTAATAGTGATTATTCATAGAGACAAATCAGTTGTCTTGAAACGGCAATCAAATCATTTGAAGCATGAGAAGGGTTTTCTGGTAATAAAGCCGATTTCGTATGTCCGAAACCGATCTTATAGAATTAAACACTGAAGAATGAATAAAATATCTTTCGTTCATGTAAAATCCCGCTCAATCAATCAGAGACGTCCAATTACAGTGCTCTCAGCACTTTGATTAAGTGTGTTAACATCAAGATTGTCCTTTTTAGTCCCCTACCGGCGAAGCCGAAGGGGACTTTAGGTTTGCACTCTGTCCGTCAGTCCGTCTGTCCGTCTGTCCGTCTGTCCGTCTGTCTGTCTGTCTGTCCGTCAGTCCGGTGAATTAGTTTTCCAGACTTTTTTTCTAAACGGGGGGAGCTATTGAGCTGATTTTTGGTATGTAGACACACATTGATGAGTTACAGAACAAGTTTGAGTTTCGTTCCGGTCCAATGATTTTTGAGGAAGATACGGATGCTTGACTTAGAAAATTTCTGGGAAATTACTGTTTTCCAGACTTTTTTTCTAAATGCCGGCAGCTATTGAGCTGATTTTTGGTATGTAGACACACATTGATGAGTTACAGAACAAGTTTGAGTTTCGTTCCGGTCCAATGATTTTTGGGGAAGATATGGATGCTGGACTTGGAAAATTTCTGGGAAATTACAGTTTTCCAGACTTTTTTTCTAAATGCCGGCAGCTATTGAGCTGATTTTTGGTATGTAGACCCGCATTGATGAGTTACAGAACAAGTTTGAGTTTCGTTCTGGTCCAATGATTTTTGGGGAAGATACGGATGCTGGACTTAGAAATTTTCTGGGAAATAACAGTTTTCCAGACTTTTTTTCTAAATGCTGGCAGCTATTTAGCTGATTTTTGGTATGTAGACACGCATTGATGAGTTACAGAACAAGTTTGAGTTTCGTTCCGGTCCAATGATTTTTTGGGAAGATATGGATGCTGGACTTAGAAAATTACTGGGAAATTACAGATTTCCTGACGGTTTTTTCTGAACGCTTGCAGGTATTGAGCTGATTTTCGGTATGCGAACACACATTGATGACATACAGAACAAGTATGAGTTTCGTTCCGGTCCATTGATTTCTGAGGAAGATACTGATGCTGGACTTAAAAATTTTTTGGGCTTCTTTTTCTAAACCCATATATAAAGCCGGTAGGGGACTTGGTATTGTTTTGCAATACTTCAGAATGCTTGTTCAATAATGGACGAACATATGAGCTTTTAAATGATTTGGGAACGTGAGATGTTTCCATGGAAGTGTTTACAATTTTGGTTAATATAGGTAGAAGTTCTGGCAAGCACAATTTCAATAACCATGTTGGTATGGGATCCAGCTCACATGACTTGTTAGGTGAGTTAGCAACCAGTTTTTAGCTCACCTGAGCACAAAGTGCTCAAGGTGAGCTATTGTGGTCACTTTTTGTCCGTCGTCCGTCTGTCTGTCCGTCTGTCTGTCCGTCCGTTCACAATTTCGTGTTTACACTCTAGCATCTACAAATATAAGCCAATCTTGACCAAACTTGGTCAAAACATGTATTGCCATAAGATCTCGGATGAGTTTGATTATGGGTCAGATTGAACCAGAAAGTCAGGAGTTATCTGCCCTTGAATGCGAAAAATACCTAGTTTTGACATTGTTTACACTCTAGCATTTACAATTATTGATCAATCAAGACAAATCTTGGACATAAGATTGAAGACCATAAGATCTTGGATGAGTTTGATTTTCAGTCTGATCTGACTAGAAAGACGAGAGTTATGTGCCCTTGAATTCGACAAAATTGCCATTTTGGGCTGTTTTCGACCTTGTTTACACTCTAGAATCTACAATTATTCATCAATCAAGACAAAACTTGGACACAATGTTGGGGACCATGAGATCTCGGATGAGTTTGATTTTCAGTCTGATCTGATCAGAAAGATGAGAGTTATGTGCCCTTGAATTGGGCAAAATTGCCATTTTTGGCTGTTTTCAACCTTGTTTACACTCTAGAATCTACAATTATTAATAAATCAAGACAAAACTTGGACACAATGTTGGGGAGCATAAGACCTTGGATGAGTGTGATTTTCAGTGTTATCTGATCAGAAAGCTGAGAGTAATGTGCCCTTGAATTTGATAAAATTGCCGTTTTCTGCTTTTTTTGACATTGTTTACACTCTAGAATCCACAATTATTTTTCAATTAAGGTAACACTTGAACACAATGTTTGAGACAATAAGATCTTGGAGTAGTTTGATTTTCAGTCCGATCTGATAAAAAAGTCGAGAGTTATGTGCCCTTGAATTTGACAAAATTGCTGTTTTCGGCTGTTTTCGACCTTGTTTACACTCTAGAATCTACAATTATTGACCAATCAAGACAAATCTTGAACATAATGTTGGGTATCATAAGATCTCAGATGAGTTTGATTTTCAGCCTGATCTGACTAGAAAGTCGAGAGTTATGTGCCCTTGAATTTGATAAAATAACCGTTTTCGGCTGTTTTCGACCCTGTTTATACTCTAGAATCTACAATTATTGATCAATCAAGACAAAACTTTGACACAATGTTGGGGATCATAAGATCTTGGATGAGTTTCATTTTCAGCCTGATCTGATCAAAAAGTCGAGAGCGTTATGTGCCCTTGAAGTTGACAAAGTTGCTGTTTGCGGCTGTTTTCGACCTTGCTTATACTCCAGAATCCACAATTATTTATCAGACAAGACAAATCTTGGACACAATGTTGGGCACCATAAGATCTTGGATGAGTTCGATTTTCACGTTATTGACCATAAGTTCGTTTTCAGTCTTAAAGTCATAAATATAAATTTATTGAATTGAACAAAAGAGTTGCTCATATCATTTTGGTTCAGGTGAGCGATATAGGATATCATGGTCCTCTTGTTTAATTTCACTTTCTGTTGCTGGGTTGAACTGTAGTAAACGGTTAGCAATTTCTGATTGATTATTGCTTCTGGCTGACTGAATAACATTTGCTTGATTCTGGGACTCTATCTGTTTACGTATTGTTTCTACTTTGTCTATAAAGAAATCACTAAATTCTTGTGAAAGCTCTTGGGCACCTTTGCCAGATGGTAACAAAACTTTGCTGGGGCCATCCAGTAGTGTCTTTGTTATTTTGAACATGCTCTTTTGATCACGACCACATGATGCCAGTTTATCTGATAAGTATGTTTCTCTAGATGTTTTAAGCATTTTGTTAACCTTTGCACAATAGTTCCTGTATATGTCATGATCAATTGCAAGCCCAGTACTTCGCCACTTACGTTCAAGTTTCCGTTTAGTATGTTTTGCTGCATGAAGTTCTTCATTGAACCATGGGCAGGTTGGCCTTAATGTAATTGTCTTTGTTTGCAATGGGGCATGTTTGTCTACCAATTCACTAAGAACCTTAGTGTATATGTCAACAAGCACTTCCTGATCATTACATTCACTCAAATAAATAACAAATAACAAAACATAAATTATAAATTTGTTTCATAAACATTTGGGCCTTTTTTTCGTCTTGTTCGACTTAAGTAAATAAGTCTTGAAAATAGAATTCTGGAACTGCAAAATTCATTTTGGAATTTTCATACGTAATGAACTTCTTCTTCAGGACTGACAATTTTCTGACCAAGATTTTTTGGGCTCACTCATAAAATGTAAATATTTGCAATGAAAAAGACAATATTCTATTCGCCAAAATCGTTTGACTATTGGAGTAAAACGCATTGAAGTACTCCCAAGACAGTGTAACTTACACACATCCATAAATAAATGAAATGCAATGTTTTCCATCGAGAGCCGACCTTCATTGACCAAGATAAACAAATACCAAGTTGATCAACGCTTCTCAATGACTTAATCACATCTGGGAACAAACTGTTCATTTCAGCCATTGTTTTCATGTTCTCGTGGGGAAAGAGAAGAGACCCTATCCGTTTCATCTGTTTTAGCACGTCCAATGGAAATATCAGGAATTAAGGTCGGGGCTTTTTGAACGACTTTATGGGGTGTTGAACTTCGTCATTTTTTTATGTTCAGGACTCATGCATTCAAAACCGGGGATATCATCGATAGAAAGAATCTTGTTAACTCCAAAATCCTTTTTTCTACGTTGATGAGGTCTATCTTGTGTATTCTATGCTCGCAAATGGGGATGATGTCCTAGTCTGACTTCTTGATAATATCAGGAATAATACTAAAGTTCAGAGTTTTCAAATCTTTTTGACCTGTCTGATCATTGATCTCCCCCCCCCCCTGCGCACTTTTAATATCTGACTGGAATGGTCCTGTTCCGAATGCTTCACAACCTTTTCGAAACTCCCTTCGAAATGACAGTAGTAATAGGTGAACAGCATGGAACTGGAAATAAAGAAAAAAATAAAACAGACACCAACAGATTCTTGGTAATTTCTACTATTTGACCCTTACGTAATTGCTTTGACAAATAGCAAGGAAACTAGATTCTGATATATTTTGATTAAAGTATATTTTGTAGACATATTGTCACCTTCTTTGCTGCAAAGCATTTACAAGTCAGTCACATAAAAAATTATTAACATAATTGTTGAAGAATTTCGGTAGTAATTGTAAAACATGATTCTCAGCCGTGAAAACGTTATCATTAAACATAAAAATATTATCATTCCAGAAATGATAAGTTCTGTATTACTTCAAGTCTACACCGTTCACAATTGCATTATGTCTACACCGTTCACAATTTGTTATGAAAATATAACCACACCGTACATAAAACACAGAAACTGCACCGTTGTGTCTGCATATTTTCACTCTGACTACACCGTTGTCTGGCCATTTAACCCTTTCCCAAACGACAAAAATTTAGGATGGTCCAATTTGAAAGTTGCTGCAGACGACAAAATGGACATTGAAACAGAAAGGATTTTTGTACAATATAGCTAAGAAAATATTGAGACAAAAGGAGAAACTGCTGTTTATCGGCAGTTTCTTCTTTTGTTTCTATGTTTTCTCAAACCTTTCCTATTAGGGACGTCAAAACCAGGTCTTGTTTGGGAAAGGGTTAATAAACACGGTGTTTGTGGTCATTCTAGACATTTTTGTGTAAAATAACAGTAACCATAGAAAAGAGCATGTTAAAAACATCCAAGTAAGAGCAATAGTTTGTTCCCTAGTTCGCTGTTTACTACGTAATCATCCTTAAAAGGGCAACTTTCTCGCTTCGAAAAAAGTTTTCCGTGTTGGGCTGTCTTTGCACAACGACTGAGTACGATAGGACAACACTGGTACTTTGATATATAGAACCGTTGATAGGTATACATTTCCCCTGTATAATGATATCAGTATCAAGGCAAGATACGACCGTTTAAGAAATTTATCAATGAAAAACTAAGACACCTACCTCTCATGCTGTATTGCTGTCGCCATCTTTGAATGACTACACAAACCTAACGTACAACTTACAACACAGTGTTATTGAGCTGGGGAGAACACTGATGTATGAAACTTTAACAGGGTTATAGACCAAGGACCTCTTTCATTAACAAACTTACAAATAGTTTTTGTGTAAATTATGTAACAAAATATTTGATTTTGTGAGAAATCACATTGCTTGTGTAATAATGTGTAGATTTACGCAGCAAATCGTCAGTCACAATCGAAAACTTAAATAAGCTGTAGTACAACACTTTCAAATGTGACCAGTGAAATATTTGTAAGTTCATGTTTTACAATTTATGAACATTAAAGATTAATATTGTTTGTTGTTATACGAAACTGCATAAATTATGTCGTCTTATCTTGCTTCTTACTCAACCTCTGTTTGGCACTTTAATATATTTTTGCTGTGGCTAAGCATAAAATTGTCTTGATTTGCATGTGCTTGCTTTCACAGTTCTAATTTAATATGCACTGAGATTTTGGGCATTGATTTTATTTTTGCTTAACCCTTTTCCAAACAGCACCTGCTTTTGATGTCCTTAATAGAAAAGGATTGGGAAAACATTGAGACAAAAGAAGAAACTCGTCGGTGTAAATGCAAAACCTCGTATGTCGGTTCTTGCGATTTTCAAAGTACAAACTTGTGTGCCCAGTTACAGACAATTCTTGCAGGTATTGATATATTTTACTGATCAGTATTGATGACAAATCATTTGTGAATAATATGTCCAAAGGGGGTGTCTCAAATCTGCCCACGCATGAATTTTCTTTTAGTTCTGCATGGTGATAGAGGACCATATACAAGCTATGAAAATGCATTTAGTTTCTTAGATAATCCAAACTGGATTCCAAAAAGCCACCTTGACTTAAACCCACTATGGCATGAAACATGGCCCCTTTTTCATGTGTCGCAAAACTTTAGTTTTCTGTATTTTCAAGATCTGTCAATTGAATTTGATCCGAGACACATAAGGCATTACATTCATACCAGAAAAGGTATTTGAGGAAATTATTATGAATGTTTTCTATTGAATTAATCATGAAAAAATGCATATTTTTCAGCAAAATTTTGGAAAAGAGTAAAATTGAATTCCAAAGTTAAGTATGTTGGAGTCTTTGTCAAGATTCCATATCATCACAAAAACATGCTACATATTTCCTCTTACTTTGAGCCAAATTATATAGAAATCCAAAACCGGTAACAATGTCATATAAAACATATTATTGATGAAGGTGATGTTTTTGTCCAAAACTTGTATTCAGTAAAAATTTGATTGTGCTCCTAAAAACATTTTTATATTCAGTAAAATCAACTGCAGCATACAGTACAAACCTACAGCAATATTCAGGCCCAAAAAACTCAATGGAAAAAACATAAAATTAATATAAATATTACTTATATTTACAAAATTACATGTATGGAAGCCAAGATAGGCATACATATACACATTGCAAGTTTTCTTTACTATTTGGTCACATTGTCTATGCACCATTTTTAGTGAGACTATGACATGCAATAAATGTCAATCCAAATGTTATGAAATTGAAAAGACGCTTAGAACTGGTACGGTAAAGCATCAAAAGGTGCCCTTCCGGGTAACCAACACATAACAAAATATTTTTGCTCTAAGCGCCCCTGATGAACTAAGATGATATGGAAGCCCCCCTTTGATTCAGTAAAAGACTGTTACAGCATTATATCTTTTCATTTACACAGTTGAAAATGTGCTTGTTTATATCAAAACGTGGCCCTATTGGGATAAAACAGGGTGCAATTATTTCCTCAAATTATTTTTCTGACCATAGCTTAACCTGTATTGATACACAATTTATACATATTTCAATGATGTCATATGATTAACATGTTGTTTAGCCATCAATAGCCCTTGATAGTCTCATGGGAGCTGGATTATCTATTTCTTATGAATCACAACAATATTTTCACTTTTGCACGATTGTCAAATGCCATCGGAGAAATCGGTGCTTTTTAGCTCACCTGAGCACGAAGTGCTCATGGGGAGCTATTGTGGTCACTCACCATCCGTCGTCCGTCCGTCCGTCTGTCTGTCCGTCCGTCTGTCCGTCCGTCCGTCTGTCCGTTCACATTTCTTTAAACATCTTCTCCTCCTAAACCATTCGGTAGATTTTGACCAAACTTGGCCGGAATGTTCCTTGGGTGACCCTTTTCAAAACTTGTTCGCGGATTTTTGATTCGTCAAAAAATGTGGGCGTGGCAGGGCGTGGCTTATCGGACTTAAAGAAATCCTAAGAAAATTCTTTAAAAATCAACCATTGGGCCAATTTGAATCTAACTTGGCAGAAATGTTCCTTGAGTGACCCATTTCAAAACTTGTTCGCAAATATTTGATTCGTCAAAAAATGTGGGCGTGGCAGGGCGTGGCTTATCGGACTTAGAGAAATCCTAAGAAAATTCTTTAAAAATCAACCATTGGGCCAATTTGAACCAAACTTGGCAGAAATGTTCCTTGGGTGATCCTTTTTAAAACTTGTTCGCAAATTTTTGATTCGTCAAAAAATGTGGGCGTGGCAGGGCGTGGCTTATCGGACTTAGAGAAATCCTAAGAAAATTCTTTAAAAATCAACCATTGGGCCAATTTGAACGTAACTTGGCAGAAATGTTCCTTGGGTGACCCTTTTTAAAACTTGTTCACAAATTTGTGATTCGTCAAAAAATGTGGGCGTGGCAGGGCGTGGCTTATCGGACTTAGAGAAATCCTAAGAAAATTCTTTAAAAATCTTCCATTGGCCCAATTTGAACCAAACTTGGCAGAAATGTTCCTTGGGTGACACTCTTCAAAATTTGTGGGTGAATTTTTTATTTGTCAGGAAAAGTGAGCGTGGCAGGGCGTGACTTATCGGACTTAGGGAAATTCTAAGAAAATTCCTTAAAAATCAACCGTTGGCCCAATTTGAACCAAACTTGGCATTAACGTTCCCTGGGTGACTCTTTTCAAAACTTGTTTGCAAATTTTTGATTCGTCAGAAAAAGTGGGCGTTGCAGGACATGGCTTCTTGGGCTTAGAGAAATCCTAAGAAAATTCCTCAAAAATCAACTGTTGGCCCAATTTGAACCAAACTTTACAGAAATATTCTTTGGGTGACTCTTTGTAAAATTTGTTTGTGGATTTTGATTCGTCAGATAAAGCGGGCGTGGCAGGGCTTGGCTTATCGAAGTTAGAGACACCTTAAGAAAATTCTTTGAAAAACACATTGGGCCAATTTGAACGAAACTTAGCAAGAATTTTCCTTGAGTGACTCTTTTAAAAATGCGTACACAAATTTTCTTTGTCGTCTAAAAATGTGGGTGTGGAAGGGCAGGGTTATCAGACTTAGATAAATCATAAGAAAACTCTTTAAAAATCAAGCATTGGGCCAATTTGAACCAAACTTGGCAACAATGTTCCTTGAGTGACCCTTTTCAAAATTTGTTCACAAATTTTTGATTTGTAAAAAAAAAGTGGGTGTGTCACAAACTTCTTTCAGGTGAGCGATATAGGGCCATTCTGGCCCTCTTGTTCTTATTTGCTTTCTCATGTTTCAAAAGATCTATAAATAACTCTTGCTGTTAGCTTTCATAAATCAGGACTGACTTGAATAATTTCAAATGATTTTTTTAGACAATTTCCTCTCTTTTTTGTAAAGTAGGTACACCTGGGACAAGATCTAATGTGACCCTGGACAAAAATATTGTAATCAACTTTGAAGTCTACCCCTAAGCAAACTTACATACAAAATTCAAAAACCTCATGGCCGTGTAAAGCTTTACAAAAAGAGCTTATTTTTATTATATGAAATGTTTCCCCTTTTATGCTGCCACAGCAACAAAAGTTTATGACAAAAAGAAATTCTAATACACAGAGTTGTACTCCTTTAACCCGAGGATACTTTTTATCAAGTTTCAAAAAGATTTACATATCAGATTGGGAGAAAAAAGAATTTTTGAGAAAATGCCAACAGACAGACAGACACACGGACAGATGACAGGAAATAACCGAAAAAATGCATTGCATCTTGATTTATCCTCGGGTAAACTAAAATAACCAAAAAAGTAAACAAAACATTTGAAAAAAGTCATTTTTAAAAAATCTTAATTTTGTCCATTCTTGGAAATGTGCACTATTCAGGGGGAAATTCCAAAAGCAACATTTTACTGGTTTTATTTTTTCTCGATATTTCACGATAATCATCAGTATATTTGTGCGCAACTCTTACATAATTTTCAAATCTTGACAAAAACTGGAACAAAGAAAATTTTTTAACAGAATTTGCTTAAAATATTTAAAAACAAGAGGGCCAGAATGGCCCTATATCGCTCACCTGAAAGAAGTGTAAGACGCGCCCACTTTTTGGACGAATCAAAAATTTGCAAAAAAATTTGAAAAGGGTCACTCAAGGAACATTGTTGCCAAATTTGTTTCAAATTGACCCAATGCTTGATTTTTAATGAATTTTCTTATGATTTCTCTAAGTCTGATAAGCCACACCCTGCCACGTCCACTTTTTTTGTCTAATACAAAATTTGCCAACATATTTTGAAAGGGTCACTAAAGGAACATTTCTGTAAAGTTTGCTTCAAAATTGGGCCAATGGTTGATGTTTAAAGAATTTTCTTAGGATTTCTGTAAGTCCGATAAGCCACACCCACTTTATCTGACAAATAAAAAATTTGAGAACAAATTTTGAAAAGAGTCACCCAAGGAACATTTCTGCCAAGTGTGGTTCAAATTGGGCCAATGGTTGATTTTTAAAGAATTTTCTTAGAATTTTTATAAGTCTGATAAGTCACCCCCTGGCACACCCACTTTTTCAGACGAAACAAATATTCACATTTTTTTTTTTTTGAGTCACCAAAGGAACATTTCTGCCTAGTTTGGTTAAAATTGGGCCAATAATTGATATTTAAAGAATTTTCTTATGATTTCTCCAAGTCCGATAAGTGCTGACCTGCCATGCCCACAATTTTGGACGAATAAAAAATCTGCGAACAAATCTTAAAAAGGGTCACCCAAGGATCATTCTTGCCAAATTTGGTTCTAATTGGCCCAATGGTTAAGGAGAAGAAGATTTTTGAATAATTTTTTAACAATTTCTCTTGGTTAGATAAGCCCCCGCCCTGCCATGCCCACATTTTTTGACGAAATTATAAATTTATGAACAAATGTTGAAAAGGGTCACTCAAGGAAAAATTCTACCAAGGTTTGTTCAAATTGGCCCATTGGTTGATTTTTAAAGAATTTTCTTAGGATTTTTCTAAGGCCGAAAAGCCCCTTCCTCCCTGCCACGTCCTCATTTTTTGACAAATGTAAAAATTTGTGAATCAAATTTGAAAAGAGAGACTCAAAGAACATTCCTGCTAAGTCTGCTTCAAATTGGCCCAATGGTTAATTTTTAAAGAATTTTCTTATGATTTCTCTAAGTCTAATAAGCCCTTTTCTCCCTGCCACGGCCACAATTTTTTACAAATGAAAATATTTGTGAACAAATTTGAAAAAGAATGGCTTAAGGCACATCACTGCAAAGCCTGGTTCAAATTGGCCCAATGGTTGATTTTTAAAGAATTTTCTAATGATCTGTCTAAGTCTGATAAGCACCTTTCTCCCTGCCATGGCCTCGTTTTTTGACGAATAAAAAAAACTGCGAACAAGTTTTGAGAAGGGTCACTCAAGGAACAATTCTGCTAAGTTTGGTTCAAATTGGCCTATTGGTTGATTTTTAAAGAATTTTCTTAGGATTTCTCTAAGTCTGATAAGCCCCGCCCTGCCACGCCCACATTTTTTGACGAATCAAAAATCCGCGAACAAGTTTTGAGAAGGGTCACTCAAGGAACATTCCTGCCAAGTTTGGTCAAAATTGGCCTGTTGGTTTTGGAGAAGAAGATGTTTGAAGAAATTGTTGACGGACGGACGGACGGACAGACAGACAGACAGACAGACGGACGACGGACGGTGAGTGACCACAATAGCTCACCTCGAGCACTTTGTGCTCAGGTGAGCTAACAATGAATTTTTGGGTTACCCCCTTACACCAGTTGATATAAAACATTTTTTTGTACATAATTATATATATTTTTGTTTCATACAGGATCACGGACTACTGGGCATTATTTTTAGAATAAATTACGCGATGAAACTAACAACCAGAACGCTTGCACACTGTTTTAATCAGGGTACCCTCTTTTTTCATGGTGAAAACTTAAAATTCCGAGAAAATTGTTTTCTGGAATGATCGATTTGAAACATTTCATGAATATGAACCGTTATCTAGTGTACTAACTTCACGCCAAATTTCATTAAATTCCGAGCGTGGGCAGACTCCCATGTTATTTTTCCTATTCGTGAGACACCCCCTTTCAAGTAAAACATTTCAGTTTGGGAAAAGTTATTGCACTTTTTTCTCTCCCCTTTGAAATTTTCCAAAAACGAGATACGAGGTTTTTCATTTACAATGACGAACTGCTGATGATCAGCAGTTTCTTCTTTTGTCTCAATATTTTCTCTGCTATATTGTACACAAATCCATTCCTTTTTAACATCAATTTTGTCATCTGCAGCAGCTTTTAGATATGACCACCCTAAATTTTTGTCGTTTGGGAAAGGGTTAACAAAATATTCTTTTAAGCCTTTCCAAAAAAGTAGAATTTTAGACTAGTCTACATTGAAGGAAACTTCTTGCATAAGTGTAGATGGAAAGGAGGGAAGAACTGCTGGTAATATTTTCAATTCTTAGCGAGTCAGGACTTTAAGTCTGGGGAGCTAATGTCACAGCCCTAGTATCGGCGTGCCGTCCCGTCGCGTCTTCACTTGAAAAAAAACTTTAACCTGGTCTATATCTCGGGCACTATTTGAGATACAGCCTTGATATTTCACACATGCATACCTCCTGCCAATACCTTTCATTTGAGACCATGACCTTTGACTTAGTGACCTTGACGTTGGAGTTTGACCTACTTTTAAAAACTTTAACCTGGCCAATATCTCTGGATGATTTGCCTTGATATTTCACACAGGGATACCTCCTGCCAAGACCTTCCATTTGGAACCACGGCATTTGACCTTTTGACCTTGACCTTTTACCTACTGTAAGAATTAGTACATAGACAGAATAAGGATCTGGATATCTGTTTGCATTCTGTCATGATAAAGTACCTGCATGTTTAATGACTGCTGTGCTTTGGGTTATAGGACAGTCTCAAATTGATAAGCCAATCCTGTCTGAAATAAGCCCTGAATTTGATGTCCCTATAAAAAGCTTTCGAAAACATGGAGGCAAAACAAGAAAATGCTGATAATAGCATTTTCTCCTTTTTTCCTAATATTTTCTGTGTTTTAAAATTGTGCACAGATCTCATTTTTATCCATATCCATGTTGTCATCTGTAGCAACTTTCAAAATTAGACCACCCTACAACGTCTTACCTTTGGAAAGGGTTAAACTAATTCAATCCTGAACAAATCTATTTCAGAATACACTATTTTACGACACTTGGTGGGTTGAGCAGCATGTATTCTTAACATGGCTGAGCTCCTTCCTCATGCTCTGTGCATATTTTCTACCACCAAAATATTTAGACCTCATGCATAAATGTGCACAACATCTGGGTCGCTGGCAGAAAGTGGAAGGGAGGCATGCACATGTACCATATAATGCGTAAGTGGACTTTGATTGATTGTAAAATACAAGTATACCTCACGAGAATTGACCTGGCAGAGCAGCCCATGCTAATCGAATGGAATGCTTTGCCAGGTCAATTCTCGTCCTCTATAATCCAAACAACTTTCTTCCTTATGCTATACACCTATTATTTAGAACTCAAGTCATGGTTTAAACTAGTACTTTACATTGGTCGATGTTCGAGGTGATATACATGCATACCTACCTAAAACATAGTTTGCACAGGTCTTTAAAAATGTCCTCAGTTGGATGAAGCATTTTGTCGCTTATAATCTATCGTGGAGTTTTGGTCATTGATATTCCACTTCATGAATCCTTTCCCTAATGAAGCTTTATGACACCCCACAAAATAAAGGCTTTGGGAGAAAACATTTTGGAAAATAAAGAAATTGCTTGTGGCAAGCAATTTCTTCATTTACCACAATGTTTTTACACTGAAGGAATAAAATATACAAACATTCAGTTTAAACTTTGATGACATGTAGAAGAATTTGGACTGTTATATGCCTTTTTATTACGTGTATTTCAGTTGGTCAGAATTACAAGTATGGCCACAAGGTGCTCTAGTTAAACATGTACGAGGATTGTTTAAGGCAGAAGGTGTGAATGTTACAGCAGAACCAGGCAATAGTATGCATGGTAGATTTTATGTAAGTATCAAAAGTAAGAGCTGTGGCTGTACAGCAAAGCACGACTATCAAGTGATGGATAGTGCGAAGGCATCTGCAAAGTTTGAAAGCAATATCTCTAGCAGGAACAAAATTATCAGATACAGTCGAAACTGTTGTATGCAGCCAGCCAAGGGACACAGGAAAATTGGCTGCATACGACAGTTGGTTGCCTAACACAGAAAAAAATATTCTGAAGGCTGAATGTAAATGTCTACTTGTATGACTGACCCTATTTATATGAAGAAAAAGCAAGTATTGTAAAGGAAACAGGGTACACTTTTATATGACATTTAAATGTTTATCACACCTTTTCATGGTTTATGCACATGATTAGGCAAATTGCCAGATGTGTTATCAATATTTCACACATTGCCAGCCACCAATCAGTTTTGCATGGCTGCTTAAAGGGATAGATGTAAAGAGCAATTGGGACAATTAAAGGTGGCCTCTGACCACATTAGACAGTATATTGCTATTCACAGTTACTTTAAAAAGTAAAATTGCATGGGAGGACCTGGACTGGCTGCATACGACAGTTTGGCTGCTATACACAGGTGGCCGCTAACACAGTTTTGATTGTATATGAAAGTTGCACATAAACACTTAAGAATTTCTTAAAAGGGTTAAAATTCCATTTTATTTAATGACAGGGTAATAAATCTTTGCCTATAGGCTGGCTGATATTATGGTCACAGAAGCATGTGCAAAGTTTCAGCACAGACTGACTAAGATTGATACCTTTCACACTTCCCAGGTCTCTTTTAACCTGACAGGTCACATTTCTTACATGTTCTGTTTAAAGCAGTATTTTATACGACACAATTTTACCAGTATTTTATATAACACATCTCTATTTTCCATTACAGTTTTTATTTCATCGCCCACTGTTGGTACTGAACTGGATGTTAATACAGACATGTGTGTTGGTTGGTTATCAGTTTTTCTGTCTACTGCAGTGCAGTGAATGGTCCCATATCATCTGTATGGCACTAGTGTTATTTTGTAATTATTATACATTGTTTAAACTACTCCGAGACAGAATCATACTGTCAAAGACTTATAAAGATGATGATACTAACCAAAGTTAATCATTTCATGCACAACTACTTTTCAAACTGATCAAAGTTTAACCCATTCCCAAAATGGCAAAAAATTACCTGCTGGAGACCACAAAATGGATGTTGACAAAAATTGGACATAGCATGGAAAAATTGAGGCAAGTAGTTCAATTTGCAAGCTGCTGCAGATGACACAATGGGCAAATTCACCGAATTGTAAATGATATATACTGAGAGGCAAAAGAAAGTATACACTTTTTGTCTTTAAATATCTCTCTTAATTTCCATCATATCGACTCAAAATTTTGTATTTTTTTTTATTTCTACTCCGAAACCAATAATAGGATTTTGATAAATTTTACCTGAAATTGCTTTGACTACCTATACTCCTGCTACATGCCGATTTAGCAAATTTTGCACGTGCGACTTAGCGGAGCATCAAATATTGCCGTTAATCCGTATTTGGTGTCTTTAACCCATTACCACACAGTGACGCCTTTTGACTCCCCACATGATAAAGGCTTTAGAAAACATTGTGGAAAATGAAGAAATTGCTTGTGGCAAGCAATTTCTTCATTTCCCACAATGTTTTCTATACAAAATGACCAAAAATGTAAAATTTTATTCACTTGAATTTGTCGTCTGCAACATCTTTGAATTTGGACTAGTTTGAAATTTCGTCGTCTGGTAATGGGTTAATCTTTTTTACAACAAATCACAACGTTAAATTTCCTCTAAAATTATTACCCAATTCTCTGTGGCTTGTAGAAATCGACCAATATGCCACTTTTTGCATTAAGACCCATTTTTCCATGACGCAGTATAATAATGAAAAAAATGTGACTCTATATTCACTTAGTCAGGTGAGTAGCAACATTCTACGCAAATTTTATCAAAGTTTGTCAATAAATTTCGACGGAGTTATGTAAGATAACCTGTTTCCATCAAGTCCCATTTTGCCATGACACACCATAATATGGAAAAGCGCTAACAATGTAAGCATAGTCCTAGGTGACTAGACTTTTTTTGCGAAAATTCTATCAACATCCGTTCATAAATGGAGGGGATGTGTCAACGTATATCCTTGCATTAATTATGCGATTAAGTCCCCTTTTTCGATGACACTGTATGCTATGAAAACACCGTCGCACGGAAAGAAAAGATAGATGGACGGATAGGCTTAGAGGGTTACATCAGTAGACGAATATCTTCAGCGGCGTTTTAATATCGTACACAATTATTTATCGGTTTCTCCAAAAACGTGAAAGAACTAGGGTGTATACTTAATTTTGACTCTCAGTATATATCAGAAAACATTGAGGTGAAAGGAGAAAATGCTGATTATTAGCATTTTCTTGCCTCAATGTTTTCCCATGCGAATTCTAAGGATGTCAAAAAGGTCTTGTTTGGGAATGGGTTAAACTACTTGCAAGGGCGGATCCAGGATTTTTTTCCAGGGGGGGGTCCAAGCCCAAATTTTTTTCCCAGTGGGGGTCCAAGCCCATAATATAGCTTAAAATGCAGTAAATATGTAACGTTACGATAAATTTATATAGTCAAAATTCAATTTTCGGCCAATGCCAGGGGGGGTCCGGACCCCCCGACCCCCCCTCTAGATCCGCCCATGACTTGTGATAGGATTATTTTGTAAAAGACATGTAAAAATGAGCTAATATTCCAACTTAATCTATACCAGCTGCATGTTTAATCCTGTCCCAAACAAGGCTTGGATTGATGTCCCTAATTGAGATATCATCGAAGCATTCAGAGGAAAGGAGTAAATGCTGACAACCAGAATCCCCTCCTTTTCTCACAATGCTTTCCTTTCTGTATTATACCTGTTTCCAACTTGTCATAAGCAATTTGTTCAATGTTTTCCAAAGCCAGGATTTTGTTGGGCGTCAAAAAGTATTATTATGTGGAAATGGGTTAAAATTAATGTACATGTACTTATCTTCTTTTTGTTTCAAACTAAACATGTTGATTTTTATTGATGATTTTACACTTGTTGAAAAACTACTTATATGTTGAAGTTACCATGAATGTACCAATGTTCTATATTGATTATAACTCACTGCCAATTCTGATACGGATATATACACATCAATTGTCACATAAATAGGGACCTTAATACAACTGCAAGTATAGAAATCCCAAATGGTCCCTTTTGAGTAAGATTATTAAATGATCAGTCCTTTCCCAAGTGGTATGATTTTAGATTGGCCAAATGTGAAACAAGTTGCAGGCAACAAAATAATTGGTTTCAAAAGTAGGAAATGTGTATTGCATGGCAAATAAAGTATTGAGATAAAAGATGAAATTGCCCATTATGATAAATTTCCTCTTTTCTTTCAAGAATTTCTCAAAACCATTTCTACTAGGGACATCAAAACAAGGTCTTACTTGGAGAAGAGATAAATTTTACCCATGCAACAATGTTTCATAATATTTTACCAGAACATGAAAATCTGTTATGATGAAAATTCTGATTTACATCATACTGATAATTAAATGAGTTGAAAACAGTGTGAATATACTCTGAAAAGAAGAAAATCGCCGCTTTTCAATGAAAACCTCGTAACTGCAGCTTGTTTTAAGCTGCAGTTACGAGATTTTTGTTGAAAAGTGACAAAATGCTGTTAAAATGCAATTAGTTTTCCCATAGATCTAGTATTTTCTTAAGTTATTTCATTTTCTTCAAACTTTTTTTCAATGTGTACTGATGAAGATATATTGTGTGTAATATACAGATAGATATTTTCTACTGCAAGTGACTGCTTTATTTGATAGTATTACAATAAATCTGTGAGCATCATACCTGTATTTATGTTGTATATTTAACCCTTTCGCAAACAACAAATTTTAGGCAGGTCCAATTCAAAAGCTGCTGCAGATGACAAAATGTATATTAATAAAGATTGAAATTGTGCGTGATATAGCCAAGAAAATATTGAGGCAAAAGGAGAAACTGCTGGTTATCAGCAGTTTCTTCTTTTGCCTCAATGTTTTCCCAAGCCTTTTCTATTAGGGACGTCAAAACCAGGTCTTGTTTGGGAAAGGGTTAAACCATAATAATACCTTCTTTCAAGTCTTTGTAGCCCCAGCTATAGTACATTGGTAGTACATCAGACTCATATGAGGTTCTGGGTTCGATAATTGGCCGTGGCAAACATTTCTTCTGGCATATGTCTTCTACCAATGGTTGAATAATCGTAAGCCTTTTTGGGCGAGCAGCCAATGGCTCGGATTGGATATTGTGTAATACTGTTGGGAGAAATGACAATAGTCAGGTGCTCCTGCCGTGTGATCATATGACCATAGCAGTTGAAAGAGGTGTTAAACCCCATTCAGCAAATCGATCCAACTCTTTGTTCACTTAGCTTGCATTGACCAAACAGGAACAACAACAACATTTACTCATTGTCCAACAAGGTTTTCTAAAACAGTGTTCATGAAGATCAAATCCATGTGTTCGGCACATAACAACCTTGTCTTTTGATTGATTGAATAGGGCTTAATCACACATTTTGCAATAAAATTACCACAGCTTCTGCACCTAAACATGTGCTCTTGGTATTTTCCAACAGTACAAATAAAACTTCCAGTAAGAGCAACTGGCTGCTCATGTCATATACAGTCGACACTTGTTATCTCGACATCGGATAAGTCGAAATCCCGCTTGTCGAAGTGAAAGTCACATCCCATCCTCAACATATGGATATCAAAATGAATTCCGAAACAAACGCAACCATTGAAATTTAGTAGGAAAAGGATAGAAATTGCTCGTTTCGAGCAATTTCTTTCCTTTTCCTACTATGTTTCAATCATGGATATATATGATGCCCATCAAAAATGGTTAAATATTGTTTTCATCGAAACTAATCAAAATCAGATCAGCCGAACTTCGGATATGTCGAGGTATTTTGACGGCCCCTCTGACCTCGACACAACGAGTGCCGACTGTAGATGATTCATGTACGCGCTGTGGCACTGTTGGTAGCACATCAGCCTTGACCATAAGGCGCCATACTCAATCTCCCGACTGTGGCAAATATCCTTTCTGAAACCTGCCATTGGTTTGTAAACATTAACCCTTTCCCAAACCATGAAACGGCAAAATATTAAGGCGGACAATTTGAAAACTTCTGCATATGACAAAAGGGATGCTGTTAATGGTAGAATTTGTGAATAAGATTACACAGAAAACATTGAGACAAATCGAGAACGTTACTGATGGTTATCAGCAGTTTCTTCTTTTGCCTCAACGTTTTCCCCCAAGCCATTTCTACTAGGGACCTCAAAACCTGGTCTTGTTTGGGAAAAGGTTACCCTATGTTGGGGAGCAGCTGGAGGCTCGGTAAGGATGTTGTGGTAGTACTGGTAAATTAAGAAAATAACCAGCATTTTCTCCTTTTGCCTCAATATTTTCTCCCAAGAAAGTTGTTTAATTTTACAACTCCATCAAATGCCATCAGCAATGAAGCAAAGTTTGGAGCTCAAAATTTTTCAAATGGTTTGGGAAAGGGTTAAATCAAATGTGAAAGAAATAATTAGATCTAGTTGTTTTCTGAAACATTTATTTTTCATACTTTAACAAAATTCAAAATATGTTTATTATCATCTGTTGGCTTGTTCTGAAGTCCTACATGTATTTATTGCACAAAAGTTGTGTGTAAAGTCCACTATAGATGAATACTGTAAAGGTCGACCGAGAAATGTTTTGGCTGATGCACCATAAACCTGGAAGGTAAAACAGATAAAAGTTAAGAAAATTGTCATATAAAGCTTTTGCTGACTAGATCTAGTTAACTCTTTCCCAAGCGACAAAATTATAGGGTGATCCACTTCAAAAGCTGCAACAAATGACAAAATGAATATTATTTTAAGATAGAATTTGTGTAAAATATGGCACAGAAAATATTGAGACAAAAGGAGAAACTGCTGGTCATCAGCAGTTTCTTCTTTTGTCTCAATGTTTTCCATAGCCATTTCGAATAAGGACATGAAAACCTGGTCTTATTTGGGAAAGGGTTAAAACACTTTCCCAAGAAACACAAACTGACTGGTCAAATTTAAAGGTTGGTGTAGATGACAAAGTATATTGATAACAAGGTGTCAAACTGTCACAAGATACGCCCGTAACACTGCTTTATGTCAACAGGTGGAGCGGGTTGGTAAAAGTTTCATGGTCCTAGCTATTATACTTTTCGAGATATGCCCTGGACGATTCAAGTATGAAAACAACAAAGGGCAATTACTCAAAATATAGGCTAGGTAGAGTTAAAATTCTTGTGCACTGCACTCTCCCTTAGTGAGATCTATACACCCATGAAATTTCATGATCCTAGCTATAATACTTTTAGAGATATACTCCGGACAAGATTCAAGTATGAAAAACAACAAAGGGCAATAACTCAAAGAATAGGCCAGGTAGAGTTATGGTTCTTGTGCACTGCACTCCCCCTTGGTGAGATCTATACACCCATGAAGTTTCACGATCCTAGCTATTATACTTTTAGAGATATACTCTGGACAAGATTCAAGTATGAAAAACAACAAAGGGCAATAACTCAAAAAATAAGCCAGGTAGAGTTATGGTTCTTGTGCACTGCACTCCCCTTTGGTGAGATCTATACACCCATGAAGTTTCATGATCCTAGCTATTATAATTTTAGAGATATACTCCGGACAAGATTCAAGTATGAAAAACAACAAAGGGAAATAACTCAAAAAATAAGCCAGGTAGAGTTATGGTTCTTGTGCACTGCACTCCCTCTTGGTGAGATCTATACACCCATGAAGTTTCATGATCCTAGCTATTATACTTTTAGAGATATACTCCAGACAAGATTCAAGTATGAAAAACAACAAAGGGCAATAACTCAAAAAATAAGCCAGGTAGAGTTATGGTTCTTGTACACTGCACTCCCCCTTTGTGAGATCTATACACCCATGAAGTTTCATGATCCTAGCTATTATACTTTTAGAGATATACTCCGGACAAGATTCAAGTATGAAAAACAACAAAGGGCAATAACTCAAAAAATAAGCCAGGTAGAGTTATGGTTCTTGTGCACTGCACTCCCCCTTGGTGAGATCTATACACCCATGAAGTTTCATGATCCTAGCTATTATACTTTTAGAGATATACTCCGGACAAGATTCAAGTTTGAAAAACAACAAAGGGCAATAACTCAAAAAATAAGCCAGGTAGAGTTATAGTTCTTGTGCACTGCACTCCGTAATGATGAGAAGAATATAACTGCCAAGTTTAAAGTCAATCGGACTTAAGGTGACAGAGTTATGCTCCGGACAAAGAAGTGGACGCCGCCGGACGCCCGGACGCCCGGACGCCCGGACGCCGGACGCCGGACATCACGGGTGATCCCATAATACGTCCCGTCTTCGACGGGCGTATAAAAATAGTGTTTATATACATTGTAGCACAGAAAATGTTGAGGCACAGGAAGAAAATGCTAGTTATCAGCATTTTCTTCTTTTGCCTCGGTGATAAAAGAATGGTCTACTAGGTGACAATAATACCTCCCAATTTTACTAAGCAAGGTGTTAAACATTTCAATAGGAAGGCTATATATTTACATTCTCTTAACAAAGTTAAAAGATGTGCAGTTATAGTGATTATCGAGCACCAATATTAACCCAGGACTACTTTATTTTTGTATGCAAACTTTGTTAGATGAGAGGTATAAGAAAACATTGCCACATTGGGGTCATTACATATGCAGATGTCCCAGGTTAGTTTTGGCAAAGTATGCATCTTTTATTACGAATAAGACTTCTATTTTAGCTGAGCACCTTTCTACCATACTTAAAATATTTCAAAAGCTATCTACAATGACTGCCTAAATCCCTTTTCAGGGCCGTCCAATTTGAATGCTGCTGCAAACAACAAAATGGATGTTTGTAAAGATGAAATTTGTGTATACTGTGACACAGAAAATATCAGCAGTTTCTTCTTTTGTCTCAATGTTTTCCCAAGCCTTTTCTCTTAAAGTGACATTTCAGAATTATTTTACATAAATTTTACTTTTATTCTATCTGAAAGAGCATGTTTTCTTATGAAAATTCTGAAAATTTCAAACCAAAATATTGAACCGTTTACGAGAAATATATATTTTTGTGCTAAAATTAAACAAATTGTTGTGGACAACAGTTCAGATTTATATAGAATTTGTCATTTCTGTCTCAACTTTGAAGATGTATTATTCGTTTATAAATAACATCTTCAAAAAACTGATAGCATTTCTGCGCATTAGAATAAACAATCTTTGCATCAAGACATACTTTTAAAAATTGGAATGAATGTGAAATGTCACTTTAAGGACATCAAAAGCAGGTCTTGTTTGGTAATGGGATAAGTGTCTAAATGCAGCAGTCTGATCAGAATCCATGTTATTCTGTTACGGTTCTCCCATTAATGATGTAGGCTTTTGGTGAACAACATGGATCTGGATCAGAGTGCTTGTATAAGCAAACTGATCTCGATCCATGTTAAATCAAATGCTTTAACCTATTCACACATACTGATGCCACAAGATTAACTCATTACCACACAGTGAGGCCTTTTAAGTCCCAACAGAACAAGATAAAGGCTTCAGAAAACATATTGGAAACTGAGGAAAATGCTTGTAACAAGAAATTACTTCATAAACATTTCCAACAATGTTTTCTGCCCAGAAAGACCAAAAAAAGTGTTTTCAAACAGTCTTAATTATTGCAGTTTGGTCATAGGTTAAGCAATTTCTTCATTTCCCAAATGTTTTCTACCAATGAAGACAACAAGGTGGAAATTCCATTTGAATGACATTGTCAACTACAACATTTTTGACTTTGGACCATTCTAAAATTTTGCAGTCTGGGAAAGGGTTGTGGTCCTTTTTCCAGATTCTGGCTCATATAATTACCTGAGCTATAACATAATCTCCAGGTTCTGGTTTCCGTAACGACCCGTCACACGGTAATTCTGCATTCGGCATCGCCACTATAATACCTTCATCATTCTTACCCAAAATCTGAGATTTACTGTTCTCCTAAAATTAGAAAAACATGTATTTTTAGTGTTTAATCTCAATAAAATTATCATAAACCATTTCCCAAAACTAAACCTTGTCTTGATGTCTATACTAGTAAAGTATCAGAAAACATTGAGGCAAAAGAAGAAAATGCTGATAATCAGCATTTTCTCATTTTGCCGCAGTATTTTCTGTACTATATTGTACACAATCCTTCCTTTATTAACACCTACTGTGTTGTCTGTGGCAGCTTTTCAAATTGGACCATTCTATATTTTTGTCATTTAGAAAAGGGTAAAGTGTGATAGAATCATCATTCATCACAATTTATCACTTGTTTAACCCCTTCGCTGCCCCGTGACGGCCTGAGCCGTCATGCGAAAATGTCGCTATACTGCCCCATGATGGCCTGGGCCGTCATGAGGGGAAACCAATGTTTTTTTTCAAAGTTTAAGAACAAAAAATCTAAAATGCAAAATGAATAAAAATATATTCATTGAATAGCATTTTCAATTATCTTTCAGAAAATATAAGGTTTTATATAGTTTTATTTAATAGTTTTTTAGTTATAAGTTGATTTCTTACACTACCGTCAATTTCTTAGAAAATAGTCTGGCAAATAGGAACCAATTTTCCAATACTTGTCTGGCAGCGAAGGGGTTAAGTGACTGTGAATAATTCTGTTGTGTTAAATTTTTGTTAACCAGCATTTTCTTCATCCACCCTTTCCAAAACAATACATTTGTAGACTGGGTTACTTTGAAGCTACAAAGGAACACAAATTGGAAGTTCATAAAGACCGGATTTGTCTGCAATTAGTGCAAAAAATATTGGGGATACAGAAGAAAATGCTGATTATCAGTATTTTCTTCTTGTGCCTCGATATTTTCCCAAGCTTTTTCTATCATGAACATTAAAATCATGTTTTATTTGGGAAATGGTTAAGATCGATTAAATTGTAATGAGCCACAAATTTTCACTTGTAAAAGTGATGCTGGAATATTCCAAATTTGGCCGGCCAACATCCCAAGATAAGTCTCATAACAGTCTCTTGTGAGTGTGAACAATTCTTTGCTAACAGCATTTTTCTTCTTTAAACAAAATTCATTCCTGTTTTCCAGTAGTTTTAAGGTCATCAATGCCAACTTTTTCATGGACAGGCTAAAAAATATAAGCACATAACAATATTTTTCGAAATATGCATCATTGTTGTATTCTACAAATTAATGATAATGATTTTGATCCTATCTCAAACAAGTCCTGAATTTAATGACTACTAAAGTAAAGTAATATGAAGATGAAACATGCCTTCTCTACTAAGACTAGTTGATATTGGCCTATCTGTGATTTATGGAGTTGTTCTGCCACCTTTAAATATGTGTCCTTGACCTCACTTGACCTTTGTGCCTTCACATCATGGGGTACATTGTCTTCAAGGTGGTGATAAGCATGGGTTTTCTGAAAGGGTAAATTAAAGTTTTTGTCATTTGATTGACAATATCCAAAACAAGCCTACTAAGACTAGTTGATATTGGCCTATCTGTGATTTATGAAGTTGTTCTGCCACCTTTAAATATGTGTCCTTGACCTCAGCTGACCTCCGTGCCTTCACATCATGGGGTACATTGTCTTCAAGGCGGTGATAAGCATGGGTTTTCTGAAAGGGTAAATTAAAGTTTTTGTCATTTGATTAACAATATCCAAAACAAGCCCCAAGTTAGTGTCCCTATTAATACATGTACCAGGTTTGGAAATACAATTACAAGGAAGCAAAAGAAGAAAATGCTGATAACCAAGATTTTCTCATTTGCCCTCATTATTTTGTAAAGCAGCATTTTCTCCTTTTTCCTAAACATTTCTAATACAGAACAAGTTCTTGCTTTGTATAGTTTTGTCTGAATCACCAGTCTGTCAATTTGGGCCAGATTGAATTTTGAGAGCGTGGCGACTATATGCTCCCCCTAAATCTTTTCGCAGAGCATAAAAAAGAGTATCTATTACTGAATTTGAAGTGAACATATCTACATCTTTAATTTCTTTCCTACATCCAATAAATTTTGAAACCTGGGTATTTCACCATGTAATGTATTTTATGACCTACCTGTCGCATGCTATAAGGAAAGCTATACACCATACTGTATTTCACTGTTTTCATCAAGTCTATAGTGTCACGATGATCTTGATCTGTCTCACCACAGAATCCAGATATTATATCACTTGTTAGTGCTACATCTGTAAAAAAAATAAACATGAAAAGTCACTGTTTTACTAACCAATTTTGATTTAAAACATGATATGTTTCCAAAACACAAATGCCCCCTAAAAGTCTGATGTTAAGTTTTGATGTTAGGTTTTGGACTGACAGACAGACGGACGGACGGACGTAAAGACAGCAGTAAAACAACATGCCTCTGGATCTTTCAATACCTGGGCATAAATAGATGAAAATATAAACAATGCATACATAGATCTTTGTTAATGAAATTCGATGAAAAATGAAAAGAAGTTACTTCATTTATAAAACTTAAATGCTTGATAGGATGAAATTTGTGACAAAAACTTGACAAATCCTTATCAAACCACTGACCTGGTAAGATTGATCTGATGTGATCCATAAGTTCTAGGTATAACTCCCCGATGTAGCTGTGTTTCACAGCTTGTAGTACAGATGAAGGACGATTATACCTGACTTGACAAATTCCCACCTAAACACACTGACCTGGTACTGGGTAGTATAGATTCGAGATGCCTGACCAGTTCTTGGTATGACTCCCCGATCAAACCTCATCTTATGGTTTGTAGTATAGATGCTTTCGCTAGAGCATAGATGATTACTATATTCATATGATAAGATCTGACAAACCACTGACCTGGTAGTATAGATTTGACATGCTCAACCAGCTCTAGGTATGACTCCTGGGTGTAGCCCCGTCTCATGGCCTGAAGTACAGATGTACTGCCTGACTGACATGGTAGGTGAAGCTGGTTACAGATGTTAGACCGCTCTTGTATCAGATAGAGTACCTACAACATTACACTACATGTACGATCATATCTAGGTATGAGTCCCGGGTGTAGCCCCGTCTCATGGCCTGTAGTACAGATGTACTGCCTGACTGACATGGTAGGTGGAGCTGGTTACAGATGTTAGACCGCTCTCGTATCAGATAGAGTACCTACAACATTACAATATGATACACAACATGTACATATACAATCATATCTATCAGAGGTATTTAAGCTACATAATATAGGCAAGAGAATAACTTTATGGCACTAACAGCAATAAAGGGTCAGTAATTTGACTCCCAGAAACCATAGATCAATATAAGATGGGTGCCCGGAGTAGAGTTAAAGACCCCTACGGACAGAGTAAGTGTAGTTGCATTGTAAATTATAGTGTGGCTACCCAATTTATCCCTTTCTAGTAAGTATGAAAATTAACAAAGGGCAATAACCCCATAAAAATGATTTACAGAATTATGGTTCTTGTGCACTGCACTTCTCCTTAATGATATCTATCTACCTATTACGTTTCCTGATTCTACCTGGCATAATTTTTGAATAACTATGTTCTAGATGAAAGTAGTCTATGGACCAGATGACAAGTGCAAAGCGATATGACCCTCTTCAAAGAGGGCATAATTATCTTACAAACCTCATCAGGAAAATCTTTAGGATGAGCAGCTGTAAATCTAACTCTCATCTCCGGATCGATCAGCGAGACTTTATCTAGCAGCTCGGAGAATCTCCTACCCCCATATTTGGTTTTATAGACAGTTTTAAACCCATCACGGAGCTGTGTGGGGTTATCGAGGTCAGGTGTTCCATAAAACTTGGATTCTGCTGTATCTCTATAACTGTTTACATTCTGACCCAGTAATGTTACCTCCTTCACTCCCTAGAAGTAAAATTGAGTTTTCAATGTTAAAAATATTGATTCTTTAACCCATTCCCAAAAGACATAATTTTAGGGTGATCTAACATGAAAGCTGCTGCTGACGACAGAAGAGATGTTGTTACAGATGGACTTTTTGTAAAATATGACAGAAAATATTGAGACAAAAGGAGAAACTGCTGGTTATCAGCAGTTTCTTCTTTTGTCTCAATGTTTTCCAAAGTCTTTTCCATTAGGGACATCAAAATCAGGTCTTGTTTGGGAAAGGGTTAAATCAATAATTTATTTTCTTGACATTTGCTTGAATCACTATTTAAAAGTAACATAAAGTGACACAGCAACTCCTGGAAAGAATTTGAGCCCATCTTAAATGGGCCTAATTAATGTATATTTCTTATTAAATTAGGCCATTGGTTGTAATGGTAACATTAGAGTCTTTAATCTTTTTTAATTTTGCGCAAACTGTCCATTCCAAATTTTTCACAGGACTTTGTCTCTAAGTGTAGTAAGTGTGTAAAGTGTAGTAAGTATGTATTTGACTCATATTTAACAATATGAGTGTATTTAGCTTGTATTTAGCCTATTTAGCCAGTACTTCACCTGATGAGACAACTGCCTAACTTCCTCCAGTATAGAATCTATAGGTCGACTTCTCTCTCTACCTCGAGTAAATGGTACAATACAATAAGAACACATGTTGTCACAGCCTCGCATTATAGAACTGGAAATAAGACTGGATTCAATAAGATTGAATTTTATGTCAAAAATATAAATGAGCCAGGATCTGGAAAAACGCCTCTTAAGGCTTTTGAGCCCAACATAGATCCAGATCAGCCTGTACATATGCACAGTCTGATCAGGATCAATGTTGTTCTCTAATAGCTTCTTTGTGACCTGTAGTAACTTAAAGAGGGCAGCATGGATGCATGTTGGACTGCATTTGACAACAGGCTGTTCTTGAAACTCAATTTTGAGAAATGCTATAAGGGACGTTTTTCCAGATCCCGGCTCAAATATAATATTATAGAGATAGCATGTCATCTCAATACAAGTCACTAGCAGCTTATCAATTCATCCATCATATTCTCCAATTGTGAGGGACATTAGACCCTTGTCAAATTGAAACAAGAATATTGACAAAGCCAACAATTGAGACTGCAGAACAACTGACTGAATCAATAGACTAAAATTTATTAAACTGAGCTGTTGGGGATGTTATTGAGAAAGAGTATAAAAGCATTCATGATTATACAAAGAATGACCAAACTTACACATAAGCACTTTTAGAGTCTTCATTCAGCCTGACAGGCATCACATCTGCGTAGGTTTCATCTAGAGATAGCAACACGTTCACTGTAACAAATCAGAAATGTAAACATAATTACATGAAAACCTTTCCAAAATGGTAGAATTTTTTATTCCTCCAATTTGAAAGGTGCTGCAGCAGCAGAGAACAAAACGGGTGTTGAAAAAGGAAGGAGTTGTGTACAATATAGCATAGAAATAATGAGGCAAAAAGAACCAAAATTTCAACATGTCACATAACTCTGTTGTTCTTAACCCTTTCCCAAACGGCAAAATAATAGGGTGGTCCACTTCAAAAGATGCTGCTGACGGCAGAATGGATGTTGATAAGGATAGAATTTGTGCAAATCATAGCGCAGAAAATATCGAGCCAAAAGGAGAAACTGCTGGTTATCAGCAGTTTCTTCTTTTGACTCAATGTTTTCCCAACCAATTTCTAATTGAGGATGTCAAAATCAGGTCTTGTTTGGGAAAGGGTTAAGAGTGAACAAGCAGACTTGTGTCTAACGTGCAACTAATCTGTGGAATGCATGGTCCAGAGGTAGAACATCTGCTTTACAGTCAAGACGTTCAGGGTTTGATAGCAAGGGTTTATCTTGGACAACAAATTCATAGGTAAACACATTTTAAAATAATTAATGTGTTGACCTATGAATTTGTTGTCCAAGATAAACCCTTGCTAATGATTAAGCGCAATTGATAGGGGTTTAATTCCCATTTTAAATAGTATGTCAATCATATTGGTGGTTGGGGCACCTAACCATGAATATCTGTCATTTTTTTAACCAGTACTACAACAACATTTTTTTGGAACCTCCAGCTGCAATCTCATATAGGTCTAAAATCATCCATCCATTGATGATAGACAAATATTAGGAAGGATATTTGCCACAGCCTGGAATGGGAACCCAGACCTCATGATTGAGATTTTGACACACTACCAACTGCCCCACATTCAGTGCAAGTGCTGGTGTATTATTCCAGGAAGCAGAATTGAAATGGACTATTTACCCTTCTAGCTTTCATCCCAATCAATGTAAAATAAATATGTTAAACCCATTAGCAGATGCCAAATTTTAGTCTTTATTCAATGTTGTTTACATTTTTGCAGTCTTTCTGTGTTGAAAATATTGTGGAAAATGAAGAAATTGCTTATCAAAAGCAATTTCTTCATTTTCCATAATGTTGTCAAAAGCATTTATGATATGGGTTACCAAAAGGCAAGGCTTTGTAATACAGGTAATAGGTTAAACTAACCTGCAGTCTGTCCCGAGTATGTATTTGCCAGTAACCTCGGTAAATCTCTATAAGCATCAGGCCCACAAACTAGATCTACAAGTTTCTCTCATAACTAACCTGCAGTCTGTCCCGAGTAAGTATTTGCCAGTAACCTCGGTAAATCTCTATAAGCATCAGGCCCACAAACTAGATCTACAAGTTTCTCTCATAACTAACCTGCAGTCTGTCCTGAGTATGTATTTGCCAGTAACCTCGGTAAATCTCTATAAGCATCAGGCCCACAAACTAGATCTACAAGTTTCTCTCATAACTAACCTGCAGTCTGTCCCGACTAAGTATTTGCCAGTAACCTCGGTAAATCTCTATAAGCATCAGGCCCACAAACTAGATCTACAAGTTTCTCTCATAACTAACCTGCAGTCTGTCCTGAGTATGTATTTGCCAGTAACCTCGGTAAATCTCTATAAGCATCAGGCCCACAAACTAGATCTACAAGTTTCTCTCATAACTAACCTGCAGTCTGTCCTGAGTATGTATTTGCCAGTAACCTCGGTAAATCTCTATAAGCATCAGGCCCACAAACTAGATCTACAAGCTTCTCCTGCTCTATTATTTTTGTCTTCAGTCTTTCTGCCATACAACCTGTCACATGTACAGAAGAAATAAATGAGCCTGGATCTGGAAAAACGTCCCTTATAGTATTTTTTAAAAATTGAGTTTCAAGATCAGCCTGTTGTCAAATGCAATCTAATATGCATCCATGTCGCTCTCTTTTCGTTACTGGAGGTCAGAAAGAAGCTATTAGAGAACAACATAAATTCTGATCAGACTGTGCGTATGCACAGGCTGATCTGGATCTATGTTGGGCTCAAAAGCCTTAACGGATGTTTTTCCAGATCCTGGCTCAAATGATATAGTATTTACATTTTTAATTGAATTCAAACACACTGACTCAACACTTATTCAAATTAGGAATTTAAGAAACTAGATTGTGGTATAAAATTTAGATGTTAATACATCATTCTGAAAATCAGATAAATGTTGTTATCTGCAACACCTTTGAAAGGTCCAATTTTTGCAATCTAGGGATTAGGTCATGCAAATGATATTGGACACACAAAGTGTATAAATTACATAATATTGCCTCGCTTTTTGTCTATTCTTTATTTTACAATGTCAGGCATTTGCAATCTAAACTTTGATTTTCCAAAATTTTAATCTTAATTTCATTTCAAACCTGAATATTCACAATAGGCACTGACCATACCTAAAATCCCTATTTTAAACTTCATGAATCCCTTCTTCCTCTTCAGTATAGTAAGATGTTGTATTTTGTTCCAGATCTTCTGTTCAGCACTATCCCTGATGGCACAGGTCATCACTAGCACTACATTAGCCTGAAATATCACAGCATCCATACTGAACAATCTATGTTTTCTCATTTTCCTTTAACCCTTTCCGGAATGGCAAAATTTCAGAGTGATCCACTTAAAAAAACTGCCATAAATGACAAAATGGAAGTTATTAAACATAGAATTTGTGTAAAATATGGCATGGAAAATATTGAGATAAAAGGAGAAACTGCTGGTTATCAGCAGTTTCTTCTTTTGTTTCAATGTTTTCCCAAGACTTTATCAAGAAGGGCATCAAAAGGCATCCCTGTGTGGTAATTGGTTAACATTCTCTGTGCTATAATGTGCAAAATTCTATTAAGGTTTTAAATTGCAACAGATAAAAAATACTGAAATTTAGTTTACTGGAAAAGGATTTCAATTTAGCCTTTTTTCCATACAAGACAATGGGTTTTGATATGCCTAACCCAGGACATTTGGAAAATATTACAGTAAAAGATCATGAAAATGCTGATTATCAACAATAATATTTAATAATGGTTGTTTGGAAATATAATGTAACTACCCATACCCATTGCACAAAATTCTTTTTCGATTGAAAAGAAGAGAAGATTGACAACAATTCGCTAGGACAAAGGCCTCTATACCTGTCTACATTATTACTTACTTCTGCCATGTCTAAAGTTCTCACATAGCCATATTTCTGTAGTACAGACCAGGCCACTTCTGTATCATTACTTACTTCTGCCATGTCTAAAGTTCTCACATAGCCATATTTCTGTAGTACAGACTACAGACCAGGCCACTTCTGTGTACTTACATCTGCCATGTCTAAAGTTCTCACATAGCCATATTTCTGTAGTACAGACCAGGCCACTTCTGTATCATTACTTACTTCTGCCATGTCTAAAGTTCTCACATAGCCATATTTCTGTAGTACAGACCAGGCCACCTCTGTATCATTACTTACTTCTGCCATGTCTAAAGTTCTCACATAGCCATATTTCTGTAGTACAGACCAGGCCACTTCTGTATCATTACTTACTTCTGCCATGTCTAAAGTTCTCACATAGCCATATTTCTGTAGTACAGACCAGGCCACTTCTGTGTACTTACATCTGCCATGTCCAAAGTTCTCACATAGCCATATTTCTGTAGTACAGACCAGGCCACTTCTGTATCATTTGTGTTCATCTGACAGCCATATACATCAAAATATACTGGAAATAAGTCATATAAACACAATATATTAATCATGTAAGAACAAAATATATCAAAGTACTTGTTAATTCAAACTAGTTATTGTGGGGATCCACGGTCTAATCACAGTGTATAATCATGTGACTGAGAATTTCCGATAAACTTCAATATCTTTTTTAATACTTGACCAATTTGAATTTGGTTTGAAGCAGAGAATGTGGGAAAATGCCAGGAATAAGCTGGACGTGTTGGATCTTTAAAAAATCAACTGATAAAAAATTATTGAAAATAAACCAAAATTTTGGTTTATCTTCAATATTTTTTTATCAGTTGATTTTTCAAAAATCAACCATGTCCATCTAATGCGTGACATCTGTTCACATTCTCTGCTTCAAACCGAATTCAAATCTGTCCAGTATTTACAAAATTATTGAAGATTTTCTGAAAATATTGTATCACATGATTACCCACCGTGCTTATGGTAGAATGCAGGCTTTTGGATTGAAGGGTCCTTTGTTCACATCCCAATGGGGTCAAAGGAATTTTTCTGTGAAAAAAAACAAGAGGACCATGATGGTCCTGAATCGCTCACCTGAATCAAGATGACAAGAGTGATAATGGCAATTTTGTCAAATTCAAAGGCATGAAACTTATAAGGACTTTCTGTTTGGAAACAATTAAGAAATAATTTTGTTCCAATCGATCCTGTAAGGTTGGGTATGAATTAGCACAATTGTTGAGTTAGTTAATTTTCAACAATTATTTCATGATTTCGCAATATACAACATAGGGCTAATTTTCAAAGCATACTGATCTGTTAGAGATTGATCATTTATGATAGGCTCAATTAACAAGATTTTGTCTGTGATTGATAGAATATAGTGAAAGATTACCATCTGATAAGCTAAAGCTAATCCCTTATTTGTTTACATAAGATAAACATGGGGCCAGCCTGAGAGCAACAGATAAGGGAAATAGAAAATTGGGCACAATGGTTTATTTTTAAAGAATTTTCTTATGATTTCTCTAAGTCTGATAAGCCCTTCCTCCCTGCCATGCCCACATTTTTTGACCGATGGAAAAATTTGTGAACACATTTTGCAAAGAGTAACTCAAGGAACATTCCAGTAAAGTCTGGTTCAATTGGGCACAATGGTTGATTTTTAAAGAATTTTCTTATGATTTCTTTAAGTCCGATAAGCCCCTTCCTCCCTGCCACACCCACATTTTTTAACAAATCAAAAATCCGTGAAAAAGTTTTGAGAAGGGTCACTCAAGGAACCTTCCAGCAAAGTCTGCTTCAATTGGGCACAATGGTTGATTTTTAAAGAATTGTCTTATGATTTCTCTAAGTCTAATAAACCCCTTTCTCCCTGCCACAGTCACAGTTTTTTACAAATGAAAAAAACTGTGAACAAATTTTGAAAACAGAGACTCAAAGAACATTCCTGCAAAGTCTGCTTAAAATTGGCCCATTGGTTGATTTTTAAAGAATTTTCTTATGTTCTCCAAGTCTGATAAGCCCCTTTCTCCCTGCCAAGGCCACAATTTTTTACAAATAAAAAGATTTGTGGTCAAATTTTGAAAAGAATGACTCAAGGCACATTCCTGCAAGGTCTGGTTCAAATTGGCCCAATGGTTGATTTTTAAAGAACTTTCTTATGATTTCTCCAAGTCTAATAAGCCCCTTTATCCCTGCCACGGCCATGTTTTTTTTTTTCAAATGTAAAATTTCTGAACAAATTTTGAAAAGAATGACTTAAGGCACATTCCTGCCAAGTATGGTTCAAATTGGCCCAATGGTTGATTTTTAAAGAATTTTCTTCTGATTTCTCCAAGTCTAATAAGCCCCTTTCTCCCTGCCACGGCCACATTTTTTGACAAATATAAAAATTTGTGAACAAATTTTGAAAAGAGTGACTCAAGGAATATTCCTGCCGAGTTTGGTTCAATTGGGCCCAATGGTTGATTTTTAAAGAATTTTCTTATGATTTCTAGTCTGATAAGCCCCTTTCTGCCTGCCACGCCCACATTTTTTGACAAATCAAAAATTCACGAACAAGTTTTGAAAAGTATCACACAAGGAACATTCCTGCCAAGTTTGGTCAAAATTGGTCCAATGGTTTAGGAGGAGAAGATGTTGAAAGAAATTGTGAACGGACGGACGGACGGACGGACGGACGACGGACAAAAAGCGACCACAATAGCTCACCTTGAGCACTTTGTGCTCAGGTGAGCTAAAAACAAAAACTACACAATATTGCTCCTCTTCATAAATGGAAACACATGAGAATTGAGAGTCAAAGTGTTGAGGCTGTCAAAGGCACCAACTGTAAACAGTAAAAGAGTCTGAATATTGGAGGGGCTAAATTTGATTAAACATAATTTTTCAGTGTAAAATAAGAAAAATTTGGCTTTTTTTGCCATTTGGGGAAAGGAGAGGGGGCTTAGGGCTGTTCCTATGAGCCTGCACTCATTTTGGACTATGTTCAGAAATCTTGTTGTTTTAGACAAGTGTTGAAATTTACCCTTTCTTCCATTAGCATTCAAGTCCTGTTTGTTGATAAATGGTATAGTTTCCTCATCAATCATCCGTGTAACAGGTTTGGTCTCTACAGCACTGTTTCCACTGTTAGCTATAAAATGTTCTAATGGAGGTCCAGCGGGCAATTTTGCAGTAACACCAGTCTTGTAATCTTTACGCACACGCTGACTGTCGTGTTCTGGTTTTCCACAGTAATGTCTACTTGATGAAGCACTAGGCTGGTATCTGACTAGATTGCATCTTTGCAGGAATTTCAGTAACAGTCTGCGCGTTGAAAGAGCCATTTATAATCTGAAAAATTGCTGAAAAACAAGCAGAGCAGCTGATAGATTAGACATCTGAATTTTCAATTTCCATTATGTTTATTATTCAACCCTTTCCCAAACAAGACCTGGTTTTGACATCCCTGATAGGAAAGGCTTGGAAAAACATTGAAACAAAAGAAGAAACTGCTGATAATTTTCTGGGCTATTTTGTACAAAAATCATTTCTTTTTCAATGTCCATTTTGTTGTCTGCAGCAACTTTTAAATTGGACTATCCTAAATTTTTGTCGTTTGGGAAAGGGTTGATATCAACCCTTTGGCAATCAATACCTCATTTTGACCCCTAGCAGATAAAGGCTTGAAAAAACATTAAGAGAAAAGGAGAAAATTCTGATGACCATCTCCTTCTGTATCAGTATCTTAAGCATAGTAAATGGGTACCAGTCATACTTACCCGCTGGTACTCGAGTACCAGATGATCATTAAAAACAACAATAGTTATAGTATCTTTTTTCATCCAGGCACTTGTTTGCTAAACATGATTTCAAAAACCATGCTTTATCGTAGTCTTCCTCAAAAAGCAATGTTTGGCAGTTCTTTAGTCTTCTGTATGACAAAGAGAAGACTAAATACAATATTGGCATTTAGAACTTAGTTATAGAGGGGCGGTACCTGTTCCATGAAAAAACACCGTGAGATTCGGAGACACATATCTTACTGAAACAAGAGGGCCAAGATGGTCCTATATTGCTCACCTTAGAGATCATCAAGATGATAATTTTTGTCTCATCTCACATACACAACTTCCGAACAACGTTCATTAAAAAAAACAATCTAAACATTGCTGGTAGTAGAGAGTTATACAAAATTTACCTTATGGATCTCTGATAAACTGAATTGGAGAAGATTGTATCATTATGAGACAATTCTACATACAAAATTTCAAAAGCCTTATGCCAAACAGTTTAGGAGAAAAAGATTGTACAAGATTTCCTTCTTTGTCTCTTTATGAAATTTGATACCCACAACATAGGGTCAATTTTCCTTGTATCACAATAATTTGAAGTATTTTGGTAGAGGGCCTTGAGATGATTCTACACACAAAATTTCAAAGCTCTATGCCAAACGGTTCAGGAGAAGAAGATTGTACAAGATTTCCTTCTTTGTCTCTATATGAAATTCGATACTCACAACATAGGGCTAATTTTCCTTGTATCACAATAATTTGAAGTATTTTGGCAGAGGGCCTTTAGATGATTCTACTCACAAAATTTCAAAGCTCTATGCCAAACGGTTCAGGAGAAGAAGATTGTACAAGATTTCCTTCTTTGTCGCTATATGAAATTCGATACCCACAACATAGGGCCAATTTTCCTTTTATCACAATAATTTTAGGTATTTCTGTAGAGGGCCTTGAGATGATTCTACTCACAAAATTTCAATGCTCTAGGCCAAATGGTTCAGGAGAAGATGACTGTACAAGATTTCCTTCTTTGTTTCTGTATGAAATTTGATACCCACAACATAGGGCCAATTTTCCTTTTATCACAATAATTTGAAGTATTTTGGTAAAGGGGCTTGAGACCATGCTACATACAAAATTTCAAGACTCTAGGCCTTATAGTTTGGGAGGAGAAGATTTTTTAGTAATTGTGGACGGACAGACAGACGGACAGACAGACAGACGACGGACGGTGAGCGATCACAATAGCTCACCCTCAGCACTTCGTGCTAAGGTGAGCTAAAAACATCTGTGAAATGTTAATACTTTTCCAATTTTTTTGCGACTTAAAGCTCGTAGATACAGCTTGAATAAGCTGGAGTTGAGAGTCAATTTCAAGGGCACATAACTCATGATATAAAATTAAGATCAAGCTGAAAATTATTCAAAGGGAGGATCTTATGGTCACCAACATTCTGTCCTAGTTTTGTCTTGACTAATCAATATTTGTAGTTGCTAGAGTGAAAACAAAGTCAAAATAGAGCCGAAAATGGTAATTTTGTCAATTTCAAGGGCACACAACTCAAGATGTAACATTCAGATCAAGCTGAAAATTACAACATGGCAAGATCTTATAGTCACCAACATCCTGTCAAATATTAGTCTTGACTAGGCAATGTTTGTAGTTGCTAGAGTGAAATCAATGTCAAAATAGAGCCGAAAATGGCAATTTTGTCAATTTCAAGGGCACATAACTCTTGATAGAAAATTCAGATCAAGCTAAAAATTATACCCAGGCAATAACTTATAGTCACCAACATTCTGTCCAAGTTTTGTCTTGATTGGTCAATATTTGTAGCTGCTTGAGTGAAAAGAAAGTAAAAATAGAGCTGAAAATGGCAATTTTGTTAATTTCAAGGGCACATAACTCATGATAGAAAATTCAGATCAAGCTGAAAATTATACTGAGGCAAGATCTTATAGTCACCATCATTCTGTCATAGTTTTGTCTTGATTGTTCAATATTTGTAGATTTTGGAGTAAAACTTAAGTCAAAACCAGCTATTTTTGACATTCAAGGGCAGATAACTCAGGTTATTCTAATTCATTCCAAATGATTTGAAGGAATCTGAGAAAGGGTCACCCAAGGATCATTCCTGTGAAGTTTGATTGAAATCCATCTGGTAGTTTCTGAGAAGAAGATTTTTAAAGAAAAAGTTTACGGACGGACGGACGCAAGCACACACGGACGGACAGACGCATGACGGACACACCGCCACGACAATAGCTCGCTGGCCTGATGGCCAGTGGAGCTAAAAAACCCTTTTACTTTGATTAGATAATGCACGAGACCAGATAGCAGGTAATGATTTAGAACCCGATTATTGGTGTTACCCTACACGATACCCAGGTACTCGAGTACTCGTCCCAGCTCTAATCTGTATAGAATCAGTCGGGATGACGTCATAGCCTCACTTTCATTTTTTCATCGAGGGTACAACCTCGGTCTTTATCGTTACGGGATACCAACTTTGAGGCAGATTATTTCAAAAATCCATCGTTAAAATTCATAAACAAAACTCTTTCTTTAAAGAATGTGATTTAAACTTTCTAACTACCAACGCATTTTTAATAATCAGGCGTAGTCGTCGAGATATTAATGCTGAAAGTTGGTTATGCTTCAACGAAAAAGACCGAAGCTTTCACCTCCACCGAATGAGTGCAGGTCCGCTGACGACGTTTTTGATTGGCTGAAAGAATTGTGCCGACCGGGTCAATGGTTACATTGCAGATTCCACCTCTGGATTTGGATTCCAAAGTGTGAAGAGTGTGATTACAATTTGTTGACTAAAGTTCAAGTGTCAAGAGCTGATTTGAATGCCCTCATCAATTTTGCACACACCACTTTCTCTGGCAGTTGGTCCACTCTTTGATTGTTTTTTACAAAGAATGAGGTGTGTTCGATTCAGTCTAAGACTTGATCATCCGAAATACCTAACGTATCCGATTACTAAGACAGTTTAAAAATATTTGTTCTCACATATTTAAGTATAAATGACGGAAAGTAATGTTATCTATCAATACTTGCATCATTTTAAAGTATCTGCAATGTATCTTTGACTAAATTTATCCTGCAAAAAGAAAGAAAACATTACATGACAGCCGCTCTAGTAATAAACTGGTACCCCGTCTTCTCTATGTATGCATTAACGATCGATAGATCTAGGGGCTGGGTACCAGTCTACTCTAGTAAGGAACTACTTGATTGGTGCGATTCGCCTTTATTTGAATCGAACATAATTAATTTAATAAAGTTTTTCAAGTGATTCGATAACTTAGTTTTCTAGTGAAATATATGTAAATTTGAAATGAATAAATTCTATTCTGTTTATCATAATTCAAAATGGGGGATTGAATTATACTCTAATTCATATATTCTAAAATTAAAGAATTTATCTCCAACCAAACGTGCCTTATCTGCAACTAATGTCAACAAACATTTTTTTAAGTTTACGGACTGGAGCTGTTTTAGGTCGAAATCATGCCTCTAGGGATTGACAGGACGCATTTTCTGGCAGAGAAAAACAAGAGGCTAGAAAAAGAGAATAGGGTGAGTAAACACTTGTTGTCAAATTTAAGAACTCTTCATTTTGCACCTGTTTATTCTTGTCCAGCATATGAATCATCTTCAATTTCAACTTCACCTGTTCATGTTTTATAGCCTACATTTTCCCCGCCTGTATTGACTCTCCAAGCTAACAGTAATCAGAATTGATTTTATGGCTGAAAAAGTTGAAGTTGAAGTCTCCTCCTGCCCAGTTACTGCAGGGTTCCTCTGGAGCACTGTAATTTTACAAGGTTGGCATTAAGTTGACTGGCATTGACGAGAGGAAATCATAGAATTGATTTTCTTATGCGCTAGTCCAACTGAACAAGTTCGAATTTAGGCATTTAGTCATGGAATAAAAGTAATAAAATGGCTTTTACCGGTATTTTTTTATCTGGCATCAGAGTTTCCATTCACGCAAAATTGTGTGTGAAACGCGCATATTTGAAAGAAAAAAACATACTAATTTAGAGCAATGTCAGGTACTTTCGGACGTCGTCTCAACTCGGACATGTGTCCTTAACGCTACATGCGCATGAATTTTTATGTCTGTGCATGCTTTAATAGTTCCAGCGCAGCTATTCTGTTGAAATTCTTCTTCGCCACCAATACTCAACGTTTGGGTAGGGATAAAGACTGGCAATTTTCACTTAGGGGCCCAGAATAGCAAAATTCAATACTTAACATTAAGGGTATGGGCATTTTCTTTAAATATCCAGGGGCCCAGCCCAAAATCTAGGGGCCATGGGCGACTGGGCCCCTGCTAGTCTTTATCCCTGGTTTGGGTTTTTTTCCCCCGAATCAAAATTTCCGTAGAGGTTCGTAAGCAATGATCTATATATAGATACCCTGCAGACGTAAGATTATGATGATGTATTATTGCGATTAAATCTTTTTTAGTCTGGTTAAAAAAGAAGATTAAAAGGTTTTCGAGAGGTTTTTATCTGTCGATGGTAGAAATATTAGTTATTTTCGGAAATAAAATGGTGTCCAATCTGACCCGAAGGAAGATTTATCCGTCGGGTCTAACCGGACAAATAATGATTTTATATATTAATTATATCACATGTTGATCAGCGAGAACAGTGGTCGAGCGGTTACGTCGTGGTCTTCAAACTCGGGGAACCGATGTTCTATACTAGCTATCGGCATATCATTTTTAATTTTTTTTTTTATGGAATACTCGATGCAAATAAATATTTTAGATCTTTGATATTTTGATTTTTCGCTGTTTACATCAGAGAGCGTTGCTCTTTGAAAAAATCAAGAAGTTCGCAACAAATTGTTGCGCATCGTTCACAGTCCGATCTTAAACGCTATCGTTAAAACCCCTGATGGTATCGATAAATGAACCATTTATTGTTATGGCTGCTGAAAAAATTACAACCAAAAAGTATTTCTAAAAGGTTAATAGGCAATGTTTTGCAACAACCCTCACCTGAGCAGCCTTTGTTTACCTTGACCTTCCATTCAAAACCAAAGGTTATACTCATCCAGCAGGCCGATTTGAAATGAAATTTTTGGTCAGGTATGACAAAAAATGATTTATTGATCTATAGCCTAAATAATCCGAGTCTTCTCTGATGTAAATACGCTCTTTGATATTTTGATTTTTCGCTATTTACATCAGAGAGCGTTGCTCTTTGAAAACAGCGGAAAGTTCGGTAACATTACAAGTAACTTGAAGCTTTGTTTTTGTGTATCATATCGAATCACTCGGTAAAACACTGTAGGGTATAGATCAATAAATCATTTTTTGCCATACCTGACCAAAAATTTCATTTCAAATCAGCCTGCTGGATGAGTATAACCTTTGGTTTTGAATGGAAGGTCAAGGTAAACAAAGGCTGCTCAGGTGAGGGTTGTTGCAAAACATTGCCTATTAACCTTTTAGAAATACCTTTTGGTCGTAATTTTTTCAGCAGCCATAACAATAAATGGTTCATTTATCGATATCATCAGGGGTTTTAACGATAGCGTTTAAGATCGGACGGTGAACGATGCGCAACAATTTGTTGCGAACTTCTTGATTTTTTCAAAGAGCAACACTCTCTGATGTAAATAGCGAAAAATCAAAATATCAAAGAGCATATTTACATCAGAGAAGACTCGGATTATAGCCTAAAGTGTTTTACCGAGTGATTCGATATGATACACAAAAACAAAGCTTCAAGTTACTTGTAACGTTACCGAACTTTCCGCTGTTTTCAAAGAGCAACGCTCTCTGATGTAAATAGCGAAAAATCAAAATATCAAAGAGCGTATTTACATCAGAGAAGACTCGGATTATAAAGTGTTGTGCTTACTCGACCATTTAGACAGCCAATCTATCTTTCGAATTAAATAAAAAGTAAGTGTTGACAGTAATGTTAATCGGCGATTTATTTATGGTAAAAGATGGAGTCGAGTCTGAGCCACATTCGATTTTTTGACCCACTTTTTTATCAAAATTGTTGCCTTACTCGCCTATGGCTTTTGAAGTGGGGATCACCAGCGCGAGCCCTGTCTGTCAAGAAACAAAACAAAAATGATTTTTTTTGTGTATTTTGATATAATTTCCGGGAACTACCGAAGATTCCCGAAAAACCGATATTTCCAAATCATACCACGATACGTATCATCCGCGAAGGATCGGAATATACCGATAACACAGCACAAACCATTCATAAGCGTACATCGCAAATTATATATTTCATTGTTTTATTGGTTTTTACCCCCATTTTCTGTCCCATACCCCCATTTTTCAATGACAGTGCGTGCAAAACCCCTAAATTAAAATCCAAGTGGAAACACTGTAGCATGAACAAATTAGTTGTTGAGTTTAGCAGATTCCAGTGCACTGTAATTTTATCTATATGACTACTGACTGACTATCATAAATTTTCCTTCTTTCCAGTTTCCCCCACAGCATTGGAACAGAACTTTGGAACAGACTTCCAAGTCGCATTGCCACCCTGCCTGACCTTGATCACTTCAAGCAGGCAGTTGTAAAGATTCAATATTAGTCTGGCTGTCAATGTTTTTAACTTATCTTTTACCTTCTTATTCTCACTAATAACATTTTAACCTTACTATAAGCCTTTCATTAGCTCACTTTTACTGACATGTCTGCTGTCAGTTTTTAGCTCCACTGGCCTTTCAGGCCAGCGGGCTATTGTCATGGCGGTGTGTCCGTCGTGCGTGCGTGCGTGCGTGCGTGCATCCGTAAACTTTTTCTTTAAAAATCTTCTTCTCAAAAACTACTGGATAGATTTCAACCAAACTTCACAGGAATGATCCTTGGGTGACCCTCTCTCAGATTCCTTCAAAGAATATGGATTGAATCAGTATAACCTGAGTTATCTGCCCTTGAATGTCAAAAATAGCAGGTTTTGACTAGTTTTCTTCTAAAATCTACAAATATTGAAAAATCAAGACAAAACTTTGACAGAATCATGCTGACTACAAGATCTTGCCTTGGTTAAATTTTCAGCTTGATCTGAATTTTACATCATGAGTTATGAGCCCTTGAAATTGACAAAATTGCCATTTTCAGCTGTATTTTGACTTTGTTTTCACTCTAGCAAATACAAATATTGACTAAACAAGACAAAACTTTGACAGAATAATACTGACTATAAGATCTTGCCTTGGTAAAATTTTCAGCTTGATCTGAATTTTATAGCATGAGTTATGTGCCCTTGAAATTGCCAAAAATTGCCATTTTCAGCTCTATTTTGCTGGTTTTGACTTTATATTTACTCTAAAATCTACAAATATCAACCAATCAAGACAAAACTTGGACAGAATATATATAAGCATTATATGCTGCCTGGGTGTAATTTTCAGCTTGATTAAAACCTTACATCATGAGTTATGTGCCCTTGAATTTGACAAAATTGCCATTTTCGACTTTGTTTTCACTCTAACAACCACAAATGTTAACCAATCAAGATGATACTTGGAAAGAATCTTGCTGACAACAAGGTCTTGCTTATGTGTAATTTTCAACATTATCACACTGTTACAATCTGAGTTATGTGCCCTTGAAATTGAAAAAAAAATCAGTTTTTCGACACCTTTTCCACTCTTGAAGCCACAAATATTGACTAATATAGACAAAATTTGAACAGAATGATAGTGACCATAACATCTTGCATGTGTTTAATTTTCGATTTGATTTTAAATATACATACTGAATTATTTGTCTTTGAATTTGGCAAAATCACAGTTTTCAATTTTATTATTGCTCTAACATCCCTAAAATATTAGTCAATCATTTACTTTCTTTTTGCATTGACCACATGATTGCTGCTTTTGACTTTGTTTTTGCTGTAAGAACCATAAGTATTCAAAAATCTAGTCAAAATTTGGATTTGATATTAAAAGAAATTCAGGTCTGTGGAGCGACTCAAGACCATCAGGTCTTTCTAGTTACTTTTCTTCACCTTTTTTACCTACAGATCGGACTTGCACTTACGTCCTGCCTTTAACACTCGCTAGAGTGGTTGGCAGTATACAGAGATAGATAGATATCCAGAGACACTTGATTTTGGCAAAGTGCGTCCCGATAAATAATAATGTTGCTTTCTTTATAATTATGGATGACACGAAAGCATGATTGTGAATTGTTTGACAGGGTATTAAACCAATAAAATCCCAGTAGTGCCGAATAAATTCATATGTTCAGCTCCCAGACTGTACCCAAAAGAGTGATTGGCATGTAATTGTTAATGAGTAGCCTACTCAACTTTTTGTGTTGACCGATTTCTAAGTACACAAGTAAAGGTCGCCTATAGGTGTGGCTCTTTTCACATCAAATGCATCAAATTCTTTCACTCACCATTTCTAAAAGCGATTACTGCATAATATATAGATAAGTTAAAACCTATCAATTTTCAGTCTTTCTGAATGTTCCATTTGAACTCTTTTGCAGACAACAGAATGGGTATTGGTGAAGATACTATTTGTCAGCATTATGGCACTGAAAACATTGTGGCAAAAGGAGAAAATGCTGATTATCAGCATTTTCTCCTTTTTGCATCAATGTTTTTCCAAACTTGTTTACTGTTAGAGACATCAAAACCAGATCATGTTTAGGAAAGGTTTAAATAATTTCACATATTTCAGAGCAAGGATGAGAGGATAGCCAGTTTGGAGACAGAGAATGCCATGTTATATCTGAAGTTAGCGCAGCTACGCGGGACCCTACAGACCAGCAGAGAGGAGGTGTCGACATTGCAGGGCCTGCAAGACTCCGAGATCAAATTCAGACAGAATGTGTTCGACTCAGCCATGAAGTTTAAACAGGAACTGGATGTAAGTTTTGATTATTTTGATCTTTTCTATCTTGAATATTTGAAGAATGAAGAAAAGTGTTCCAGACAAATTTGAGCATGTTTTAAATAACACTTGGTTACTGTTGACATTGTTACCCAGACAGTCTTGATAGAAGAGGCTTGGGCAAACATTTTAAAAAAAGGCAAACCTGCAGTTTCTACTTTTGACTATTTTTCACTAGATATTTCTGCTCTTCATTGGTCAAATGGGTGTGAATCATCTATGTGAGAGAGCAGCTGGAGGCTCGGTTTGGATATTGTGGTTGTACTGGTGCAAGAAATACCAGGAACCCACGGTTAGGTGCTCCAGCCGCCGCGATATGACCATAGAAGTTGAAAACGGCATAAAACCCCAATAAAATCTTAAAATCTTCATTGGTCATGACATATTCTGACTGTTCCAGTTTGGAAGTTCCTAAAGACGACAAACGGACATTGATAAAAATCATATGTATACATGATGTATACGATTTTTATCAACATCCGTTTGTCGTCTTTAGGAACTTCCAAATTGGAAGTCTGAATATTCACTTTTTGGGAAAAGGTTACTATCAAGCCTATGAAAAATTCAACATAGGAAATTTACATGTATATGAAACATGGATTTAACCCTTTCCCAAACAAGACCAGGTTTTGATGTCCTTAATAGATATGGCTTGGGAAAACATTGAAACAAAAGAAGAAACTGCTGATAACCAGCAGTTGCTCATTTTTTCTCAATATTTTCTGTGTCATCTTTTCCACAAATCTTATCTTTAATAGCATCCATTTTGTCATTTGTGGCAGTTTTTGAAGATCACCCTGAAAATTTGCTGTTTGGGAAAGGGTTAAAGCATTTTCATTCTTTTGCAGCAAATCAAGAGAAAGTCAGCAGCTCTTCAGCGACTAGCACTAGACTTGCCTCAGCAGTTTCAGACAGAAATCAAACATGCCAGTAGTATAATTCAGCGTCACAAGCACATGTTTACGTCACAATCTTCGAGTTTATCCACGATGCAGGACCAGATATCGGAGCTACAGACCGCTCTACAAGATGTGACAGACAGACATGCAAAGGAGAAAAAACGCAGACAAGAATTACACAATGTTCTCATGGTATAATGATATTCATATACTCAAAAACTTTAAGTAGAGATTTCGAAATATGTTCCTATGCCATTTGATAATCAGCATTTTCTCCTTTTTGCCTAAATATTTTCTGTGCTTAATTGTACCCAAATTTCATCTTCAAAAACATGCATTTCTTGTCTGCAGCAGCTTTCAAATTAAATCACCCCAAAATTTTGTCATTTGGGAAAGGGTTAACCAATGCCAAATTTTATCAATGGATTTTTGCGTAACTCCAGACAGTGCAAAAAAATTTTGGTCATGATATTCTGAGTGACAGAACTGCATAAATTTTTAAAGATACAATAGTATTTTGTCAGACCAAGCTATGATTCCATAACTCTCAGATCAAATTTAAAATCAGTCTCTCAGACGAACTGAAGAGAAATATATGTCAGATCGAGGGATATTTTGACAGACATTTCTGGCTGTCTGATATGACTGCAACTGATAGTATATTGTTTTCCCCATTCCAGGAGTTGAGAGGAAACATTCGTGTACATTGTCGTATTCGTCCATTGATGGAGTTTGACAGCGGCGGAGATGACTCAAAGATGCTAGGAAGGTAATGAACATCTTGTTGTTTTTATACCCCCCACCTACGAAGTAGAGGGGGGTATATTGGTTTCACCATGTCTGTCTGTCTGTCCGTCCGTCCGTCCGTCCGTCCGTCCGTCCGTCCGTAGACTTTTTCGTTTCCGTGCTCTAACTCGAGAACCGGTTGACCTAGGATCATGAAACTTTACACAGTTGTTGCCCATGACCCAAGGAGGTGCCCTATTGTTTTTGGGTCACCAAGGTCAAAGGTCAAGGTCACAATCGGACTTTGTTTAAAATCTGTTTCCGTGCTATAACTCGAGAACCGGTTGACCTAGGATCATGAAACTTTACACAGTTGTTGCCCATGACCCAAGGAGGTGCCCTATTGTTTTGGGGTCACCAAGGTCAAAGGTCAAGGTCACAATCGGACTTTGTTTAAAATCCATTTCCGTGCTCTAACTCGAGAACCGGTTGACCTAGGATCATGAAACTTTACACAGTTGTTGCCCATGACCCAATGAGGTGCCCTATTGTTTTGGGGTCACCAAGGTCTAAGGTCAAGGTCACAATCGGACTTCGTTTAAAATCCGTTTCCGCGCTCTAACTCGAGAACCGGTTGACCTAGGATCATGAAACTTTACACAGTTGTTGCCCATGACCCAAGGAGGTGCCCTATCGTTTTTGGATCACCAAGGTCAAAGGTCAAGGTCACAATCGGACTTTGTTTAAAATCCGTTTCCGTGCTCTAACTCAAGAACCGGTTGACCTAGGATCATGAAACTTTACACAGTTGTTGCCCATGATCCAAGGAGGTGCCCTATCATTTTTGGGTCACCAAGGTCAAAGGTCAAGGTCACAATCGGACTTTGTTTAAAATCTGTTTCCGTGCTCTAACTCGAGAACCGGTTGACCTAGGATCATGAAACTTTTCACAGTTGTTGCCCATGACCCAAGGGCATGCCCTATTGTTTTTGGGGCACCAAGGTCAAAGGTCAAGGTCACAATCGGACTTTGTTTAAAATCCGTTTCTGTGCTCCAACTACAGAACCTTTTGACCTATAGCACTTTTCCAGTGACAAGGTGCTAGGGGGGGGTATTTGTCCGCTTTGCGACAGTTCTAGTTCTTCCAAACATCATAACTACAGCTTTAATACATTCTCGTATAATGACGCTTTTCAACGACTCAAGAAAAAGGTTTGAGAAAACATGGTGAAAAAGGAAGAAATTCTTGTGACAAGCAGTTTCTACATCTCCCAGACCTTGCTTGTTGTTGCCATTTGTATCTAGCATCTGCTTACATTTTGCCAGAAAATAGAGGCAAGCTAATTCAGAAAGCAGAGATTAATCTATTTGTGCGGTTTCTCGGGTACCCATGGATGATTGTCCAATGGATTTCTGGTTAGAAGCCATAATGATGATATTTTATCTGTTTTTCAGTTCTGGAACAAAGTCTGAGGTTGTTGTACATTATATGGATGATGTAAGTTGATAATGTACACTTCAGAGCTACAGATAAGAGAAGTGATGGCTTTTCAAAATGCATTGTCTAATTAATTATTCATCAAACCCCATGTTGTAGGTGCTCATTGGAATCGTCTCTCCGAGACAATTCAAATGAGTACCCACAACATAGGGTTTGGAGTTGAAATAACAAAATTAGAATGTCTTTACCTGCTATTATCTGTTGGTCTTCACTTTTATTTGTGACCGGTCACGCTAAAAGGGACCTTATAGGAAGTGTGAAAAATATCGACCCTAGTCAGTCTGCGCAATCCGCGAAGCCAGACTAGGGCCGACACTTTTCACTTTGATGTGATTTTCTGAATCCGAGTGCTTTCCCTATCTTACTTTATATTCATTTTTTGCAAACGGATCTGGTCGACCTGTGCTGAGTCTGACAAGTTTGTCAGAATTTGGATTTTTGGAATTCGGATAAGTTCCCTTTTAGCGTGACGGTCACATTTGTACCTCCATGTCCATTTTTCTTACTTACAACTTTACCTTTTTGGGGTATATTCAGATCTTTGCACTCTTGTTTAATGAACTTTTTCATTGAAACAACATTCAATTTTATTTTTATATAATATTTATTATTATTCATATGAAGTTGAAGTATCAATGCATGTTTTAATCTTGCCATCTTTTTTACAGGAGAATGTATGTATGAGAACAAGCAAACATAACAAAGTCTTCGAATATGAAAGGTTAGCTTCTATTTTCTATTTTAAATCGTCTTCAAGCCTTTCCTAAACGGCAAAAATTAAGACTGTCCTAATTGGAAACTTCTACAGATGACGAAACTGATTGTTGAATATAGGATTTGTGTACAATATGACACAGAAAAGGAGAAAATCCTGATTATAAGTATTTTCTTCTTTTGCCTCAATGTTTTCTGGAGCCTTTCCTATCACAGGCATCAATATCAGGTCTTGTTTTGAAAAGGGTTAAAACCTTTTTAACGTGACTAGTTTTAGAATAGGGGATCTATTGAAGTCATCCATGCGTCGGCATTGCCGTAAAGTTTTGATTAAGTTTTTACATGCAAGTTTGTAGAATCACTGTTTGTACTAATGTTATTGCCCTGAGACTTTGCATATGCCTTTGTGACCTTAATATCAGCCTCTAGGCAAATGTTAATTGCTCTAACATGTAATTTAGTGGATTTTTTTACGCATATATTGGTGATAACTTTTTTTTCTGTAACAGCTATTGCTTTCAAACTTTGTACATGCTTCTGTGACCATGATATCAGCCTCTATGCAAAGATTTGTTACTTTGGCATTTAATTTAATCAAATTTTACCATTTTCTGACTTAATGTTTGCTTGGAACTGTCATCTGCAACATCTTTGATTTTAAACTAGTTTAAAGTTTTGCTGTGTGGTTATTGCTAAAGGGTATATTAGAAAATCAAATTTTGGACAATCAGGAAAACACTGTATATTTCAGGGTGTATTCACCAACAGAGAAACAAGATTCTGTGTTTGATGAGGTACAGCCCATGATGACATCATTGTTAGATGGGTAAGTCAAGGCTACATGCAAGAGAGGGATAAAGGCTTTACTAAAAGCAAACTATCATTCATTTTTTATCAAACCTTATGCATTGCATACTCATTAGATTGTTTCTTGGAGATGATTCAAATGAGTACCTACAACATAGACTTTGGAATTGAATTTGAAATAACAAATTTAGAAGGTCTTTACTCCCATCCATCTGTTACTATCCACATGTTAGGGTTTCCATAGTTATGGTTCTTTCCTGCTTTCTTTACGCGCATTCTTTACCATTCTACAGACTACTCTTTTTTGACATCCTTTGTTGTGGCAACTTTCAAAACAATTGCTAACAACAAGCAAATCCTCCTCTTTGTATCATCATTTTTAGGTCACCTGACCGAAGGTCATGGTGACCTATTGCGACCGTATTTCATCTGTCGTCGTCCGCCATCCGTTGTTAAATTTTAACATTTTCGACTTCTTTTTGAGAACCATTGGATGGATTTCAACCAAACTTGCCAGGAAGCATCCCAATGGGAAGTTGCTGTAGATTTGTACAAATCATGGAGTTACCTTCCCTTGGGGCCCCATAAGGGGCCAAAAAAGGGGTAAATAGGGTACATCTTAAAAAATCTTCTTCTCATGAACCGGCTGTTGGATTGAATTCACATTTGGTATATAGAGTCTTTAGGGCAAGGACTACAAAGTTTGTACAAGAGAAAAAAAGTCTATCAATAAATGGTCGTGCTGGGGATGGATGGGGGGAGAGGGTCCATCATTATTTAACTTTAAACATTTTCGACTTCTTCCTTAGGGTAATGACTACAAAGTTTGTACCAGAGAAAAAAATTCTTTAAGAAATGGCTGAGCTAGAGGGGAAGGGGTGGAATGTGTGTGTGTGTGAGGGGGGGGGGGGGGGTAGTGTTTGCGTTATTTGTAAACTTTTACATTTTTGACTTCTTCCTAAGAACCATTGGACAGGGGGTAAATATAGTACATCTTGAAGAAAACTTCTCATGAACCAACAGATGGATTGGATTCATATTTAGTTTTTAGAGTCTTTAGGGCAAGGACTATAAAATTTGTACAAGAAAATAAGATCTGTTAAAAAATGGCCATACTGGGTATATCTTTCAATATAATTGTGGGGAGAAGATTGTAATTATACCTTATCCGTAAATACATGTTTTTCTACTCATTTGATTCAGGTGACTTATAGGGCCCTCTTGGCCTCTTGTCTCTTGTTCTTAGAATACTTTAATGTGTATTTTGTAGACTTACACACAGTAAGGACTAAAAGATTTTGAATGTAAGAAGCTTTGTAAAATATATAGTCTAGAACCTGTCTAAGAAATATTATTTTGAATTTAAAATGCAATATAATGTTGACAAACTTAAACCATATTCTCCAGCTATAACATATGCATAATGGCGTATGGACAGACGGGCAGTGGAAAAACACACACAATGTTGGGTAGCCATAAAAACGAAGATTATCATCTACGGGCAGAACCCCATCCAGATGAAGGTGTTATACCCCGCGCTGCTAGAGAACTGTTCAGGTAATCAGTTGTTTTTACACTTCTAGAATTTATTGATCAGGTGATGTTTTTATAGTTAACTCATTACCAAACAACAAACTTTTAGGGTGGTCAATTTCAAATAATGCTGCAATCGCGACTCACTCACTCACACTCACTCACTATCGGTCTTTTGATTATCGTGCAGGGTGTGGGATTGTTCCTACGTCAGTGGGATCCCGTCCAGATGCCTGGCTAGCTGCACGCATGGCAGATTTCACATCCCCTCTCCATTTCTTCCTGTCATGGATGTTGGTGATTGACAGTCCCCATTCTCTCGCATCTCTTTCTGTTAGATCTTTCCAGGATGCCTTCGGTCTTCCAGCAGCTCGCTTTCCCGTGACTTCTAGTTGGTATGCCGTTTGGATTGCACCGTTGGATCTGTTGACATGTCCATACCAACGTAGTCTCCTCTCTCGTAAAAGGATCGACAGGTCCTCAAGGCCGAGACGCACCAGTAACTCATTTGACCTGACAGAGGCTATGTCTTGGGGTTTTATATTACACATCTGTCGGATCATAGCTCTGTCATTTCGTTGTAGGCGCTGGAGGTTTTGCTTTGTCAAAGCCCAGGTTTCACTAGCATGGAGCATGGCGCTTCTTACACAGGTGTTGTACACACGGCCTCTGGTCTTGTGTGACAGGTGACGTGATGTAAGTACTGGTGTAAGGTCCCTAAATTTCTTCCACGCAGTCTTGACCCGTGTGATTGTGGCTAGATCACAACCCCCAGCTGCAGACAGAGTGTCTCCCAGGTAGCAGAATGAGGGTACGACTTCCAGGTTGTCAGCTCTGACTTTGACCTCGCTCTGTGGTCTACCATCAATTGGACGAGCAGTTCCCTGACATCTGGCACATCTGAAGTTTTGGTTCGCTGCCAGTCTCTTGAGCCCACTGCATTTCTTGTGCACCCACATATTGCATCCTACACAGTGTATGCTGTTGCTTCCGACACCTGTTCGACACACTGCACATGGGAAACTACCTGACTCCTGTAACTGGTTGAGGCCTGTACCACATATCATGATCTTGGTTTTCCTTGCGTTCACTCTCAGTCCCTTTTCTTGCATGCTATCTTTCCAAACCAGCAATCTCTCAACACAGCTTTCAAGAGTTTCAGCAATTATAACCAGGTCATCTGCATACAGATCTTCCCATGGTACCCCAGCTCGGAATCCCTGTGATATGGCCTCCAGGACAATGATGAAGAGTAGAGGGCTTAGCACTGATCCCTGGTGTACTCCCACTTTCACTCCGAACTCCTCGCTGTACCTGTTACCGACTCGCACCCTGCTGCGGGCATTTGAGTACATACCCTGCACTAGACGCACAATCCACTCATCCACATGCAGCTTACGTAGTGCCCACCAGATCACTTTACGAGGAACACGGTCGAAGGCTTTTTCTAGGTCAACGAAGGCCATATAGAGCCGCTTGTTTACTGCCAGGTACTTTTCTTGCAGTTGCCGAACGACGAATATTGCGTCAGTCGTACCTCTGCCTGGGACGAAGCCAAATTGGGAGATATCAATGGGTACTAACTGTCTGATAAGGTTGTCCACCATCCTCTCTACGATCTTCATGGCTTGCTCAGTTAGCTTGAGTCCCCGGTAGTTGCCTCTTTCCAGGGCATCACCCTTACCCTTGTAGAGGGAGACAATGAAACTCTCCTCCCAGTCTTGTGGGACCTTTCCATCACGAGCGATTGAGGATGCTAGGTCGCAGATCATGGATGCACCGGTGTCACCTGCCGCTCTCAACATTTCCACAACAATTCCTGATGGTCCAGCCGCTTTGCTGGATTTCATCTGTGCGATGGCTTTCTTAACCATGTCTATGGTAAACGGAATTGCTGAGCCTTCTACTGGTGGTTCTTCTGTCAGGTGTTCCTCATCCCAGTCAAACTCAACATTGAGTAGTCTGTCATAATGTTCCACCCAGGCCTTCTCCTTTTTGTCTTGATCTAGAGACATCTCCCCTGCATCATTTCGCACTGGTTGGTCACCAACAACGTCAACATTTTCTTTGCGCATCTGGTTTGCGATTCGGTAGACATCTGACTCTGGAGACTGTTTGCAACCATTTGCCATTTGGAACATGTTTTCAACATGATCTTGAGCGCAATACAGTGACCGCCATATTGAACGTATTGAAGTAGATGCGTAAATGACGCCATCAAAACAAATCAACCCTTTTGCAAAGGTTATTATTCAAGTGAAATATACTGTCAATAATCGGTAAATCACATCAATTTTTTACATGATAAAATTTCATCACATTTATGAGGATGCAATCGACTTTTGAACGCTGTTTGTTTAAAAAAAATTTTAGGCGTAGATTCAAATAGTTGTTTGGTCTGCTTCCGTTGTTGTGCATGCGGAGTGATATGGGAGGAATCATCCCATGCTGGCAACTGTAATATGTTCGAGCTGATATCGAGAAACCATAAGATCCGAGAATATTTGAATGATAATGCTGCATACCACAAAATGGATTTTGATAAAAATAGAATTTGTCTGCAATGTAGCCTGGAAGATATTTAGGCAAAAGGAGAAAATACTGATTATCAGCATTTTCTTCTTTTGTCGCAATGTTTTCCCAAGCCTTTTCTATTGGGAAGGTCAAAACCAGTTCCTGTTTGGCAAAGGGTGAAACACATTCCATCATAATCATTGATTTTGTTACCTACGAGTCCCGAGTCCCTGACTCACATTTTTAGCTCGACTTTTCGAAGAAAATGAGAGCTTATACTGTCACCCGGGCGTTGGCGTTGGCGTCGGCATTGCAACCAAGGTTAAAGTTTTTTCAAACATCAATAACTTCCATACTATCAAAGGGATTCAACCCAAACTTGGTATACTTATTCACCATCACACCCTCTACCTTACTATCAGGGCCAATGACTCTGGGACCACTCTATTTGGAGTTATGCCCCCTTTATACTAAGCAACTTAGAAAGTCGGGCGCGCTGTCTTCGGACAGCTCTTGTTTTCTCAGGACTCATTGAATAAATATTTAGTGAGTCCCAGAATGCTAACACTTTTAATATGTAATCAACATTGTCTTACAAAGACTCCTATGTTTCTATATTGGACTCATTGGTTTGGGAACCAGTGGGTTCCAGGACTCTGTCACATAAATTTGTAACAAAATCACTGCATAATGACAGCTTTTGATGCTGAAGAAATAAATCATTGTGGAAAAAGAAATTGCTTGTTTTCTATTCAGATTGAACAAAAAATGTAACATTTCTTTCCCTTGAAATTCTCATCTGCAACATCTTTGAATTTAGACCAATCTTTAAGTTTTGCCATCTGATTATGTTTCAAACACAAAATTTATTTGTCTTCTACTAATGGATGGAATGTCTGAATTATGGAATGAGCAGATGTTGGCTTGTAGTGACACTGCATCAGGTTGACATGACACTAACTCAGTGGTGATACAAATTACAAACATCATAAAAAGTAATTATTCTCTATTTCTCACACTGTTTCAGGTTGATAGCAGAAAGGCCTCCAGGCAGTCACACAGTTGAGGTATCTGTTGTGGAGATATACAACAACGATATACGAGACTTGCTGAGTGGAGATCCAAATGCCAAACATGATGTGATCACTGCTAGTGATGGTTCACTCAATATACCCACACTATTTCAGGTTGATAGCAGAGAGGCCACCAGGAAGCCACACAGTTGAAGTATCCGTAGTGGAGATCTACAATAACGATATACGAGACTTACTGAGCGGAGATCCTAATGCCAAACATGATGTGATCACTGCTAGTGATGGTTCTCTAAACATACCCACACTGACTTCCAAGTGAGTTAACCCTTTACCACACAATGACTCTTTTTGACTCCCTATAAGATAATGACTTTAAAAACATTGTGGAAAATAAAGAAATTGCTTGTGACAAGCAATTTCTTCATTTCCCACAATGTTTTCTACACAAAATGACCAAAAAAGTTTAAAATTCATTGACTTGAAAATGTCGTCTGCAAAGTCTTTGAATTTTGACCAGTCTAAAATTTTGTTGTTTGGTAATGGGTTAAACACTATTTTAACCGTTTTGCCAAGCAAGACTGTGTTTTGAAATCCCTTATAGAAAATTAGAAATGGCCTGGGGAAACATTGAGGCAAAAGAAGAAAATGCTGATAATCAGCATTTTCTCCTCCTGCCTCAATATTTTCTGTGCTGTTTTATTCATAATGTTTACCTTTCGTAAAATCTATTTTGTTGTTTTCAACAGCTTTTGAATTGACCACCCTAATATTTGGTCATTTGAGAAAGGGTTAACCCATTCACACACATGTTGACATTTTTTGACACCCTTCAATAGAAAGGACTTCAAAAACCATTTTGTCAAAAGAGACAATCAGCATTTTATCCTTTTGTCTTAATATTTTCTGAATTATTTTCTTCACAAATTCTGTCTTGATGAACTTTCCATTTTGTTGTCTGAAACAGATTTGTATCTTGTATCAGATTTCAAATTTGACCTGTCTCCAGTTAACTGGAAAAGATCAAGTGGACTGTTTATGCTCATCTGTATTGGTCCTAGACAATGCTTATCAACCATGTACTATTGTGCGTAACTTGGATTTTCATGCCCCCGTATTGAAAGATTGGGGGCATACTGTTTTATTTGTGTCTGTGATCTCTCTATCTGTCTCTGTCTGCCTAAAGTCATGTTATCTGAAATAGTTTTCAGATTGGGCCTATCCAGAGTTGTTTGTTTGGGAAAGGGTAAAATGCCATATGTTCTGTATTTTTATCCTGCAGTCCAGGTCCAAGAGTTATAGAAATAAGGAAACAGCTCACAGTCAGGTTGATTGAAAATTATTTGTTATTTTTATATTTAATTTGGTTAACCCTTTCCCAGACAACAAATTCTAGACTGGTACAAATAGTAAGAAGTTGCAAGTACAAAATTAATGTTGATTTACAGTCGACACTCGTTATGTCGACATCGGATAAGTCGAATTTTCGCTTAAGTCGAAGTTCAAATCTGGCCCCGTTCTCATCTATTGAAATATTTTTTTCAAAACAAAATAATTTCGAACTGAATATAGCCATTGAAATATAGTAGGAAAAGGATAGAAATTGCTCGACACAAGCAATTTCTTTCCTTTTCCTACTATATTTCAATATTGTTCTCCCTTGATAAGTTTCAAAAACGGTCAAATATCAAATATCTTGAAGCCAAACAAAATCGTATGAGTCGAACTTCGGATATGTTGAGGTATTTTGACGGCCCCCTCCGACTTCGACACAACAAGTGTCGACTGTATATGTAAAATCTCGAAAAAAAATGAAAGAAAAGGAGAGAACCCAGGTTATCAGCATTTTCATCTTTTGCTGCAAGGATCTCATTGTCATCAAGAGGCATGCCTGTTTGGGAAAGGGTTAGATATTTGAACTGTTTATGGTTGTTTAGGCTGAAAGATGGCAAATGGCGTAAATCTAGTTTTTGGGTATACTGGAGTTGTCCTGTCCAACTGTCTGTTCATCTAATATACAAACAAATGTAACTCATGGATAATTCTTTTCTATGCTAACAAAATATAGTTTGTATTTAGTGTATTTTGTGTTACATTGTTCACCTTTCCATTTTTTTGTAAACTGACACGATTTAAAAACGCAAAACACATTTTCATTAAAGGGGGACGAGCTAGGCTGTCGAAAATGCAATTGGCACAATAATTACAGACCAGAAATAACGTATGAAATTACCAACCTGAAGGGGTAGATCATTTTATCCATTGTTAGCACTCCACGAGCTTTATTAAGTATTAAAATCCAAGTCAATTAATAACATGCTGGTCGTCCTTGTTTTTGTTTTGTAACGGCTACATATGCCCAACCTTCAAAAATCAATTACGTCAGAGATACGTCATCTGTGCTCAGCAAGATTTAACACACCGTACAACCGGCTGCGTAGAAAGTCAGCGAATACAGATTCGGCATCTGATGTCATGTGCATGGTAGGTCAAATGAATTTAGTTTTATAAATAAGCGAAAGGATCTTTGGTATTCTATAGTTGATAAATACGCGTATAAATGTTCAGTGCTTGTACAAAATAAACCTTTCCACGTATTCCTCGCAAATAAGGTCACAGTCATCGACACAGCCGGTGGTACGGTGTGTTAATATACCGCGGAGGTGTGTCTCGTTGACCTTGACCTTGTCTAGTTTTGAAGTAAAAATAGAATGTGTAAACACGCTTATAAAGGATTGATCTATAGCAAAGGAAAGATGTTTTTCGCCGAGATTGAGGTTTTTATGCATTGCTAATTGTTTTTCCATGCACGAGTTCCCGAACAGTTCGGAAGCATAAAAACATAGAATGAGCCCCTTTAATTATTCCTTTCCTATTGCCTCGATCGGCACCATTTTTTGGGGACATGTATGAGGCAATGTATACACTTTCGTCGTGATTTCTGTAAAATATCCGGATATCTGAACCGCCCATCACTAAATGCTTGTGTGTCTCGTGCATTCAGACCATGTGTTAAATCACTAAGATTTTTTGTGTACAAATTGCCACTTTGATTTACTTATTGAAAACATACGAGAACTAGGAAGAAAGTGTGTACAAAATGCTGAGGCTTACTTTTGGAAAAAGGAACCGAGTTTTGGGGCTTTTAGTTGGCGGTGTTTCGCAAATGGAGGTAGCTAGACGCTTTATGTAGTCAAGTCGACGTTTTCACAGTTAATGAGACGTGTAAACGACTCGGGAACATTTAAAGACCGCCCACGTTCCGGTCAGTCGCGTGTAACAACTGAACGTCAACAGCCTATACATCGTGACACGGTGATGAATCGCCAGTGAAAACACGGGGTCTGTTGTCGTCGTCCTTTTTGATTCAGGCTCTTGAGTCAATGTGCATTTTGGCATAATCTGACATCCATTCTGGCATTATTCATTGATTTAAAGGTCATTTTCTGTCCTGTTATGTTAACAATTGTAACATTTACAATTACATACAGCTATACATCGGTTTTGTAGACTGTAGTAGATACCATCTGTAAAAGTACCATTTTGCGTTTTTAAATCGTGTCAGTTTAGTTCACTTTTTATGCTGTTCATTGATACAATGAATTTCTAATATTCAAGTTACACACAAAAATCAACAAACTTAACGCAGGTCCAGAAAATATATAGGCGAAAGGAGAAAATGCTGACTATCAGCATTTTCTTCTTTTGTCTCAATGTTTTACCAAGATTTTTTAGCCAGGGACGTCAAAACTAGGTCTTGCTTGGTATAGGGTTAACATACATGTACTAATCATCTTTTGTACAAGCAATGAAACTGATGAGGTCCCTTGTTGCAGAGCTATGCCACGACTATGATTAAGTCTCTACTAAACAAGGACTGGTTTTTAGCTCCACTGGCCGTCAGGCCAGCGGGCTATTGTCATGGCGTTGTGTCCGTCGTGCGTCAGTCCGTCCTTAAACTTTTTCTTTAAAAATCTTCTTCTCAGATACTACGGGATGGATTTCAATCAAACTTCACAGGAATGATCATTGGGTGACCCTCTCTCAGATTCCTTCAAAGAATTTTGATTGAATCAGAATAACCTGAGTTATCTGCCCTTGAATGTCAAAAATAGCTGGTTTTGACTTTATTTATACTCTAAAATCTACAAATATTGATCAATCAAAACAAAACTTTGACAGAATCATGGTGACTATAAGATCTTGCCTGGGTATAATTTTCAGCCTGATCTGAATATTACATCATGAGTTATGTGCCCTTGAAATTGACAAAATTGCCATTTTCGGCTCTATTTTGACTTTGATTTCACTCTAGCAACTACAAATATGGACCAATCAAGACAAACTTAGGACAGAATGTTGGTGACTATAAGATCTTGCCTTGGTATAATTTTGTAGCATGGTCTGAATTTTACATCATGAGTTATGTGCCCTTGAAATTGACAAAATTGCCATTTTCAGCTCTATTTCGACTTTGTTTTCACTCTAGCAACTACAAATATTGACTAATCAAGACAAAACTTGTATAGAATGTTGGTTATCATAAATTCTTGCCTTGTCTTAGTTTTCAGCTTGATCTGAATTTTATATCATGAGTTATGTGCCCTTGAAATTGACAAAATTGCCATTTTCGGCTCTATTTTGACTTTGTTATGCTCCCCGAAGGGAGAGCATATAGTCGTCGCTTTGTCTGTCCGTCCGTCCGTCCGTCCTGTCCGTCCGTCATTCCGTCCATCCGTCCGTCCGTCCGTCCGTCCGTCCGAAGCGATTTCTCCATAACCCTTGGGCCAAATCAAATGAAACTTACCATGTGAACTCCCTATGACAAAATGCTGATGTACTTTTCCCGTTTTTTGGATTTGAGGCCTCGTCATGGTAAAAAGGGGACTTATGGTAAAATACAGTTTTTCTCTAATTTCTCCTAGTCTAATGGTCAGAATTTGATGAAATTTCATATTTGAGTAGCAAATCAGATGCCCTTGACAATAAAGTGCTCTCCATGGCATACATTTATTGTGACAATGCCTTAATCGGGGAGCATTGTCTGTCTCTGACGGCCCTTGTTTTCACTCTAGCAACTACAAATATTGATCAATCAAGACAAAACTAGGACAGAATATTGGAGACGTATAAGATCTTGCCTTGGTATAATTTTCAGCTTGATCTGAATTTTGCAACATGAGTTATGTGCCCTTGAAATTGACAAAACTGCCATTTTGGCTTTATTTTCTCTTTGACAACCATTAGTATTTACTAATCAATACAGAACTTTCACAGAATCTTAATGACCATATGATCCTATTTGCTTGTAATTTTCAGCTTGGTCATGCATTTGGCTTGTTTGCGCAGCCTGAAACTTTGAAATTGCATTCAACAAGACAAACAGTCAGGCCTGTGGAGCGCTTCCAGACCGCCAGGGCTGTCTAGTTATGTCTCTAATATGAAAAAATTGAAAAAAATATTTTAGCAAAAGAAGAAAAATTTTGATAGCATTTCCTCCTTTCCTTTTTTTCTTTATTTTCTGTGCTATATTGTTCAATGTCCCTCCTTTTTCAAAGTCCATTTTGTCGTCTGCCGCAGCATTCAAATTGAAAAGACAAAATATTTGCCACTTGGGAAAGGGTTGAGAACTAGGCATGGGTTAGGGTTTGCCTCAACTGATAGCCTTTCACTATCACTCATAACACACTCAGGTGTTGCTTTACTTAATTTGCGAAAAGAATTTTGATTGGTCTATAAATGTTGGCGGGCAGGGGTGGGGCTTCTCAGACTTGGAGAAATCACACAAAAAAATATTTAAAAAGCAACCAAAGGGCCAATTTAGATTAAACTTGGCATAAACGCTCCAAGGGTGGACCTGTATCTAAATAGTCTGTAAAATTTTTATTGGTTGATAAATGTTGGCGTGGTAGTACGGGGCTTATCAGACTTGGGGGGAAATCACAAAATAATTCTTTTAAAATCTTCTCCTCTCAAACCATAGGGCCAATTATGATAAAACTTAGCAGAGATGTTCTTTCAGTGGTGCTTTACATAAATTACGAACAAAATTTTAATTGGTGAATAAATGTGGGTGTGGAAGGGGCGGGGCTTATCGGACTTGGAGAAGTCATGAAATAATTCTTTACAAATCAACCAATGGGTATAGATTAAAATTGGCACAAATGTTTCTTGGATGGACCTTTATCTGATTTATTTGTAAAATTCTGATTGTCAATTAATGTGGGTGTGGCAGGACTTATCAGACTTGAGGAAAATCACAAAATACTTCTTTTAAAATCTTCTATCAAACCATTGGGCAAATTATCATCAAACTTAGCAGAGATGCTTTTTCGGTGGTGCTTTACATAAATTGCGAACGAAATTTTCATTGGTCAAGAAATGTTAGTTTAGCAGGGCAGAGCTTATCAGACTTGGAGAAATCATTAAATAATTCTTTAACACTAAAAATCAACCAATCGGTCAATTTAGTCCACACTGAAGAAAATTATTTCTCTGTTTGCCCTTTACTTATATTGCACAAGAAATTTTGTTTGGTCAGTTAATAAGGGTGTGCCAGGGTGGGGCTTATCAGACTTTTAGAAATTACAAAAATATTCTTTAAAGAACTAACCATTGGGCTAGATAAGATCAAAATTGGCAGAAATGTGCCTTAGATGAACCTTTACTTACATTGTTCATGACATTGCTCCATAAGTGTGGGCAGGGAGGGGGGGGGGGGGGGGGGGGGGGGCTCATCAGACTTGCAGAAATTGCAAAATTATTCTTTATAAGTCAACCATTGGGTGAATTCAGACCAAATGTTGTCAGAAAACAGGAGTATGGAAGACGGAGGCTTTCAAGAAATCATGAGACAATTCTTTTAATCAATAAGCCAGTGGAGCAATTCATGCCCTCTTGGGCCTCTTGTTTGTCTTTCTTGATAGAAGACATAGTGGTAAAATGAAGAAATTATTCATCACAAGCAATTTCTTCATTTTCAATGATGTTAGCCTAAATCTCTATGAGGCATCAAAAAGTGCCTTTATGCTGGAATTGGATAATAGCATGTCCTTATAACAAATTTTACCATTATCAGTTTATAATGTGTACTTGAAATGAGATCTAATATCCTTTTAGACAAATTCTATATCTCAGCTATTTCATTTCTCCACAAAGCCAACTTAGGATTTATTTAACAAATACAACATATGGTTTTAATATCAGAAATAGGTAAGGCTTTGGAAAACATTGAATGAAAAGAAAGCTACATATGCATGATTTCTGACTGGAGCAATAATGATGTTTACTTGCATTTGACCTTGTGTACATTTTAGACCAGTAGGCAAGATATCGGATGTTATGGGTATGGTACAGTATGGCTTACGCACAAGACGAGAATCAGCCACCCTCGTACACGAACATTCTAGTCGTTCACATCTCATCGTGACCTTGACAGTCAACTCACAGGCTCCAAGCTTCTTCTCTAAAACTACAACAACAACCACAGACCAATCTCAAGGTGTGTCATGTTTGTCATGTATTTGCTTGATACTGGAATGTAGCTTGAAATGTATAAATTGTACCCATTAATCCATTACCAAATGGCAAAATTTTGGACTAGCCCAATTTCAAAGATGTTGCCGACCTTAATTTTAATTGGGTGAAATTATACATTTTTGCTCTTTTTGGGTAGACAAACATCATTGGAAATGAAGGAATTGCTTGTCACAAGCAATTTCTTTATTTTCCACAATGTTTTCTGAAGAAGTTTTTCTTGAGAGGCGTCAAAAAGTGTCATTGTGTGGTAGTGGGTTAAAGTAAAAGCTTTTTGGTTGTCTGAATTATGAATTCTACCAACTGAAAACTTCATACATAAAGGTCAAGGTCACCATTACACTTTTCTTAAAATGTATGTGTGCTCCAACTCAAAAACTGTTTGACCTAGGACCATGCGTTCTTTAAATGATATCTCCTCCTAAACTACTAAGCCAATTTCAACCAAACTTGGCAGGAATGTTCCTTAGGTAACCTCCTTTCAGAATTGCTAAAAAAATTGAAATCCATAAAAAACTCTGGTTGCCATGGCAACAGAAAAGGAGAAATTTGACTGAATCTCAATACGATCTTTGAACAACATCTCCTCCAAAACTACTTGGCCAATTTCAACCAAACTTGGCAGGAATGTTCCTTAGGTGACCCCCTTTCAGAATTGCTAAAAGAATTGGAATCCATAAAAAACTCTTGTTGCCATGGCAACAGAAAAGGAGAAATTTGACTGAATCTCAATACTATTTTTGAACAACATTTCCTCCTTAACTACATGGCCTTTTTCAACCAAACTGGGCTGGAATGTTCCTTAGGTGACCCACTTTCAGAATTCCTTAAAGAATTGAAATCCATAAAAATCTGGTTGCCATGGCAACAGCAAAGGAGAAATTCGACTGAATTTCAATACTATCTTTGAATGACATCTCCTTCTAAACTACTAGGCCAATTTGAACCAAACTTGGCAGGAATGTTTCTTAGGTGGCCCCCTTTCAGAACTGCTAAAAGAATTGAAATCTGTTTAAAAAAAACTCTGGTTGCCATGGCAACAGAAAAAGAGAAATTTGACTGAATCTCAATACTATCTTTGAACGACATCTCCTCCTAAACCGCTTGGCCAATTGCAACCAAACTTGGCAGGAATGTTCCTTAGGTGACCCCCTTTAAGAATTGCTAAAAGAATTGAAATCCATTAAAAACTCTTGTTGCCATGGCAACAGAAAAGGAGAAATTCGACTGAATTTCAATACTATCTTTTAACGACATCTTCTCCTAAATACCTAACCCATTTCAACCAAATTTTGCCAAATTATTCCTTAGGAGGTCCTCTTTAAGAATTGCTAAAATAATTGAATTCCATAAAAAACTCTGGTTGCCATGGCAACAGAAAAGGAGAAATTTGACTGAATCTCAATACTGTCTTTTAAGGACTTCTTCTCCTAAACTACTGGGCCAATTTCAACCAAACTTGGCAAAAATATTCTTTAGGAGGTCCTCTTTAAGAATTGCTAAGGAATTGAAATTTACTAAAAACTCTGGTTGCCATGGCACCAGAAAAGGAGAAATTTTACTAATTATACCCCCCACAACAAAGTTATGGGGGGGTATACTGGATTCAGGTTGTCCGTCCGTCCGTCCGTCTGTCCGTCCGTCTGTCCGTCCGTCCGTCCGTCCGTCTGTCCGTCCGTCCGTCCGTCCAGGGACATAATTTTGTGTCCTCTTCTCCTCCCACAGTTTTTGACCGATTTTGCTGAAATTTTAGCAGGATGTTTCCTATCATATGAAGTTGTGCACCTGCAATTTTCATCTTGATCCAGGCAGTAGTTTCAGAGTTATGCCACTTTGAACTTTAGCTTTTTTTCAGTGACAACGCGCTAGTGGGGGGTATTTGTCCGCTTTGCGACAGTTCTAGTTCTCAATAATTTCTTTGAACAACATCTCCTCCTTAACTACTTGGCCAATTTCAACCAAACTTGGCAGAAATATTTCTTAGGAGGTTCCTTTTAAATATTTTGCTAAAAGAATTTAAATCCATTAAAAGCTCTTGTAGCCATGGCAACAGAAAAGGAGATTTTCCACCACATCTCAATGACATTGTTGAATGATATCTCCTCCTAAACTAACAGGCTAATTTCAACCAAACTAGGCAGAAATATTCCTTAGGAGGTCACAGTTAAAAAATTCTAACAGAATTGCAATTTATAAAAAAACAACTCTGGTTGCCATGGCAACAAAGAAAGAGAAATTACACAAAATCTGTCAGAAGCAATTTCTCCATAACCACAGAGCCAAATTTGACAATACTTAATATTTGCATTACTTTTGATATTGCTAAGAGGTGCTTTTCTTTGCTTTTCAATATGAAACCTTGTCACAGAAAAAGGGGACTTCTTGTAAAAATCTGCTTATCAGGGGCATATCATCTAAATTTATGCTTGGATTTAAAAAAAAATGTATGGGTAAATGTGTTCTTTATCATGAGTAGATGTTCTATTTGAAATATATATTTAGGTAGGTTCAAGGTCATAGATCTTGGTCAATTTGTAAATTTCTGTTTGTCAGTCTTTATGTTTTATTGTAATTCCTTCTGTCCAAAGCAATTTGTCCATAACCACATAGCCGAAATTGGATGAAACTTCATATTTGAGTTACATATGATATTGCACTGAGGAAGTTTTCTGGGTTTTCTATGGTTTGAAATCATATAGCGGCGTTTATATGATCTTTGACCCATTACCTGTAAGAAATCTGATCTGTTATAAAACCCCATCACAGGTGAGCGACCTAGGGCCAACGGCCCTCTTGTTTTTGTGTCAAATGGGTCAAACAACATGGTGGCATTTGAGTTGTCAGTGAGTTTTATATGCCTTCATTGATGAATTGGGAGTTTTGCATTAGTATCAACTAATTGGAGGATTTGTTTTAGCGTTCTCCATTAAGTCTGGCTTGTCCACCTGTCTGCCAGTCCAATCACATTCATAACATATTTGGATGTAGGTAGTAGGTACCAGGTCCGCAGGGCCAGTTGGCGAAAACTTTTTTTACACATAAAATTTAGGAAAAATCCATGTTAGCCCCCCCAATATTCAGACACTGGCCTGGATAGGGGCTTGAGCTCCCCCTCCCTATGAAATTGCTTCCCACGGGCCTAGGTACATATTGATATGTACAATATGTATTGTTGGATTGTTGGATATAAATGTTCAGGTCACCCATCAAAGTCATATTTTATGAAAAATAATTGTTTCTGGTTCATATATATTTCACAAACACATTTTGTTATGAAAATGTTTACTAATAAATGCATGGCATTACAGAGTTTGACAATAATTTTGATACTGGTAAGCATCTTGGTCTAAACTATATTTGGGCCGGAATCTGGAAAAAGGTCCCTTAAGGCTTTTAAGCCCAAGATGGTTCAAGATCAGCATGCATATACATGCAGTCTGATCATGAACCATGTTGGTCTCCAATAGCTTCTTCGTGAGCTTTAATCACGGAAAGACAGTAGCATGGATCCCAATGAGACTGCTTTTAGGCACAGGCTGATTGTGAATCATGGCTGTATCAAATGCCTCAACCCTTTCTCAACCAAGACCTGTTTTTGACGTCCCTATTAGAAAAGTCTTAGGAAAACATAGAGGCAGAAGAGAAAATGCTGATAATCAGCATTTTTCCTTTTGCCTCAATATTTTCTGGGCTATATTTTACACAAATTTTACATTTAACAACCTACATTTGGTCGTCTGCAGCAGGTTTTTAATCAGACCACCCTAGAAATTTGTCGTTTGAGAAAGGGTTAAGGGACTTTTTTCCATACCCTGGCTTATTCATATAAACAGTTATGCCCCTTGTATTCACACTAGAGGATGTTTCATACAGCATGTATTGCATGTTTCTGGCTTATTGCATGATTTTCTCTTTTCCTAATAGTCTAGGAGCCAGCTTTTAGAAAGGGGGTTAAATTAAAAGTTCTTGCAACCGGTGACCTATAAAATTTTGAGTGGTATTTTTAAATACTTTAGGGTCCCATGCTTTGGTTAAGGGTGGATGACATGCTTAAAAGTGGTAGGATTTTTTTTAAATCAAGGTCAAAGGTCATTCAGTGCACTTTCCATACAAACCTCCTAAAATACCCCATAACTTACTCATTTATCAAGCTAAAACAGTTATTTTAGTATCAAAATAAAGCTGATGATTTGCACTTTGACTTACATGAATAATATACAACTTTTTGATTTTCTATATTTTAGAATATTCATAAATATAGCAAAAATTGGCTAAAAATCACTGAAATAAGTTTTGTCTACAAGTGAAAAAAAAGTTTTTAAAATACCAAAGGTGTATTTTTGTGGTTGAAATCATACTTAAAAATTGCCCAGAAACCTGTTATTGACTTATATGTATTTCTTCACAGAATTAGACTTTGGCTTAGGCTTGTAGTCATAGGTAAAGGTGGGTGGGGTAAATTTTCCCTAAAATTACAAAACGTGCAAACATTAATGTAACAATATATCTTATACATAAATGTGATATTTTATTAGAATTTATTGTTTTGAAATCATATTTGCAGGGATTTGTAAAGCTTTTAATGCATATACCTGAAAATTAATTTGAATTTTAAGAGCCAAAATAACAATTCAATGAAACAGCATGTTAGATGGATACAGATTATATCAACACCACAATGTCAAAACTATGACTCTTAAAGCGAATATCTATCAAGTATAGTAATCGGCAGCTGAAAATATTCCCCAGGCCCGTGCCATATTTTATAGGAATCAGAACAACATGGGGACGGTCAGAGTTTGCATTGTTGGGTAGTGCATTGCTTTTATAGAGCCAAAGGAAAAGGAATTTAGCGCTGGAACCAAATAGCTCATACACAGGAAACACAGTTTACAGTTTAAGTGAATAAAACAAATCTCTAGTATTACATACTTATTAGAGATACCGAAATATCTTTTTTTCAAAATTATCTTTCTCCTTTTGTTCAAAATGGCCAACAAAATTCAAGATGGCCCCTTTAAATATTTATATAGCGAAATTTTAACATAGATAGAAATAAGACCACGAATTAGTCGTTTTTATGCCCCCGCATTGATAGATCGATGGCATATTGTTTTACCATTGTTCGTCTGTTTGTCTGTCTGCCTGTCCGTCCGTCCATTCATCCATCTGTCTGTCCGTCCGTCAGTCCGAAACTTAACATGAAAACTTAACATTGGCCTTTTCTCCAAAAGTATTCCACATGCAAAGCTCAAATTTGGTATGTAACCTTCTTTCAATGATATATATCTGTTCCATGTAACATGACTTTCCCCAAGGTCTTCCATTAATCCTTGTCAACCCTTACCATGAAAACTTAAAATTTAAACTAATTAACGTGAAAACAGTACATTGGCCTTCGTCAAAGGGAGTTCACACACAAACCTTATCAACCATTTATTTATATGAAAGCTTAACGTAAAACGTATCATTGGCCTTTTCAGGGGCATTCGTGTTTCACAAAGACATCTTTTTTTCAAGATTAGGCTGAATTATATATGAATTCGTGAGAGATAACCAGTGATGTGCATTTTAGAAAGTAAGACCATTTTATAAAGTTTTATTTGTCAAACGACGACCGAAATGTCTTCTGCATGATAGTTGCGTAAAGCAGAGTTAATGCATAAACTCATTGTTTTGTTCATTTTATGTACCATGTATACTTTACTAAATATAAGTAATACTTGTGTCTTTATATACAACACTATCCTCATCATCACCATCACTACAACAACTACAATAACAACAAGACATGATGCAAAAACCAGACTTGAAATATCCACAGCTACCCTAAACTAACCACTTCAATACACTCAACTCATGCCATATACTCATCCTTATCATTGTCTGATACATCAAGATTCTCAAGTCTTTACACAGTTCTGACTCGCAAACACATGCATCAGTGCATAAAAGATCTTCTCTTTAACACTTAGACCTTCGCATGTGGCAGTCAATTTAACAGGAGCATTGTGTGATGTCAAGCAAAGCTAGAGGTGCAGGATCTTTACGCATTCTTACAGGAACTAAATTATTGTTGTCATCCTTGGTCCATACATGGCATGCTGGTGATGGTAGATTCAGATACTGGTCAGTTTAGTGCTTACAAATATAAGAATATACTGAACTTATGTTTATACAGAATATATATATGGGTCCATATATTTTTATGCCCCTGTATCGAGCGATCGGGGGCATATTGTTTTACTCTTGTCCATCCGTCCGTCTGTCTGTTCAAAACTTAACATTGGCATTTTCTCCAAAAGTATTAAACATACAAAGCTCATTTGGTATGTAGGAGGGCTGTTTATAAAGTATCTGGAATTATGTCATATTTTTTTTCATTTATGTACTAATTGATATGATATTAAAGGATACAAAAACTAAGTTTATGCATTAAGGCGCATTCTATAGTTGTTATGGCAAAATATGGTCATATTGAGCAGCGCAACCTAGGTCTGAGATGGATAAGTCAGGAAAGTCTGTCTTACACATCTAATATTTACATCTTTTCGATATATTTGCCACTGCACGATATACCACATTTCCAACATATGCATTTATTTCTCAAAGAAGCGTTTGAACTGTACTTGGGGAATTCTATAGATAGTTTCTGGGACACAATTGGCAAGTCATGAACGATTTCGCCGACGTCATGTTGGGACGTCCAAATAACTTAAAGTCAGAAACATCATAAGTAAAATAATTTATAAATGCGTTATACCACTCACAAATGCTTGTTTTTTCTCATAGAAGTATTAGCCGTGCGTGTTCATAGTCTCTGATTTTGATTTTCCAAATTACACTCAAATCATTATTGAATACCATTGCCCTAGCACCATATTTGCTATGTAAGCAAAGCGATGACTCCAAATGTCAGCCAATGATGTAACGTTTGCTGAGAAAAATGTCCACTCAAAGGTAACAAGCATTTTGGACAATTGTTGAAGTCAAAATACAAAATATGATTGCTTTAAAAGCGATTCATAAGTCACATCTTTGCAAATTGTCAAAAGTTTCCCCGCGCAACGTGACACCACCCTGTCGAATGCACCCTTATCCAAACAGTAGCGTTTCTGTTCCGGGATCAAATGTATATTTATTCAAAGTATATGTGTTTAAAATTTAATCTCAGTTGGTTTAAAAGTTAAAACGACAAATGGGTGATTAGACTTGTGTACAATATAGCCTAGAAAATATTGAGGCAAAAGAAAATGCTGATAATCAGAATTTTCTCCTTTTGCATCAATGTTTTCTCAAGCATTTTCTCATAGGGACGTCAAAACAATGTCTTGTTTGGGAAAGATTCAATGATTTCTTTTTTATAGATTCAAATGGAAGATGCACGATGTACTAGGAATAGTTTTAGCCATGTAGTAAGTAAAACATTGTCCAGATTTATGTCAGGTATATTGTTGTGGAGTTAGAACAACCACAGGTCCAAAGATTTCCACTTTTTTTAACCAAGAGTTTCTCTGTGTCTACTCAAATACGTATTACAGTCATATTACAGTCGTGAATCAATAAACAAAGTTATGTTATCATGATGGGATTGTGAAGGATGGATCAACAATTGTGGTAGGCCTATCTTTATTTTCTACTATTTACTAGTAACAAAATGTCACATGTAATAAATAATTTGCATGATAAGAGATATAGGGCCTATTGAGTTCATTTTCTTGTACAATTAAAACTTATTGGGTCCCAAAATTAATTAAACTCAAAGACCAGATCCTCTGTTGTCCCTATTGAAGGCATGTACATAAACGAATAATTATACGATACTAACATGTTCATGGTTACTCTTGGAGACCTTCATAACCACACATCAGAACATCTAGATTCTAGACTGATGATATTGATATGTATTCACAGAATGGAATATTCCAAATTACATTTTATGTATACATATTCGAATGTTCTCGTAAGGCTACCAGGTGTAAGCATTGCAGTGATGGCAGTTTTGTAACTATCTTTAAAGAGACCCATGCTAGGTTGTCGGACATACAAAATGATAGAAAATATGTTTATGAAATATTGTATGGAATGGTCACCCTGGATAGCTAGATCATTTCTGCACAAGAAAATTTCAAATGAAGTTTATTTAGTTCTTCTAAATCAAGTCTGTTCTTCTAAATCAAGTGTATATAATTAACTAACTGACTTTATAGTTAAAGTAACATTTATGTGACACTGAACCTTGATAGTGAAAAATTTAGTTCCAGCTCTTAAATGGCTTTCCTTTTGGGTCTATAAAAGCAATGCACTACACAACAAAGCAAATTCTGACCATCCCCATGCTGTTCTGATTCCTGAAAATCTGGAATGGGTCTTTTTGATGTCCTTTACCCGTAAGATAGAAAGAGGAATATTTTCAGCTGCTGACTATGCTAATCTGAGTCTTGTTTTATTTAATTGTACTAGATACTTGATAAATATTCATTAAGGGTCATTATTTTGACATTGTGCTGTTGATATGGCCTGTATCCATCTCGTATGCTGTTTTATTGAATTGTTATTTTGGCTCTTAAAATTCTAATTAATTTTCAGGAATATGCATTAAAAGCTTTACAAATCCCTACAAATATGATTTCAAAACAATAAATTCTAATAAAACATCACATTTATGTGTAAGATTTATTGTTACATAAATGTTTGCACATTTTGTAATTTTAGGGAAAAATTACCCCACCCACTTTTACCTATGACTACAAGCCTAAGCTAAAGACTAATTCTGTGAAGAAATACATATAAATCAAGAACAGGTTTCTGGGCAATTTTAAGTATGATTTCAAACACAAAAACATACCTTTGGTATTTTTAAAACTTTTTTTTCACTTGTAGACAAAACTTATTCTGGTGATTTTTAGCCAATTTTTGCTATATTTATGAATATTCAAAAATATTGAAAATCAAGAAATTGTATGTTATTCATTTAAGTCAAAGTGCAAATCATTAGCTTTATTTTGATACCAAAATAATTGTTTTAGCTTAATAAATGAGTAAGTTATGGGATATTTTAGGAGGTATGTATGAGAAGTGCACCGAATGACCTTTGACCTTGATTTTAAAAAAATCCTACCACTTTTCAGCTTGTCATCCACCCTTAACCAAAGCATTTGGCCCTAATGTATTGAAAAATACCACTCAAAATTTTATAGGTCACCGGTTGCAAGAAAAGTTCCATTCCAGGACCTGGCTCCTAGACTATAAACAATGTCTGATTGTAATGTAAACTATTAATAAAGGCTAAAAGCTTTTGAAAACATAGTGAGAAAAGATGAAAACACAACATTTCCATCCTTTCCAGAATTGCTTTCTACCTGCATTATTTGTAACATAATTATTTTTAAAAAAGGAGGTTAAGGTTGTCTCCAACAGATTTGAAGTTAGACCAGCCTAAATGTTTGTGTTTGGGAAAGAGTTATAGTTATTCAGGTTTTCTAACACCAGAATTTTGTTATCTTCTCTATTTATGAATACTCTTGTTTCACAGTAAACAGACATCACACATATATTTGTCTTAAACACATGAAGAATCATTCATAAAAGATCAACTTATTCATATTAATGTAGAATACCCATATTGTGGCCATATTGATTTTCATAAAACATCAGTTTTTCAAGGGTCGTCATTACAAATCCGAACTTATTCGAGTGCAGTCATAAACATTCGGCGGTGAAGAGTTCCTCCGCCGAATGTTTTTGACGTCCTCCGAATCTCATTAGGGGTAGACTACCTTAAGTACAGACATGAGTCATCACTTAAGCTTTCTGGGAAGGGGAAGCAAAAAATAAGAATAAGGAATGGTAAAAAATAGGAATTCAGTTACATTCAATGAAAAATGAACCTATCATGATAATTTTGACAAATTCTACCTTTAATCCTTTTCCAAGCAACAAAATTAGTAAATGGTGGCAAGGGCGGATCCAGGATTTTTTTCCAGGGGGGATCGAAGCCCAAGATTTTTTCCAGGGAGGGTCCAAGCTCAAAGGATGGGTTGCAATAAGGGGTCAAAAAATAGATTTTCTTTAAATTTCGTGGATTGATAGGGTTACATAATATCTTTAATTTGTATGTGTAAAAAATCTCGTTTCGGCTTATTTTTCGAGATATGGGTAAATAAAGTGGGTGGGGTAAGATGGACTGAAACACAGTAGGGGTTATTCTAAGTCGCATATCTTTCTTATTTTTAGCCGCAGATGCGTGAAAGGTTGTATGCATGTTTTGTGATATATGCGTTAAACATTTACGGGCTTATATTTGATATTCCATGTATATCTTTTCCGTAATACTCATTCTTCTTTCTTTCGAAGAATTTCGCTATTTTTTAACGACTAACTTTACCAAACTATCTCCACACGTTTTATTTGAAACCCGATTTCTATGAAACTTTACAGATATATTGGCTAAAAATGCAATAAATATGTAACATAACACTAAATTTTTATAGTCAAAATTTTAACTTTCGGCCAATGCCAGGGGGGTTTGGAACAACAACAACCCCCCTCCCCCCCCCCCCGACACACACACTCCCCTCTAGATCCGCCCATGTGGTCGTTATTCAAAGATGATGCAGAGTGCAAAATAAAGTTAATCCTTGTAGCAAAGTTTTCTAAAGCCTCAAATCTAGATATCAATTAATATGTTTTGATGTGCCCTATAGAAGATGCTTGGGAAATTATTTAGACAAAAGAAGAAGGTAGTTGCTATTCATCCGGTACCGGACAATTATCCATTTCAAATTGGAACACCAAATTTTTGCAATTTTGGAAAGGTTATTTAAATCTCTACCTTTTAAGTTGCTAATTATGACTTTTATATGCATACTATATGCTGATTGTGGTATATTTATTGTGTAAATGTTGAAATGTCAGTGAAAAATAGCATTTAGATCTAGATGATGAAGTATTAGACCTAAATCTTGCAATGTCATTTTCTGTTTAACCCTTTCACAAATGACAACATTTTAGGGTGGTCCAAATTCAAAGTGGTTGCAGAAGACAAAATGAACTGTGTGAAAAACGAGAAAATATGCATGTTATATATAGCCCAGAAAATATTGAGGCAAAAGAAGAAAGTGCTGGTCACCAGCGCTGTCTTCTTTTGCCTCCATGTTTTCCCAAACATTTTCTATTAGGGACGTCAAAACACGGTCTTGTTTTGGAAAAGGGTTAACCTATTCCTCTACAATCCCTTCTTATATCATCTTGAATAGAGACAACTATAGACAATGACAAAATAAGAATAAAATCGAGTTTTTCACAATTTTCTTCATTTCACTCAGTTTTTTTGTACAGAGTATTGATGTCATTCATATTTGCAACATTTATTTTGTGGCCTGTACTACTTTTTAATTTAGAGTGGTGTAAAATTGTCAATAGTTCTGCAAATGCCATTACCGGTATTTCTTACAAGCTTTATTTTTATCAAAGGTTAACCAATTATGTTATTGATGATCATTTGTTTTATACTCTATTTTAAGACCTGATTTACATGCAATTTATTTTTATTTGCCCATAATGAATGTCACAAGTGCATGTGATGCAGTTTATCATCAATCAGAACCAAGAAGAGAGCCTAATGCAGAGTAACAGATAACTAGGGGATGATTTGCTTTCATTTATTATTCATTAAATCCTGTGGATGCTCAGTCATTGGATTTGTCTAGTTGAGACGATTCAAATGAGTACCCACAAGCCACAACATGGGGTTTGGATTAGAAATATCAAATTTAAAATTCCTTTACACCCTCTTATCAGGTGCTCTGCTAATGTTCATTGTGCCCTGTCATGCTAAAAGGGATCTTATTATAAGTGTGAAAAGTGTCCAACCTAGTTGGTCTGCGCAGTTGGAACAGACTGACTAGAGTGGACACTCTTCACTTTCAGATAATTTTCGGAATCTGGAATGTTTTCTCTATCTTACAATATTTTAATTTTCCAATTACAACATGGTTAACCTCTCCTGGGTCAGATACATTTATTGAAATTTGTTTTTATGGACTTCACAAAAAGGTCCCTTTTAGCGTGATGGGTTATAAATGATAATATTTCAGTTCTGTCAGAGCCAACACACTTCTCTAGAAGAGCTCAATCAGGCAAGACTCTGTGACCTGTACACAACATGATTTGACTTTGTCGCATACATACCCTGTTTAATGCATTTGCCATAACAAAATATGTTGCAGATTTCTAACAGATTTGCCCTAACAGAATTGTGTTTTATCTTGCTAATTATGCCCACTTTCGTAGAAGAGGGGGTATATTGTTTTGCACTTATCAATAATTATGTCAGTTGGTTTGTCTGGAAAATAGTTCAAAAAGTATGCAAGGTAGAACTACATTGGTGGATAGATCTTATTAAGAGGAATATTGCAGTGTGCAAAAAACATAACTGCTAATCATATTTTTGGCGTTATTGCCCTTTGTTGATTTTCATACTTAGGTATTGTCTTGAGCATAACTCAAAAACCGTACTAGATACAACCATGACACTTCATAGGTGGATAAATCTCATTAAGTAGAAGTGCAGTGTACAAGAACCATAACTCTGCTGACCATGTTTATGGATTTATTTTCCTTGGTTGATTTTCATACATTATAAGTTTTCAAAATATTTATTGATGGCTAAATCTAAGGTTGGCCCATCGAGGGCATACATATTTTACAAACATCTCTCATTATCTATCCCAATGAACTTGCATCAGACTGATTTATGGATATGTCAAACTGCCGATATTTCAAACATTTGTTTGTCCCCAAGGTGTTCGAGATACTGAAGTTTGAAGTTTGACTGTATATCAGATAAGAGGTGTGATATTTCAGAGATGGATACTGTTTGCTGTTGAAATCCCAATAGCATAAATGGCAGGGCTTTCCCGGATCTTTTAGTTGGTCATACATCTATATTCATTTTAGATTTCAGGAAACTGAATTGATAGGTTGTATAATTATGTTTGTATTTTTAAATCTATTTTTGATATTTGAAACACAGGATCGACTACACCAGATCAGATACAGCCCCAAGTTGTGTTGAAGAAACAAGAATTTCCACAAAAAACTACTTGTAACATATATTTTGTTAATTTTTGTTTTGCTATAACTTGTGAATAGGGGGTGTTCAAGCTATTTTTGGAAATAAAATTGACTAGAAGATGTCATCTTATTGAAAAAAACTAATAGTTTTACTGTGGGAATCATTTGACACAACAACATAAAGGAGATCTTTAATAAGTCTGTTAATAAAGTGACCAATTGGAATTTGGTTTGAATCAGAGGTGCTAAAATGTCAGGGATTCTTTTATGTAATTGATCTTTGAAACAGTTTCTGATGAAACAGTTGTTGATGAGCAATAAAAAATGGTTGTTTCATGTGATTCCCCCCTGTGATTTTAAGTGACTTTAATTTTGACTATTTGCAGAAAAGTCAGCATGAACTTATGGCACATTATACATCATGATATGTTAACTTGTAAGTTTTATGCTAATCCCTTCAAGGAATTGCTTGTGGAAAACATTTTTTTCAATTCCTACAATGTTCTTTATTCAGAAAAACCAAAAAAATGTAAAATTTCATTCACTTGAAATTGCTGTCTGCATCATTTTTTAATTTGGACCAGTCGAAAATTTTGCTGTCTGGTAATGTGTCAAAAATGTATTTACTAAGATGTACAAAAACAATGTTACCCCCCCCCCCTTTTCACCTAGCTCTAGGTAGACTTTACAATTTTTAATGATTTTGCTAATAAAAATGATAGTGATAGAATAGGTTTCATGCCTAACAATGTGCACTTTTATAAAAAGCATCACATAACACCTTGGCATATGGTACCTTCATTTATGTAGTTGATAATATTTCTTTCAGGTGTGTGACCTTTTTCATGGTCCCCAAAGGGCGAGCATATGATAGCTGCCACTTCGTCTGCCTGTCTGTTTATCCAGAGCAATTTCTGTGCAACAGATTGGTTAAATTTGATATAACTTCATTAAAGAATTCCTAATGCCATTGCGCCCACACTTCTTGTTGGGTTTTGAATTTCAAGCTTTGTCATGGAAACTGGAGACTTCCATACAATCCTTAACCCATTACCAAACAGCCAAATTTTAGACTAGTCCAAATTCAAAGACGATGCAGACGACAATTTCAAGAGAATGAAATTTCACATTTAATGGTATTTTTACGTAGAAAATATTGTGGAAAATGAAGAAATTGCTTGTCACAAGCAATTTCTTCATTTTCCACGATGTTTTCCAAAGCCATTATCTTGAGGGAGTCAAAAGGCGTCACTGTGTGGTAATGGGTTAATTTCATTAATCATAGTAGCCTAGCCCAAATAGCTCATTTGGTAATGTCAGAGTCAATGTTGGGGTCTCAGGTTCGACCCCCCCAGCTCTGCCAATATCCGTTCTGACATTGACAAAAGTTGTTTTTCTTGTCATTAATGAATGTGAATCATTGAAGTGAGAGATCAGCTGTTGGCTTGGACTGGACGTTTGTTTGTACTGGTTCGAGAAATACCAGAAACATATGACTAAGTGCACCAGTTGCTGGAATATGACTCGAAAATTGCTTAATACATTGTTAAATTCCATGCTGCTTGTTCATAGTACAGGCTACTTTAGAAGATACCGGTATTAGGATAAAAAGCAAAATGCTGATTTAATTTGCTGCATTGTCTTTTTTCCCTCAGTTTGTATTCATATTTTCTATTCCGAGGATTTTGTTTAAGAGAATGTTAATTATTGATTGAAGTGTAGACTAGCTAAACATAAATGGTCATAACAAATGCAATGATGAAAATGACTGGGGACAGAGGTGCTATTTATTTCAAGTTACCATAGCTAGTGTCTGCATTTCTGTGCTAGTTGTATGTCCTTCAATCTCCACTTTTCTATCTTCAATATTGCACCATGTTGTACCTGTTTACCACATGACAAATATAGGATAACAACATTATATAAGTCCAGTTACAATGTAACATCACAGTCATGTTTTCAAAATTTGCTAATGTAAACAAGTTGAACACACTTATATCATAACTAGTGCTGCTTGACAACAGTATAAAAGACAAATTTTGTTGTAAAGTTCTAGTAAAAGTTGCCTATTTTTATGAACTTTGAATGTAAGGCTTTGAAAACTGAATGTCATTGTGAATGTTGGTGTCTTTAAATATTTTTATATGAGTTGAATATTGTGGCTAATGATTTGTCAAATGACACACATAACATAACTTTTTTGCTTGTGTTTTTTGGGGTTTTTTTATCCATAACTTAGTTTGTTTTAATACAAATTACTAAATAGTATTAAAATCTGTATCTAATTTATCTCTAAACATAAATGCAACTGATTATCACTATAGTGCATTCTGTCCAACATATTTTGTTAAAGACTATAGCTGTCACCTTTAATCTCCTTTAAAGGGATAATAGCTGTCAAAAAACCTGCCAATTTGCCCCAAAAAAGGTTTACAGTATTAAAGTAAGAGCAAAAAGATGCAGAAAGACCGTATTTTAAGCGAGCAACCATGCGCTGTTTACCCACAATAAGCGCATGTATATTGACATTCTAACTTTCGCCGGCGCTCAAAAGTTTACTTGGTGTTTACAATTGTGTCTACCGTAAAAAACCTTATTGTTCGGACAGAATTAATTAATTATTTATTTTGTTGTCCGATTTCTTCGGAAAATATTTTGAATAGTGTCCGAAAATTTTGGATTGATTTCAGCATGTCCCAAAATTTCGGTCCCAACTTCAAAGTAGAAACAGTCGAGTGGTGGTATTAGATCTAGATCTGAAATGATCGCAAAATGGTTTCAAGGTCCGATAAATTTGTGCAACAGTCAAATGTTCAATATTGCATAGATCACGTTATGCGATATTCACTTGCTATACAGTTTTGCATTTGACAGGCGAGTTCATCTTTTTATCTATTTTTTTTTTTTTCAAATCCATTTTGGGAATCACTTCGGGCGCCGCTATAAAGAAAATGATTCGTAGCCTACCAAAAATCCTAACAATGAAGCGAACAAAACGCAAACGATTATGGAATATTTCTTTTAACTTTTCGCGATATCACATCAATTTAACATCATATTTGACAAAATTCCCGTAGATTGAATAAAACGCAGGCTTTTGATCAGATTTTATTTCCTCGGGGAATGATAAAAGTACCTTGTCATAAAACAATTTTGGGAATCACTTCGGGCGCCGCTATAAAGAAAATGATTCGTAGCCTACCAAAAATCCTAACAATGAAGCGAACAAAACGCGAACGATTATGGAATATTTCTTTTAACTTTTCGCGATATCACATCAACTGAACATCATATTTGACAAAATTCCCGTAGATTGAATAAATCGCAGGCTTTTGATCAGATTTTATTTCCTCGGGGAATGATAAAAGTACCTTGTCATAATAAATCCAAGTCTAACACTGATTATCCAGCTATTTGTTTTGGGAAGATTTGACTGTCAAAATCGGCAGACTAAATGACTTGCGGAGATGAAAATCTATAAGATTTAACTACGGTATAAATATTGCATAGTTACGCGGTTATTGAATTGAGAAATGGTGAGAGAGAAAAGCGTGTTTCCTAATATAACCACAAGGTCAGCGGTCCCTTTGATGTGAGACGCGCCCGACGACCTTCACTCGTGTACTTAGAAATCGGTCAACACAGTCACGGTTGATGTCGCTTGCCTGTAATCAGTTATACGTCAATCACTTTCGGGTACAGTTTGGGGGCGGAGCAAACAAATTTTGTTACATATGATTACATATGATTGGTTGTAATTCGGTTTCATTCCCTGTCAATCACTTAGGATAAGCTATCCCATCATGCATTTAACTTTTAAACGAAAGCGACGTAACAACAGAGTATATTGAATGCTGTTACAACATTGTTGATATGACCGGGAATTAATGGGAATTAACGAAAGCTTGTAGTTGGAATATTTAACACGGAGTACGGAATTTATTCTTTCGCTTGCAAAGAAGGTACTCTTATCATAGTTTAATTTCTTTACACAAAAACCATCGAATATACAGTAAAAGCTTCTTTTGTTCCGAGTCATGCATTGAATCGACGTAGATCTTATTCTAAGTCAAAGTGGCCGCGATCGTAAGTTTCTGCGATCGCAATGCCTGAATTTGACCAGATAGATTATTTTTCCGATATCTTTTACCTGTAATGAAGTGTCAATTGATCTTTTAGAGATAAACACACACCTTTCAAAATACCACGCTAATTACCTGACAACTTGCTAAATGTCGGGTGTCAAACAATTAAGGATTTTTAAACTAGCAACGAACGTAAATGGCTTAATGCACAAAATTATCGATTTTCTTTGTTGATCATAGCGTGTATTATAACTTGCGTTATCATACGCAATATATCGTGGCCGAAAATTAAGGGATGACCATTTGATCAAATGTCCGAAATTAGGGACATAAAATAAATTATTTTGAAGAATTATAGGTAGTGTCCGATCTTTTTGGGTGTCCGATCACTTCGGGATATTACGGGTATATAGATTTATATATTACATATTTCGGGTACCTGCAAAAGCCGTAAATATTCGTTTATAGTCGGGTGATCATGTGATACAAAGGTATCTAATAAAAGTGACACGTCACGCTAAAAGGGAATTTACGGGAAGTTCATAAAACACAATTTTGAGAAACGACTGATGCAGACGGTTACTAGAAAATAAACACATAGTAAGATGGAGAAATTATTTAAGGCCCATGAAATTACCTACGAGTTATGAGTCTCGAATCTCCTCTGTCTGCGCAGTCCGCACAGGCTGGATATTATCTATACTTTTATACTTTGCAGAAGGTTCCTCTTTAGTGCGACGGGTAAAAAAATTGAAACATTCCGATTTTCACGTGATTTCAACACGTGCTTGGTTACGAATAAATATTCAACTCTTTCCCAAAATGACAAAAAATAAAACTCTCCTCAATTGAAATCGTTTGAAGACTGAATAACCAATGACATTGGAAATGTGAATTGTTTACGATATGACATAGAAAATATTTAGGTAATAGGAAAGATTGCTAACAATTAACATTCCTTTCTTTTGTCTCAATGTTTCCTGTGTTTTTGCTAAAAGATAGTCCAAAGCAGGTCTTGTATGGGAAAGGGTTAACCAGTTGAAGCTATTTTAATAGCCATGCCTCACTCTTTCCCAAACGGCAATGAGTTGAATATTCTATTCTGAAAGTTTGAAACACGACACACTATGCATGTTAAGATACGATTTGTTGAATTAAATAAAACTGACAAAATATCTATGCAACTGTGGAATTGCTTGTTATCAAGATTTTCTCCTATTACCTGAATGTGTTCTCAATCCCTTCTAATGATGACATCAAAAAAATGTTATAATTGGGAAAGGGTCAGTTAGATTCTGCTTGACACGTCATGCTAAAAGCGTGCTTCTATGAATTCAACAGAAGACCATATTTCGAGAGCGGATCACATTTAGCAAACGCCAACGATATCCGTGTTTAGATAATAATATATAGTGTGAAAGGAAAAACATGTAAATCCAGAGTATCAACAGTTTCGATCCTGATCGTTTTGCACTTTCTTCGCAGACTGTTTAGGGTTGCTACACACTTCCCAAAAGGTCCCTTTTAGAGAGACATCTCATATTTTTAAAGGTCAACTACGACCTACATTTTTATTTTTATAGCGTGAAAAGTAGTTAAAAACAACATTTTTCACGATCCCTGTTTAACCATTTCCCAAACAAGACCTGGTTTTGACGTCTCTTAGACATGACTTGGGAAAACGTTGAGACAAAAGAAGAAACTGCTGTTTCTCCTTTTGTCTCAATATTTTATGTGCAATATTGTACACAAACAATATCTTTATCAACACATATTTTGTCAGTTAAAGCATCTTTCAAATTGGATGACTCTAAAATTCTATCGTTTGGGAAAGGGTTAAAATGTACCCTTCCGGTTAATTAAAAAAAACGACTAGTAGAGAGTGATTGTTCTTGATTGATTATTCCTCTTTGTCAACACGACCCGTCACTGAAGTCCGAAAACAATAACAGCATTTGTTGATCGCCGTCGTCTTTTATGCCAGTTTTACATATTATCCATTTAACCCATTACTAAACAACAAACTTTTAGGGTGATCCAAGTTCAAAGATGTTGCAGAAGACAATTTTAAATGAATGAAATATAATATTTTTTTGCCATTTTGTACAGAAAACGTTTTTGGAAATGAACAAATTGCTTGTCACAAGCAATTTTCCCATTTTCCACAACGTTTTCTAAAGCCATTATCTTGTTGGGAGTCAAAAAGAGTCATTGTGTGGTAATGGGTTAAATTCGAAAAATATTAGATATGCTGATCAAGATCTGTTCAAAATGATATTATTCAATATAGAAGTTATTGAGAAAGGAAAAGAGTGGAATCTTATTTGAATGCAAGCAATAAAAGAAGACCGCATGGAAAGTACACGTGCTTGACCTATGTTGATATACGAATTTGGTCATATGCAACGGTATACTGCACAGAGAGACATGTGACGCTAAACGCCTGCCCACTAAAACATGTATCTCGTGGGCATTAGGCATCCATTACATTTAAGCTTGAGGAGAAACAGCCTTCTCGATATGCGGTAAATCGTCGATAGTATTGCAAACATTGTAACTACAATGTGAATCAAGCTGTAGTTACGATGTTTTATAGCAACATATTTTACATTCGCACATTCTTTCAAATTCGAAATGCGTTCATGCTCGTGCCGCACGTTTTTCTCTTATATCGACCAAGGTATCGAGAAGTAAACTCGTCGAATAACCTCTTTGCTTAGCCACACCCTGAAAGGTGAATGAAAATATATATAAATAAACCATGACCTCTGGACAGACGAGTCAAACTGAACAGGTAAACCAGGTATTTAATCGTCGTGGTTTAAAGAAGGCGTTTACCGTTAGATGCAATCACAACACCCCTCTCACGTAGGACGGTCAATAGTTAAAAGTACATTTGAGTCTCAATGTTGATGGTACCACTATAAATGGACATCGAGTCGTGAGCCGCGACGAAAGGTTACGGTATATTCCAATACATGTGAATAGGGAGGAGTGCCTATTTTCCACTGAATAAAAGCGAACAGTGACATGTATTGCGTGCTGTCTGCGCTGTCGTGTGAGTTCAGTAGCAGACATGGCGAAGAAGCAGCAATCTTTGTCAGACATTCGGTCTGACAGTACTGAATAATCTGTCAGACCGAATAAACTTTTGTCAGACCGAACTATAATTCCCTATCTAACAGATCGAAATTTGTGTCAGACAGTTGGACTGACACTGGCCAAAAATCATCAGACCGAGGGAATTTTCATCAGACATGTCTGCCGGTCCGACGGTCTTCGCCATGACTGCAGTAGCTGTATCCTGATAGTACTTCGTCGATCTTTTACAGGGAGACGGGTTCGAGTCACATATTATTATAACTCGAAATCCCGCTTTCCCTGTCAATTTAGACTCGCCGATCTTTGATCATTCACAGGTCGTTGTCTATCTATATATCTTATAGGGAAAACTCGTAATACGTCACCACATAAATAAACAAATCGCACGTGCGATCATGACATTTAATCGCGGTAAAAAAAATCCGATATCTTGACTGCTGTGTTCAACGCGTAAACGCTTTAGATTGTGAAATGACCGTCTATGCATTATACTGAAACCCATTTTCAAACGATTTATGAGAAAACCAGAAAATCCTTTCATTTCGTCGTAATTGACCTTTAAAGAAAATTTACCGTTAATTCTCTGACGTCATTCCACTCGATTTAAAAATAGATTCCGTAGATGCTCGCATTTAACCGCTCAGGACTAGGATAATTCCGACTCGCCCTTGACATTGTAAACATGACATACTGACATACATTGCAAGAAAGGGAAAATGTACAAATGTACCATTCTTTCACTGGTTTTATTGGTTTTATGCAGTTGGAATAGGCTTTGTTCATATCATCAGATAAAAAGAACTCGGTAACAGAAAAACTTCAATCGTGACAGCTATTACCGCTTTAAATTTTCGTTTTCATAATGGTTTTCATAACTCGGTAACATTGTAATTTAATATTGATAAATATTTAATAATGTACTTTCCTTTCATATTTTGATAAATTTCCTAAAATTTAGAATTATATTAACACTTTAAATGATAAGACAAAATGGATGTGGCCCAAACTGTTTATATCTGGGATATCAAAACCAAGATATGTGTGGGAAAATGATGAATAGGAATCTGTCTGAAATTGTTTTCATCTGGTAAAGGATAATAATTGATAACTCTACCTATTTACAGCGCCCGGGGGAGGTAGAGACAGGAAGGGAAGATCCCTGTCACTAGCCAGTAGTACTGACTCCCTACAACAACTAGCCACACCCACTACACCAGTTGTTATACGGACTAAACTACAGCTGGTAGACCTGGCAGGCAGTGAATGTGTGGGTAAGGTGTTTGTATTGTCTGTAGTTTTCTTGTCACTAGCCAGTAGTACAGACTCCCTACAACAACTAGCCACACCCATTACACCAGCTGTTATACGGACTAAACTACAGCTGGTAGACCTGGCAGGCAGTGAATGTGTGGGTAAGGTGTTTGTATTGTCTGTAGTTTTCTTGTCACTAGCCAGTAGCACAGACTCCCTACAACAACTAGCCACACCCATTACACCAGCTGTTATACGGACTAAACTACAACTGGTGGATCTGGCAGGCAGTGAATGTGTGGGTAAGGTGTTTGTATTGTCTGTAGTTTTCTTGTTGTCACTGGCCAGTAGTACAGACTCCCTACAACAACTAGCCACACCCACTACACCAGCTGTTATACGGACTAAACTACAGCTGGTGGATCTGGCAGGCAGTGAATGTGTCGGTAAGGTATTTATATTGTCTGTAGTTTTCTTGTTGTCACTAGCCAGTAGTACAGACTCCCTACAACAACTAGCCACACCCACTACACCAGCTGTTATACGGACTAAACTACAGCTGGAGGACCTGGCAGGCAGTGAATGTGTGGGTAAGGTGATCTTTATTGCAATGTTTATAATCTTATTAACCCCTTCCCAAACAACAAGTTATTATTGTGATCCAATGATAAAGCTGGTTCATGCGACAAAACCTGTGTTGATAAAGAAAGGGGATGTGAAAATATTGTGGCGAAAGGTCTAAGAACATTTCTGTACTGCATGTCACAAATTAAATTTCTCTCTTTTGGCTGTCTGATTCATTTAAAAATTACGTGTATATTTCACAAAATTTGAAAATAATGTATCTGAAGAGCTGGTGGCAGGTAAAGTCATTTTTCATGTCAGTTTTTTTTTTTGCAAAATTTGTGAAAAGTACACAAACTCATCATTTAGCCAAGGATAGGGGAAATGCTTCATATGATTTAGTTTAATTTGTATATTTCAAGTCTTGTTCTGAACACCGTTATTCATATGTATCAAAACAGAGAGGAGATTGTGCTATATTGGTATGTCTAATATTCGTATAATCAAATTTGCATTCAGGCATGTCTGGGGTGACTGGTGCTGCCCTGAGAGAAGCATCATACATCAACAAAAGTTTGTCAGCCCTAGCTGACGTGTTAGGTGCCCTGGCTGAACACAGAAGTCATGTACCCTATAGAAACAGTAGGCTGACACACTTTCTGCAGGACTCTATAGGTATGTAAATCATTGTTTATCTTCACCAAAAAGTCATGTAAGCTCATTATCCTCATACTTTAGTGTTGAAGCTCGATGATCGTGGAGTAAAGTGTGAAAGTCGCGCGAATATGGACCTAGTTCGTAAATTTGAGACTGATAAACCACCTTTACTTTTTTTTTTACTTTACTTTAGTGTCCATAAAATTTGGACATTCTGTGTAATTAAGAAAAAATGATTGAAAACAGAACATGGGTTCAAAATTGGTAAGAATCTACAGTGTAAAAGCTTTATTGAGAAAGTAATGAAGGTACAGAGAAATGCACCTTAATGCCTTTGTTGTTTCGATCTGCAGGAGGGGATGCAATACTGCTCGTATTACTGTGTGTAGCCCCAGATCAGCGGTACATCACTGAAACATCACAGTGTTTAGGGTTTTTGGAAGAAAACATTGTTGGAAATGCAGAAATTGCTTGTCAAGAGCAATTTCTTAATTTTCCACAACGTTTCAGACACTATCTTTAAGGGAGTCAAAAAGAGTCAGTGTGTGGGAATGGGCTAATGGTTTTGTTGTTTTTGTCTGCAGGAGGGGATGCTAAGCTACTAGTATTACTGTGTGTAGCCCCAGCACAGCGTTACATCACAGAGACATCCCAGTGTTTAGGGTTTGGACAGCGTGCCAGACAGGTACAGAGAGGGCCAACCAAGCGGAGACTACCATCATCAGCAGAGAAGGCAGAGAGACCAAGTACAAGTCCGGCCAGGGCGTCATTTAGATAGAGTGTGATGAATAGTTCGATCTTTGATTACATTACAAGCAATCTGATTGGACAAGACTCATGTCTTGGCCAATTAGATTGATTGTTGTGTAATTTGAAATTGGAGGACCAACCAAGAGAAGACCACCATCATCAACAGGAAAGGCAGAGACATCGTTTACATAGAATATGTTTATAATAGAATAGTTCTCTAAACTTTAATTACATCACAGACAGTCTCATTGAACAAGTCATTTCTAGTATGTCTTGGCCAATCAGATTGATTGTTGTGTAATTTTAGAATTAGATCAGCTGAGAAGTCAGTCACTTAGTGCTGCTAGAGCATTGATTAGATAGAATAAGATAAAGCCATGAAAATTCAGAATGGGCAAATAGGAAAGCTGAACATTGTAGTAAAAAATGTCATAGAAAATGTGCAATTTGTATGCACTAGCATTAAAAACATTGAGGAAAAGGGAGAAGGAAATGCTGATCATCGGCGTTTTCTCGCTCCTCTTCAAAAAGTTTTTTCTTAACTCTCTGCAACAACAGGAGAATGCAATTGTCAGCTGAGAAGGTAGACTGGGTTCCAGACTGATCATTTTTCTCTCCTTTACTTTCTCCGGTCTGAATATCAATATCTACATGATCAAAAACGGATGCCGCAATATCTAACGGGTATTGATTTTTATGCGTTATCTTATTGACCAAATTATATATTGACGACTGGACCCAGGCTACTGAGAAGGCAGGGAAACTCATATCATAATAAGACCTGCAAGAGCAACATTTAGATATGAAATGAAACAATGTTACAGTATAAACATGGATTTATTCTGAAGTTTAGGGCTACGCCCACAAGTTAAATCATTTGTAATACAGTTTGTTTTAAAAGTGAAGGGTTTATTTTAATATTATTTTTTATTATTTGTGATGAAGTAGGCCTAGATAGTTTAGTTATGACGTAGACTGTTTTTGATGAATCTGTATATGATGGAAAGGTGACTTTAAATCTGTGATATTTAATGTCTATTATAAGTCAAACCATGCAGTCAGTAGTTATTTATATACAGATATACTTAACCCTTCATGAAAACAGCAAAGATTTTTTTTCTGTTCAAATTTTGAAGTAGTTGTTAACTACACCATAGTTGATGTTTCAGCAGAAAATATTGAGGAATAAAGGAGAAAATGCTGTTCATCAGCATTTACTTTTTCCCCTCAATATTTCCCAAGTTAATCCTTAGAGGTGTGCCACAAAGCACATCTGTTTGGAAATGGATTAATGTATAGATTTCACCTACATTTCTGAAGCAGCAGGTATTTTCTAAATTCAAATTACATTACAACCATTTCACAAGGTATTTGTCTCATCCAATCATATTGGTTGTATTATAATTATACCCCCAGAGAAATAGAGGGGGCTATATTGGTTTCACCATGTCTGTCCATCCATCTGTTCAGACTTTTTATGCCCCCGTATCGAGAGATCTGGGGCATATTGTTTTACTCGTGTCTGTCTGTCCGTCCGTCTGTCTGTTGGAAAACTTAACATTTGCCTTTTCTCCAAAACTATTTGACATACAAAGCTCAAATCTGGTTTGCAACTTCCTTTCAATGATAGCTATCTGTTCCACGATATTTGAACTTCCTCAAGGTCATCTGTTAACCCTTATCAACCCTTTCCCAGCTAGCAATCTATATGGGTCCCATATGGGCACCCTTATGGGTCCCATATGGGCACCCTTATGGGTCCCATAAGGGCAACCCATATGGGACCCATATAGGATGTGCAACTGGGGGCCATATGGGTCCTATCTGGGCAGCCCATATACATGCAATATGGGTCCCAGATGGGCAGACCCATATAGACAGCCCTGATCAAACCCATTTCTATTGGCTTTCATTTAATATTGATCGAAGTTCAATACCGTCCAGAGCTTCACGCTCAGAAAGGGGTCACTATTCCCCGTCTTTGGGGATTAAGGTCTCGTCAGGTTTGTCGGACGACCTTGACACAACTTCCTAGGGTTTGATTCCTTGAAATTTGGTCTTTAAAAGTATAATTTCTTCGATGCTTTCTATAACTATCTAAATGTTTTTTATATATCTATATTTCTAGATTTATTTCTATCTTTTTTTGAAATTGTCTACACAAAAATGATTTGTTTTAACAGAATCATATAGGTTTATCAAGCCAAATGCTTTCTTTACGTAAACGCTTTGTGAAAATATCATTTATTTACAAGATTTTAAATTACCGGGTATTTCCCTTTAATATACATAAAACTACATGTAACACACTAATTGATAAGATTATTTTAGTAATTTGAACAGTCTAATTACAGTTTAAACACCGTTAAAACGACAAAATATTCGGATGATCCAACATGAAGGCCATGGTTAAAAACGATATTGACAAAGAATGTACTTCTGTACAATATAGCGCAGAAAAAAACTTAGGCAAAAGAAGAAAATGTCGATTATCAACTTTTGCTAATAGCTCTAGGCCTATGTTTTCGTGCAATTTACCTTTCAATTAGAGAAGTCAAAACCTGTTCGAGACAGAATTAGATATGTCTTATTGATGTTTTCTTACTGAATCTGATGCTGTTGTTTTTCCATTTGTATTGGATTGGTGGTCATAAATGTTGATGGATATGAATAAGATCGTCATTCAAATTGAAAGCTTATAATTCTATAGGCTACATGATTCAGATTATGGATATTTTAGATATGCTCATGTATACATAATTATTCTGTTGTACATGAATGGGCGCAAGTCAATTATTGTAACCGGGACCCTTATTGTCCAAACAACATGGGCTTTCCTACATAAGTCCTATATGGGCATACCCATATGGGCTTACCCATACACAGCCCATATGCTGGGAATATGGGACCAATCTGGGTCCCTTATGATTAAACCCACATGGCTTGCCTACATAGGTCCTATATGGGTCCAATATGGGCCCACCCATATGGGCTTACCCATACACAGCCCATATGGGACCCATATAAGCATGTTTACTGGGTTACTCTAAGAAAACTTAACATTTTACAAAAAATGGCCATTTCAGGGGCATTTGTGTTTCACCAACACATCTTGTTTTCATTTCTGTGCTCTAACTGAAGAACTGTTTGACTTGGGATCATGAAACTTTACACAGTTGTTGCCTTTGACCCAAAGTGGTGCCCTGTTGTTTTTGTGTCCAAGTATGTCAAAGGTCAAGGTAACGATTGGACATTGTTTAAAATCTGTTTCCATGCTCTGATTCAGTGACCGTTTGACCTAGGATCATGAAACTTCTCTTTTTCCCAGGGAGGTACCCTATTGTTTTGGAGTCGTGTAGCTCAAAGGTCAAGGTTACGAGTTGACTTTGTTAAAAATCCATTTTCATTCTCCAACTTAACCCTTTCCCAAACAGCGAAAATTTGGACTTTTTCAATTCAAATGCTGCTGTAAAGGACAAAATTGGTATAGATCTACATTCATATCAAAAGTGTGTACTATCATGGCTCAGAAAATATTGAGGCAAAAGGAGAAAATGCTGATTATCAGCATTTTCTTCTTTTGCCTCAATGTTTTCCCAAACCTTCACTATTAGGGATGTGAAAACAAGATCTTGTTTGGGAAAGGGTTAAGAACCTTTTGACCTTAATGACCTTTACCACTTTTCAGTGACAAGATGAAAATAAGAGGTGCTAATGACATTTCAATATAAAATGAGTTAAGGACTATCATGAATGAAAACAAATAATGTGACACCCATTAGAATTGTCTTGTTGAGACGATTAACAAAAGTACCCACAACAAGAACACTAGATCATCCCATCTTAAAGAGAAATACTTGGGTACCAATTAATACCTGAATGTCATTTTCTTATAGGAAAATAGAATATGAAACGCAAAATGAGAAAGAGAAAAAAATCGAAATAAATAGAATAATGAAATGAATTGTGTTATCGTATTTTTATCCTACAACCATTATTAACCTATTTTCCTATCAATGACCGACTTTGATGTGTCTATATGACAATGTTTGGAAAAACAATTAGGCAAAAGAAGAACTTGTTGATAACCAGCTTTTCTCCTCGATATTTTCCATGGTGTATTGTACACGAATTATGCCTTTATTTGCGCTCAACATTTTCTTCTTTTGACTCAATATTTTCTGCATTGTTTTATACACACATCTTTTTATGCCCCGTATTGAGAGATCGGGGGCATATTGTTTACTCGTATCCGTCCGTCCGTCTGTCTGTCTGTCTATCCGAAAACTTAACATTTGCCTTTTCTCCAAAAGTATTTGACATACAAGGCTCAAATTTGGTATGCAACTTCCTTTTAATACTATCTATCTATTCCATGCAATTTGACCTTCCTCGGGGTCATCACTTAACCCTTATCAACCCTTTACTCTACGAAAACCCTTATCAACCCTTTACTCTACGAAAACTTAACATTTTAGAAAAATGGCCATTTCGGGGGGATTTTTGTTTCACAGACACATCTTGTTGTATCATTGTCAATCTTTTCGTCTGCAGCAACTTTCAAATTTGAAAAGTCTAAATTAATGTCGTTTTGGTGAGAGTTTTTAAGTTACAGTTGGTTTGATGTATGTTGGACCATTCTCATTTTTTTGTCACTTGGAAAAAGGTTAACCCATTACCAAACGACAATATTTTGGGTTGTTCCAAATTCAAAGATGTTGCAGATGACAATTTCAGGTAAATAAAATTTAAAATCTTGTGGACTTTTTGCGTAGAAAACATCGTGGGAAATGAAGAAATTGCTTATCACAAGCAATTTCTTCATTTTCCACAATGTATTCCAAAGCCATTACATTTCCAAAACTCGTACTTTGTGGGGAGTCAAAAAGGGTCATTGTGTGGGAATGGGTTAAGGGGAAAATATGAAAAAAATCACCCATTTAGCGTGACGACCATTAATGAACAATTAAAAAGATGTAAGATGTCAAATTCGTAGAAAGAGACAAAATCATGTTTTGTAAAACTGATTTGAGATGTAAATTAACCACAGTGTTTCACGTTCATCGATCATTTTTATTACCCTTTATTTTTCTAATGCTAACTTTGAGGAAGAGCGTATTTGTCTAAATTTTGTGACGTCTCACGCTTAATGTGGTCTTCTGGGAACACGCGGAAATTGTGAAAAATATCGACCCTAGTCTGTCGGCAGCCGACTGCTGACTATGGTCGAAACTGTTAACTCCAAGGTTGTTTTTAGCGAGACTATTCTTGTCACCCGGGTGTCAGCGCTGGCGTATCCGTAATGTTTTGGTTAAGTTTTTACGTGCAAGTTTGTCAAATCTTTGTTTCTACTAGTGCTATTGCTCCGAAACTTTGCACATGCCTCTGTGACCATAATATCAGCCTCTATACAAAGGTTCATTACTTTGACAATTCTTGGTTAAGTTTTTGCGAGCAACTTGCATATATCAGTGACAACTTTTTCTGGCATATATCTATGATGACTTTTTCTGTAACAGCTATAATTGCTTTCAAACTTTGCACATGCTTTTTTTGACCATATTATCAGCTTCTAGGCAAGGATTCGTCACTCTGCCATTTAATTCTATGGATTTGTTTTTACCTTATTCGGATTTAGAATTTTTTCACTCTCCTGCACTTGATAGTCGGGCATTGCTGTCCTGAGACAGCTCACATGTTTGTATTTAGAATGTTTTTCTATTATTAAACTGTGTTTATTTTCCAAATACGACACATAGTTGATCTCTGCTTAGTTTGATCTGTTTTATTGACTTTCCAGAAGGCCCGTTTTAGAGTGACAGGGCTCATTAAAATCTTGCACATTATGGCCGCTTATTTTGGGTAATGCCCAGGAATCGATTGGTCGAGGCACAATGCTTTGTCGTCTTTTCTGTTTTTCCTTGAACATTTTAACATTGGTCATTACATTTCAAAAATTATTTGACGAAGCTTTTATATTTCGGATAGTTCACGTGTTCCTTGTATCATTAAAATTGTAATATTGAATTAAGGTTTGACGATGCTACAAATTTAAACAGACGACCACATTTTCAAAATACCAATCGGTGTTCATAACATCATGTATGTATTCAAATGAGTACACACAATATACGATATGGATATGAAAACAATAAGAATGCATTATCCCATACTATCTGACGCCCTGCTTTGATACCAAAGTTGTAGATCAATGATTTTTTTTTACAAAGGTAATGGTTTTAAGTTACATTTCGTAATTCACATGACAATATTATGCACTTTTTGACATACTATAATTGCCAGAAACCTCTCAAACGTAGTTTAAACCAAATTATTTGTAAGTAAAAGGTTAATCAGTCACAGATGGACGTGCATGTATATATTAACCTTTTTTTCAAACGACTTAAAATTATACTGTTTCATCTTGAAAGCTGCTGCAGAAAACAAAGCAGATGTTCAAAAAAATGGAATTTGTGTAAAATACAGCACATAAAATATTGAGACAATAGGAGAAACTGCTGGTTATCAACAGTTTCTTCTTTTGTCCCAATGTTTCCCAAACATTTTCTATTAGGGATGTCAAAGCCAGATCTTGTTTGGGAAAGGGTTAAATAAATTACGTTTTAACATTTAAACTTAGCCTAGGGACGTTAACGTGTATTCAATTTTTGCTAATTTTGGATGACGTATCTACGTCGGTTTTTGTCTTGTTCACCAACCCTTTACAAATTTCTTTCTTTCTCAAAGATCACAATCTATATGGACAGTTTAAAACTTAAAGATATTGTGGACAACGGAATGAAGTTAACTTCAACTTGAAAAAATATTGAATATGATGTAAATATTGGATGAAATACGAGTACAAAATGCCGGATGTCAGCATTTTCCTGTTTTTTTTTTTTTTTTTTTTTTTTTTTTTTTTTTTTTTTTATGTTTCCCAGTAACTTGTTTATGGACAACAAAAACGTGCGATTATCTCAGGGAAATGTGCCATATTCATTATGATAGGGATGATGGATTTCGATTAAGGGTTCGCTGATGCGATCCTCCTGTCTTCTGGTATAGACATAGAAAAGATGTGTTCGTTCTCTGTGTCATTTCGTTTATTTTTTTGTTAATGTGAGTAGATGAATTGCGTGGACAGGCATATGTAGAATTCCCTTGTTTATGGGCCTTATATTGGTCTATGGGTTGATATACCAAATGAAAAAATCCGTCCTATTTCTGACAAGATATTTCGGGGTTTTCTGACGGGATATCAATTGGAAGTTGGCCTGTCTGGCGATTGCTTGCATACATTCTTTCGTGAGTAACCCCAGGTAGTTTTAACTCTTTCCAAAACGGCAAAACTGTAGACCACTCCAATTTAAAGGGTGTTCTTGAAAGCTAACAAAACAGATGTTGATATTATGCAAGGCTATGCTTTGTGTACGCCTACTACATGCACTTAATGTTTCTCGAGCCTTTTTGACAAGGGACGTCAAAATCTGGTTTGTTTGGCAAAGTTTTTTTCGTCACTGCATGGAATCGTTACTCGTCTTTTAGGCTGAGCATCATTTTAAAACGAAAGATTTGAGTCGTCTAATTCAAGAAAAAGAAAACCATGAACTATCAGAAATGACAGAATTTATTAGTCATATAAATCACAAATTTGTAAGTAATTCTAGTCCGATAGGCCTATTATTTTAATCAGTTTCCCTGTTTAGAATTTCTCAAACAATTTCTGATCAGAGTTTCAAACATATTTAGAATCCCACGGATCTTGAAAATAAGACCCGTAAAACTTGGTTTGCGCCATCATGATTTCGTCACGTGCGCTGGTACCCTGTTTACATTTGTGTTATATCGGCCTCTGGTACCTCGTCTGCGCTCTCCGCGATGGATGGTTCCCGGGAGGAGATCTTCTCACCTTTGGCTTCCTCGTAATACATGGGAGGTATTCCGTTCACTTCATATACTGGCGGGGCAACACCAATGGTGTAAATATCTGAAACAATCGACATGTAATTTTGTAGGGTATTTCACATTTATAGGCAAAAAAGTTAGTGTTTCGATGCTAAAGTAGGCTACGTTTTTTAAAATGAACTTTCCACACAGCCCGAACTAGGTCTTTATTAATTTTGCCAGTAGGGACTAGATCGAGTTTCAAATTGGCGGCTACTTTCGAAAATATCATAACTACCGGTTGAATAAGTTGTAAATAGTGCATTTTCGAACGTAGCTCCAGCGATATATTGTTTGATGGTTTGAATTACAACTTCCTTCGAAATTTTATTAGGAATATGCAACAAAAAATGACAAAATGTTTAAAAAAAAATACTTTGATAAAGACCTTTGTGCATGTTGATATGCCTTCTATTTTGTCTGTCTTTGCGACCGTAATGTCCCAGGATTAGCATGTCAGGAATTTAGAAAGAATGCCTAAAGATTTGAAAATATATGCAAAAACTTGCGTGCGGGTAAAATGTCACGTTAAAAACGAGATGCATACCAGTGCGGCATTCATTATAATAGGGTAAGGAGGGGCAAAACGCCCAGGTGGGGTCAAACGCCCACCCCTATTATTTCGTCACTCATTATGTCAATTGATGTTTGTCTTGATTTTACACTTGAAGTATTCTTTTAGAAAGATGCCCATGAATTTTTTACATCTAAACGTCATTCAATTATCAGTATGCGAATAATTGTTTATTTTGCATATGTTTGATCTAATATTTGGGTAATGGGTTTTCTTGTGTATCTTATTTCAGTCCGAGTATTCAATCAACCAAAATGCAATTTATATTTATATGTCCAATTGGTCGCCTACACAAAAAGATAAAAAGAAAAAAATATCAACACATTTTTTTCTCTGGCCAAATTAAATCACCCACCCCCTTTGGGGCAAAACGCCTATGCTGCTTTGGGGCAAAACGCCCAGACTGGGCGTTTTGCCCCTTCCAAGGGCTAAATAGTGGGCGTTTTGCCCCTTGTAATGATAAGTAGGTATTCAGAAGTACTAAAATTTTCCTTTAAACTCAAAGAATGACTAAGGTTGGTACATATGACGAAATCCATTTACATTTCGTTGTCTACAAAAGAAAAACTGGCAAAAAAGACCGACTTTTCGCGAATATATCAAACTTTTATGTCACCCGATGGATCCATGTGGGGCAAAACGCCCATGAAACGTCGATTTTGTGTTAAAATGAGACAATAAGACCGTTTAATCTACTTTAAAGGGGCCTTATAAAGAACATAACATCAGTATGTTTTAATTTGACTGATATGAAGATGCTGCAGACAAAGAACAGTAACACGTAACCACTTTTATAGACAAGCAAATTATGCCCAAATTTAGCCTTTACGCTTGATAAAAAATGTTGAAAATATGATAAAACCCATCCAAAATATATTTTTCCTAGTATATTAATTACATACTAATTATATTCCTATTTCCCCCCAGATATTTTCAAAATATTTTTTTTATTTTTCATATGGGGCATAAAGCCCAGTGGTGGGCTTCATGCCCCACCCCCAAAGGCGTTTTGCCCCGAGGGTGGGGCAAAAAGGCCAAATTTCGAGAAAAATTGTTTTAACGACAGTCATTTTTTATATCAAAAGACAAAGCTGTTTTGTGTATAGACATTTGGGACAAAGGGCAAAGTTCAATTTCACGTTGAAACATTTACATTATACTTTGTTTGTTTTGTGCTACAGCGCTCTTTCCTTAAGGGGGGCGTTTTGCCCCTCCTTACCCTATGCATAAATATGTAAATTCTATATGGAATATGCCCTTAAAAATACGTAGGCTAACATTTGCTTAGTTAAGTTTTTAAACATAGAAAGGCTTTATCTTTCACGAATAATACCATATTTTAACCCTCTACCAAACGACAAAATTTTAGGGTGATCCACTTCAAAAACTGCCACAGAAGACAAAATGGATGTTATTAAAGACGGGATTTGTGGAAAATATGGCACAGAAAATATTGAGACAAAAGGAGAAACTGCTGGTTATCAGCAGTTTCTTCTTTTGTTTCAATGTTTTCCCAAGCCTTTTCTATTAGGGACGTCAAAACCAGGTCTTGTTTAGGAAAGGGTTAATTAATGTCGATTCCAAAAATCATGGCTTTAGTAAATATATCTTGTAAAGGGAAAGGAAGAGCTGCTAATATAATAAATACCCATCCTTACTCCATCAAATGATTTATGTGCTTTAACCCATTACCAAACGACAAAAATTTGGACCTGTTCAAATTGAAAGAAGTTGCAGACGACATTTTCAAGTTAATGAAATTTTACATTTTGTTGTCTTTTAAGCTAAAAAAACAATGTGGGAAATGAAGAAATTGCTTGTCACAAGCAATTTCTTCTTTTTCCACAATGTTTTCCAAAGCAATTATCTTGTCGGGAGTCAAAAAGAGTCACCGTGTGGTAATGGGTTAAAGATAAATGCCAATTTTCACGAAACATATTTTCTGGCACGAAATGCATTTTATAAGTGTATTTCTGATTTACGTACCAGCGTCTTTGAGTGGTGGTTTCTCTAACTCTCGCGCCACTCTCATCTTTTTCTTCATTTTCCTTTTACAACAACAACACACCAGTAGTGACATCAGCAGGACAATCACGAAGAATCCGAGACCAGATCCGATCAAGATGGGCAGCAGGTACTCCTTCATCCTCATCTCCTGCACGTGCACCTCGTGCTGAATGGCCTCCTGCATGGCCTCGGCTGACGTCATAGATTGTGTTGGTTTACTCTTGTCTGTGTTCGGTTTGTCTTCTGCAGCCGGTGCTGGGATATCGGACTGCTTGTTGTCTGTGGCAGCTACAATAGAATATAAAATGAGCCGCGACGCGAAAAAGCGGAATTTAGCATAAGCGAAAACAAAGACACAGATCAGCTTCACGGTAACCGCGAATCTGATCAGCGTCTGTGTTTTCGCTTGTGAGAAAGTTTAGTTCTTCTTCTTCCCATGTACGAAATTTCGTGACTCTAATCACTTTCAGCCTCATTTGTGTCGGATCTGGTCAAAATTCCCGAAGACCGATTTTCTCACGTCGCGGCTCAAATTATTGTTTTTGTTTGTTTGTTTGTTTGTTTTTAAAATATAACACGTTTTAGATGGCATACACAGGAATCCTTAGTTTGACTCACAGCTCTCAGATACAAAGATACATCAATAAATCCTACTATCTGATCGCTGGGAAACACCTCAAGGACTCATGGGCGCGATTAGAGTTTAGATATCGATAAATGCACCATTTAGTATTTGAGACTAAACAAAGATCAAGATCAGTACTGTTCTCTTAAAAATAGGCTACTACAAGCAAAGCGTAGTCTGATCGAGATCAGTGTTTTTTTTTTTTTTTTTTTTTTTGTTTTTTTTCTTTAGCGCGATTCGGTCTCATATACTCTTTTGGTTTCCCCATAGCCAATACCAATGTTTACGCTGCTGTGATATCTAGCCAACCGTTGTCTGCGGCAGCTAATAGAGATGGACGTCACAATTTTCAAAACACTCTTCCTCTCATTAGATATATCTCCTTCACATTTCTATTTCTCATGACCAAATAATTTTGATAGATCCCTTTTTTCATATATGGGCTAAACTACTTTCAATCCGACACTATTATCGTAAAATATTACAGACAACATATACAAACATTTATGTAAATGCTAAATATCTGAAAGGTGCCCTCGTCTTCTATGTAAGCACTAACACAATTTATTTCATTGTGGCATTGTGGGATTTCTCGAGGCTTACAAATGATCTGCTTACAAAACAATGTAACAGTAATTTGAGTAAGCCCTATGTTTATGTGATCAAGTATGACAAATTAACTACTTCTTCGCTAGAAATGACAGTAGCATAAACACTTACGTATAGCGTCCACACTCTCGACGGTTGCTATGGTTTCACCAGTCTTGCCTTCTGTAGAGGAGAGAGCAGGAGAGTCTTCCGCTACAACCTCGGTTTCTGTGGCAACTAAAAACAAATGGACATTAACATATCTCCTCTTCTCAACATAAGTCTGGTAAATACAGCTTTTAACAAGCTTTAAGCCTCTCTTACAACCCATCGTGCGTCTTTTTAAATCGTACGTTTTAAAACTCTGCAAAATCGTACGATTTATAAAGACACACGACGGGTTGTAAGAGCGCCTCAAAATATTGTCCAGTCAATTTCATTTATCAATGTCTTTAACAAAACTTACTTTCATATACGAGGGGTGATTCAAAAGTTCGTATACTGGATTTATAAATCTTCAGGAGTGTTGACTATCAAAACAAAAGTAGTGCAGTTTTTAAATGTTACATCTGTACAATAAATGTGGATTTTTTTTATTTTTTATATAAAACAGTTATTGCCCAGTGACAAATTTTAGAGACAGACCATGCGCGAGGCGGGGGAGCAAGAACGTCAAAAGCGACGTCAATTTAATGCGATTATGAAACATTCTACTCAAAGTGCATATTTACTATCATACAATTCTGTGTACGATGTATAAATGTGCTGAAAGTGTTATCATACAATTTTAGAATCGAGATGTTGAATAATCCTCTGTCTGGATGTTTTAAGATCGATCTACTATCGAAGCGGAGCCTATCACTGTTTACCTCAGTTCTTACGTTGTTAACCGGGTTGTGGCCGTTTGCAAGACTATCTTGGAATGCATTATCCTCTATTGAAGTCCGAATCTTGGGTGTCACATAAATATAATTTCTCTTCAGCACCATAGTTTTGTTTTCTTCAACATTTTAAGTGTCTGCGTTGGTGTATGACCAAGATTATGGCAGAATTTATAACTGACCGACATTCAAATTTCGTTGTTGACGTCATATCGCTATTCCACTAATTTGTTCTATATTATAAAAATGTAGTGTCTTCATAACAACTTTTACATCAACGTATAGAACTTGGTGTCACTATGCAATACAAGCGTAATAAAAATTTTCACTTAAAAGTTGCCGCAGAAAAGAAAATTCGATTAATTTAATTTACTATGGTAACACAGTTTACGGCCGCTATAACTTTTTTGTTAACATTTTATTTTTTATACGGTCTATAGATAATGAACTACTTTACTACCAAATTATATACTGATCAAGCTAGTGATAAGGCAGTTATGGGTCCATTTTACGAACTTTTTGATCACCCCTCGTAGATCTATGTGCTACAAGTGTTCTACCAATTTACAGCTATTACGGGTCCGGAATGTTAAAAAGTATTTGACGAACTTTGCTGGCCATCTGTATGTGAAAGTACATTTATTGACCAGGGATTCATACTAGTAGTTTCAGCCCGTTTAAGTTTGAATGTGTAACTTTCTTGACTAGTATACATACCACTAACTTCTCGTAGCTCGCACATGCTTCGGACAGTTTCGGCAGTTTCCGCCAGCATATCTTGAGCAACGATGGCATCATTCGGGATTGTACATGTTTTAAGTTCATCTTCAATACATTTGAAGATGGCATTTTCGGCCCTAGAAATACATGATGTAAATAGCATCATTAACATTTGTAAAATGAATTTTGTAATTAACTTTAACCGCGATATATCGATGAGGCGGATAAAAAGTAACGCTTCGATGTTTTCATTACTAAAAGGAAATCATTATGATCGCTTAATAAAATATTCGTGTGAGTTTCTATCTCGACAGACATATTTGTCAATGTCAGAGAGTCTATTGTTCATTTAAAATACAATTTCTGTAATTTATGATTGGGTTGAAATCATTTACAGTATAATCATAACGAATGTTGATCATATTCATTCTTAATTAAATTGCAACATTTCTAAAACAGACGGAGAAGGCTTACTTTTACTAAAATATGCACAAGCAGAAAAAATCTGGCTTTAATTTCAAATGTAGGGGCCAAAAAGATCCCAGTGATTAATTTTATAAATATACGATCTCATTCATTAACCTTTATAAATAAAGAATCGTAAAATTGTTGTGATAAAGTGTTATGCTGACAAAGATCAAACATTCACTAAAGCATAATAGTCAGTTTAGCACAAAACTATTGCACATACACATATATGTATATGTACTTACAATGATTTTACACTGATAAACCGAGTCTTCTAAATTCTACATTTAAACTAAATATTTATTTCCATATATTGTGTTCATTTTTTAAAGAAAAAATCCAAATTATTCTAATTAGCTCTTCTGTAGGTCTATTATCGAATATCCTTTCAGTACTAATGGATGAAAACTTAATCGAATTTGGATAGACAGCTGGAGGCTCGAAAAGGCTGTTGTGGTAGTAGGCTACTGGTGAGAGATGTACCAGGAGTCCATGGTCATGATATGACTAAAATATTGTTCTAAGAGACATTCAATGAATTTCAATCAATCTTGTCTATTTATGACGTTCTTGCATGTTCAAAATAATAGTCCGTAGACTAAGCTCCATATGACTGAAACCAACTGATATGCGGGACTGATAAAACAGAGCACCGTGAAGTGCTACTTGGGGAGTTTAGTCTCCAATATGATAAGGGGTAATCTTGGTGCCCGTTTTGTGCTTCCATACTTACCGACATAGATTTAGAGACACATCATCGTTGAATGGTTCGAAAGCTGTCATAATATCAGGGACATCAATGTTACTTTGTTTGAGACAGGTTTGTACGGCGACTTCTAACTTCTTGATGCACGACTCACCGTTATCTGCAATATAAGAACAACATTGGGGATTATACTAAACTATTTTCTAAACAATAACGCATTTTGACATAGGCCTACCTTATAGAGAAAGCGGCAAAACACTTAGGTAGAACAAAAATTGCCGGTAGGCCTAACAAGGATTTTCTGCAGTTGCTGAGCTATATTTTACACAAATCCTATCTTTATCAACATTCATTTTGGTGTAAACAATTTCTTTCTATTTCTACGACTCAAGATATATCGTTTGTGACAGGGTTAATGTGATGTTTTGGTGAAGATGAGGAGGCTGATATAGTAACAGAGAGATGTTTGTAAGGTAGTCCACCCCTAATTAGATTCATGCGACGTCGAAATTCTTCGGGCGACGTCGTACACGTTTGGCGGTGTATCGTTCTACCGCCAAATGTTAACGACGTTGCCCCAATAACTCGCGGGGATCTCGTCAGGGAGGAACCACCTTAATCCACAATGTCCATTTTCTATTTCCATTTCATTTGTTTCCTTTGACTTCAATGCTATGTAGGCGTAACCCATGAGTTGTTGAAATTGTGAGTGATTCATTCTGATTTAGAGATCGGTAAATACTGTATGTTTGTCTTCGATCAATACATTTAAGGTAGTCCACGCCTAATGAGATTCGCACGACTTCGGAATTATTCGGGCGTCGTCCTTAACATTCGACGGTCGAACGTTGGGTACGCGAACGTGAACGACGTCACACTAAAAAATCCGACGTGACATGAATCTCATTAAGGATGGACTACCTTAAAGCAGGATCGAGTGATGCTGCTTCATTTTCCCGAATCTTATTTTTTATTCTTGGGTCCTTCTTCAACAATCAAATTCAGTATCTTAACAGGTGCGTCGATTATGATTGATACATGCACTTATTTAAACTGGATTAATCTCATCCCGCATACCTTGATAAATGGGTTCATTTTTTACAACAAATTAGCCTTTGAAAACACAGAGTATTTCTTTTCTGTCAATGTTTTCTTTGACAGTATAACCAAACTGTTACATTAATCAAATGCATGCTATATATATTTAAAGTTTGGGAAAGGGTTAAGGTAGAATACCCGTAATAAGGTCATTTTGAGATTCATAAAACACAGGATTTTTCCGAGTGGCGTCGTTACGTAATCGAACTTATTCGGGTGCGGTCGTAAACATTCGGCGGTGGAAAGGTCCACCGCCGAATGTTTTCGACTTTGCCCGAACAATTCCGACGTCGCACGAATCTCATTAGGGGTAGACTACCTTAATCTATTTCAACCCTACCTGGATTCATGGGGCCTTCTTCAACAATCAGTCCCGGCATCTCAACAGGGGCTTCAGGTAGATTAACCTGGAGGTCACGTGATGATTGGGTCTCCTGGGGCTGGACATTGAACCCCTCACGTGTGTGCATCTGGTTAAAGTCAGCCTGTGATGTGGGTATCTGATGTTTCTTGTACTGGTTATTGGTGGATGACTCCGGTATTTGGGGGAACTTCGGTACTGGGGGTGGTTGTGGGTAAACACGCTGGACCATTGGTCTGGTGGGAATCTGGGGGATCCCCGGATGGAATTGTGGCATGCCGCGGAACGGACTAAATGGCGCGCGGTTAGACATGATCCTTGATGGAATTTGTCTCTGCTGCTGCTGCTGTTGTTGTTGTTGTTGTTGTTGTTGTTGTGGTAATTGTTGTGGTAGTTGATTTCTGTTGTACATGTTGTATTGTGCTGGGTTACGACGTTTAATCATCATCAACATGGGTCCGGGGTAGACACGAGCCTTCATTATTTTAACCATCCTCGTCATTGGTGGTCTGGGTACGGGGCGGGGCATGGGAGGAAAGCGGGGCATAAATGGTTGACGAGGCATAGGAGGCTGGCCAAATCTGTTAAATCTGAGGAAGGCCATTTTGGGTGTGGGTTGATCACGTCTGACGTTGTACATATCCATAAATGGCGGTGCGACTGGTCTCTGTGAGGGTCGGACAATTCTAATTGGTTTACGGATGTTGTTGAAGTTCATATTGAGCATATTACGGCGGGTGTTCATGGCGTCCCTTGCTCGCTGCCACATATCACGGTTAACCCTCGAGGCGATATCGAACATGTTGGGTACACGCGGACGCATGTTGGACAGGACATTAGGTCGGAAGTTGTTTCTCAGTCCTGGAATGAAAAATGATTTTATAAGATAAGAGGGAGTGAAGGCTTTTCAAAATGCAATATTTCTCTAATTGTTCATCAAACCCTATGTTGTGGGTACTCATTGGAATCGTCTCGGCGAGACGATTCCAATGAGTACCCACAACATAGGGTTTGGAGTTGAAATAACAAATTTAAAATAATCTGTTGCTCTGACAAACGGGTTGAAATATGTTTTATCGCATTACAAGTTATGCTTATTAGATTAGGAAATTGTCTTTCTGTTATTTGTTAGATATAACCGTTTCATTTTAAAAGAAATAATTAAAGACAAAAAATATCTACTTTGTCATAAAAAAATCTTGAAAAATATTATATCTAGTCTCTTTTATCATAGACCGAATGCAACTGTGATAGAAGTTAATAATCAATAAAGGTTTGAAAATAAAGTATAAATTATGGATGAAACATTTTTCTAAATTTGTCCATGCGGTTACCACGATGGCTGAATGAATAAACGTAGGCCTACGTAAGTTAAGAAGAATCAAGTAAAGCCTACTTGTAAGTCAAAATTTCGACTAATTTGTACGTGCGTGTAACATGCCATTATTGTATTAATTACTTTATTTGTTCAACATGGTTTGTTTACCAAATAATGATGTCCCTACCGTAACCAAAATAACACGTGTAAATGTCGTAAGCAAACTTGGAACTGAGCATCTACGAAATTGCTTAAATATGACATAGATTTTATTTTAAAAAAAAATGCTCAAGTAATTTTGGAAAAATGCATTTTGTATGATAATTTCCAAGATTTCTTATTCTAAGCAATTTCGTAAATGCTTGGATTTCAAAATTTGATTCCAACATAATATATACATGTATGCATTTTGTTACAATAGAACCTATGCTACATTAGCCGAATATTTTGCAGCTTTTTTGTCAAAGAAAAAAAACCTCGTTTCTACAGCTTACTTTTAGCGAAGTTTGGGTTACTTTCAATAACACCTGTTTTGAACTCTGCATTGTCTATGAATATGAACAGGTAAAAACTCCTTCTTGCAATTAGCAAACTATAGTCAATGAATATATTTTGAAGCCATGATACGCACTGTTCCCCACAACCAAAATGAGCAGGGATCCCGTAAATGGTCCTTTTATAGCATCTGAGACCAACATGATCAAGATTCGTATTTTCTGTAATTTTAAAATAGCTTCTTCAAGGCATGCAGCGCCCTAAACAGAGCAGCAAGGACACTAATCGGTTTGTTTTAGGCACCTGTATGCATGGTAGTAGGCCATAGCCCATTCCCGCACAGTGACGCTTTTTGACATCCCGTAGGATAAAGTCTTTTAAAAGCATTGTGGAAAATGGAGACATTGCTTGTGAAAAGCAATTTCTCCATTTCCAACAATGTTTTGTAGGACTACACAGAAAATAAAATATGTAAAATTTCATGCACTTGAAATTGTCGCCTGCAACACCTTTCAAATTGGAATAGTCCAAAACCTTGTCGTCTGGTAATGTGATAAAATGCAATAAGGATTCTTTTTTCTCGGTCATGCTCATTTCTCCAAAACCTGAAAAGTATAATTTAGTGATGCTAGATCTAAAAACTAAACTAAAACTTACTGATGGAACATTTACCCATTTTGTCCATACCATAGCCTGGACAGCACGTGTGTATTTTGTAGAAACGGTACACTCGCTCCCGGAAATAGCTCATACACATAGGCCCGAATGGTCTGAAAAAAGGGAAATTGGAATGTAGTTAGGATATGTGGCTAGCCACGTGGAAATCAGAATTCTTGGAATACTTTTAGATTAGGCTATTGGAAGAAATATGTGCAAACCGCTGTTTTCTATTTTATTTCAAAACGATGGTTTAATTATAATATTTTATTTACTACGAATTTAATATAGTCGATGTTAACCCTCTCCCAAACAAGACCTGGTTTCGACGTGCTTAATAGAATAGGCTTGGGAAAACATTGAAACAAAAGAAGAAACCGCTGATAACCAGCAGTTTCTACTTTTGTCTCAATATTTTCTGTGCCATATTTTACACAAATTATATCTTTAATAACATCCATTTTGTCATTTGTGTCAGTTTTTGAAGTGGATCACCATAAAATTCTGTCGTTTTTGGAAAGGGTTAACCTAATTGTGGCGTCAATTTGCGAATTTGCAAACGGGGTACGTGGGACTGCACACTCAAAAATGTCCATCATTGAGTCCGTTTCTAGAAAAGTGTCCCTTACAGCATTTGAGACCAACATTGATCCAAATCATATTTACGCAATCTTATGCATATGCCTTTAACTTGTTGTGTCTGAGAGCAATATGAATCCTGACCAGACTATATTTCTGCTCAAGCCGATCTTAAATAATCGTGGTCCAAAATGTTATAGGGGGCTTCATTCCAGATTCTTGCTAAAACGCCTTTTAGATTGTCGAAAATTGTGGGAGGTTCTTGTGCTGCAGCTTAACGTCAAAACGAGACTTAATGCCGGTGTAACGTAGTAAAGTGACCCCCATAGAATACTGACCCCCCGGTCACTATACTATATAGAATACTGACCCCTTTCTATAAAATACTGACCCCCATATAAAATAACGACCCCCCCTGATTTTATCTATAAAATACTGACCCCCCACCTAACTTATTGCTAATTTAAAATACACTACATGTATATCGATTCAAATCACATTCTTGTTTATCATGCTCCCCCCCCCCCCCCCGAAAAAAGGCCATGTTATCCTTCCGTTCGTCCGTCCTACCGTCCGTCCGTCCATCTGTCTGTCTATCCGTCCGTCTACAGTCAGATCTCAGCAACCTTTAGGCCAAATTCAATGAAACCTTCCATGTGTAATCCCAGAAATACTTTTGAGTCATTGTTCTCGTTTTTTTTTTTTTTTTTTTTTTTTTTTTTGTTTTTTTTTTTCAATTTAAGGCTGCGTCACAGAAAAAGGGGCCTTAATTTGAAAATTAGTGTTTTTCTGATTTCTCTTCATTCAATGAACATATATGTACATGTAATCTAATGAAATTTTGTTCTTTAGTGGTGAATGAGATGTTCTGTAGCTTATTCAAGTAATAATTTATGTACAAAAATCCTGTCATGTGAAAAGGGGACTAAATGTATGATAACATTACACCTATATCTTTAAGTCCGCCGGAAGCAAAATTTCCACAATTCTTGCAACAAATTGGACGAAACTTCAATATGAACTACGTGAAATTCTGCCAAGAACGTTTTCTCTCTGTTTCTCAATTTGATGCTGTGTTATGGAAAATGGCCCTTAGTGTAGAAGTTTTTTCTCATATTTCTTTTAATCTAGATAGTATTTAATAAAATCTATATTTGATTAATCATTTTTTCATAGCTTACATCTTTTTTTCCAATTGCGACGGCTGTTTTTCGCCTTTTTTAGTCTGACTTATTTCTCTAAATGAAGTTTTATGGACTTTCCATTATGCCCCCTTTAGCGTGACGGGTTACTTATACATTTCCCTGACAAAACCATAGTTCTACACTCAAATGTGACGTCATCGTGACCTAGTTTTCGGATTGAATCGCTTCACCAATCGTTGAAGCGTTTATTTGATTGGTTAGAAAAAAAAGCTCACAGAAGATGACCCCTCACTTATGCCTGTCAGATTTTACTGTCAAGTCAACACAGGATTTAATCAGTTTGAGAAGCCTAGATAACTATCTCGCTAAAGTGACTAAATGATAACAAAATTACTCTAATATGCAACCGCCAGGTAGGAAAGTGCGTACGGCAGACACACATACATAACTCTGGAAGGCTTCGAACTCACAACGCGGAGGGACAAGTGGCTTTCGGTCAAAAACGTTTTAAAATCATTTGTCCTTTCCGCACAAATATACATCGCATAGTAGTTCGTAATCCATGAACATTCTGGAGGCCTACTGTACATACGATTAAGAACCAATAAAGATGCTCCGAGACCGGAAGGCGTAGTCAGTAACGTCGGGGTCTGCCAATCTAGGGGTCGTAAGTTCGAAACTAGCTCGGCATATATCCATTCTGACATTTGGCAAGTCATTTGTCTCTTACCAATGGTTGTGAATCATCTATGAGAGAGCAGCTGGAGGCTCTGTATGTATTTTTTGGTAGTACGGATGCGAGAAATACAATGAATCCATATTAGGTGCTCAAGTCGCCGCAATATGACCATAGCAGTTGGAAACAGCGTTAAACTCCAATAAATCAAATCAGTTCAGATGCGGTGGAAGCGTCTTACCAGCCAGTTTGAATCGGGTTCGCCCGATAATGTATGGAAAGTTGCGGTCAAAACACTCTGTATGTACGGACAGACGCATGCACGGACGAGTGCCATTGCACTTCCGATGCCTATCGATGGAGATAATTATGTTGTACGGGTACCATAGTTGGGTTTATATTAGAGTGATATTTTTGGTGTGAATGTGGGGGAGGGGGTCGATATTTTATGGGGGGTCACAATTCTACGTAAGGGGTCACTTTTCTACGTGTGAGGGGGTCATAATACTATGACCCCCCGGTCATAATATTATGACCGGGGGGTCAGTATTCTATATAAAATAGTGACCGGGGAGTCAGTTTTCTATGGGGATCACTTTACTACGTTACACCGGTGTGGAACGCTGCATCTATCACTATGATTACAGTGCCCTACCTTATGGAACTTAGTATCCATGTACAGTTCCTTTTAAGAATGCATTTGACTGTGTGTGGGCAAGATTTTGGGAAAGAGGCATTTATGTATTTTGAAAACAACCCGGATCTTGACCAGCCTGCATATACACACAGTCTGATCAAGATCTTTGCTATTATAAAAAATGTTTTTCATGACTGTAGTAGCTATTAGAGAATATCATGAGTCTTACTAAGAATGTTTTCTTTGGAACAGGTTGATCTGGTTGTTTAACGTGTAGGCCTACATTCCTACACATTGACTCTTTTTGACTCCCCAAAATATATTTAAACTGTGGAAGACATTGTGGAAAATGAAGAAATTGCTTGTGACTAGCTAGCCTATATCTTGATTTCCCATAATGTTTTCTACCCCAAAAGACAAAAAAAGTTTAAAATTTCATTCACTTGAAATTGTCGTAGAAGACAAGACGTCTTAGAATTTGGACCATTCTAAGATTTTGCCGCTCGGTTATGTGTTTAAAGATAGATTCGTTTTGTTGGCTTTTTTATCATTAATCTTTTTAAGTTCGAGGTGTAGCATGCTTGACATTTCCCCTTGATCATTGTATGTAAATTTATGATTAGAAAATAAAAGAACTATAGGGGATTTTTCATTTCTCATTGAATGTAGGCTATCTATAAATTGCGTCTACGTATTTCCTTCCTTGTCAAATGTGTTGTCATTAAAACGTCATTCAAATGAAAATACAGGTGTATTGAGTGTATCTTCACAATTCCAAAATGTCTACGTCATTTCTCAAATCATTGGATCTTAACCCTTTCCCAAGTAACAAAATATTAGGGTTGTCTAATTTGAAAGCTGTTGCAGACTGCAAAATGAATGTTGAAACAGATGGGCTTTTGGTACAATATAGCATAGAAAATATTTAGGCAAAAGATGAAAATGCTGATAATCAGCATTTTCTTCTTTTGCCTCAATGTTTTCCCAAGCCTTTTTTTTATTAGGGACGTGAAAACCATGTATTGTTTGGGAAAGGGTTAATTGACTGGCAGACTAGTAAACACGGCTTCAAAGGTCAATCACTGTGACATACCAGACGTCGATTTGGAAAAAATAATGAATAATTAAAATATTTTAAATTCTTCTCATTTCTGGAAACAATTAACTTGTCTTGAAATTAAAGGTCCATGCGGCCATTGCGGGGTGAATCACATGACACAATTAATGCTATCGCAGAAATTCTTTAAAGATTCTGTTAATATGTGACCGATTTGAAAAAGGCTTGAAGCAAAGAAAGTGGATAAATCTCAGAGATTTGCAGGATGTGGTAAAAGATCCACCATGTGTATCGAGCAATCCCGAACGTCTTTCCACAATCTCTGCTTGAAACCGTTTTGAAACACGCTTACGTCTACTCTCTTAAGAACAGAGCACATTCTCTATTCATTCCATTATGATAGAATGATGCTCTGTTCCCGCGGGGTCATTTCACGTCTAATCTCGGGGCCTTGGCGGGATTTCGGTATCCAATCGTTGGCTATACACAACAAAACAATTAAAATATCTGATACAAACTTTCATTGACTGAAGCCAAAAATAGAAGCGACGTAATGTATACGTAGGCCTAATCAAACAAGATAAAACTAGATGATTTTGATTCGGTTATTCAAATGTTACCGGCTTGAGCCAAAAATAGAAGCGACGTAATGTATACGTAATGATCATGCAAGATAGAACTGAATGATTTTGATTCGATAATTCAAATGATGTGTTATAATTAGATTATGACGACCAAATAGGCTGTTGGCGTATCAAAAAACGACAGAGGTCATATTTGATGGTTTATTTATAGACCTCGGCTTTGGAGAGTAGCTTACGTCATGAATGACTTGGCAACTGGAACTCCTGGCATCTGTTTTGAGCACGGATATTTGACCAGCCGAGTCATGTAGAACGGGCGCTTGGCTAACGTAAAACATTTCTGGTCGTCGGCTCGAACTCCGAACTTGCCCAACACTCGGTCTATCGGTGACTGACCGGACTCCCGCAACTGCTGCTGCTGCCTGCAATAAAGGGAAGTAATTCAGATCTAGCCTATCATACATTTTTATTATTTGAGAAAGTGGCAATTTTAAAATATGTGACCCTACGTCACGCGAAAATGGAACTTGTAGGAAGTGTGAAAAAGATCGACCCTAGTCCGTGATCCTGTATGAAACAAAAATATATATAATTATTTACAAAAAAATTGTTTTATATCAACTGATGTAAGGGGGTAACCCAAAAATTCATTGTTTTTAAATATTTTAAGCAAATTCTGTTCAAAAATTTTCTTTGTTCCAGTTTTTGTCAAGATTTGAAAATTATGTAAAAGTTGCGCACAAATATACTGATAATTATCGTGAAATATCGAGAAAAAATAAAACCGGTAAAATGTTGCTTTTGGAATTTCCCCCTGAATAGTGCTCATTTCCAAGAATGGACAAAATTAAGATTTTTTGAAAATGACTTTTTTCAAATGTTTTGTTTACTTTTTTGGTTATTTTAGTTTACCTGAGGATAAATCAAGATGCAATGCATTTTTTTCGGTTATTTCCTGTCATCTGTCGGTGTGTCTGTCTGTCTGTTGGCATTTTCTCAAAAATTCTTTTTTCTCCCAATCTAATATGTAAATCTTTTTGAAACTTGATAAAAAGTATATTTGGGTTAAAGGAGTACAACTCTGTGTATTAGAATTTCTTTTTGTCATAAACTTTTGTTGCTGTGGCAGCATAAAAGGGGAAACATTTCATATAATAAAAAATAAGCTCTTTTTGTAAAGCTTTACACAGCCATGAGGTTTTAAATTTTGTATGTAAGTTTGCTAAGGGGTAGACTTCAAAATTGGTTACAATATTTTTGTCTAGGGTCACATTTAATTTATTTAGATCTTGTCCCAGGTGTACCTACTTTACTAAAAAGAGAGGAAATTGTCTATAAAAATCATTTTAAATTATTCAAGTCAGCTGTGATTCATGAAAGCTAACAGCAAGAGTTATTTATAGATCTTTTGAAACATGAGAAAGCAAATAAGAAAAAGCAACGATTTCTCTGATGGCATTTGACAATCGTGCAAAAGTGAAAATATTGTTGTGATACATAAGAAACAAATAATCCAGCTCCCATGTGACTATTAAGGGCTATTGATGGCTAAATAACATGTTAATCATATGACATCATTGAAATATGTATAAATTGTGTATCAATACAGGTTAAGCTATGGTCAGAAAAATATTTTGAGGAAATAATTGCACCCTGTTTTATCCCAATAGGGCCACGTTTTGAAATAAAGAAGCACATATTCAACTGTGTAAATGAAAAGGTATAATGCTGTAACAGTCTTTTACTGAATCATAGGGGGCCTTCCACATCATGTTAGTTCATAAGGGGCGCTTAGAGCAAAAATATTTGGTAATGTATTGGTTACCCGGAAGGGCACCTTTTGATGCTTTACCGTACCGATTCTAAGGGTCTTTTCAATTTCATAACATTTGGTTTGACATTTATTGCATGTCATAGTCTCACTAAAAATGGTGCATAGACAATGTGACCAAATAGTAAAGAAAACTTGCAATGTGTATATGTATGCCTATCTTGGCTTCCACACATGTAATTTTGTAAATATAAGTAATATTTATATTAATTCTATGTTTTTTCCAATGAGTTTTTTAGGCATAAATATTGCTGTAGGTTTGTACTGTATGCTACAGTTGATTTTACTGAATATAAAAATGTTTTTAGGAGCATAATCAATTTTTTACTGAAAACAAGTTTTGGACCAAAACATCACCTTCATCAATAATATGTATTATATGACATTGTTACCGGTTTTAGATTTCTATATAATTTGGCTCAAAGTAAGAGGAAATATGTAGCATGTTTTTGTGATGATGTGGAATCTTGACAAAGACTCCAACATACTTAACTTTGGAATTCAATTTTACTCTTTTCCAAAATTTTGCTGAAAAATATGCATTTTTTCATGATTAATTCAATAAAAAACATTCATAATAATTTCCTCAAATACCTTTTCTGGTATGAATGTAATGCCTTATGTGTCTCGGATCAAATTCAATTGACAGATCTTGAAAATACACAAAACTAAAGTTTTGCGACACATGAAAAAGGGGCCATGTTTCATGCCATAGTGGGAATAAGTCAAGGTGGCTTTTTGGAATCCAGTTTGGATTATCTAAGAAACTAAATGCATTTTCATAGCTTGTATATGGTCCTTTATCACCATGCAGAATTAAAAGAAAATTCATGCGTGGGCAGATTTGAGACACCCCCTTTGGTTTGTTGACTTAACCCATTACCAAACGGGAAAGTTTTAGACTGATCCAAATCCAAAGATGCTGCAGATAATTACATTTAAAGTGTACGAACTGAGAATGAAAACACCACTTTCTATGCATACGAAATACATCAAATTACACACACTTGTAAATACACTTCACATAAGTTGATTCACCTAGCCAGATTTCAAGATTATGCTTCAAGAAGAAAATAATTTACAATTATTATTTTACTCTATATTCATATGCAAGGGAGGTAATTTTGAACATTTTTGTCAAATATTTCCATAAGTAGGCCTATGCATGAATTCAAAATTCTAAACCATACAAAATGCTTATGTTTGTATTTGGAATGAAAATGTAACACAGTTTAGGAATTAGGGTACTGGCACTTTTCAAATTTCGCCTCTGCCTCTGCATTTCATTCTCAGTTCGTAAACCTTAAGGGTCTTTCAGCGTAGAAAACATTGTGGGAAATGAAGAAATTGCTTGTCACAAGCAATTTCTTCATTTTCTTCAATGTTTTCCCAAATTCTGTAGGGAGTCAAAAAGAGTCATTGTGTGGTAATTGGTTAATTTCTTTTTAGCGTGACGAGTCACATAATATAAACTGTTTATACCCTGTTTTGTTGGTACTCTTCCAAATTGTCTCGTAAATCAATTCGAATGAGTACCAATAATGTAGGGATTGTGTTAGAAATAATTGAATAAGAAACTAATACTACATGGATCAGGGGAATATTATCCAGATGGGAGAGTAATGGCTTTTCGAATAAAGAAATATCCTTGGGTCTATAGATTTTGAGCTATATCAAACATGCACGTAGGATGCAATTTAATATTGGGGTGGCTGAAGCCCCTGTGTCTAAATATTGGGGGGGGGGCTAAATTGGATTTGCCCCAAATTTTCACTGTAAAATAAGGAAAATTTGGCATTTTTGGCCAAGTTTCTTAACTACATTAAAGTGACATTTCACAATATTTTTTTCATAATTTTTTACTTTTATTTTTATCTGATGGAGCATATTTTCTTATGAAAATTATGAAAATTTCAAGCCAAAGTATTGCGCCGTTTACGAGAAATGTATATTTTTGTGCTTAAATTAAACAAATTGTCGTCCACAACAGTTCGGATTTATATGTAATTTGTCATTTCTGTCTCAACTTTAAAGGCGTATTTTTTGCTTATAAATAACAACTTCAACAAAACTGATAGCATTTCTACGCATTATAATAACCAATCTTTGCATCAAGGGATACTTAAAAAATGAAACTGGAATGTAATGTCCCTTTAAGTGTTTAACCCTTTCCCTGGCAATTACTCGTTTAGTCGACCCCAGTGTGCATAAGTTTAGAAAACCTTGCAAGAAAAGAATAGGCTGTTGATAATCAGGATGTTCTTCTTTGTCTCCACAGGTTTTCTTTTATAAACATGGCGATTGTTTGCATGAATTAGAATAGCATTGCTTTTGTCGTCCGCAACTCTTTTCAATTTGGACTAGTCTGAAATGACTAATAGATGGTTAAATGCCCAAGTTGTATGGACAAAACTGGATGTTTTATGGTTGGCCTACTCTAAAAGGAAATACTGTGCCGCAGCATTTATTGTAAGATGTCGGAAATGCCGTTCTTCCTCAGTGACATATTGTCAGTTCATTAACCAAGGACACATATTTAGAGTATATTGGGGGAAATAAATTCAACATTTTTGAGGCCTATTTATTTTTTTCTCCTTGTTTTCAAAACCCAGAGATGAAAGGACATCTAGTAATGTCTATGGATAAATACCATAAACAGATTTATTCCTTCTTAAGTACCAAATATCGCAAATTATATTGTCTGCAACGGCTAGAATTTAACGTTTTTTGAGTTCTTTTGACTAGCCTGGTAATGATCGATTGTGTAAGGGTTAACCAAAAACTTCATTCAACGTGAACAGACAACACATGGCTGTATCATAGTCAATCCTAGACGGAATGTACCCATTGTATAACTTCATTTTCGGCAAACCCCCTGTTTTTTATCGGTTTTGTAAAGAGAGATAACCTTCCTTTCTGGTTGTTTTCGAAAACAAGTAAAGAAAATCAAACGTTTGTCCTTGAAAACACACACACTTTAAACCTTTTTCCAAGAGAAGAAAGAGAAGAAATGCTATGCTTACTGATTGATCTGTTTTGTATTTGTGGTGTCAATCTTATCATTGGATTTCAGGCCCATAAAATATTTGATTTCATTTCAAAATAACTTCTAAACCTTCATGAGGATATCCGTATTTACGCGTTGCATTCTTTTCTGTCTTTTTTTTTAATGTGTGTAGGCATGCGTCTTGGTAAATCATTTTTATCGAAAAACCAATATTTTTTTGGACGGAAATCCAAGTAAATTAGTCAGAAAAGTGTTGCTTTTAGTCTAAACTACATACTTTTAAACCCTCTAAAAAGACAAAACTAATTGTTTTGACGTACGTAATATAAATACATGGGAGAACATTTGTCTCAACATTTTCTGCCAGTTCTGTACACTTATAAATATACTGTCTTCATCAGCAGCACTCATTATGTCGTCCTCAGAAGCTTTAAAGTTAAATTATTCCGTTATTTTGTTGTTTGGTAAAGGATACAAGTAGATCAATATAAGATCCCCCTCCTTTTTTAAAAGGGGGGGGGGGGGGCAAATCGTCGGTGTAATTACAAAATCTCATAACAACAGCTTAAGTCAAGCTGTAGTTACGAGGTTTTGCAATAACACAAACAAAATATATATTATTAGACCTGTGGTTTCCAGGCACAAAATAAACAAAGACTCAGTCATTACTAATGATAAAGAACTAGTCATTGACATGATATAGAAGTAATAAACATGACAGGTTGTTTTTGTGTAGATTTCATGTGAAATAGACATATACATGACAGATGGATAATAAAATACGGACATCCTCATGTCTGATTCATGTAATTAATATGTTTTGGTCTTGTAAGTTCAGTTAGATCGATGCAATTAGTGCAGCATAATTATCATTTTCCTGCTAATGTGTACGTTATTGTCAGAACAAGTCTTTCCAATAACCCATTTCCTGACCTGGTTCTGGCGACCTTAAAGAGTTTTTTTAGAAAACATTGAGGAAAAAAAAGAAAATGCTGACCATCAGCAATTTCTTCTTTTCTTTTATTGCTTTTCATGCTATGATGCTCAAATTGGTTGATTTTTTTGTAACAGTATTTGTTTGCAACACCTTTAAACCAAAATGAAATATTGCTGATTAGGAAAAGTTTAAACTCGTAAAATGATTAACATGACCTGAAGCTGTATTGCATTTACAATCGAAAGTCATTGGTATAAATGTACGTCTACGTGTATTAAACTTCTCCAATTTTAGCTCTGTATACATGAGACTGGGCTGGCAAAAGAGTGGATATATTCGAATTCAAGATTCAAAAAAAGGTACATCAAGGAATACTATGATCGAACTTTTTCGATCGACGAAGGAGATTGGCTAAAGTCGACATGTTATAACTGAAATATATTTTGAAATTGCGTTATCCCCCCTCCCCTGCTTCCCATCCATTTAATCTACCCTGAGTCAAGATTAGATGACGTAATCGCTGTATGGAGGTTGGACTTGTATTGAACATGTAATCATGATTTCCTTTCGTTTCTCTTACCATTACTACCTCAATATAGTCTACGGACTTTAAATCCTACGATGACTCCTGATGGCATTCTTTGTTAATGCTCGGCATCCATGCTAGAATTGTTCTTTAGACTATTACAAACAAGATAGGGGTGGATGCCCAGCGTGATTTTTCGATTTAAGGTCACAGCGAGGTCAAAGGTCAATGAGTGCAAAAATCAAGAAAAAATGGCTTATAGATAAAGCAGAATTATTTGCGTCCATACAAAATGAAAGCAATTTAAAGGAAATAAAATAAATTGAATCAGGAATGGACTGAGGCTCACCCAGGGCCTATATTGTCATTTTCAAACATTATTTTACCATATTTATGCCAAAAAACGCTCAGGTCAATAACAAATTAAAGCACGATACTTAATGAAATTCATATTGAACTTGGATAAAGGCTTTAGTTCTTTAATTACACACAAATAATCCAAGACATTCTTGTAACCAAAGGTAGCAATGCTAGAAATATTCTAGACTACTTCAAACAAAGTTCGGAAGCATGCTAAAGTGTCTCTTTCGAATTCCAGGTCAGAATGAGGTCACAGGTAAATTACGTTCAAACGTGCGAAACTGGCAAATAGCTTTAGCAGATAAATGCAAAATTCATGCACTTGGTGATGCAAGCATCAAACTTGGCACACGCATCTATAAAACCATGTAGCTAAATTAAAACCAATTAGCCATTCAAAAAGTATAGATGGCCGCCATTTTTCAAGATGGCCGCCATTGACGTATGAAAGATATCGCTTTTACCATAAAAGCTAGTATAATTGGCCGATTTTTGTCCTTTTCACAACAAAATGAATGTTTCCAAACATGAGAAAACATAATTTTATAATGTTTTGTGCCTAAAAATTACAAGATGGCCACTAATTTCCAAGATGGCAGCCATTGACGGGTGGGAAATACCGTTTTTACTATAAAACTTGATATAATTGGCCGCTTTTTTTTAAATAACAAATGTATGTTTTTAAACACAAGATAACATAATTCTAAAATGTTCTGTGCATAAAATTACTATTTCCTATATTTTGAACAATACTTTTTGGCATAAAATAGAAGATTTATCAACCCGGAGACAGTAATAAAATTCGTGCAGACAAAACGCAATCTTTTAAACTAAGACCCTTTTAATTTCTAGTAATGGTTATGGTGAAATATTTCTCAATGGGAAGTGTTATACTTAATACCAGTTCTATGTTTCTTTTCATTTTGGTCAGAAATAATGTGGCGTAAGCCGGATGCACAAATTACCTAACATTGGTCTCTTTTAAATTGTAGCGTGCATACACCACTCTGATTTCTTGGAGCGCTAGCATTTACATCTGCATAATCCAGGGCAGCGTAGGCTAAACCTATAGCACCAATATTTGCATGACTTCTTGTACCCACAACAATTGACGGAAGTTAATCCAAATCCAGACAACATGCTATGTGATTCTTCATCGCTTCCATTCCTATTTAGGAAGGCACATTACTTCCATTTTAGGGAAAGTTATTTGACCGCAGATGTATCCTACTTGGTAAAAATAGACCTTTCCAAAGCTGCGCTAGTTGGGGATTACGCATCATATAGCTTTGCTGGCAGACATGGTAAAAAGAGAAGAACTAGGCCCCTTGTCCTATAACCGTAAAGCTGAAACAATATCACAGCCAGTGAAAGCATGAAAGACTCTTTCTTCCCCCAAAAACCAAGTGCATTGTATGTAGGGGTGTTTAGCATAAGTTTATAACCTTAAACGAAAGCTTCTCAATACCAATATCATTTAGTCTTTTAAATGTATTGGTCATTATTATAAGGACGTCTGTGCAGCTAATTTTGATTATCAAAAATGTATTTGCTCATGATTACAAGGCGCAATTTCCCCAAGACTGGCTACCTATAACCCTTTCTTCCCCTTTTACAATGACAATATTTTGCTGACACATCTGAGCAATCTTCAACCTGAAAGGTGTTGAAATCAGTCTTGTTGTCATTGTCTAAACAAAATATAATTATGTCATACTTAAGATGGGATGCATTTGTCAGTCACTCTGTATTTGATGTCTTGACCGTGCTTTGGCCTTTGTTTCAGCATTAGGCTGGCGTATCTCTGTACATCGACAAACCAAATAAGTTAGCCTGTAAAAGCCCATGAAGGTTTGGCACATTCGGCTACATGTTCCTAAAGCCTTTGGAGGTACAAAGCGACTATGTGTTTATCACAGCTGATCCATCAACAATGATAGCAAAGACTTTTGGTTTTGTATCTGCAGCTGCAATTTTGGTTCCTAGAAACGAGGCAAGCTGGAACTTAGTACTGCTGTGAAGTATTTAGTTCCAATAAAGCACAACCGGAGAATTCGAAAAAATAGTTTCCTCGTGATTTGCAAGCTATAAACAAGTTCGAGAAAGACTTACAATTTTACTTTAAAATCCTAAATTGCTTTTGACCACAGGGAGTTAATTCTGGTTTACATTACTCAAAAGAAGTCAAGTAGTGACTAATATTATCTTCAGGTAAAGAGCAAACAAATCAGGATGTTCTTCTTAAAAAGGATTCCCCATATCATTCATAACATCGCCAGCGTGCATCTTTCCAAAATTGCTGAAGAGTTGCTGTTTACCCCAAAATGTGTGTTCATGGTATCTAAAAATTCCATTTAAGGCTGGTCATAGTGAAATTGATTTGCTCAGATTGAAAGAACTGAAAGACAGCTGAGTACTTTGAGTGTTCTAAAGATAAAATACCTCTAAGATGAAGAGATATCCCAGTTTGATTATCTTCAAAAAGAAACTGTTAGAGGAGTTGAGCACCCAAGAAATTGCTAACGGACAAACGAACATACAGATGGAGGATTAGACAGACGGACAGACGACTGATTCCATGACATTATTCGACCATTCGGGTGTATTTAGATGAAATTGTTGAGTCTTATCTTGAGGCACTTGTCGTATCAGGGCTTAATAGAAATATTTGTGTCATCATTTTTCATTGATTGTATTGTCGTAATAGTTATAATTATGTACCTTTAAAGCTACTTTTTCCCAGATTTGGACCGAAAATTGTCAAAAACAAACGAAATGTACACTTTTTAAGCTTTATATGACCTGATTAAATTATTACGACAAACTATTGAAGCAAAGACACATTTTTTTCACAAGTTGATACCAAATTCGTGAAGCGATGTCGAAAGTAGGTAAAAAACAGTAGGACATGCGACTTTCTTAAATGACGTCACAACATACATGATGACGTCATATTGAAATTCAAGTATGAATCTCGTTTGAATCTTGGTCCGCGCTGTATGCGCATGCGTGACAGTTAAAAAATAAATTCAACCGCATCTGTGACGGAGTTAAATTTGGGTTTGGATTCTTCCTAAATTCGGCTATATCTCTTATAATTTCAGCTCAATCTCTGTCTGAATCGCATATTATTAACCATTCTGAGGTGGTCAACACAAAAGTTTTGCATACTTTTTCAAAAAAAATCATTTTTTGCAATTAGACCATCTGTTACCCTCCAGCTTTAAGTCTTTCCCAAACAACAAAATCTAATGGTGCTCCCATTTGGAAGCTTCCGAAGCCGAGAAAACGAATCTCTATGAATACTGGAATGTGTTTGTGTATCATATAGCCAGCATTTTCTTCTTTTGTCTCAATGTTTTCCCAAGCTCTTTCTACTAGGGACATCAAAACCAGGTCTCGTTTGGAAAAGAGTTTATGTACTTGTACAGACAACTTGATATCTGGACTGGTCTTGTTTCAAGATAATGCTTCTAGAAGAAAATCATTTACAAATATTATTATACACTATATTCATATGCAAGGGAGGTAATGTTGAACATTTTTTGTTAAAATTTCCTCAAGTATGCATTAGTTCAAAATTCGAAATCGCACAAAATGCTTATGTTTGTTTTCGGAATGGAAATGAAACACAGTTTAGGAATTACTGGCACTTTTAGAATTTCGCATCTGGCTCTTTGGTGCTAATGAGAGGTTGGATACCTTAAGAGCTATACGCCTATCAGCCTCTACAATAGCACTGCTACAACCACTAGAATGTAATTGAGTACCAATAGACTTCAGAGCAACCATTTCAATAGTAAGACTACAAAAGATAACAACAAAATTGCATTCACCATTCTGTTCTGACCACTGCCATTGAACCATTTTAGCAAAGATAGGACAAAATTCAACGATATAACAAAAGTTTTGGACGAGATGCAACTTCTGTGGCCATTCCTGAACAGGAACATATTGCCATTTCAAGTGCAGACGTTTTGAACTCACTAGATAGCATTTGGGACACTTACCGATCTTATAAATTGAATGGAATTTTGTTACACCGACAACGGACCCTGTGGTAGATTTCGCTGCATTACTCAGAACCGTGGTTAAATAGAGATATACCACGGTAGAATTCGGATTATTCCTTGGATATACAATACAAATGTACACAGGACCTTACATAATGTAGAGGACACAATTGCAAATTAAGAAATGCTTATAAATGACTGAGGCATCGTGGCAAATACAGTTGAAAAAAAAAAAGACTGAAAACGTCAGAAATATTCAGAGATATACTGTTTTTAGCTTTGGAAAGTACATTTTTCCATCCCATAATGGTCAAAATATTCACAAAAAGTCATCTTTTCAATAAAGTAATGTCTCTGATGCAGTTTGCAGCAAATTTAGCACAATTAGAAGCAATAATCAATCATTTAAAGCAGTCAAAAATGTCTAAATGACTATTTAAACATGAAATTGCACCCATTTGACCTTTGACCTTGCTGTGACCTTAATTCGAAGTTTCAGACTGGGCATCCACCCTAGGAGGTTTGTCATACCCCAAAGAATATTATTAGCATGGATGCCGAGCATTAACAAAAAATGCCATCAAAACCATTTTCTAGCGCTCGTACGAATTAGAGTCCGTAGACTAATATCCTACTCTAGCCTTTGCCTTGTCATCACATACAGGTTTACGATTTTCCATCCATTGGTGCAAGACAAATGTTGGCCACGATCGGGAATCGAACATAGAACACATGATTAAAAGCGCACTGCGATACATAAAATAGTGTACCACCAGCTCATATGCATGGTGATTTCTGCTGATGCCAGTTTTACTTTTTCTCTCTCTTTTTCAACAACCAGTGTTCAAAATATCATTTTTATCTATCTTCTTTTAAAAAGCGGAAATTTCATCCCTCAAAGTATTGAATATGAATTTTGCATGAATTTCCTGTTAGTCATATTTTGTGTCATCAAACGTAGGCCCTTTTAAGATGTGACAGATTCAAGTGAAATAGATTACGGCGTGAAATCGCGTGATACAACAACAACAGCAGCAGAAAATCTTCATCAAATCTGTGAATGCGTGACCGATTTGAATTTTGCATTAAATTTGAAATTGAATGGTGGGGCGCAGACATTTAAGATAAAAACAAATCCAAATAAGCCTATACAACACAGTAGGCTAGTCAAGATCCATAATTTGGTCTCATAAAACTTTTAAGTTGGTCCCGTAGGAACTGTTAAAGAGCAGCGTTTAGACGCAAGCTGGCCCAGATCCATGTAGGTGTATACTCTATCCATATCCTATCGCTGCTTTTAAACGAAAATCTCGTAACTGCAGCTTAAAACAAGCTGCAGTTACGAGCTTTTCGATGAAAAGCGACGATAAAGTACTGTCACGACGTTATGGCACAATATTGAACTCCATAGGCTTACTACTGTAATTTTGCATGTTATGGTTTTAATCTAATAGTTGACAGTTGTCTCACACTGATATACACTTAAAGACACTTCTAACGCAACACTTACCTTTTTGGTAATAACTTGATATTTAATGAGCCATTTTTCAACAAATTTTCAACAAATTTAAATCATTCACAATTTCATAATACCGGGTATCTGTTATTTTCAAAAAGAATTAGTGGGTATAAATGATTAAATTTGCCGTTCATATAATATGACTAGAAAACAAAAAGTCGCAAAAAAGCTGTGTGAGCTGATAACGTAAATTCATGTTATTAATGTAACAACAGTATAGTTTATGACATTCTGCTAACATTCTGTGTTTCCGCCACGGGCCTAAATGACACGAAGACACCCCCTTCTCATTGATAAAGCATAATTGATGATGAATCTTTGCGGGATCAAAATGGCGAAAAACTAATGTCTGGTAATACATTCAATGATTTTGTGCAATGCTGACACGTACAAAACATTATTTCTTAAACAAAATAGGTGCAACTGAATTCTAGTATTGTTTCGCACGTGAAAGCATGTTATCAACTCTTATGAAGCAGTGGTATGAGATTTGAGCATGATTTGGTGACGCTGCTTTGATGCTACTGAATTCTGCAATTGACTGGGGTTTTGTGACTTTTCATACTTGAGTCTTAGTGAAAAAACTAAATATTTTCTATGTTTGGATCAGTCGATTTTGATGAAACGTACAGAAAACATGTACACGTAGTTGATTTATACTTGCTGAAAATTTCATAAAATATATTGCATTATCTTTTAAGTTATGATGAAAAATGTAAGTGTTGCGTTCGAAGTGTCTTTAAAAGTGTATTTGAGCCAACGCATGCACAATTGAATTAATTTTCCTTGTTTACGTATGTAGGCCTACCATTGGTTAACAAGTATAGTCCGTAAATATTGACCCGAACCTGTCGAATATGCAATGAGAAATTGTGATGCTGAATAATCACTCTCCGACATAAATTGGCACGAGAAGCATGTACAGAATACAAAGATACAATGCCTTTTGAAACTATCGACACTGCTTGACAGTGTATGATTGCTGGCGAGTGGTGATTATTCCGTGTCACAATTACTCATTGCATATTCGTCAGGTTTAGGTCAATATTTACAGACTATACCTTATTATCATGACTGTGGTTCATTTTCTCACCCTGTGGCAATAATTATGGAAACAAACTTTTCATACATGTAAATCATCACGTGCATATTACTGCAGGCAAAACTACTAAAATAAATTAAAACCACATGTCTTTTTATATACCGAACTATATTGATCTATAGCTTCAATGCAATATGCATCTGTGCGTGCGTACATAATTTTGTGAATAAAAGTTACGATATGTACGTTGATTTTCAGTCTCAGCGGATGCCTAATGTCCGAAGCATGGACCTGATAATCACATTTTTCGTAAAATCACGTCGCTGCCACTAACACCGTCTTACCGTCCAAGCAGAGGTAATCGATACGATCGAATTTGGAGATCGTGTTTTTATATGCTGAAAACGTTTGACTGACGTCTAGAGAGTAAACTCTGAAATGAATTGTAATTGCATTAAAAGTGCTTCTTTGAAGTCAGACATGTGGATTTTTAAGGGAGGTGCTATCCCCCCTCCTCCGAAAAGAGGAGAAATCTCCCGTTTGTGCTTTCCTCTCAATCATTCGTACATTCGTCACGTTTGAGACAACTACGGGCCGTTTTAGAGTAGTGCCGCTTCTCAAGAAACCGACGACATTTCTGTGGTATTATAAAGATATTTCGATGCCTTAGAAGAAGAAGTGAAAAAACATAGTATTGAGAAAACTGGAAAAATCAGTTTTATTTCTAAAGGAAAAAAGAATAAACGACCCTTTTCTATAGCCACATTGGTCAGCATGACAAGTTCAAATGTCTATGAAATTTGCACCATATGTAAAGCTTGAAATGCCCTTTCCAAAAATGTATGCATCATAAAAGGTCGTAAGTACCACTTACGACCTTATTCTTCTAAGGCATCGATTTGGGTATTACTTTTATACCATGCACTTCATTTATGAATCTAATACCACTCCTGGTCCAACATGTGGTGATTGTAACATGTTACACACAGAACCAACTCGATGCCTTAGAAGAATAAGGTCGTAAGTGAAAAAACATAGTTTTGAGAAAAGTGGAAAAAACAGTTTTATTTCTAAAGGAAAAAAGAATAAACAACCTTTTTCTATAGCCACATTGGTCAACATGACAAGTTCAAATGTCTTTGAAATTTGCACCATATGTAGAGCTTGAAATACCCTTTCCAAAAATGTATGTATCGTAAAAGGTCGTATGTACCACTTACGACCTTATTCTTCTAAGGCATCGAACTGTTCATTTACTATCAGAGTGTCTGAAAACTGATCAGCACAGCGCTGAGTTCATCAGAGAGGTGAGATCGTTATTCGGCAATTCTCTTGCCGACGAACTCTCTTCTCTGGAGAACTTCGCCTAGACATTGCGTATCACGGGGGCTTCCCTACCTCCAATATCAGATGCAGATGCAGAAAAGGCATTTTTGATGATTTGCTACAAATACATTGTATCTTGTATAAGAACTTATTGAAACATATCACACAGCAGTATGAAGCTATAAGTGGATAGCTTCAAATGATAAGACGGCGTATTAGAAATGTTTGATGCTCATGTATACCTCACAATGAATGACCTGGCAGAGCATCCAAGCCTATTGGCTAGGGCTGCACTGCCGGTTCAATTATCATGAGCTATACATATTTTGTTTTGTTTTCATCATCTTCACTCTTGTTTATAAACAGTCACACTATTGTTATAAATTGTCACAAATTGTTATTATGTAAATGTACTATGCAATATCTCCTATTTCGGAGGCAATAAAGAATTGTATTGTATTGTATTGTATGTATTTGTGGTGACAATCCTATCATTGGATTTTAGACCAATTAAAATATTAGATTTGATTTGACATCCATGTGTTGATTGGGCAAGGATATTATGCTACATGTATATATAATTATTTCCAGAAAATTGGAATGAAGGCATGCTCATTCCTATATTCAAAGCAGGAGCTAACGAAGCAAAAAATTTCAGAGGAATTACTCTCAATAATATACTTGCCAAAATTTATTCAAAAATGCTAGTAACTAGACTCACTAAGTGGGCTAATAAAAACGATGTGTTTATAGACAACCAATTTGGATTTCAGAAAAATAAGTCAACAGTAGACTGTATATTTATTCTACATGCAATTATAACAAAAACATTATCAAATAAAAAGAAATTATATGCTGCATTCTTAGATTGGGAAAAAATGTTTGACAAAATAAACAGAATACTACTATGGCAAAAACTAATGGATTCAAATGTAAGCACAAAACTAATAAAATCAATTCAATCTATGTATTCATGTATTAAATCAACAGTCTACTATAAATCACAAAAATCAGAACCAATATTGTCTAAGATCGGTGTAAAGCAGGGAGACCCTTTAAGCAGTATCCTCTGTCTCTTTTACTTAAACGATATTTTAAGAAATATCAACACAAAATATCGACGGAATTTTTAGTATCGAAGATGTAGAGCTATTACAACTGTATTACTATTATTTGCAGACGACGCAGTCGTATTCGCAACAAACCCGTTATCTCTTCAATCAATTTTGAACGATATAGAGAACTATTGTTATAGATGGGACCTTAAGATAAATGTAAACAAAACAAAAGTTATGATTTTTGAAAAAGGAAGACCAACCGCTTACGATTTCTTTTTATATAATACGAAAATAGAAATTGTTACCTCTTTTAAGTACCTAGGTGTACATTTATTCAAAAACGGAAAATGGAAACAAACTCAAAAAATAATGGCCCAAAATGCATCGTTATCTTTACATAAACTATTCATTACCATAAATCAAGTAGAACTTCCGATCAGCCAACAATTGCAACTTTTTGACTCTTTAGTGCTACCGATACTGAATTATTCCGCTGAAATATTTGGCTATAAAGCAAGTCCCGATATCGAGAACATTTTCAGTAAATTCTGTAGACGAGTTCTGTGTTTAAACCGTACTACAAACCTTAATGTACTATATGGGGAATTAAGTAGAATACCCATGTTAAAACACCGGAAATTAATTGTAATCAAATATTGGGTAAAAATCCTAAAATTGAACAATCAATCTATTTTGTTTAAAACCTACAATATGTTAAAACAAGATGCTGATAATGGAATAATATATGGTGGTAATAATTGGGCTTATCAAGTCAAAACTATTCTAGACGAATCAGGCTTTTCTAATTTATGGTTAAGCCAAAGTACATAATTATGTAATGAATTACAAAGTGATAAAACAAAGAATTTTAGACATTTATCAGCAAACTTGGTATACAGAAATCAACAATTCGACCCGATTAGAAACATACTCTCTTTTTAAACATTCTTTCTGTATCGAAAAATACATTGACGTAATAAAAAATCCTAAATATAAACTCGCCTTTACTAAATTTAGAACATCAACACATACATTAAATATTGAAATAGGACGACATAACAACTTACCAAGAAACGAAAGGAAATGTACAAACTGCAATCTAGGCCAAATTGAAAATGAATATCATCATTCTTCTTATCTGTCCAAAATTTAGAACTATTAGATCAAAGTACTTAAAAAAATACTACTATACATGGCCAACCATTCAAAAATTTGTTAACCTAATGTCATCAAATTCAATTTCAGTGATAAGAAATATGTCTAAATATATCTATTTTTGCAAATTTAGCAAGGAATTGATTAACTCTTTCCAGTACAAGAATTGATTATGACTCATTCAAAGAGAGTAATTTAAAGAAATATAGAGACAAGAGATGAACTACTATGATTAGCAATTTCTCCTCTTCACTCGTTGTTTTCTTTGTCAAACTAGATGTTTATAGTAAATATTTATAGAAAATGATATGTAAACGTTGTAAAATACACTTGTATTGGAATGGGTGACGTACAGTTATGAATTTTGAATTGTTAATGAAACATTAGTTTTTCAATTTTGTCAAAACTTGTATGATTATGATTTGGTTAAGTCGGACAGAGCTACGGACTCTGCCTATACATGGTCCGACCTTTGTCCGAAATAACTATGCCTGACTTCTCATTTTATCAAAATGCACTGGCTTTAATTAGAGAAATCCCCCCGGATACATTCTTAAAAATTGGAATTTCGTAATTTTGTATTGCACACCAACATCGTGTGCTCTTCTGATAAACACTGTTCATTGTTAAATGTTTGTATTGTATGTTGCTATAACATTGTATTTATATGTTAAGCAGTAAAGAAATAAAGTAAAGTATATTGCGGACGAGAATTGACCTGGCAGAGCATTCCATTCGTTTAGCATGGGCTGCTCTGCCAGGTCATTTATCGTGAAGTATAACTTTGTTGCAATTGTTAAAAACATTAATTTATGAAATACATGAGCAGCATGGTAAGGGTTAATATGATTGAGATGGCGACATATAGATCCTGTCATATGATTTACATAGTGTACAAAAGGCCATGTCAAGGGTTGACTTCAAATTACATTAACCCTTTCCCAAACAAGATCCCTCAGATAAATCTCGTTAAAACATCGAGACAAGAGAAGAAAATACTGATAACCATCACCTATTCATCTGCTTTAATATTTGATATTCTTCGATATATATATTGTATCAACATTAATTTTGTTTCAAATACAACTTTGGAATAGAAATGGTCCAAACGTTTGTGTTTTGGAAAGAGTTAAGTCGTTTCCAAACGAGACATTGTTTTGATGTCCCTATTCTTGGGAAACATTGAGGCAAAAGAAGAAAATGCTGATCATAATCAGCATTATCTCTTTTTGCCTCAATATTGTCCGTGCTATGTTGAATACAAATCCATCCATACTTTATCAACATCCATTTTGTGATCTGGAGTAGGTTCTGAATTAGACCAACATAAAATTGTGTTGTTTTGGAAAGGGTTAATTAACCAGGAACAGTGAGTGATGGGTTGTGATTGGTCTATATTTTGTGTTACGAAATACATGTCACATTTATCAATCCTTAATTGATTTAATAATTTACGGAGAATATGTCTTAAAGGGACATTTGCTCTTATTATTTTGGTTTGAAATTTTCAGAATTTTCAAAAGGAAATAGATGTATGCTTTTTCCGATAATGAGTTTATTGGGGTTTTACGCCGTTTTCAACTACCAGGGTCATATCGCGGCGGCTGGAGCACCTACCCATGGATTCCTGTTGTTTCTCAAACCAGTACTACCACAACACCCTTACCGAGCCTCCAGCTGCTCGCCCACTTAGGTTAACGATTTCAAACCCATTGGTGGGTGACAATTTTGTCAGAAAGGGTATTAGCCGCGGCCGGGTCTTTTTCCGATAAAAATAAAATTTACGAGAAAATATTATGTGAAATAGTCCATGAGCCAGACACTTTTTTGGTACCACTCGGAGGGAGTAATTCTAATTGCACTTTCTGAACAGCTTGATATGTGCAGTTAACTAATTGATATGATAGCAGTCTGAAATTGGTAGCTTATGCTGAGAAAATCGCCGTTTTCTTAACCTACCCCATTTTCACATGTCCACAAATTGATCAGTAGGTGCGATTTCTTTTAGAAGTATGTGATTTATCAAGAGGCTTGTCGTGATTATTTTCTCTGCCAAAATATTCTTAAAACGTTAGTTTTGAGTACTATTTAATCTGTTCCCAGGTATGAGGCCTCTGTAGGCTGTGAAATAGGAGACAGGAAATAGGGCCCCTACACCGAACGAAATGCACGATTTTTTCAAGTGAAATTTTCAATTCTTTGAAGCAGAAATGCATGTGGCTACATATTTTTACACTTAAATATATTTTCAAATGCGTATTCATCGATTCATGCCAGTTTCGTGACACAAAACACTCGGAAAAAGCTGTAAAAGGCAAAAACATTTGGTCGATTCGGACCCTGAAATGTTCGTACCTAAAAACTAAAACGCATATTATGAGCGTTTTAAGGCTTCTAACTGTTGCCAATCTGTTGACAGCACTGTGTTTTTATCCAAAACAATTGGATTACCTATTATGTGGCTATTTCATGCATATATATGTTATATGAATATGAAATGCAAAATTTTACGTTAGGCCTACTGAAAGAATGCTGAACTCAATAGCATTTTCACTTTTAAATATAATAAAGGGCCTTATAATTATGTTCAGTTGAATGTCCAATCAATGCAAATTAGAAAATAATTACTGGAAATATATTCAATTGCACAATATTCGACGGTTCGTAACTAAATTGAATGACCACACGAAAAACATGAAGCTATACTTTACGCAACAAAATATAGCCCAATGCCAATATACGATTATACAACATATAATGTATGCCCTACATCATGTAGCAACCAAGGTAAAACCTGATAGTCCCCTATTCAATGATACAATGAATATGCGAAATAATTTTCTGCTTTTGTCATATATAGTACAAACACTCTCTTCGTCGGATATATTGGTCTTCATATAAATCTAATCATAACCCAATATAATACATGTACAATATAATGATCATGATACGGAAAAAAGGTCCCTTAAGGCTTTTTTTTAGCCAAATATGGTTCCAAATCAGCCTGCGTATACACGCAGTCTGATCAGGAACCATTGCTGTTCTCCACTAGATCCTTATTAACCTGTTGCAATTGTAATATATAGCAGCATGGATGTCTGCCTGTCTTCACTAAAAGCATGCACTGATCTTGAAATGTGACTGACTTTTGCTATAAGGGACCCTTTTCCAGATTCGCGCTCAATTATGTAAGTATGAGAGAATACAATAGTTTCTGCTTTTAAGTAAGATTATGACATTCTCATTTCCTAAACATAGTTTGTATAAACTATGAGTTTGAATTTATTGGGGTTTTACGCCAGGGTCATATCGCGGCGGCTGGAGCACCTACTCATGGATTCCTGTAGTTTCTCAAACCAGTACTACCACAACACCTTTACCGAGCCTCCAGCTGCTCGCCCACTTAGGTTAACGATTTCAAACCCATTGGTGGGTGACAATTTATAAACTATGATGATTAGACAAAGATTACTTATGCAAAGAATGATAATCAAAGTGTACGGGGGGAACTTATTTCTATGCTAAAATAGAAATGAGATACAAAAGTCATGTAGTACTATTGCAATTTTATTTCGTTTTGAAAATATATTGCAGTGTTCATGAATGATAATCATTTGACTTAGATTTAAACTTCTTCTCTTGTACATAATTATGCGTTAAAATGTGATTCAGATGAATATGTGTTCTAGTTTATTTGGCATGAATCATAACAAAATGCATTATGATACATACTCAAATGGTTGGGTAAATCTTTGTTTTCATTTTGTAAGAGTCTGAAAGTTCTCTAGGATCCATATCACCACACAAATGTTAACAACAAAGTGATTGAAATATAATTGATAACTAATAATCAAAGTGATTGAAGTTGTGGTAACAAAAGCAAAAACGGCACCCCCTTTTAATCAAACATATCTCATTCACCCTCTCTTTTAGACAAATACAAACGTTTCATAGAATCCGCGTTGTGAACAACAGATTAATCAGATCTATTTAAATTGAAACTCGATTTAATAATCCTCTAAATAGTTACCATAACTTGTCACTACTGGTGTGTGTAGGAGAGAATGCAAGTTTGTGGTTGTTTAGCGATTTCTTTTATGATCCCATGCTTCAAAACAAGTCGTTTATGAGGGCATATCAAAAGTTTTTTATTCTCACACCTGCTGTATCGTTCATATAATAGTCCCGTAGCCTTTCCAACCCAACCCACTCCTTCCACCTTGTTAACAGTTCACTGACATCCGATTTTTAGGAATCAACGTCTTGTTACCCTAACCAGTCAGTCTCCTCAGCAGCAGTCAACTAATCTTCTTAACTGTCTCAGTCTCACTGGAAGCTTTTTTCCCTATATCAGATTGTTGCAAAAGAAGGGGTAGACTCCCCATAAACTTAGGCAATCTTGTTTAGAACTTTAAGCCTCCAGGACTAGAAACATTACCATGTACAACCGTGTTCTTAGTATTATCCATTTTGGTCAATAAAACTGGGAGGGGTAAGTCGGTTTAAAAGTTTCAGACAAGCTCGTAGCAGCTAGCCATATTATCCTCCATACAAAATATATTTAAAACATTCATTTACACTAAGGTGTAAAAACCTTTACTACGCATTAACTTGACTAGTTTTTTACGTAAATGCACCAGCGTAATTTAAAGTGCCGAACAACTTCGTTGTCTACATAACTTTATAATTTCGAAATTGTCATTCTCGTGGGCAATTGGACTTATAAATACCAACTGATGATGCATGACATTCTTCAACGTCACAAACCTTATTTTACTTATAATTCAGTAATGATGGTTTTTATCTGATCAAGATTGAAATACTACAATTTGTTTGTAAGTAGATAATGTCCGCAATGCAGAAAAATCAAATTTCATTCTGCCCCAACAGTTTACTTTTTAATCACCGCTTTATACTTCTTTTCTTACATTAACACCTAAATCATTGAAAAAAATATTGATGCTAATTAAAACAGGTACTTTATTCATCAATGAACAGAGCAAAATAACTTTGGGTCGTTTTTTCAAAGTTTTTTTTTAATTGAGTCTGTCTAATGCACCAACTGACAAATTTGCTGACGACTTAGATACATGGAAAATCTCTACCTCTGATTGACCGTATTCTTTGATATATTTATAATCGAGACCACTTTTATCGTGACCCCATTCTCTCTCATATTTGCATATTTACAATAAATGAATCACATGCTTGAATAATATAATAAACGAACTTCAAATGTCTAATCTTCATAACTATGAAGTTCTCAAAAGTCACAAAACACATTTCCCTGTTTTGCATACTAGATTCTTACCTTTTTCTTTATATCAACATGTCTGTATTTCTTCATTTGAAATACCAATTGCTGTAAGGCTAAATGCTAGTGTGATTTTGATTGTTTGGTTATAGTTATGGTCTTGCTCATGGCAGTTCCAAGCTTTTTGGTAGAAATTGATTAATATCAATTCGTAATTCTTGCATTATGTTGTAATTGCAATTAAACACATCTGTTTTGGTACCTAAATTATTACATTTGCATATTACTCTCAGTATCTTATCACTGGTTTTTTTTCGCATAAATAAATTGTGACTGTCTATGTACATTGTATAACAGTCCATGTAGTGATTTTTTCTTCCTTTCTAGCCCATTTTACTTACAGTATGAATGCATCATTCACGAAAGAGTACAACTGAACTTTGCTATGTTGATTTGACATGGAATAAGGTTCTTTTTTTCGGAAAGGTAGTGTGAGCTTTTTCAACAGCTTTTGTATCAATGTAATCAATTTTATCTCTAGTCTCATCGTTTATTTAACACTTTGCTTTATTTTTTACTAGTAAATATTTCTTTTGTACTGCATTATATCTTGTATTCTAAAGACTATACTGCTGTAGTGATATGTCCACGCTACAGAGTAAAGTGCACTAAAGTGAGCCCGGGACAACTGCATCTTCGTCCGTTAGTTTAGCGTCTTTCTTAAGAAATCATAGCCGATGTCAATACATATTCAGATGTCCTGGGTTAATGTTAATTCTGTTCCACAACAACGCTTTTAATACACTTAAGATGTAATTAATTCTTGCTAGGTCTCTAATTATAGATTAGTTTCATGGCAGTTTTGCTGAAAATACCTCCTTTGTAACATTTGTATACGTACACACGAAAAGCGATAGCATTGTAGTTAATTACACATGTTTCTTAATATGTTGTATATACAATATTTTTCCTGGAATGCATGAATTTCCATTTGCAATCCAAGTGGTTGTATTAAGGCAATATATACGAGGAAAGAATGTGTGCATATATTATGAAACACTACCGATTTGCATGTCAGTGTTAACTCCAGAAGTCCTCTTAATTGTTTTTAAAAGCATGCCAATAGCCTACATTTTTTGTATTCATTGTGCAAATGTATCCGAACAAAAGGCAACGGACGAAGGTGTGCACTATAGAGGGGCTCTTTATTTGTAAAGGATGCCTTATTCACTTGAATATCCGCATTAGATTTCAGGAAAGAAGTATCATACATTATATAACAGTATTGATAACCCGTCTTTCTTCACGAATCAACTGCACATGGAAAACGTTTTTCTTCAATGCTTTATGGATGTACATTTTTCTGGACATGTATTCTAATGACTGTCCGACAGTAGAATAACATTAGAACAATGACTGTGTCATCCTCTCAAACCAGAAAAACAAATACAATATATCCGGCTTTAACCGTCACCCTCTTTTTTTATCTTGTGAGAAGCTAGCTTCTCTGTGTATACTTTCAAACCAGGCATAGTTTTCTACATGATTATCATTAAAGAATTGTTTGTAAGCATTATTCATTTGAATTATTCGTAGTTCGAATTAGTTTCACATCAAGAAAACGAATGAAATGTAAATGATAAGCGTTTATGCTTTTTTGACTTTCTGGTGGTGTAATGAGTGGCAATTAAGTCGGCATTGCTATCCATGTTATTTTGTTATATGTATATCTATTTAGCATCACCTGATATCAAAATACTAATTACAGTCCATTTTCATCAGAAAGCGGACTTTATGTGTCCAAAAACACAATAATTTTCATTTTTTCCTTGTAATTCGTACCATCTATAGATAGTTCTCTGTGTACACTAAAATCATCCTCAAGATGACATTTCAGACTTACACAAAACCTTACAATATGCTACTCTGTACTGTATCTCAGTTATGAAGAAAGAATTTAGTATTTGAATGAGTTTAAGGGTTCGAGAAATGTATGTGTTGTTTCACCAGAAAACCAATGAAAATTTTGTGTGTAAAGGGTACCCTTAAAAAGAAGCGTTTTTCGGGGCATAAGCTACCAATCTGAGATTGCTATCATACTGAAACATAAAGTATAGATACCAGACTAATCAAAATGGGCAAAAAGAATTACTCCCTCCGAGTGGTACCAATCGGCCAAAATTCGGGTCCTGGCTCATGGACTAAAATGTCTCTTTTACAAAAACGCAAAACAATATTATACATGATGTGAAATGGGGGCATTTATAGCATTTGATACCGAGATTGATTCAGAGATATCTAAGTGAAGTCTGATCATGGTTCATGCAGCTTTCCGAGAATTGATATATGTAATGAAGAAGGCATTAGAAAACAGGACGAATCTTGAGCCTAATATGGATCCAGATCAGAGAAAATGCATTTCAACACAAACCTCGTAACTGCATCTTGTTTTAAGCTTAAGTTACGAGGCTGTTGTTGAAAAGCAACAATTTGTCTTACTTTGCTTTGGTATTTAAAAGCAGCGATTTGTAAATATTCAGAAAAACACGTGTCCCATACAAGACAAAAATGAACACGCCTACAATGTATGTCACTTACATGTCAAATGTTAAAGAAGCAAAAATGAATGAATGAAATCCCATGTTTTGCATTAATCCTTTCCGAAGCAATTCCGGGTTTCGAAGTCCAATAGCTATGCGAAAATGTAGGAGATATATATCCATCTTTTAGACCATTTATCGTCGTCTGCAGAAGTATTTAACCCATTACCAGACGGTAAAAAATCAGGCTGGTCCAATTTCAAAGATGTTTCCTTGAAATTGCCGTCTGTATAACATAATGTTATAACGACGGCAATTTTAATTGTATGAAATTTTAAAATGTTTGGTAGGCCTATTGCTTGATTAGAAAACAATGTGGAAAATGGAGAAACTGCTTATCGTAAGCAATTTCTTCATTTTCCACGATGTTTTCCAAAGCGTTTATCTTTTGGAGAGCCTAAATACGGTCATTGTGTGGAAGTAGGTTAATTTGGGTTTGGACTAAAATTTTGCTCTCTGCAAAGGACTATTTAAAGTGACATTTCACATTTATTTTTACATAAATTTACGTTTATTCAATCTAAAAGAGCATCTTTTCTTATGAATATTCTGAAAATTTCAAGTCAAAATGTTGAAACGTACGTTTATGAGAAATATATATTTTTGTGCTAAGATTAAACAAATTGTTGTGGACAACAGTTCAGATAATTTATACAGAAACTGTCATTTCTGTTTCAGATTTTAAGGCGTGTTTTTCGATTATAAGTAACAACTTCAAAAAACTGATAGCATTTCTACTCATTAGAATAAACAATCTGTGCATCAAGACATACTTATAGAAAATGACATAAATGTGAAATGTCACTTTAAAGAGACAAAAGGTTAGAAAACTGGCTGCAAAACGACGATATTTCGTCATTCATGTGCTAATATAGGCCTACGTAAACAAAGTGACAAACGAAATAGATCAAACTTATATAAATGAGCCGGACTCGGATAAAAAAGGGACCCAAAAGTATGTTCTTTGAGATCACCTATGCAACAGGATCAGTATGGGATGATTAAGTAGGTCTGTGATCTAATCCCGATCCATGTCGCCCTATAATATGATATTCGTTGGTGATAACGTAAAACGATCTAACAACATGGATTCTGATAAGTTTCGCGTATGCGCATGCATGCTGACCATGATCCATGTTTGTCTCAAATACCCCATTGCCCCCTTTTGCATAACCCAACTCAAATTATGCTAAACTTATAAAAATTCAGCCAATCAGCTTTTTCCACGTCTTTACGTTCATTCGTCACCATAAATCAACGGCAATTTATTTTGTTTAAAAGGCTAATAAATTTTCGCGAGAAATGTCATTTCTGTTGCAAATTATATTGCTCTTTTAAGGAGAACCTGGTGCATTATGCATTCCATTTTCATAAAAATACAATACATTTTAGATGCAAAATTCCTTGCAAGACAACGTGTAAGTGGAATTTCGTCAGTGTTATAGCAAAACCTCGTAAGTATAGCTTTAAACAAGCTGTAGTTACTAAGTTTTACAATAACACAGATGATTTGTTATATTGAAGATGCTCACATGGATCCGATTTTATAAACGCAGATTTGCGTTGACCAAATAATTGGTGAAAGATTACGATAACTGCCAATCAAAGTATCGAAGGACTATTTAAAAAATTCATCCATTCATGTGTATAGATAAATACGAAATAAAAAATAAAGACTACAATTCTAAAAAAACTATGTGGTGCAGCATTGGGAATCACGTGCTATCCACTGAAGCAGGCCTACTGGTATCTTCGCCATAACTTAACAATTTAATTTTAGAATTTACTTATCCAGGCAATCATTGATTTAAATGTTCATAATACACGGTGGGGATTGTGCATGCTGGGATGGGTAAATCTACGGACAAATTTGCCTCGCTTCAGGTAAGACATTTTGCAATAACTTCCTTATTTCTGCGCCAATTCAAAAACAGTTTGTTGCATGTACCCCGCCTTACTGAGCTCTTTCCTCCGATGTATGCTTTACACGAAACCTTTTTGTACTTTTTGCGAAAAGTGATCCCAACCGACCAGAAAAACGACAAAAAATCTGATCGTTTTTCAGGTCAGTTGGGATCAATTTTTAGGAAAAATATGGGGAGTTTTCAAATAAGTAATACACCTGAGGAAAGCGCTCTGTAAGGTGGGGTACATGCAACAAACCGCTTGAAAATTGACACAGAAATAAGAAAATTATAGCACAATTTCCTACCTGAAGCATGGCTTATTTTGCAGTAGTCGTTATCATTTCGTTTTCTGGTCAGTTGGGATCAATTTTTGAAAAAAATAAAAGGATACCACAAATAATCCATGTATCCGAGGAAAGAGATTTTCAAGGCGGGGTACATGCAACAGACCTTCTGAAAATCGACAAAGAAATAAAGGAGTTATTGCAAACTATTTGACAAGATTCGAGATTATTTTTGTCCGTATTCGTTATCCATCCCAGCATGCACAATCCCCACTGTGAATAGGAAAGATTTGGTTAGGCCTATTACTGAATAAAAGGGGAGCATACTATTATTTTTTTTTTCTTTTCAAACTATATAGCCTACACCATTTTCGCTTTCAATGAACCGCCTTTTTGAAATGTGTCTGCAACAACTTTCAAATTCGAACATCATAATTATATTTTGTCTTCTTGGATTTTTTTTAATTTTCAAGTCGTGACAAGTTATCATTTCTCTATTGCACGATTCTTACGGTATTATTTTCTTATTCTGAAACTCATACTGTAGAAGGCATAATGAATACAACATTGTAGTTTTGAAGATTTTTTGGTACCCCCCCCCCCCCCCGCCCCTGTCTTGAATCCAAGAACGGTACGTGCTGTGGCTACATGTACGTTATTTACCCTAATAATGTAATTTAGATTGTTGGTTTCAACCAAAGCGCCGTAAATACACATTAATCATGTTGTAGTTGCGACAATTTGGAACGTAATCGACGAGATGCGTTTAGAACTATAGTCTGTTGTAAGGCATGACAACATTTTAATGGCATATTAAGTTTGTTTACATATTCAGTATTTCAAGGCGTAACGTCAGTTTATTATGAAGCTTTCAGCATAAAATGTCACCTCTGACAGCTAGCCTGCTTATGAAATCCCGTCCAAACAAAAGTGACAAAATAATTTATATTTGTCAAGTTTTTTACTATATTTAGTTCCCATCTAGGCTACCTTGAAAACTCGCCAGACAATGTTATAATTATTTACATGTCCTAACTGAAGAAATTTGATACCAGTGACACTCCACAGTTCCGCATTTTCTTAAAGAAATACAAGTCGTGTTAGAAAAAGGCGAACACAAAATTGCATTCCAGTAAAAGAGGGTTATGGAAGCATATTTGTGCCACAACTTAACCACTCAATACAACGTGAAAATAATGTAGGATTTCGCAAAAAAAAAAAATAAATAAATAAAAAAATAAAAAAAATCGCGAAAACAGATAAATTTTCACGAATTTTTTTTTTTATCTTAACATGAATTCATTCCTGTTAATGCTCTAAACTGCCACAACATAAAGATAACGTTTTCATGAAAATAATGGGGGATTTCATGAAAACAGATTTCTTTTCTCGAAAACAGATAACTTTTTCATGAAAATATTAGAGGATTTCACGAAAACAGATAACTTTTCATGAAACCTTAAACATTTCACGAAAGATGCCACTTATCTAAAAATAGATACACTCCACTTATTAGTGTGACCATCAAAAGTAGAAAATGTACAAGTTACAAGATAGATATAAAAATATTGAGAGAAAAGGAGCAATTAATGAGTATCATAAATTTCTTCTTTTCCCTCAATATTTCCACCAATTTACATCTACAAGACACAATTTGTTTCTTTCTTGAATTCCTTTATTTAGAAAATCAATTTGAAAATTGGTTTAACCCTTTTCCAAACAAGATCGGGTTTTAACGTCCCTGATAGGAAAGACTTGGGAAAACATTAAGACACATGAAGAAAATGCTGATAATCAGCATTTTCTACCTTTGCCTCAATATTTTCTGAGCTATATAATTCATAAATCATGTCTTTATCAATAAACTTTTTGTCCTCCAAAGCAGCTTCTCAAGTGAAGCACCCTAAAAAATTGTTTGGGAAAGGGTTAACTTTATCATGTAAAAATCTATATTGTTGTAGAAAATTGTGAAGGAAAAGAAGAAAATGCTAATCATCAACATTTTTTTCCCAGCAAGGTTTTCTAGTGTAGGGGATTAAAAATCAGGTCTTTAATTAATTTTTTTTCCCAAACTTCACCCAAGCCAAACAATAAAAAGTTGGAATTGTTTTATTGAATGAGAAAGATTTTTTTTTAAAATCAAACCTTTCCTTTCCAACTTGCAAACTGTTACGGTGGTTCAATTCAAAAGGTGCTGCAGACAACAAAATTTACGTTGAAATTGATTGGCTTTGTGTACAATACAGCACAGAAAATATTGAGGCAAATAGAGTAAATGCTGATGTTCAGCATTTTCTTCTTTTGCCTCAATGTTCAGCATTTTCTTCTTTTGCCTCATTGTTTTCCCAAACCTTTCCTACTAGGAACGTCAAACCCAGGTCTTGTTTGGGAATGGGTCAAGTTAACTGTAGATCCCAGTGTTTTCCCCCAGCACATCTAGTAAATCAGTGCAATGTCCCTACAGCTTAAAAATTACCCCACACCTTAATTTCTTATAAATGGTCACCAAATAGAGGGAGTTGAGGATTTTTTGTATTTTTAGATAACTGGCATCTTTCGCGAAATTTTAAGTTTTCTTGAAAAGTTTTCTGAAAAGAATATTATTTTATCTTTAACTTTTGGCAGTTTAGAGCACTAACAGGAATAAATTCGTGTTAAGATAATTGTTTTTTTTTCATGAAAATTTATCTGTTTTCGCGAAAAAGGTTTTTTTTTTGCGAAATCCTCCATTGTTTTCACGTTATTTTAAGTGATTAAGTTGTGGCACAAATATGCTTCCATAGAGGGTAGACTATTATTTTCGAGACAAAATCTCCAGACACATCGTCTTGTGTAGCTCGGCATATTCGTTTGCAAGAATAATGTATATAGACCCATTTTAAATTAAAGATTCTAATGCCAAAGTGACAAAAGCTTGGATTCATTATTATTGAATTTCTTTATGGCGTACAATTTAATTATATTCTAATTTCTATCCAGAACAATTATGCATATTTTTTCTTTCTTCAACAAGACACACATTCCAAATGTACTTTATTCGTTTAACCCATTGCCACACAATGACTCTTTTTGACTCCCCACAAAATAATGGCCATGGTAAATGTGGAAAATGTGGAAAATGAAGAAATTGCTTGTGACAAGCAATTTCTTCATTTCCTACAATGTTTTCCATCCAAAAAGACCTAAAAGTAAAAAATTCCATTCACTTGAAATTGTCGCCTGCAGACTTTTTGAATTTGGACTTGTCTAAAATTTTGCTGTTTGGTAATGGGTTAAAACAACAGGTGGGTATACACATAGTTTCAAATGAGTTTTTATATGGCGTGCTCGATCGCTAAAGCCTCTCTTACAATCCGTCATGCGTCTTTTTAAATCGTACGTTCTAAAACTTTGCAAAATCGCACGATTTATAAAGACGCACGACGGGTTGTAAGAGCGTCTCAAAATATTGTCCGTTCAATTCTTTGCTGCGTGCAGTCTGCGTCGTGGTTGTGTAACAGGTGGTGAAAAATATCGTGGCTCGACCGGGATTCGAACACCAAATACCTGTACCCGGCTACAGTTGCGTCCATTAAAATCGTACGTTGCACGTGCGTGCATCGCACGACTAAACGTACGTTTTAGACGCAGACCGCACGCAGGAGCACAATGCTGAAAGTCGTATAATTATATGCACGTATCTTATATATAGTATAATATAATATCGTATATAATAGATCTATACATACATGTACTTGTATGTGCATTTTGTACAAACGATAATTAAACGTTTGGTCATTCAGCGGTCAAGTTAATCCTCACAAAATGGCGTTTTAGGACGCTATTTGGAAAATGAAGAAAATGCTTGTGACAAGCAATTCAATCACTTCCCACTATGTTTTCAACACGTGAAAACCAAAATGTTAAATACCATTTGCTTGAAAGCTATCGTCTGCAACATCTTTGAATTTTGATAGGCCTAAGTCTAAAAATTTTGCAATGTGGAAAAGGGTTTAATCTTATCCAAAGTTTAAATAGAAAGTTTGGAATTCAACCGAGTTACAGAAGGCAAAGTGGGTGTGAACTGGATCTTACTGCTTTTTACAAAAATGATTAAACATTGTGAAAACATCGATGATAACGAAAAAATGCTGGTTACCATGATTTTCTTTTCTCTCCCTCTCGAAGATTTCGTATGGGGTTAACCCTTTCACAACCCAGACTTTGTTTTAACGCCTCTTATACCGGTATGATAAGCTTGGGAAACACACAGGACAAAAGAAGAAATTCTAATAACCAGCATTTCCTTTTTATATCAGTATTTCTTTGCTATATTGAACACAAATCCTTTCTTGACGAACATCAATTTTGTCGTCTGCAACAGCTTTCAACTTGGAACGAATTTGGAACAGTCCAAATATTAGTCGTTTTGGAATGGGTGAAGGCGAAAATCTTCCAATTGATGCTACATGTGAGACATGGTTCTCCATCTATCACTGGTAGAGTATCTATTTGTTTGTAACGTTAACTTATCTTGCAAATATCTTTTATTCAGTTAGCTCATTATTATTTCTTTAACCCTTTCCCAAACAAGTCCTAGTTTTGATGTTCCCGGTAAAAACCGCATGAAAACGTTAATGCAAGAGAAGAAAACGCTGATCATCAGTATTTTCTCCTTTTGGCTTAAAGGTTCTTGATATTATCTGTACTATAGTGGTATTCTACATAAATCTAATCTTTATCTACATTCATTTTGTCACCTTTTGGACTTGAAACAGTCAATAGTTCTGCCATTTTGGTAAAGGTTTGGAAAGATAATAGGCCTACCATATTCTTCTATTCTATTTCTGTAAATTCCTCCGATGACTTTGCGGAGAACCGCCTAACGGCGTTACTTATCAAACCCTACACCAGTTCTTGTAAATGCACCATCCCACCACCATATTTACAGATGCAATTACAACAACTCTATGACAGGCTGTGACAAACTCGAAATTACATCACAGTCACCCATTAAACCATTACGAGAAGAGAGGCAGTGAAAAACTCGAAATTACCTCACTGCTACCCATTCACAGCTGGGTAGACTGAGGCGGTGACAATTAAGTGTCTTGCCCAAAGACACACCTCACCCCGGTGGGGTTTGAACCTGGAACCTCCGGGCTTCAAGTCCAGTGCGCTAACCACTGTCGCATAAGTAGGTGCAATAAGTTATGATAAATAACCTGACATTTTAGAGTTATATATATCGTCGCTTTTCAACGAAAACCTCGTAACTGCAGCTTGTTTTAAGCTGCAGTTACTATGTTTTCGTTGAAAATCAGCGATATGAATGCATCGTTGCAGTTTAAAGGTTACAACGTTAACGCTATAAATTAAACGTTTCCGTCAACGTGACATTTAGATGGTAACGTCTTGAGTAAATAACATACTAAATGGTTCAATCGAAATATTATGGTCAACTTTCATAAACCAATGATAGGACATAGACATAGACATAGGCCTATATTTTCTTGCCGTCTGTCTTTCTTCCCCACTCCTAACGAGCAATGTCACTGAATATCAATGAATTTCAACAAAAACCTCGTATCTGCACCTTAAATCAAGCTGCAGATACGAGATTTTCGTTGAAAGCGACAATATCCTCCATCTGTCTGGATGGTTCTAGATAATTTAGCAACTCGTCGATATCAATCACATTTTCTCATACAGTGTGGTACTATTTTCGCGTTCATTACGTTTTCCCCAAATATCTTTTAGTTGACTTTATATTTTGTATATATATTTATGTTTTCAATTTAGTTTTTTACTTCATAAATGTTTTGTGTGTTATTCTCCAAAAACGTCTGAAATAAATAAGCAGCACTATGAGATCCTTATTTAAAACGAAGAAAACGTCATCATGTGCATTCCAAACAGTTTAAAAGTAGTAGAAAATTCGTTTTTATAAAGCTTCACGACTCAGTCCTGCAGCGGCGAAACTATCATGCATTATCTTCATTAAATTTCAACGTAGTCGTGAGTACTAGTACGGTAATTATTTTAAACTTCGTCTCTTAGGCAGTTCTACACCGTTTTTTTAAAAATTGAAAATCTAACCAAGAGATCACCAATGCACCATATCGGATAAATAACGTCAGCTTAACGTAAACGTCAATTCAAATCTCACCTTGCGAAGTCCCCAAATCGATGATCATATCCAAAATGGGCGCTGCAGCAGACAGCAAGAATTCCAAAAATGATCACGCGTAATCCCGCCATATTGTTATCATAATCTCCTCGCGAGTGTAAATTGTATATCAACGTTCACTGTAAAACGTCAGATTTTAACGTACGTTATGCTTGACGTATTGTATGTACATTAACGTACTGACGTGGTCGAAAATTACACCAAAATCTTATTGTGTCATCCTTCGCTTTCCTTTTCATACAATTTAACTAGAATTTTGATTGATCTTTCGTTTTCGATTCAACGCGACATTTTATAAACATTCAATCAATAGACCTTTTTTTATATTGTGACGTTATTTACGTTACGCCTTATTTCTTACAATTTTTGGTTATTGAAGCTAGTTTATTTAAATGTTCAAAGTTATTATGAATCTACATTTTATTTTATTGTAAAGAATTCTTTTTGAAAACCTGGTGAATAATAAACGCCGTGTCTGACTGCCAGACGTCCTTGCTGTTTGTCTACCTCAAACACAAGGCTACTTTCGATTGCAAATTCGTAGAATGTTCATAATTTGCGTATGCATTTGATGTGATTTTCAAATTGGAGTTGTTATCATGTCCATGTAAATACACAAAAACATCCCAAAGAAATTTTTTTTCTTACATGATGACGAGAAAGATCCTTTTATGTATCTAAAATTTATTACATAGGCCTAATTATGCATAAAATTTATCAAACAAAGGCTAAAGATCATATCAAGGATCGCATATACAGGGTTAATCCCTTCCCAAACATGACCGTCTTTTGACGTAGGCCTACCAAACAGGAAAGGCTTGGGAAAACATTGAAGAAAAAAGAACGAAATGCTGAGATTCGTTTTTTTCTTCTTATTTTGCCTCAACGTTTTCTGTTCTTTATTGTACATAAATTCTATCTTTTTTCCAAATATTCATTAATTTATTTAGTCTGCAGCAGCTCTGGGCATTGAACAGGGTTTTTCATCTATTTGGGTACGGGTTTAAAAGCTTTGTGGTGGGAGAAGCAAATAATTATCGATAGACCAATAGATCTTATAGGGATACAACTTTGTCATTTCAACAACATCTGTTTTTGAGAGACGCCATTAGATAAAACGATTTGTATACGAAATATACCTCCTCTTAGTAGGCCTATGACAACTGCTTTTCAGTCGACAAACTTGAAATCTTACGTTCTTTACGTAAAAGCTAACAAAGAACGTAGGCTAACGTAACGTTATGCCCGTCAAACTTTTTGTCCGTGGTTTACCGTCGTGTTAACGTTCCCTCGAGGCATATAAACATAAGGTGACATTCATCAATTGTCGCAAGTTGTTCATCATCATTTACATAGTATGGTGTAACATTTCGATCATAACAGTGTGTTACGTCGGAGTCTGTCAATCCAGGGATCGCAAGTTCGAACCCCGGCTCGGCCAGTATCCATTCTGACATTTGACAAAAGTCATTTGTCTCTCACCAATGGGTGTGAATCATCTATGTGAGAGAACAGCTCAGTTTGGATATTGTGCCGGTACTGGTGAGAGAAATTCCAGGAATCCGCGGTTAGGTGCTCCAGTCGCCATGACATGACCATAGCAGTTGAAAACGGCGTAAAGCCCCAATAAATCAGTTAAAAGGTAAAATCTGGTGATATCATTACGCGTTTGACGTATAACCCAGGAGTCGCTGGTTCGATATCCCACCACTCCCTATTTCTGCTGACACTTAATCTTGAGGTCTCGTCTAACTAGGTCGTACGTCTCCATAACAAACACTTTCCTAAACGATAAGATTCAGGATAGATTCTGAGAAGTTCTAGATGCTTTAGTTAACCCGACTGCTACAAAAGAAATCTCCTTTATAGCGTGAAAAATATTGCAGAAAAGAGAGAAGGTGCTAGTTTTTCCTTTTCTTCAATATTTTCCAAACGTTCAGTCATAGAGCTAAGGTGCGTCAAAATTAGTCAGTAAGCCTATTTATTTCTATCGGAAAACACGTAAACCTTGGGGTACTCACTCACTCACTCACTCACTCACTCACTCACTCACTCACTCACTCACTCACTCACTCACTCACTCACTCACTCACTCACTCACTCACTCACTCACTCACTCACTCACTCACTCACTCACTCACTCACTCACTCACTCACTCACTCACTCACTCACTCACTCACTCACTCACTCACTCACTCACTCACTCACTCACTCACTCACTCACTCACTCACTCACTCACTCACTCACTCACTCACTCACTCACTCACTCACTCACTCACTCACTCACTCACTCACTCACTCACTCACTCACTCACTCACTCACTCACTCACTCACTCACTCACTCACTCACTCACTCACTCACTCACTCACTCACTCACTCACTCACTCACTCACTCACTCACTCACTCACTCACTCACTCACTCACTCACTCACTCGCTCGCTCGCTCGCTCGCTCACTCACTCACTCACTCACTCACTCTCTCACTCACCCACCCACCCACTCACTCACATCCACTCTTTCACACTCGCTCACTCACTCACTCACTCACTCACTCACTCACTCACTCACTCACTCACTCACTCACTCACTCACTCACTCACTCACTCACTCACTCACTCACTCACTCACTCACTCACATCCACTCTTTCACACTCGCTCACTCGCTCACTCACTCACTCACGCTCATTCACTCACTTACTCACATCCACTCTTTCACACTCGCTCACTCACTCACTCACTCACTCACATCCACTCTTTCACACTCACTCACTCACTCACTCACTCACATCCACTCTCTCACACTCACTCACTCACTCACGCTCATTCACTCACTCACTCACTCACTCACTCACTCACTCACTTACTCACATCCACTCTTTCACACTCGCTCACTCACTCACTCACTCACATCCACTCTTTCACACTCACTCACTCACTCACTCTCTCACACTCACTCACTCACTCACTCACTCACTCACTCACATCCACTCTCTCACACTCACTCACTCACTCACGCTCTTTCACTCACTTACTCATTAACTCACTCACGCTCATTCACTCACTCACTCACTCACTCACTCACTCACATCCACTCTCTCACACTCACTCACTCACTCACCCACTCACTCACTTACTCTCACTCACTCACTCACTTTCTCACTCACTCACTCACTCACTCACTCACCCACTCACTCACTTACTCTCACTCACTCACTCACTTTCTCACTCACTCACTCACTCACTCACACTCACTCATTCACCCACTCACTCACTCACACTCACCCATTCACCCACTCACTCGCTCACACTCACTCATTCACCCACTCACTCACTCACTCACTCGATCATTCATTCACTCACTCAATCACTCATGAACTCACTCGATCACTCACTCACTCACTCACTCACTCAATCAACAAATCAATAAATCATTCAATCAGTCAATTAATCAATCAATCAACCAACAAATCAATCAAGCAACAAATCAATAAACCAACAAGTCATTAAACAAACAAATCAATCAACCAACAAATCAATCAACCAACAAATCAATCAATCAACCAACAAATCAATCAATCAATCGATAAATCAATCAATCAATCAATCGGCAGCACGAAACTCCCAAATCTACCCAAAATCTACCCAAATCTACCCAAATCTACCCAAAATCTATCCAAATCTTACCCAAATCTACCCAATTTTTACTTTGTCTGTCGATTTCTTTTATTTTGCAATAAAAAAAAATCTACACTGTGTATTGATCAATCACATTTTTATTGTATTGTTTGACCAGATTGAACTGAGACTCCTTGCATATTCCGTTAATATTCGGGTATTTCCGTATTTTCTACATCGGGACTATAATCTGTATAAATACTGTTATACACTTCGCAATATCTACCGAATAATAGTGGCCTAGTGTGTAAGGCATCTCTTCTGTAAACCACATGTCCGTGGTTCGAATCTCAGTAGCGCGTTTGTTTAAATATCTTTATTTTCAACATTTCTTTCTTTTTTCAAATGCATGCACACATTTTGTAAACCCCAATCAGTTCACTTGAATCCTTTCACGTTAAGTAGTCATTCAAGAAATGTCGAAATGTTTAGATACAGTTAATATAAAAACGTGTTTGCTGATGTTGCAACTTTTTTAGACAACGGGGAGACCCAGAACCTTTTTCCTCGCTTGACCATAAATACAATTGGAGTAAGCAGGGTCAATAACTTTTCGTTTCCAGAGAAGCTGCGAGAAACCAATACATCAGCAACGTTCAAGGGAATATTATAAATGATAAATGAACGAATAAAGATTATGATAAAAAGGGAAAAGATATTTAGTGAACTAAAATTATTGTGAAAATTAAAAAGAATGAGTATTTCATCAATCAATTAATAATTATTAATACATTAATTAAGTATTCCATTTCATAGGAAAAAAGAAAGAAAAAAAGCTTCACAAAAGTTTCATCAGTAAAATGCTGGGTTCGATCTTGAGTCTCTGTAAATGAAAGTCCAGCGTCTTCCCACTACGCTAGTTCTTTGTTCAATGAGATCATGCAGAAATAAAATTAACATTTTTCACAGCGCAGGGTATAAACACGCGGAAACTAACGAATACGCCGATGAATGCCGGAATACGCTTACGGAAAACGATGAGTCTCAGGTAAATTTGGACAAACAATATTACGTTCATTTCTATCCCTTGATCGGTCGTTGTTTCTTGCCGAAGTTTTCCTTTGTGAAGAGTGTAACCACAATGGCCGTGTAACGGGTTCTGGAGTGATCTCCCTTGATAATTATCCTCCTTGAATTATTGGGTTGTTCCGCTTCCGGTAAGGGCTACAGATAAGAACGGGTATCGCTTTTTCAACATGCAAAATGTCTTGGGTTGTTCTTCAAACCCTATGCTGTAGGTACTCATTGTATCATCTCCTAAAGATGATTGAAATGCGAACCCATTATGTATGTTTAAGATTTGAAATAATAGTTTAAGAATTAATTACCCTGCTTTATCAGCTGCTATATAGTTATAAATCCAAAATCATTATCCAATATCATTCATTGCTGATGATAGGCCTAATAATTCAAACTTTCCCAAACAAGACCTGGTTTTGACGACCTTGAATTTTGTTCGGAAAATTTCGAGAGAAAAGGAAAACTTGTTGACAATGTGCAATTTCTATCCCTCCTTTGATAGTTTTGCTACAATTTACACATTTTTTGCCTTATTTCGTCACCCAAATCAGCCTTCATTTTTGAGTAGCCTAAAAGGCTGTCGTTTGGGAAAGGGTTAAACTTTCAACGTTTTTTTTCTATTTATTTATTTTTTTATTGTTATTATTTTTTTCTTTTTTAATTTTGTTAAGCACGGGTTTGCAATCTTATTTTAACATTCTTTTACCAGTCTAAAGGGCGGTCGTTTGGGAAAGGGTTAATCTGTCAATAGGGTTTTAATTTTCTTTTTGTTTGTTTGGCACGGGTTGGCAAACTCAGTTTAACATACTTAAGCAAAGGTGTTTAATAAGTCGTAAAATTATGTAATTAAGGTTGCAAGTTGGAATTTTGTCATGCCTATAAATTTATCATTCGGGTCTGTCAATCTTTTGTCTATTATGATAAGTCCCTTTAATATACAGTAACTTGCGATTTATCTGCGGAGATCAATTAAAGGAATTTGGCTAACTGATTGATGTGATATACACAAGGTCCGTGGTAATTGACATTCCAATTACCTTTTGTCGGTAGACAATTAATTGTTAATCCTTTTCCAAACAATAAAACTTAAGTTTGTCATACTAGAAGGTCAGTAACTATGCCAAAAGAGAGGCGGAGATTTAAAAGCTTTTTGAGAGAAAACTATACATTCCTTTTTCTCAAAATGTACGAAAATATTTTGTATTAATTCATATTTAATAATTAAAAAGCGTTTTAGATGTGTAGTTATTTGGATTTTGAATTCATTTCACAGTAAGGAGACTTTTTCTCATATTGACCGCTTGTAAAGAGTGACTTGGATCAACAAATTCCAAAATTAATGATGAATATTACAACACTTTTCACGTTTTCAATGACACCCATGCAGAATCATCAATAATGTGAAAATAATCCAACTAAAATAAAATATTGAACATGCAAAATTAAATAAAAACTTGATCGACCGTTATGTTCGGAAATTATGGAAATTTGCGGCGAGCTGGGCAGAGTTTTTTTTTTTTTTTTTTTTTTTGCTTTCAACAGGCCGATGTTTAACCTGGATTAAACATATCAATTGGATGAAATCAAAGCCGAAACTTATTCTGGTTTAATCAGTAGTAACTGAACAATCCGATGGTATACGACGATTCTGCTAAATATGCGTTTGTAAAGAAAATAATCTTATTTTGCGTGCGAAGTGATGAATTTTACTCTTTAGTGTATCTACAAAAATAGACCGGAACTACCCAGTTGTTTTCAAGGGAGATAAATCCCATTAAATCAAGGGCAATATCAGGATAACTCTTGGATCTCGGTAGCGGTCCATTCCAGTGCTATTATAGGCCTATTGCTGTCTTTCAACAACAAAATAGAAATAGATGAAGATAAGATTTATGTACAATATATAACGAAGACAATATTGAGGCAAAATATGAAAATGCCGGTTATCAGCATTTTGGTCTCTTGTCTCAAAGTTTGTCATTTTTTGTTACATCTTATGTTCACTGTTTTCCTTTCTGTCGATTGAAAGCAATTGGGTATACTGATGTTGAAGTTGTTGTTGTTGCAAGCGACTTCTGGCCAAAATCGACAACAAAAGCTTTTTTCTCTTTGTACGCCGTAGAATCGGGTAAAACTGAATTTATATATTATAGAACTATTTGTCAGCCTGATTTTCAGTATGTTCTTATTTGATAAAAACATGAAATTTGACGAAGAACTTTGATTGTCATGGGTTTTCGAGTTGATAAAATTTAATGATTTTCAATTTCACAAGGGCCGCTTGCAATTTAGGCCAGAAGAGGTCTTATGGAAGTGGTAAAGCTTTGTGTCTGTTCATTTACCTCTTGTGTAAACGGATAAGATACTTGACTCCCACTTCCAACTAAATTGAATGGGGATCTTCTGTTTCTAATGTAAAGTGCCCCATAGTCGTTAGTGTCCTATTGTCGTCACTGTTTTTGTAATGTCTTTTTCTCACGTTTCTGTCATTTTAACGATTAATAAGAAACATCATTTGAAAGGGAAATATCTCTTGTTTCGTCCATATACTTTGTTTATTAACCCTTTTTGATAGTGAACGTGTATATGTACGGTGATTCGGACATGTGTATTTTGCACCAGGACACAGAACGCGCGAAGACAATGGACTTAAACACAGGCTCTCACGCGAATGCATGTTGTACACATTTTACTACACAAATAACCAAAGGGATAACTCTAGCTTACAAAAGATATATTTCGATACATATTTGAACCCCCTTTGTAGCTTGATATATCAATTTCTGTCCCCAAAACCAGATTAAAAGTCGATGACGACTTTAACCCATTACCAAACGGCAAAATTTTAGACTGGTCCAAATTCAAAGATGTTGCAGACGACAATTTCAAGTGAATGAAATTAACATTTTTGGTCTTTTTATGTAGAAAACACTGGGAAATGAAGAAATTGCTTGTCACAAGCAATTTCTTCATTTTCCACAATGTTTTCCAAAGTCATTATCTAAAAGGGTGTCAAAACTTTAGGCGTCAATGTGTGGGAATGGGTTAAGTCCACATGACGAGTATAGGGCATACAGCATTTTTTCAATCTGAAAATGAAACTTTGAAAGCAGACGCTGATTTAAAAATGGTTGTAATCAGTGTTTAGAAATGTTTCTATAATACCATGGAAAGTAATGATGGAAAAGAAGAAAATGCAGATTGCCTGTATATTCTTCTTTTCTTTCAATGCTTACAAAACACCATTGAAAAACGATATCAAAACCAGGTCTTGGTCATGAAAGAGTTACAATATCACCCATAGAAGAAAAAGATGTCATTTGGGAAAAATCGCGGTACAAATATTGAAAGGGTGCCTAATTTGAGAGATCGAATTCAGTAGATATATACTACCCAGGGCTAGTAATTAAGGTTGGATGGCTTAAGTATTAAATAATGATACATAAAATTATGTTTTAAATCATTTTAAATATCAATTAACGCTATTTTTATTGTTTTCTAAAGGATGACGACCTAAGGACCTATCACTAGACGACTTTAGGTCCGCGATGTCCAAATGTCGTCAGCTGGACCCCAGCTCTCTTTTTCCTTCAATATCTTGCATATTTTAGCATATAGAGTTACAATGTATATACAGAATCGTAGATAAATGGTCCAGCTTTGATATGTTAAAAGCAGGGTACCGGTAGACTGATGACTTTAGGCGCAATTACAGTTTGAATAGCCAAACATGACGACTATATGGCACTTTACGTTAGAAGCTCTTCTGCATCTTACGAATTTTGTGCAGAAGACGGAAGACAGGAGAGGTCACGTTATTGGCAACATGACAGCATCATTAGTTACAAAGTCTGTATTTTTGGAATTACACTAAAATTGATTATTAACAGCTATTCTGTATGAATTTTGGACACGAAATGAGTACAAAACTTGTGCCTTTCTCACCACAATGTAGTAGTAGTAGTAGGGATGTTAATCAGGCCGACTTCGATTGGCAATAGCTCGCGCCATTGTTCGGAACATCACTCCAATCGAACACCAAAAGTGCAAGCTATTGACGTCACTTCCGTAGCTATAGCTCCAATCGAACAGCAATGGTGCGAGCTATAGTCCGACCACGGGAAAGAGTGTGGTCTGGCTGCCCGAGCCATTACATCATTTGGAACTCCTCGGATAACAGCGGACCAATCAGTGTCGAGGTAAACAAAGGACTTGATTGGCTGACTCAGAACAGGGAGGAATTCAATAGACAGAACAGCGCTGGTTCCCAATGATGGTTCCCGTTCTCGCGAGCTATAGCGCCAAACGAAGTCAGCCTCAGTGTACCGAATTGGAGGTCACCATTCTATTTTCCTCCTTTTTGAAGAGTTATTTTATTCTTTATTTTATTTAGTTACAAGCCACTTCCATTTGCAAGACGTGTTTGATTTGTATTTGATCTTCTGTCTTCTGCACATCTTCTATCATGTGTCTTAGACTCTTCTGTGACATGTTCTTCTGGCTTTGGAAGAGGACAGATTGCACCATTCTTTGTAAAATTAGTTCTGTAAATATCAAAGGATGGAATCAAAGGCGACAACAGAACCTAGGCCATGTGGGCACTGAAGGCTTTAGAATCTTTCTGTCCCTTTCTGTACAATACAGTCACTAGCTTTAAACAAGTTAGTGAGATTTCCAGATCGGGCATTGCAATATTGCCCAATCGACAAGCAATAGTGAAATAGAAAGGTAATAGCAAAAGGTCAAATCACTGTAAAATGTTTTGGTGCTGAGTAACCAAATCTTTTGAGCATATGGGTTAGACATCTCGTCACACATCCCTGAAGAAATTTTCTATCAAAGTGGTCTATTTTCATGCGCCCAGACACCTTTTGTTTACATTGTAATGAATAGGAACTGATATGCCAAAAAAGTTAGGTTACTTAAGATGTAATCTAAGTACTACCATGGTCTAACATTATTTAACCACAGTTCTGAGTTAGGTGGCACAATAAATTCACTGAGAAGCCTAACTCAGAACCATGCTCATATAACAATAGACCATGTTAGAACTCAGTTTATTTCGATTATAATGTAAAAAAAACAAACAAAATTTTGATATTATTAACACTTGTGAATGCAGATTTTTAACCTTACAAAACATTCCGTACTTGATTTGGTTGGAACATTTACAATGAAATTACATTTAACATTCAGTTAACAGTATACAATAAAAACTTTAACAAACATTGTTAAAGTGACATTTCAGATTTTTTTCTCATAAATTTCACTTTTATTTTTATCTAACAGAGCATATTTCCTTATGAAAATTCTGTTTACGAGAAATATGTTTTTTTTTTTGGTAAAATTAAACAAATTGTTGTCCACAACAGTTCAGATATATATAGAATTTGTTTTTTCTGTCTAAACTTTAAAGGTGTGTTTATCGCTATACATCAACAACTTCAAAAAACTGATAGCATTTAAACCCATTAGAATAACCAATCTTGGCATCAAGACATACTTTCAAAAATTGAAATGTCCCTTTAAAATGCATTAATTGTTATTACAACCACCCACTTATTCTAGGAAAAATCAAAACATCAAATGAAAGTCAAACCCTGGTCACTGTGTGTTACAATAAACTCACCAGGTCTGAAATTTTCAATTAACATAAAAATCACTACAAAACTGTAACTAGTACTGACTTCCGATAGGGAGGTAGGACACATGACATCATCATGGCAATTGTAATGTCTACTGTACATAAGCAAAAAAATCAGACTGAGCTAAGAGATTACTTCATTAGAAAAGGCATCTAAATATTTCATCACAATTTGACTCTTTGCTCTTTTCTTTCTATTCCGTTATGGCCCGATCGGGAAACAGGGTTTTCCCTGGGTGTAATGACTTGGGGGTAGTTGTGACCCCTTGCCTTCAAAGCTTAGGGGTCATTGCTCCAATTTTGTGGGTCAAATTTTATCAACGCCTTAGGACTCAAGTATCATACAAAAATCTAGATTTCAAAGCTTGCGTCATTAATGACCTTCAGTTAAATTTCTAAGGGGTCATTTGTTTTTAAATTGCGACAATGACGCAGGATTTGTGTGTCATGGAAAATCCTGGGGAAATCTCACCAACCTGTTCAACCAAATATTAACCCTCAACCTAAAGTAAGTATTCCTTGTAAAAGAAAATACAGGTATTTTTTATTTGGCCTGATCTTTTCACTTAATCTATCCCTAAATCTCATTTATTGTAGGATGGACAGAATCTTGAAAGAACCATTCACATTGAACTTATTCCAAATTTTGACAAATAGTGGAATCAGGAGTTCCATTGGCTTTCTTTAGCATGATTTTGTACTTCATCTTGAGACGTGAAAACAATCGATGTTATTTGAACAGGGCAATGTCATTGTTTGAAGCTTTGATTTACTTTTCAGGAAAAAAACAAACCCCAAAACAAGGAAATGTAATTCCATTATATTATTCCATCATCAACAACTGTGATTAAGGATGGGTTCAGATCAGAGCACACAACTGCCTGCAGGAGCTCCCGGCAGTAACATCAAGTCACAGCGAGATGAAGATATCCCATACACATCCTACTCCATCAGTAAACCTATAGCTGGAGGTCTGTCAACACTACAATAGTTTTTCTTTTTCGCACAATTGGCAAATTTCTACAATCGATCAATATATTCAGGGGTCTTGTTTGCCATTATTTGGAGCGTTTTTTAGGCCCCATTCCTGTTGACAAAGAGTTAAGTATCTGTTTTTCCCAGTTCTCAGATGAAAATTCCAAAATGAGCATCCAGAATTCCCCATGATAAGACAATGTATTCATTTATAAACATTTTCCTGAAATACTTCAGGGAATTTGATAGTAACAGCTCCCTGCATAGCGGGCTCAACAAGAAATAGTGCCATTATTTATACTTTCTTTATAGAAGATTTCATTCTTCCTGTATTATCTTTCTATCTGCAGACTCGCCCAAGAGTTCTCCTCGTAACCAAGCAAACAGACCAAGAGCAGCCACCGTGCCCAATCTACGAGACCAGCCACCTAAAGAAGGAACGCCCAAACATGATATAGTCGTAGTCGCTGATGGACATACAGTCGTGAAAGGTAACACTAGGCTTGTATGATAGATTTAATTTTTATTATGCCCCCGATAGGGAGGCATCATAAATTTGACTTGTCCGTCCGTCCGTCCGTCTGTCCGTCCGTCCGTCTGTCTGTCCGTCATTCCGTCCAAAAACTTTAACATTGGCCATAACTTCCTTATTACTTAACATATTCGCTTCATACTTTACCACAACATTCCTTGGTACATTACCTTTTTGTAGGCACATACTTTGGTGACCTTGACCCCTGGATGACCTTGACCTTGAACATAGATTGGCCATAATTTAAAATCAAAGCGGTGTCGGGGGCATTGTCATCTTACAGTGACAGCTCTTGTTAATGATTGTTTAGCTGAATTGTGGTGCCATACTATTTGGTGCACTTAATCATGTGTTCTGGATATTTCTTGCATCACTGGAAAGAGCATCAAATCAGAGCAAGCAGCCCCTTGTCTCCAAAATATGATTTCAATCTAATATTTTTTCATTGGAAGTCTCAAACATTTCAGATTGAGCTTTCAGGGTTGCAACTTTGCCATTTTCGTCGGAAAGCAAGAAAAGTTCTTCTGAAGAGATGGTCTTGGGTCATTCATTGGAAGTAACCTATTTCTCCCTAAAACTTGTTAACCAGTATTTTCTGTTTACCTACCAATTTATTCTGTACAAATTATGCACATTGAGATACAATATTTTGCCATGGTATCAAAAGGTTAGGGGAATATTATTTTACTCATGTCTGTCTGTCAGACTCTGTCCATCTGTCTGTCCGTCCATCTGTCTGTCAATTCAAAAACTTAACGTGAAAACTTACCATTAGCATTTTTGGGGGTTTGGGGATTTTGGTGTTTCACAAATACATCTTCTTTTTACTCTGCAAGAGTTTTCTATGCAGACAAGGCTCATATTTTGCTATTAGAACAGTACAGACATATTTTAGTTGGGGTCTGGAAAAGGGTCTCTCAAGGTATTTGAGAACAACATGAATCCAGATCAGCTTGTCCATATGCACAGTCTAATCATGGTCCATGTTGTTATGTTCTATAATAGCTTCTTGACTTGTATTAACTTAAAGATGGCAGTGTGAAATCTTATTAGACTGCTTTTGATCTGGACTTTTCTCTAAAATGCTATAAGTGCCCGTTTTCCAGATCTGGGTTCTTTCGTACTTCCAGATCCTGACCCTGAACTCACGAGACTCAACACGATCCCAGTTTTCTACCCAATTATGCGGGGCTCACTTAATTTACCGACCAGTTCTCGAGACCCGTCAGATAATCTGTTGGACAAGCTGGACCCCAAGACCATGTCACAGCTGTGTTTACGATACCAGGAACACCTCAAACAGCTGTCAGAATCAGTCGCCTTCGATCAGAATGCTCTGTGTATAAGGATTAAAGAGGTAACATACAGTCTGATCATGATTAACTCTGTAATTCTGTTTCAAACAACAAAAAATTAGGGTGACCCAAATTGAAAGCTGCCACAGACTGCAAAACATGTGTTACTTAAAGTCAAATTTATCAATGATATGGCTAAAAAGTAAAAAATATTGATTCAAAAGAAGAAAATGCTGATTATCAGCATTTTCTTCTTTTGATTCAATATTTTCCTTATCTCTTTCTATTAACCAGTCTTGTTTGGAAAAGGGTTAGATAATTACAAAATAATAAGCACTGCAAAATTTATAGCATTCCCACAGTTGCAGGTTATACCTCGAGTATTCTAACATTAGATATATTGCGGGAATATGATATTTGCCCTAAATTTAAGGTATATTGTTTATGAAATAATAACAAGTTTAGCGGTCTTTATTGCGCAAATAAAACCCGATGTGCGACGCACTACATGTGTAGGTAAAAACCGAGGCGCAAAGCGCCGAGGTATTTGCCATAACATGCAGTCCAGAGCACAGAGGTTTTTATTGCGCAATAAAGACCGCTTAACTTGTTATTGTCTCCATTATAACACTCAAAATAACAAAACCCACATTCGAAATGTGTTATTTTGTGGAAATTCTGCATGAACTAGTTTTCGGCGTAGGAAACGCATTGGCGGTCAAGTGACGTCATTGATGACATCATTTGACGTTACCTTGATGTTACGTGACGTTTTGGCGCATACACAAAGCATAATTACATAGAGTCATTATTGGTCAAATAAAACCCGATGCAGTTCTTCTTTCGCTATATATGGATTTTACGGAAACGTGTTATAATTTAGCATTATCTGTATCCAAAACATAATCACGGCCGCTTATCTACTTAATCACAACATTTTGTTGTGTATGAAAAAAAGTTTAGAGGATATCCGGTTGGCAGTTAGAGGAGCCGACAAATCGGCGGGTGAAAGGTGAGTCTCGTCTTTTAATCGAAATGTTCTTTTTTCTAGCTCGAAAATCAAAAATCGGAGAATGTCATACAACCCTTTATTCATTTTCACATATTTGTGAGCCCCATCCAAACCCCGATTCCCAGAGATTGAACGGAAATTCATTTTCTCCCGTTGCAAGGGTAGCCCCAATATTGACATTTCGTCAATCCTGATGAGCGTTTGTCCACTTTCTGAGGATGAATGGTCCAAAACCTGTGTGTATTATAAAATAGTTGTAGGTACATTACATCGCGCAAACAATATTTTAATAACTTACTGTCGATCTTTGAAGAAAATCGGTTCTTCCGGTCAGTTTGTGCGTTAGAGGATAGGTTGTGAGTAAGAGGATAGGTTGTGATTTAGAAGACAGAATGCATTCATCGCATTTAATACCATTTGTCATTGTTTATATGCGAATTATGCCAAACCGAAATACTCTCATTACTAAACTAGTCTTGTCCAAAGATTAAACCCTTATTTCACTTAAGAATCACTTTGTCATTTTTATTTGACAGAGTACGAGTTCATCTAAATGAATGTAAGGTTCTTATGCATAATAGATTTATAACGATGTTTGATATAAACATTCACTATCCTTTGTGTTTCTTTCTGCCTGTCTGTACTCTCTGCGTCTTCATGTGAACTTTTATACAATTCAAAGTAAATACTGTGCAATATTCCAGCCATTTTTGTATGCTCTAAAGTAGCCTCTTTAAAATACAAGAGGACCATGATGGTCCTATATCGCTCACCTGAACCAAAATGATATGAGCAACACGTATGTTTAATTCAATTGATATTTAAGACTTTAAGACTGAATATGAATTTATGGTCAATAACGTTGTGAAAATCAAACTCATCCGAGCTCTTATTGTGCCCAACATTGTTTTTTTTTTTTTTAAATAATTGGAGATTCTAGAGTGTAAACAAGGTCGAAAACAGCCAAAATTGGTAATTTTATCAAATTCAAGGGCACATAACTCTTGTCTTTCTCGTCAGATCAGACTGAAAATCAACCTCATCTGAGATCTTATATTCTCCAACATTTTGTCCAAGAGTTGTCTTCATTGATTAATAATTGTAGATTCTAGAGTGTAAACAAGGTCGACAACAGCCAAAAAATGGCAATTTTATCAAATTCAAGGGCACATAACTCTCGTCTTTCTGGTCAGATCAGACTGAAAATCAACCTCATCTGAGATCTTATAGTCTCGAACATTGTGTCCAAGATTTGCCTTGATTGGTCAATAATTGTAGATTCTAGAGTGTAAACAAGGTTGCAAACAAAGGTTGCAAACAGTCAAAAACAGCAATTTTATCAAATTCATAATCAGCAATATCACATATTCATTCAGTAATTTTATGCTATAAAACACACACTTTGAATTACGATAGCAATGTAATTCTTCGTCTGCAACTATGTGTCAATGTGTGGGAATGAGTTTAGGGCCATAAAATCGATCTAATCGTTTGGTCATACTTTCTGTCTTTGATGTACCATAACAGAGTGTGTCCAATATTATTAGATAAACAATAATATCTAAAAACAGTTTGACATCTGTTTATCACACTGAAGTGTGAAGTGTGAACATCAACCGTGTCCTTAATACCACTACGATATAATTTTAATGCAATCAACTTATCATTCCAAGCTCTTTTTTCTATTTTGAAGACAGACAATTTGATTAAATTGTTGATAATAAAACAAGATGTGTTTGTGAAACGCAAATGTCCCCGAAATTGCAATTTTTCTAAAATGTTAAGTTTTCGTGTAAAGGGTTGATAAGGGTTAACCGATGACCATGAGGAAGGTCATATTGCATGGAACAGATGGCTATCATTGAAAGGAAGTGACATACCAAAATTGAGCTTTGTATGTCAAATGCTTTTGGAGAAAAGTCAAACAGTTTTTGGACAGACAGACAGACAGACGGACAGAAAGACGGACACCGGTTAAACAGTATACCCCAATCTTTCGATACAGGTGCATTAAAACAACTTTTTTAGAACTGTTAAATAATGGGTGTTGATACACAAAAATATACAAGTAATAGTTTACCTTTATTGATATAAGGGAAGTAACTCTTGTATGAAGACTGTATAATTCAAACAGGGTTATTTCCCTTAGACCATTATGCCACAAACTTAAAAACAACATTTTTTTTACATTCAAGGGCAGATAACTCCGCACTTTCTGGTCTGATCAGGCCCATAATCGAACTTGGCCGAGAACTCATGATGCTATTTGTTTTGGCCAAGTTTGATCAAGATTGCCTAACTTTTGTGGATGCTAGAGAGTAAACAACCCAAATGTTGACGGACGGACGGACGGACGTCGGACAAAAAGTGACCACAATAACTCACCTCGAGCACTTCGTGCTCAGGTGAGCTAATAATGCGTAAGAAGTGGAAAACCCGGAGACAATAAAGACGTGTCAAAAATACAGATCTGTAAATCTTGTTTATCCATAGATCTTCTTGTTTATTGATTCAATATGTTTAATATTAAGACACCAATCATATAGGCCTACGAATTGATACATTAATAAATTTTGCAAGTTGTAACATACATTAAAGATGAACTTTGTGAAATCCGTACTTTATCACTTTTGTCAACTTCAACGATGGTTTGTCTAGGTACAAACCACGTCATCGTTAAAAAATATCCACGCATGCCTCACTTCCAAAATATTGTAAAGTTCCTGCAGCTTATTGAATAAGCGATAAAAATAGCCTAAAGTTTCATCACGTATCAGATTAGTCTGATCTTATTTGTGGCGAGGAATTGGGTCAACACATCCTGAAAATCAACAAAAGCAAATTATTAACCTTGGAAGTAAGAAATTCACCGCTAGCATGCAGCTTCATATCAAGCAGAAACTAACGACGGTAAATAACCCTTTTAGAAATGATTCCAATGTTGTAATATATCGTTTTTGAGATCATTCCATGAGAAAATCAATGACACAAAGATTATCAGTTTACCTCTCTTAATTAAAAAGATTTATGACCATTTGATGTTCATACAAATATAGACAAAATCTGTCGAATCTACAATTTTGCGTGTAGGATTCTTAACATCATTCAATACTCCAAAATAAAGAGCCACTAAAACACTTGGATGACAGATCTAAATTTGTCTACTAGTCTGGAACACTTTTGCAGTACTTACTTTATATATCTAGGGACACGACTTGTATCCAGTTCAAACAGTGATTTTTGAAAACAGTGAGTTTGTCACCTAATCTGGACACACCAGGAACACGAGGAAAGGTGTTGAAATCTGATACCTGCATTGGAACAACAAATCTATTGTAAATATTTTAACCATTGCAAATACAACTTACAAAGTTTGATTACAGGCATATCTTCACACCACCAACGTTTTAAAAATCTTTTCGAAACAGCTACATTTTAGGTTGGTCCAATTTGAAAACTGCTGCATACGACAAATGGATGCTAATACTAAGATGATTTATATAAAGAGAAGTAGTACAGAGAATACTGAGAAAACGGGAGAAATTGCTGATTAACAGTAATCTCTTCTTTTGTGTCAATACTTTACAATCCCTTTCTAATAAGTACGTTGTACCATGCCTTGTATGAGAAAGGGTTAAAGAATCCCATTTACACATCATGTAAAAGCAATGGAACAAGAGAATTCGATTTCCTTCATAAAGATTTCTCCAAAAATCCTGTCCCATACAAGATATATTTTATAACTCCCTTGTAAAATAGTTTCGGAAAACATCGAGAGAAAGAAGAAATTGTTGATTATCAGCCCTTCCCTCAATATTTACGCCCTCAAACATATACTTCTCACATCTGTAACTCTTTATAAATAAAGCAGTCCAAAATTGTGTCATTTTGAAAACACTTTTGAAAACACTTCACCCATTACCAAAATGGCTAAATATTTGACTTTTCCGAAGCAAAAGATGTAGGCCTAGCAGACAAGAATATCAGGTATATGAAATTTTAAAAAGAGAACGCGCAAACGCCCTCTTAACTTAAATTTTCATTTTAAATTATCACATGCAGATTGGCAGACAAGCAGACAATGTTAAAGGTCTGTGTCCCTGATGTATCAATTTACTGGGCGTAAAAATACGTTATGCCATTTCACTCACCCTTTGAAAATAGACATATCACATAGAGTATTTCGGTTTGGCTTAATTCGCATATAAACAATGACATATGGTATCAAATGCGATGAATGCATTCTGTCTTCTAAATCACAACCTATCCTCTTACTCACAACCTATCCTCTAACGCACAAACTGACCGGAAGAACTGACTTTCTTCAAAGATCGACAGTAAGTTATTAAAATATTGTTTGCACAATGTAATTTACATACAACTATTTTATAATACACACAGGTTTTGGGCCATTCATCCTCAGAGAGTGGACAATCGCTCATCAGGATTGACGAAATGTCAATATTTGGGCTACCCTTGCAACGGGAGAAAATGAATTTCCGTCCAATCTCTGGGAATCGGGGTTTGTATGGGGCTCACAAATATGTGAAAATGAATAAAGGGTTGTATGACATTCTCCGATTTTTGATTTTCGAGCTAGAAACAAGAACATTTCGATTAAAAGACGAGACTCACCTTTCACCCGCCGATTTGTCGGCTCCTCTAACTGCCAACCGGATATCCTCTAAACTTTTTTTCATACACAACAAAATGTTGTGATTTAGTAGATAAGCGGCCGTGATAATGTGAAAACTAGTATCATATGGGTGGTCCATGGGTATAACTTCACACATGTTATTCTAAGTTTGTCATGAAAATTTCGATTTCAATTTTCACTGAGTATGATGTGCATTCCCTGTTTTTCCTTTGATATTAAAGCTTTTATTTTGAGAAATTGCCATTGCAAGGACATTGGTGTTCCATGAACACTTCTGTTCCAGTATGCTTTTCAAAATTTTGAATTCTGACTATTTTTGTCTAAATTTCAAATGTTCTTTGAAATGACTTGGTGTTGTCTGAATCTATCAAAACTAATTACAAAGAAGGTAATAGATCAACTGTTTTTCTCTATGAACAGATAGACTGTGCCATCCAAAAGCTGATGAACACGATGACAGAAAAACAGAAGAAATATGCTAAATATGCAGAACAGTTCCAGCGAACATCGGAGACGGTGTCGGTTCTAAATCGTGTCAAAAGTTCCATGGACGATATCATTCCTAAGATGGATGCCCTGAATAAAATGTTACCACCTGAAGAACAGCTAGAACCATTCCAAATTAAAGGGTCATAGGCCAAAGACTGTAAAACCTTTCCCAAATTACAGAAAATTAGATTTCTCCAATTTAAAAGGTGATGGTAAAGATAAGATGCGTGTAGAATATAGCACAGAAAATACTGAGGCAAAAAGAATAAATGCTAAGTAGCAGCATTTTCTCCTTTTGCCTTAACAATTTCTAACCTTATTCCAACCTTACCAGACCACACAATTTTAGACTGGTCTGAATTAAAAAATGCAGATGACAATTTCAAATTATTTTGAATTTTACATTTTTTGTCATTTGGGATAGAAAACATTTCATAAATGAAGAAATTGCTTGTCACAAGCAATTTCTTCATTTTCACAATGTTTTCTTAAGTCATCATCTTATATTCAGTCAAAAGGCCTCACTCTGTGGTAATGGGTTAAGGACTTCAAAACCAGGTCTTGTTTGGGAAAGGGTTAAATGACCAATTTGTGCAATATTTTGTTGATTTCAGTAAATGTGATTCGTGTTTTCTATTTAATAAACAACCCACTCC